>CM070592.1:1271982-1871982 GCA_036346355.1 Rhipidocladum racemiflorum | reverse complement strand
CATCACGTTTGGCAACCCGTAGAAGCCTTCCTACTTGTGTCTCTTTCTTCTGTGAGGTGTTGTCATCTTTCTTCTCAAGGAGTCTCTGCTTCCCCAGGCCAGAAATCATTCTCACAGTATGGCAAGCATGTTGCTGAGATATTGGCCTTGCATTCAGTAGTGGGCTAAATGAAAAAATCGTAGACTGCATTGCGCTCCACAACTACACCCTCCTTGATTATCGCTTTGAACATTTTATTGTTAACCATCAGGCAAAGGAATATTTGTACTTTATCAAGAGGGAAATTAACTTCAAACTCAAACCATAATGACACTCATAAAACTAAATAAGTATTAACAGTGCAAACCATTGGAAATGAGCTTTCAAACAAATTATATCTTCTTTTATTTAGTTGCACAAATTTAGCAATTCTCATAACCTCATATCACATATGCATAAGCCTGTCCTCTACAACAGACATGAGAACAACCAAAATTCCATGGCAAATCAAACCAAATTGTGCTGCGGCCATGAACCTGACTCGAGTCAAGAGACAAGAAAGGGGATGTGAAACCGAGAGAAGGCGGAGGAAGAATGAAGGGGGAACCGACATTGGAGAAGAGGGAGAGCAGCGTGGCGTAGGCAGGGGCCGGTGCCTTCTTCTCCCCGCCCATGGCCATCTCGCTATTGGCGCTGGCCGCAACCTCAGCTAGATCTGGCATGCTCGGGGCGGCCGTCGGCGTCGACCATATTCGGATGGATCTGGACGGAGTGGAGGTGGGAGGCCTAGGGGACGGTGGTTGAAGCGAGCGAGCGAAGGGGGCGACAGGCAAATGGCGCGCCGGATCTGGACATCGGGAGCGAGTGAGCGAGCGAAGGGGACGACGGGGGTTGTCGACCATGCGAGGGGGCGGTCAGGGGAGGCGACGGGTGAGGGTGATGGGAGCGGCGGCAGGGGAGGGGGTAGCGGTGACGCCGGATCTGGAGGCTGGCTGAATGGGAGGGAGGGAGGAGAGCGGTTGGGGTGCCAGGTTTCGGGGGACTCACCGACATTGCCGGGGCTATGAGTTCGTGTAGGAGGTCGAGGGGGAGGGGCCGAGATCTAGTGTCGGACTACATGGAGGCAGCGGTGTTGGGGAGGATGAGGAGCTAGGTGGGAACATTGTCGACCATGCAAGGGGGCGGTCAGGGGAGGCGACGGGAGCGGCGGCCGGGGAGGGGGGGTGACGCCAGATCTGGAAAAAGGAGGGAGGGAGGAGAGCGGTTCCTCGGGAGACGGTTGGGCGGGGGGCGAGAGCCGAGGAAAACGGCGAGAGGGTTGTGCGGGGGGCGAGCGCGGGGTTGATCCTAAGACGTGGGGATGGTGCAGTTGCGGCCGTGCAAATAAGCGGAGGAAGGGGTGGGGCGCTCGTCCAACTGCTGAGCGGAGGTAAGGGAGGCCGACGCACAACTTAATGGGCTGGAGTTGGGCCGAACGAGCGAGTTGGACGATCCATATGACAGGGTAAACTACTCCTTTTATTAGTTTAGATATGTTGAATCTGTTGCATTACGTTATTATCATGTTTGTCAACCCCATTAGGTTGTGTCTCGACATTGTTTAGTTGGCATTCTATAATGCTATTGTAGTGGAGCAGGTGTTGTGACCTATGTTGTTACTGTCATGGCATGCACATCCAGTTCTGGTGTTTTTGTGGCCCAACTACAGCCAGCATATATCCTCTTCTGTAGAAACATATCATGTACTTTGTGGTGCCTGCTTCGGTCAAGGCACATTTGTTTTCTATGTCAGGTATTTGTTTTGCTCACAACTTTCGAAAGGCTTGTTATGTGTAGACTCTTTTCTTGGAAGCTGGAACACATACAAAATTTCAAAATGTGTCATAAACCTTCTGTAATCCCTTATCTTCCTATTATATTAACTTCATATTTTGGGTCTGTTATACATTTCATGTTTTATTTTATACTATTAAGTAATTCGTATTTCTGCATCTATATTCTATAGTAAAAGCATGTTGTGCTCACATATGGCCGCTATGCACTATCAGCTTGTGAATAATTTTGCCTCTAAACTTCTGCAACCACTATTTGAAAGACTGGTTTGTAATGCTCGTATCTTCTTTAGATTCATTTGCTAATTGGTATAGCCTGCGGCATGTCTAGGCTGAACATTTTGTCCCACAATAGCATTATGGTTTCATTTTGCATCTTAGACTTCACTCTTCCATGTCCCTTCTGAATACTAACTTCTAATCACAACTGTCAAAATTTTACAGCTACAACATCAAATTCTGCTCATCAGGGTTCCACAATGTTTCGCAGTATTGTACTCGAGGCTTTTAATGTGGATCAGGGGAGTGATGGCCTTTCCCAGGTGGTCATACTTCTACATTCTGTTTTTTGA
The DNA here is from genome assembly GCA_036346355.1 of Rhipidocladum racemiflorum. Classification (NCBI taxonomy): domain Eukaryota; kingdom Viridiplantae; phylum Streptophyta; class Magnoliopsida; order Poales; family Poaceae; genus Rhipidocladum; species Rhipidocladum racemiflorum. The sequence goes on along the minus strand of CM070592.1, from coordinate 1,869,598 downwards.
TGCAACTTGCAACAACCTTTATGTTTGACATATGAGTATATGACTGATTATGTTCAAATATCTTGTATTGTTCTTTTCGTAGCTTCTCCAAGGTCTGCTTGGATTCCCTATTGGTACACAAGCTTTGGTAATCAAACATTCTTAAAGTACTTGTTTAGATGAAAACTAAAGGAACTTATTTGAAAATAACTGTCTAATTTTTAGAGTGGATCAGTACCTTTTAATACCAGACCTTCAGAACCTACACAGTGGCACTTGGATCATCACAGCCAAATGTAAATCTTCGGTTTTGAACCTTGTCACATGCCCTCCTTGGTGAAATATTAGGGTATAATGGCACTAAGAGCATCTCCAGCAGAGCCCCTAAACCTTAAAATAGGGAGTGTAGTAAAAAAAACAGATCCAGCAGAGCCCCAACTCAAACCACTAAAATTAGGGGCCCCCTAAATTTGCCTCCTCAGCCCCAATTCCCAGGGGGCCCCAACTCAAGCCCTTAAAATTAGGAGGCCCCTAAATTTGCCTCCTCGACCCCAATTCCCAGGGACACGAGTACAACCCCTATTATTGAAGATAGGGAAATACATGAGAGGCTTCGAAAATTTTATCATGTTTTGAAAATTTTAAATTTAAATTTGAAATATCATGTTTTTAAATTGTAAATGTTAATATGCTTATGTTTTATGTATTACAAATATTTTTGATTGAATTTTAGTGGTGTCAAATAAAGATTATACATAGCGGATATGTCAAAATAGGAGAAAAAGTAAAATAGGGGCTGAGATTTAGGGGCTGTTGCTGGACTTGTGTTCTGAAAACAGGGCCTCAAAAAATAGGGGGAGCCCCTAAATCCAAAATAGGGACCCTGTTTTAGGGGCCCTTGCTGGAGATGCTCTAACAAATTTCTTCTTTTGCAGGTCATCCCTGATTCCTTGACCACTGTTTCTCAGTACATCGACTTTATGAGAGACTCATTTAGGAGGGAGGGCTTCAATGTATTATGAGCCAGGTCCAGGGCCATAACCCATGCCTGCAACAATTACCAAAAGGAATCATAAGCCAATCTGAGTAAATGCTGAAATAACTGCAATTATCAATTGTGACCAAAAGAAGAAATAAGACCATATGAACCAGGAGCTCCTACTGGTGGACCATAACCATATCGCATTCCAAGATGTGGATATGGAGGACCATAGCTACCAGATCCAAGAGGAATGGGAGGTGGGGCATCAGTGCCACTGTAAAATAGAGGCGATCGATCATATCCACCAGCAGGAGGCGCTGGCATCAGTCTCTGTAAAACAAACAAAAGTTAGTACAGAAACATTTCTTCAATAATGCATACATTTGCTCCCCTTCATGTGGCTTTCGTATCAAACACATTTAATTCTAAGCGACCAGCCCGAGAAAAGCAGAAATATGCATCATTTCCTTGCACCAGAGGATGTTAATGGGTGCTCATATAATTGCTTAATAGGTTATGTCAAGTGTTTGCCTTATACTGACAAAGAAAATGTAGGTAGATTTTCTTGTAAGCTCGCCTATGTTGCCATTGATTATGAGCAGGTACTCGAGACTGCAAGGAGTATTAGCTGCTCTATCGAGGAGATTTTCTGGTAAGCTCGCCTATGTCATCACCATCATCTAAATTTGCATTATCCTATGTGATGGGTTGCTATACAGCTGCAATCATGTTCTGTTTGTGCTATGCACCTCATACATGATCATAATAATTTTTGTGGTCCAATTCATTTATAGATAGACAAAATCCATTTACTATCTACCATTTATTGCTAACAAATGACTAGACATGCTTTGTCATCATACGATTTAGAGTCATATTTTGATGATATGTATTGCCTTCTTTTACTATTTCGTTGCAATGCACGGGCACCTTACTAGTCACATGAGAATACCTACACAGTACATTAAACCGTTAGCCGATAAAACCATATCAATATTATACAAAAAAATATGGCAGACAGACGTTTTCTTGATTGTATCTTGCAATTATTCTGGGCAGGCAACCAAACAAAATCAACCAATCCGGGATAAAACAGTCGAATCCCAACACAAGCCATACAGATATCAGAGAAAAAAGAAGGAAGAAAGATGACCTCAGCTCATTTTATTTATCAAGAGTGGTCAATGCATTGGCATTGGCCTGCTCCTTGGGCTTCCCGAAAATCCTGTTGAAGATGATTGCGCCTCCAATATGAACTCTAAACCTGCAAGGCAAAAGAACAGCAGAAATCATCATTCACTGACCAATTCAACAGAAATCAGAAACATGAATGCACCTAGACATCACAAGGGCTCACAAGCGTAAGGGATAAATTTGCATCTTGAAGCAGAGTACACAAACACAGAAGGCAAGTGGAAGTAAACTAACTACTACCAAATCAGACTGAACACCCTAACAACACTTCCCCCATCATCCTCTATTTGAACGCAAAGCCTTCTCACTCTTTTTTCCCCGCACTAAAAGGACGGAGATGAACTGAGAGTGGCGTTCCGTGGCCGTTATCGTATCCAGCAGATCAACTAAACCGAAAGATATAGCACAACTGGACACCAACTGCGCGCGGGATCGGAAGGGAACCATGGAAGCATAGATGGGCATCGAATATGGGGACGGATCTAGCTCATATGAATCAAGGAGACTAAAGCAAAAAAGAAGGAAGAGATGCTCACATTGAAGACGCAGAAGGAGAGGTCCCATGCGACCGTCGCCTACCGGCACCTAACCCACCGCAGCAACGGGCGGCGGCGCATGCGGCGGCGGCAGCTCCCACCGCTGGATATGGCTGTCCAAGAAGGCCGGATGTAGGCCCCCATGACAGCGCTAGCCTCCCGCCGGACGGAGGCCACGGCCGCGGCGGGGAAGAAGACCTAGCCGGGCCCTCGGGTGGAAGAGATCGTGTGACGGCGGGGAAGGAGATGTGAAAGGGCCGGGCGTGTGAGGTGGGAAAGGCGGGGCGAGGAGATCGTGCGGCGGGGCGAGTTCATCGAGCAGCGACGGCGGCGAAAGGCGCGGCGAGGAGTTCGTGCGGCTCAGCGATGACATCGAGCGGCGGCGGCGGCAAAAGGATGGGCGATATGGCCAAGTGAAGGAGATGGGAGGGGTGGCGATCAACAGCCGTTGGGAGCGACGGGGGGAGGACATCGAGCGACGGCGACAGCGAAAGGTAGGGCGAGACGGCTGGCCGATTTGGGCATCATGCACCGGCTCTGGCAGCGGCAAAGGGGTGTCGATGGAGCTGATGGAGGAAGACGGTGACGGGGCGAGGGGGAGGGGGATGGGGCGACGGTGTGAGGGGCGAGAAGAAGGGCGCGGTGGTAGTGGGTGACGGGCGTGATGGGCGAGGGGAACGACGTGCGCAGTTGGAATGTGTGTGGGTGGGAGGGGTCGGGGGCGCGGGTTGAAAGTGTCGCGACGGGCCGAACTGGTTTCATTGGGCCGAATTGGTGTGGACGATCCAACAGAAGGAAGTCCTACTTTTATTATACTAGTTATATGCCCGTGCGTTGCTACGAAAAAAAAATTGATAACGAAAAATAAAGATTAAAAAATAAAAAATACTATTTCATAAGATCAAACATCTTATCTTTAACGCTTCGTTTCTTGCAAAAGCTGGCTAATTAAAGCAACGCTTCGTTTCTTGCGTAGGGCAATTAAGCAGGGCAATTAATGTTACGTGGGAAGAAACTCTCACTTTATATAGTAGAGATTATTATTATTATTATTAATTATTATTATTATTAGATTAGATTACATAGATTGGATTAGATTAGATACTTTATTTGCCATTGAAAATTGGCAGACTCCTCAGAATGCCATCACGAAACTGCTGCTTCTTTTATTGCCATCCGGTCTCAATTTCATTCCCTCTTTTGCCACTCCCATCAGTCACCCATGATTTGGCCGTTAACTGGACATGAAAAGACAAGTTTGCCCTTGCGAAAAGACAAAACGCAGTAGCTTTGGAAAAAAAAGGAACAGTCTGTACAACAAAAAAAAAAGAGAACAGTCTGTACAGCACCAAAAAAAAAGAGAAAAGTCTGTACAGCACCAAAAAAAAAAGAGAACGCAGTACATGCACACATCCATCCATCTCATCATGTTTGGATCCAAAAAACCGGACATAGAGTATTTGCGAATATTAAATTGCTTCTCTGGTGTATGGGAAACCGTACAAAATAAAAAAATTCAAAAATACGTGATATCCGGTTTCTAGAAAACCAAATACGTTTTGTCCGGTTTTTGGTGAACTGGACATGCAGTTTCGGTTTTTTAGGTACCGGAGATGACTGATTTTTTTGTAAATATGCAAAACTATTGTATCGTTTTGTAAATACAACTCAAAAGTTGTATTAAATACGAAATTTTTCCCAAAAAATATGTTGTCAATGCACAAAGTGGTAACAAGGCATTCAGGCTTGATACTATTGAGGACATTGCAAAAACAATTTTGATTGATTCTAATCCATGGAACTTCATTGATTCCTATTACAAAATCACCTGATACTATTTATGGAACTTTGATTCCTGTTACAAAAATCACTTGATACTAATAAGTTGTCCGTGCGTTGCAACGGAGTTGTGACACTACGGAATGGTGTGACATTATAAAATGTGAAATTAGAGAATAAAATTATACGGTATGAGGTTTAATTGCGTTTCCGGGCCGATTTCGGGAGTTTGGTCCTCTCCGGGGGAGTTTGGTCTCAAGGGGATGAGTCGTGGGCTTTAGTGGGAAGGTATTTGGGCCCATGAGGGAGGGGGAGACCAGGTTTTCCTGGCTTGGGGTGCCCTCCCCCTGCCCTTGCTGCGCCCCACTTGCAAACCCTAGCCGCCACCTCTCTCCCCCACCTCCCCCACACGCCTCCACCTTTAGCCGCCTCCCCCATGCGCCATCTCTCCTCCCCTCCCCTCTCCACCCTCCTTGATGGCCTAGGAGAGATCCTCACATTGCCACCCCGCTGTTCCCTCCCTCGGGAAGCTCTGCGACGAGGAGATCCGGTGGTTCCGGCGCGAGGAAGACGATTGGGGAACCCGGGAGGAAGGATTTCGGCGTTCGTTGTTCGTCGGGCTGAGGTATGGTATGGGTGTTCCTTGGGGATGGTCTAGGTGTTGTTCTAGAGGTTGATTTCATGTTTTTAGATCAAGTGGTGGTGCTGAGATTGGGTAGATTGGATGAAAACTAGGGTTTGCCACGTTCTCTGTTTCGGGCAGATTGTGTAGTCGACCTAGGGTTTGAGTTTTCACGATTTTAGAGTCAGATTTTGGGCGGCCGCCTGTTGAGAAAGTTGTAGGTAACTTCAATACCTTTCAGTGGACATAAAGAACGTCCAATTCCGCCCAGCCGTTTGAAAGTTATGCCCGATTTACCGAACGTGTTCAAATCTGTGACGTAGCTGGGACATAACGTAGTGTTTTGTAGATTAAACAACTTTAGAGTCCGAATCAGCTTTTCCATATACTTAGAAAAAGTTAGGAAATTTCCTAAGCTACGCGAGGATGTACTCGTTTAATCGATTCGGAGTCCTAGATCTAAAGTTATGATAGTTTGAAGTTCGCTGTCCCGGGGGGGACAGATTCTCTGTTTTTAGATTTCGGGTGTAGTTTGCGATATCGGGGTAGATGGGCAATGGCATACTGTTTTGTGGGCATGTTGTCATTGTGTGGCATCTATGTGCAGGTGGTGTGACCCCGGGAGTGCCCTCCTCATCCCGCCAATCCGTCGCCCGAGGTTAAGGCAAGTGTATTGGGATGGGTAGCATGTGGTTTATTTGCTTGTCTTGACTAGATGCAATTGTTTCCATGTTATGCTATCTTGCCATGCTTAATTTTTGCCATGATATGATAAAAAGGGAATGTTAAGATGCTATGCAATGGTTTATGGTTAATGATTATGGCATATGTTGCATACATGACATGAAACTTGGCCCGGTCGGTGAGAACGTCATAATTATTCCGGTAAGGTCGGTGAGAAAGTTATGACTAATCCGGAGCGCCATGGATGTAAGACCTACCTCGTGATTCCACCCACGCGGTGAGTGAAAGCGAGGAGTAGGCACCCTCCATCTACGGGATGGAAGGGGGACGTGGGTGCACGCCGACGGGTGTGCACTCGGCAATACCGGTATTTGCGTCGAGGAGACATGTGCCTTGCATTACATTGCATATATGATGATGATGATGAAATGATTTCAATGGGGTTGAGATATGAATATGATGTTGCATATGAAGTATGACTTAATCATGATGTTAAGTTTGTTATGTAGTGATGATAATATTGAATTGTTCTGTATGACCCATTGCAATATACTTGCTGAGTGATGAACTCACGCTTGTGTTTTATGTTGTTTTAGGTACCATGACACCGGCATGTGGAAAGGGGCATTAGCTACACATCTTCACGTAGTTCCAGTCACATTTACCAATTTGAGTCAGGATCATAATAAGTGCCATGAACTTGGTGTATGGAATAGTTTAGTGTGCTTGTGATCCTTATTTGCTTAGCTATAGATTATGGAGTGGTTGGATTCGGTTTTATTGGTTTATGTTGATGCTTTATCCATTGATATTGATGTTTTAGATGTCTTATGCCATGATATAACTTGCTATGTGATTGCTATTGCTCCAATTCATGATAAAACAAACGAGATGCTGCTGAAATTTCGGTTTTAGCATTTGCGCCTTTGCTGTAATTTATTTTAATTTGTGGTATTAGGGTGATGTTTAGTCTATGTTTGGTAGCATTCGGGCATACTAGATGCCGGGGTGTTACAGGAGTATAAAAAGATGGTGATACATATCATCAAATGTGATACAATGGACATCAATTCTATCTTACATAGCCATGTGCTATGCACGGAAACTCATATTTTGACCAATAATTTTTGTACACTGCAAATAATTCACTCGAATGTGCAACATCGAACATACAAATGCCCATACTTTGTTACTAACTCAAATTTAAAATTATATTTAATTTTGCAACGTGGAGGTTTGCACATTACAATGTATTTTTTGTAAAATTTATATATACATAAGTATTGCTTATATACAAACACCGAGAATAGTAAATAAGGTACCTCTTTCAAGCAAAAACAATGTTGTTGGGGTCTATTTATCATGAGGTAGCTTCATTTACATTTGTTCTCATGAAATTCATCTACACAGGTCAGCTCTGTTAAGAATGATGCTTATCTAGTCTTGCTTGTCTAGTCTATCTGCTTGTTGTTATCTAGTCTTTCTGTTGTATCTTATCTCTAGTCTCCAGGCTGTATTCTGTTGTAGCTGTTTGAGTTCGTGTACGTCTCACTCGTCAAAAGCTGCACGCGCGGTGGTGCTCGATGTGGCTTCGCTAATGCATTAAGAAAATGTCTTGATTCATAATTACTAATTTCTTGTTTATCTATTTCAGATTCGAAGAACAAAATAGCAACCTTAATTGAAGATCTGAATGCTATGGGGACGAATGACGATGTTGAGACTTGAGATCTTGATATATGCATGAAGAAATTTGTTTTGTATAATTTAACTCTATGTGTTGAACTAGGGGTGAAAACGGGTTGGATACGGTCGGGTAGTAGGTGATCCCGTATCCTACCCTAATTTTTTTTGGATACGGGTACGGGTAGTTAAAAATCGGGTAGGATACAGGTACGGGAACGGGTAGAAAATGGGTATCGGATACTATACAAATGGTTACTATACGGGTAGCGGGTACTTAGTCGGATAGTACGCATATTGCCTAAAAATCGAAACATTCGATGAAAATAATCAAATAACACAGCTAACTTATTTATAACACATAATACAACACATAGTCCACTTAAAACAAACAGTCCACATAAAGTCCAATTAACACACGTAGTGATATAGAGTTCAAATCACATAAATAGTCAAACAATAGGGTGCAATTAACACACATAGTGACATAGAGTTCAAATCACACAATGTCTAACAAATAGAAATGCGTGCAATTAACACAAATAGTACATGAACATAAAGATAAAGCCAAGTCCACTAATTTCCAAGTTCCAACACACCAAACAAATTCCATGCATGTTTGAAGATCTCAACTCTCGTCTTTGTCCTCTATCCCCATAGCATTCATGACTTCAGTTAAGGTTTCTATTTTGCTCTCTAGATCTAAAAATGATAAACAACATATTAGTAATTATCAACGAAGACATATATCAAATGCATAATAGAAGGCCCATTAACAAGATAAAAGTATACCTTTTTGTGAAGCAATCATCCAATCTTTTGTACAAACCAAAGCCTCAACAACTTCAGCATCGTCGACTACGGTATTGATCAATAACACGTCCACCAGCGCTAAATGCCGGCTCCGAAGCAACCGTAGACACTTGCATAGAGAATACATCAAGAGCAAGGCTAGATAGAATTGGAAAAGATGTCGTTTGCCCCTTCCACCATGATAGCACCTCAAACGGTCCATCATCATCACCCAACTTCCATAGTCCTTCTTTCATGTACACATCCAACTCAGACATCTTACTTTCATTGTTTGTAGAATGATACAACATATCAATATCAACTGCATCAGCATCGTCATCGTCATCATCCAATAAGCAACCCTTTGAGCTAGAAACCAAATCACTCTCTTTCGAAGTAGATGCCTTGCTCTTTGAAGGAGTATTGACAATTGATGAATAAAATGCAAATAGCTCATTGATGACATTCATGAATTCTAATTTTTTCAACTCAGTCATCTCATGATGATACAATTTAGACAAGTACAATTCAATCATCTTGTGTTTGTACCTAAGATCAAAAGGCCGCGACTGCCAAAGCCATGTTGCTTAAATCCCAATACTTTTCGAACTTATCTTTCATAGCATCGACTAAGGTGGAAATTATGAATTCATCACTTTGACACCATCTTGCAATAGCAATCTTTATCTCACAAAATTTTCGATAAAAATGATTTGCAGTAGGATAAGATGTGCCAGAGAATAGTAAGATGACATCATAAAATCTTTTTAGACAAATATTTGTTGCATTCAACCAATCATCATTTGAAGGAGTGACATGCCCATATCTGTAGGCTCCCGGATCGGCTATCTGGAATCCCCTGTGTATTTCTGTACTAGTCCCAAATCAGTAGCTAGTACACACAGTCAAAAGTGATGAATCCACAACCATATCACGAATACATATAACTAAATAAGAATAATACCGAATAAAAGCAAAGACCTTATGGTCAAGGTTTACCATTACGGCCTGAACAGGCGGAACAACTTGAACAACTGCAGCGGAAGACGAAAACACCAAAGCGACCCATCCAAATGCCCACAGGCAATCGAGTGGGGAGCGCGCCCTAGTCGTTGGAATTCCTTGACAGCTTCTTTCACTTCTGAAATATGATTAGAATGTAGCACGTGAGTACATAAAGTACTCAGCAAGCCTGGGAAAATATGCATAATGTAGGCTATCCAAAGATGGCTTAACATGGTTCTTTTGCATAAAGCCAAGTTTCATCAAATCATACTTGTTAATAATTTTCAGAAAACATATTTGAGCAATTCTTTTTAATAATTGAATTATGTAATATTGTAGTGAAGGTTCTAACCACCACTCACTAATATACAGGCTCTATCCGCCACATCTCAACAAAATCAAGGTTCAATCCAATCAAATGGCTCTATCTGCCATAGTTCATAAAATCAGGTTCCTTCCACCTACCTGGCTTTAGCCGCCAGAAGCACACCCGAGAGTTCTAACCGCTCCCGGATCCCAAAACAAAACATTGTTTAGTTTGAAACCAAAAACCAAAGTCTACCAGTATGAAAGCATTCAGCAAGCTTTGCCTTTGACCGTAGGCACGGCTATTCGAATAGTTTTAACTCTGCAGAGGTGTACAACTTTACCCACAAGACATGATATTCCCTTGATGCCAAGCTATTAGCACACTTCCTTAGGTGTGCCGGCAGGGATATCATGACAAGGCCTTTACAATGTATACGCCTAACCTGACCCACCCGCTGAGGTTTCACCGCTGTTAGGGTTCCGTCCGCCCAATACAGAAGCCCCCTCTTGCACCGTGTGTGAAAAACAACAACAACAACAACAATGCCTCCTTCCGGCTCTCACATTCCACCGAGTGGTGAGTCTAAGTCAGGTTTCTATAAATTAGTTAGCCAGGTCGTGCCCACTTTGTCATGTGGTTGTACGGTTATGCTTAGAATGGAGACAGTCATAAGCGTCGGTCCTTAATTGACTTGGGGCGGTACTTGCGCAATGAAAGCTAGCACTCCTTCCGCGCCCACCAGACAAACCATTTCGCCCCAGTCCAAAACCATTTTTCATTTTATTTTTATTTTGCAAACCATTGGCAATACTCCTTGCCTATAACTTCCAATACAAGTTTTCAAGGGATAATTGAAATTCCCACCCATAGGTGAATATTGACAGTTTGCGAGTCTAAGCATTTCTACCGTACTATTCTATTCCACCAATAGTTTATTTTATAAAAGGTAAGTTGTAGGGTTTGGTTACAATTCTTATAATCAAGTCTGTAACATCCAATAACCTTTAAATTGTCATACTCTTACAATCATATGAATAATCCAATCCAATATAGTACCCACAAGTAGGAAGTATATCCTGGTACTATTATAATTCCAAAATCATACCAAGCTACTATCATCATTGTATATGAAACAATCTCCCCAAAATATAATTCTCATTATCGATTACCCATCATCCATACATTGATTAATTTTGTAATCTACTTGATCCACCACGAATAATTCACAATCTCATCCCCAAGCATCTTTTAACAAAGACTCGAAACTAAGACTTTATTAATTCAGCGACTATAATGATCTTCATACATAGTGACATCCGATTGACTTAAACAAATCACTCATAATACACATGATTCATGAATCCACATAAATGGTTATCGCGAGACCATATTTCACCAAAATCATCCACTAAATCACCGAGAATACTTCACAACATCACCTTTAAACCTCTAGAATATAATCCACCGATAATACTTCATAATAGCATATATTTAATCCTTCACATCATCACCTCTAAATCATCTACTTTAATCCACCAAGAATACGGAATATTATCATTTACTAAACCACCAAATATTGCGGATCATTCATAATTCTCCATAAATAATTATCACATATCTATATTTCCACAATCATCTATTTCTTAATCGACGATTAGTAATAATTCCCCAACAAGCACTAATAATCCAACTAACTCGATTCTCATTTGACACTATTTTATCAACCTAAGAAATCCAATTCAACATATTATTTACTTATCTTGACCTATTCAATCCAACAAGAATACTTCACAATACCATACATCTTCCAAAATTTCCCAATCCATTATAATGTGAAATAATATAATAATCCAACTTCACAATATTTCAGTCGTCAACGTTCATAGATCAACTTCATAATTAACAGTCTCCATCAACACTAATATTCATGTAATCTCCAATCAAATTGGGTTCTAGCTTCAATCCACGTTCTATACTAATATGCTACATCCAAACTGTCTTCCAAACAATCATTTCTCTAATAACAGAATATTTTTCCAAAAACACTTATATTGGTGGATTACTACACTAGGGCGACAAGGGGTCAGGGATAACAATGTCAAGGAGGTAGGAACAACAGGTATAACTAATAATCTAACGTTAACATCATTCTTTTAATATAAATAGCAATGCAATTTATAAAACAGTGGTAAAACAGTTGTAAATTGTAGGATCAACATGCGTCAAGGAGACTTGCCTCGGTCACAGCGAGAAGGTTGAACTCTTTGAAGCCCGGCGGCGGAATCGGCGATCGCGTCGGGGTCCCCGGCTACGCGCAAATCGAGGCAATACATAAATAAAAGAAAATAAATAAAATCCAAAAATTACAAAAATTATACTGGCAGGAAGATTTTGATTTTATATGAATTTAGAAATTTGAATGGAGTCAATCGGAGTTCGGACGCAAAAGATATAAGCGTTCGAAGTTGGAAAATGATGGAAAATCAAGAAAAAAAGAGAAAAGTTACTGTAACCAAAACTACAGAGCCCTCCTTTTCTTCCAAAAAAATGGATTTTTGCCCCCATTTTCGCATGGATTTGGACCAAATAAAATCATGGATTCTCTAGATAACATCCTTAGGGACTCATAGGAGGAAGGAATTGAGTTGATTCTCACCGGAGGCGACGAATTTGACGACAAACGGAGCTCCGGCCGAAATGACAAAAACCCGAAATTCGTCTCCAAAACTTGAGGGATCCTAAAATTGATTGTTGGGTTAGACTCTAGACTCAATCACGGTCACAAGAAACCAAGTGGCACGAAGAATGACCCACCGTGGAGAGATCTACAAGCACAAACTCGAAGAACACTGAAAAAGTTCAACACGACGTCGGTTTTCTTGATCTCACGGGCACAAGAGTAGAGTAGAGGAAAGGAGGAGCACACTCCCGGAACGGGGATACTTATACGAAGAGAATGGAGGTGGTGGTGCGCCGTTTGGAGTTGAAACGGCCGAGATAATGGCGTTTAAGTCAATTTCGGTTTTTGCTCGGTTATTCAACTTCCGGCGAGCTTTGGGATTAAAGATGGTGGGGAATTGGAAGAGGACGCCGCTACGAATTCAACGGAACCGGCGCTTTGCGATTTGGAGTTGAAATGAGGGAGATATAAGGGTTTCAAGTAAGCCCTAGCCATTGTTGCTTAGTTGGAGCTCTCTGTTGTTGTGAGTTGGCTGGAGGTTGAAGATGGGCACTAGTCACTTGACACGTGGCGCTCTCCCATTGGTCCTCCTTTACGCGAACGAACCGCCCTAGAGAAAAATTAGGAAAAATGGCCTAAAAATTCCGGAAAAATTCCTAGAGTCATTTTAGAATATTTGGGACCCAATAAAATTGGTTTGGTTGAATTTGGATGAAATTTGTGGAATTAAATATTCGGGCGCGGATCGCAGGCATTAAACAAAAGACGCGCGAGATAAAATAGGAACGGAGGTCCAAAAATCCGGGGAATGATTCCAAAAATCATTTTGGAATATTTGGAACACAATGGAAGTGGTTTGGGGATTTTTGGAACCTTTTTGGACTCCGGTGAAATTTCGGGTACCGGCGGGAATTGGAAAATCCGATTTTTCGACCGGAAGGGAATTAAATCCCGATTTTGGATGGGAAAGGATGCCAGGTTAATATAAACACCAAGTAAACTCCAAATTTTGAATTTAATTAATTTAAATTAGATTTTTCTCCAGAAAGCGAAAACTAGGGTGGTACAATATCTAACCCTATCTTTAAGAGCAAGACGATCAAATGCATCTTTGTAGTAAACTGCATCTCTTAGCATAATATATATTGAGTTCCAACTTGTGGCAACATGCAAAGAAAGTGTTTTCTTAGTGTCTAAATCACATTCTTTAGCACACTTTTCAAATGCCTCCCACTGTTGCGGTGATCTTTTGACCATTGTTATGAACTCTCTAATGTTTCCAACAGCATATCCAATTATTTCTAACCCATCTCTAGCAACAAGATTTAATATATGATTTGCACATCTAACATTAAAGAATTTGCCACCACATACAAGAAAGCCTCTAGCATTATCAATAACAACATCAACAACCACTTTATTTGAAGAAGCATTATCCAATGAAAGGGCAAACAGTTTCTTATCAAGGTTCCAATTCAACACATTTGAAAAAAAAGTGTCACCCAATTTGAGCCCTGAATGACTTCCTTCTACATGGATAAAATTAATAATCCTTTTCTGCATGTTCCAATTATCATCAACCCAATGTATTTGTGACACACATGTATGCCTTGTTTTGGATTGATGTCCACATATCCATAGTAATGCTAACACGGCAAGACAATGTTTTAAATTGCTCATACAACTTGTTCTTTTTCTCTTTATATAGATCCATAATTTCTTTATGAATAGTTATACGAGATTTCATAGGAAAACTTGGTTGCAAAGACTTGATAAAATCAATAAAGTACTTACGCTGAGAGATATTAAATGGATACTCATGCATAATGATGGCATAATAAAATTTTCTCAAACTAGTTTCCTGATCATACCAATATGTTGCAATTGCATCCTCCTTCTGATTTATCAGTTGTTGACCTTTCACAACACTGTGCTTGAACTTCAAATAATTACTAAAAGCCTTTGTACCATTTATACTCTGTAACATCCCAATATTTTCAAAAATTAGAAAAATGAAAATATAAGCTTTAAAAATAAAATCAAATAGCAATTTTAGATTGGAACCAAGAATTTAATTTAAAATTTGATATCTGAAAGTGCATCTAGGCCCCTAAAATAATTTTGGTGATTAATGATGACACAATTAAAGAGATCTAATGTTTTGACTAGAATTGATGCAGATATCGAGAACATATCGCGTTCGAAATGAGATTGGACGCCCCTACAAGTATTCAAATTTGAAAAGACGGCATCAAGACAAGAAGTGTAATTTTCCTATTTATTTGAGTCTTAAGGATAGCCGTACTATCAAGGGGATACAATGGGAAATCGCTGTTAGGATGTTCACGTGCTCAAAGTCATATATTGCATTTAAACTAGCACCCAAACACTTGCATTTCCCCGAAAACTGTTTTTCTAACCGAGCTGCTCAACCCGGAGTGTCTGGACATTTGGTCCGGAGTCTCCGGATAAATGATCCGGAGTGTCCGGGTTGACCCACTCGGCCAAAAATCGTGTTTCAGCCAATCCGGAGTCTCCGGGTTAATTAACCGGAGAGTCCGGACTTTTTCGAAAATGAGGGCAACGGCTAGTTTTTCAAAAGACTATTTAAAGCCTCCTCCCTCTTCCAACGGCTAGTATCTTAATTGAGCTCATTCATTGCAGCATTCTAGCTCTCTCTCACACACATTCAAAGCATTCAAAAGAGCTCAAGCTTCCTCCTCCATTAATTTGAGTGTTGATTCAAATCTTGGATAGGGGAGGAAGTAGATTCAAGTGCTAGGTGCATTCATTCAAATTCTTGAGCACTAGTTCATCCTCCAAGCGATCTCTCGTGGTGTTGTTACTCTTGGAGGTTGAAGATCTCCTAGACGGTTAGGAGTCACCGGGAGCAACCAAGGCTTGTGGTGTGCCCCGGTCGTTTGTGAAGGCGAGTCTCGTCTCCGAAAGGGAAGAGACAAGAAGTGAAGCCAGAGAGTGCATTTGTGCAACACCGGGAGGAAAACGGGTTGAGAGAGACCCCGGCTCAAGTGTGACCGAGCCACCTCAATGGAGACGTAGGATTCCCTTCAAGAATCCGAACTTCGGTAAAAAATCTTGGTCTTCGTGTCTTCACTCCTTCTTAAGCTAAGTTTGGGTTGCTTTGATCTTGTGGAGCCTCGATCTATTCTTCTATTTTGTTTGGCTCTAGATCCAAGCTTGCATAAGTTATTTGATTGCGTTTAGAATCTTTGCTTCCTAGTAGCTTGTCTCCTTTTTAAGGAGATTTGTTTTTCTGCCCGAGCTGATATATTCGGAGTATCCGGATATATACTCCGGACTATCCGGACAATCCGGAGTGTCCGGATAAAATATCCGGAGTGTCCGGGTTGCCCTGCTCGGGTGGATTTAATTCCGCTGTAAATTTTTAATTCGCCTATTCACCCCCCTCTAGGCGACATCTCCGGTCCGTTCAATATCCTCATATCTTTTTTCTAAAACTTGATAAAGAGTAAATTCAATTTGGAAAATTCTTTTTCAAACGAACAAATTATTAAAATGAAATTTAAAGATGATCTTAATTTTTGAATAAACATCTTTTTTGAAATTCTGAAACCACTTATTGATTTTCCTTCATTAAAAAGTGAATTGGTAAAAAGAGAAGAAGTAAAAGATAAAATGGTAAAAATGTGGAAATTATCCTAGTAAATTCTTACCAGACCTTAAATTACCCTAGAGATCATCTTTGGCTAGTTAAAAGATCATGTGAAAACCGAAGCCCTTATCTCCTCTCTTTTTTATTTTTGGCCTTGCAGCCAAACCAAGGTTCTTTGTCGGGACCCGAATTTGCAAATCCGGACCCTCTGTGTATTCGGCACTAGTCCAGAGCAGCGCTTAGTGCACACAGTCTTAACATTGGTAAATATCACAATCATACCATTCGATACTAATAAAGTACTTTTATTTAAATAACCAAATCGGTTACTCGACCTTATGGTCAAGTCACAAATGCACGCCTCAGGCGAAACTTATTAAGAGAGAAATAGTAGCGGCGGAAAATCAAATAACCGTGGCGCCATCCAAGATACCACAGCAACCGATCGGGCTCGCTCCTAAGTAGAGCGGATCCTCTTGGAGCTCCTCCTCCAAAGCCGGTGTAGTCTCCTCTTCAACCAGTGTTGTATTGTGGCAAGGGTGAGTACTTGGTACTCAGCAAGTCATGCACAGAATGCAGGCTAATATACTATATGCATGGCTTGGTACAAAGGAATAGCTCAAGGTATATTTGCAGTAAACAGCATTTGACACGTAGCATAAGTAGATTCAAAGCGGTAGAAACAAGTATAGCATAGATAACTTTTCAAGGAGTTTAATGAACATCTTTCCCATCCTAATCCACATTTCCATCAACATCATTATTAATCCAACCCAACCTTTCAGATCCAAGTTATTTTTGAGAAAATCTAACCCTTATTTGTAATTCGAGCGATGTCCAATACCGCGGACACGGCTATTCGAATAGATTCTACACTCTGCAGAGGTTATGCACTTTACCCACAAGATACAGTCAAACACCACAAAGGCGAGTTCAGTAACAAAGTCTTTCGAAACTTCTAACAATACAAGTGGTCCTCCCGGTTATTGCACACTAACCCTTCCCTTAGCTAAGGCGAAGTTTAGGCCAATCAACCGTTAGATGGGTACTGGCCTCGGCCCGATGCGCTCCCCGCACAACTTACACAAAGGGTGTAGTAGACCTCTGAGGTCCCAGTGCACGTTATTAGCAACTTAGTCAACTAGGTCCGTCCCATTCTGAGACATGTGGTTGCACGTTAGACCCAGTTCAAAGGCTTGCAAGGTGAAGTCCTTCGGGTGACCAGGGCAAGACTACCCGAAGAACCAAATCAACATCCCCAATGCCACAACTGGCCCACCTGATCATCCTTGCCACATGCCCCGGTCGAAAAACTATTTATCGAACCCCAGTTGATTACCATGCACGACGTGCCATCAACATCACATGATACCTTTCCAAAACAGGTTCAATATATCATTAAGTCAATATTAACATTTGATTGTCCAAAATCATGTCATGAGCACGTAGCAGGTCTAAGCAGTATACTACAACGGTCTAAAACCCATGTTGGCGATTTAATAATGTCCAACTAGTAATCCAAAACTAGGGTGACAAGGGTCATGGTACATACTTAAATAATCAAGGTGTCATACAGCAATTTGGTATTTATCTAATCCCCCATATTTAAATAAAGTATTTTCTAATTGAACTAGCATGCAATAGGTTAAATCAAAATAGATTTCGAAATAGGATCAACATGGTCAAAGCACAACTTGCCTTCAAAAAGTACTTGTTCTTGGTCTTGAGTTGGATCCTTAGTCAATACTTCTCCCTCGAATCCTTCCGGCACTTCAACGTCTACTCGTAAAGCGTGCAAATAGCAAATACACGAATAAACAATAGGCAAAAAGTGTCCAAACATCCAAATAAAATCCATAAACAGAGAGAACATAATTTTATGAATTTTTAGAAACTGGAATCGTCAAATTTGGAGTTAAAACGCAAAAGTTATGATTATTTAAAGTTTAAATAATCAATTAAATAATTTTACAGAGAAAAACTTTAGTCTAAAAATTAAATAAAATTCATATTTAAGTAGATCTCAATTTTATACAAATTTAGAAATTTGAATCACTCAAATCGGAGTTGAAACGCAAAAGTTATAAGCGTTTGAAGTTTGAAACAAAATCTGAAATCATTATTTCGAATTAATAAATCATTTTCTTTTTCGGAAATTAATTATTGCGTCAGCATGGACACGTGGCAGCCTCTGATTGGTTGGCTGGCGTCGGTAGGTCCATGGACTTGGTCCACGCTTGGCTCGGGTCTCACAGTGGACCCGGTCCACGACTTCGTGAGGCGACATGTGGGCCCACTCGGGTAGCGTCATTCTTGGCGTCGGCGAGGCTCGACCGCAGTCTTGGCGACAGTGGGTCCACCGATGACGTCATGGATGACGTCCACGGTGCGATCGCCGACACGCGGGCCCAGCGTGTCGGTGTACCTGCCACGCAGCGTCTGACCGACGCGTCGGTCCAACTTCCCGACACGCGTGGCGCAATCACGGCCGTTGGTTTGAAAATCAACGGCGCGGATTAGATCCAGGGTTAACACGTTGAAACTACTCGTTGATCGTGGGCGCTCGATTTAGATCGGACGGTCCAGATCTAATCCTATAATAACACTACTACGACGCGTGGCAATTGTGAACCGTTGGATCTTGATCCAACGGTCGGATCCAATCGGGTTGGGGACACGTGAACTCACCTCAACCGTCCGATCTGGATCCGACGGTTCACCGAGCTCGCGAAGTCCGGCGATGGCGCTGGCGAGGCTTGGGCACCGGAGACGAGAACGACAGCGAGCCCGACGGCGTTCGGGGTTGCTCGGCGAGATGAATCCTTCCTTCGGTGCGTCTCGTCCACGGTGGTTCCGGATCTGGCTTCTTCGGCGGAAAGCAGACGGACGGCGGCGGAATCGGCGTTCAACCGCGCGCAGTGGCTCCAACTCCGGCGAGCACGTGCGGGCAAACGGCGACGGCTCGGCGAGATGGCTCGGGAGCAGTGCGCAAAGATGAGGGCAACCTCGGGAACGTCTCACGCTTTAAATAGCCTCGGCGTTCGTGCGAGGCGGAAACCTAATTCTACGGCGGCGGGCGGCGTGAGTCCGGTCGGACTCGGCGGAGACGACGACGCTCAGCCGTCCCACGTGGCACGATCGACGGCCACGATCACGCGGACGCGATCGGATCCGGGCGGATCACGGCTCGAACCGTGACGGCGGATCTCGGTACCGTTGGATCTTGATCCAACGGTTGGGATTGATTAGGTTTAGGAGTGGGTTCGGCCGAGTCACGTGGCTCGGTCGGACTCGAACTCGAGTCTGACTCGGGCTCGATCGGATGAACGAGAACCGACTTCGGTTTGATTTTCCAGCGATTTAATATTTAAAATAATTCCCGAATTCATTTAATTCATTAAAAATAGCAAAAGACTTAGAAAAATTCCAGAAAATCGGAAAATATTTTGGATCATTTTGGACTCAAATAAAATATTTCCAACAAAATTTTATTTGCAAAATTAAATTCTTTAATTATTTCAAAATGGAATAAATTCAAATAAATTCCAAATAAATCCAAATAAATTCGAGAAAATTCCAAAAATTCACCAAAGTGCCAAATCACACATGAATTTAAGAAAAGCAAAATTTTGGGGTGTTACAAACCTCCCTTAATAGAATCTCGTCCCGAGATTCAGGGCTCACTCTGAGAATAGGTTTGGAAACTCTTTCTTCAAATCCTCTTCGCTCCCAAGTCGCTTCGCTCTGCATGGTTGCTCCTTTGAATCCTCTGAAACGGGTTGACTTATTTACGGTTTCTCGATCCATTGTGTCTAGAATCCTCACAGGATGTTCCTTATAAGTCAAATCCTCTTGCAACTCAATTGACTCTAGCGGTGTGCATTTCCTCGGGAACTCGAGAGACACTTCTTTAATCGGGACACATGGAATACATCATGTACTCGCTAACGATCGTGGCAACTCGGTGATAAGCAACTTCGCCTCTGCGGCTCAAAACCTTAAATGGTCCAACATAACGGGTGCGAAGTTTCCCTTTGGCATGGAACCTCTTAACTCCCCGAGAGGCGTAACTCGAGGTATACAAAGTCTTCTCGTTCAAAACTCAAGTCTCGGCGACGATTGTCAAGATAACTCTTACATCGAGATTGGGCGATCTTCAACCTTTCCCTAATCATGGCGATCCGCTCTTCACCTCTTGAAGAATATCAGGCCCAAAGACACGGGCGCTCGCGGTCTCATTCCAATTCAATGGCGTCCGACAGTGGTCGACCATACAAAGGCCTCAAAAGGTGACATCTCAGAACTAGCCTCGATAACTATTGTTGTAATCGAACTCGGCATACGGTAAACTCTTATCCCAAGGGGTAGCATAAGCTAATGCACAAGCTCTCAACATATCCTCCAGAATCTGGTTGACTCTTTCGGCCTGTCCATCCGTCTGTGGATGATAAGGCATCTTGAAGTTCAAACGGGTTCCCATGGCTTCATGCAACTTATTCCGTAACCTTGAGGTAAATTGGGTACCTCTGTCCGATACAATCCTCTTTGGCACTCCGTGCAAACAGACAATCCTCGATCATGTACAATTCGCTAATTTATCTCCCGAGTAAGTGGTCTTCACGGGATAAAATGGGCTACTTTAGTCAAGCGATCCACTATAACCCATATGGAGTCATAACCCCTTGAGTCTTGGCAAACCGGTAATGAAATCCATTCCGATTTCCTCCCACTTCCACTCAGGTATTTTCAGTAAGTAGCAATCCTGCTGGTCTCGATGCATTGCCTTGACTCTCGGCATACGCCGCACAATGCAACATGCTCGGCAACTTCACGTTTCATACTCGGCCACCGAATCTCTCCTTGAGATCCCGATACATCTTGGCGCTTCAGTGGTGAATTGAGTACTTGGAGTCATGGGCTTCGTCCAAAATCAGTTGCTTTAACTCCTTTTTGTTAGGCACACAAATCCGATCCTTCATCCATAACGTGCCTTGCTCATCCAACTTGAAGTCTTCTGCCTTGCCTTCTTCCTTGATGGACTTAATCCTGCGGATCTTGTCATCATCCTTTTGTCCTTCTCGAATCTGATCCTCTAGGGTAGGTTTTACTTCTAATGCGGCCAAGAATCCGCTAGGTACAACCTCAATCTTCATTTTCTGAAAGTCCTCACATAACTCATCTTGATTTGTGGTTAGCAACATACTCACGGTATGGCTCTTCCGACTCAGAGCATCGGCAACTACGTTGGCCTTCCCGGGATGGTAATGGATTCCAACATTGTAGTCCTTGATCAACTCTAGCCATCTCCTTTGCCTCATATTCAGATCCGACTGGGTGAATATGTACTTAAGGCTCTTATGATCCGTATACACTTCACATCTGTTTCCGATCAGATAGTGACGCCATATCTTCAAGGCATGCACTACGGCAGCTAACTCTAGGTCATGTGTCGGATAATTTTTCCTCATGCGGCCTCAACTGCCTTGATGCATAAGCGACGACCTTTCCATTCTGCAAAGACACATCCAAGTCCTTGGCGCGATCGTCACAATAAATATCAAAGCTTTGAGCAACGCTCGGTAGAACTAACACCGATCTTGATGTCAATCGCTTCTTCACTCCTGAAATCCTTTCTCACATTCTGGCGTCCATGCAAACTTCTTTTCCTTCTTCAGCAGTTGCGTAAGAGGTTTCGCAATTGTCGAGAAGCCTTCGATGAAACGGCGGTAGTATCCTGCCATTCCAAGGAAACTCCGAATCTAGGTCACGCCTTCTACGCTCCCAATGTAACACCGCTTCTACTTTGCTTGGATCTACGGCGACTCCTTCATGCGGTCATTACATGTCCAAGGAACTCCACTTTGTCCTTCCAAAAATCACACTTGCTGAACTTGGCGAAAAGTTGTCGTTCCTCGCCTTTTCCAAAACTCGCCTCAAGTGTTCGGCATGTTCATCCTCTGTCTTGGAGTAGATTAGGATATCGTCTATGAACACGACGACAAACTTGTCCAAATATTCCATGAACACCTTATTCATCATATTCATGAAATAAGTGGCGCATTTGTCGATCTAAAAGACATAATCAGAACTCGTAATGTCCATATCTCGACGAGAATGCGGTCTTGAATATCCTCCGATCGGATCTTCAATCGATGGTATCCCGATCTCAGATCAATCTTGGAGAAAACTCGGCTCCTCTCAACCGATCAAACAAATCATCAATCCTGGGTAGCGGATACTTATTCTTCACGGTGACTTCGTTGAGTGCACGGTAGTCAATGCACATCCTGAAACTCCCGTCCCTTCTTCTTGACAAACAAAGCGGTGCTCCCCACGGCGACTAACTCGGTTCGATAAATCCTTTCTCCATTAACTCTTCTAGCTGTTTCTTCATCTCTACCAACTCCTCGGTGGACATCCGATAGGGTCTCTTTGCTATCGGTCTTTGTACTGTACAAGCTCTATCACAAACTCTATGTCCCTGTCTGGCGGCGTACCAGGTAGATCTTCGGGAAAAACATCTGGGTACTCATTCACTACTGGGACATCCTCTATGCTGGTTGCCTTGGTACTGTTAACCATCAACTGTCCGTCTCTAACTGCGGTGGCTTGAAATTCCACTTTCTTCCCACACAGGCTCTCAACTGAGATAGTCCTTCGTCCACAATCCAATACGGCCTTGTGCTTGGATAACCAATCCATTCCCAATATGACGTCTAAGGTCTGGGTCTCCAAAATTATAAGGTTTGCTAAGAACTCTATTCCATCTATTAGTATTCTCACCGGAACATCCTACCTTCGCTCGGAGTTCTAACCAGGGGTTTGAACCAAAAGCATGCACTTAAGTCTTGCAATCCTGAGTTAAGTCCCTTCATAAAACGACTGCCTGGATTTATCTGTCGCTACATCCTCAAAAAGCGTAGCGTGCTAGCTGTGTGAACTTATTCGTAGTCGGCCACCGGTGATTACCTTGCTTGATGCTCAACTCCTCCTTCTTAAGGTCCATGATTCCTTCAGCACGTGATCTTTGTCGGAATGCAGCCGTGAACTCTTCCCAAGTGATATCTTGAGGGTTCTCTTGTGTGGTACATGAAGTTCTCCCACCATTCGCAATGTTCCTTCCAAATTGATGAGAAGCGTAGAGTACCTTCTCATTTCCTATGCATTGAGCTATGTGTAGCTTCCTCTCGATTGATCTTAACCAATCATCGGCCTCCAATGGATTGGCATTCCCGGAGAAGGTGGGTGGGTGAGTCCTCATGAACTCGGCAGTCTTGTATTCGGCGTTGTCCATGATTAACTTGATTAGCGATGGCCTGAGCGGTGACGTGCTGCATTTGTTGCATCATAGCATGCATCAACCGAGTGCAGGCAGCGAGAAAAGCTCGAAATTCTGCACATCCATGGCGGTGCTGGTGCTCCATCGGTGGGGTTTCTGGGCGAGAACCACTCCTATTGCTTCCAAAGTTTCCACGGTGTTCACCATCTGCCGATTTTCTCTAGGTTTAGAGATGAGAGGGAAGCAAGAATAGACAAGTAATATGGAACTTATGCGGGGCGAAAGGGGTAACTTTAAGGTCCAACTTTATTATTAATAACTTGGTATGGTTGCTTACAATGCCTAAAGGCCTTGCAACACATAATGCACACTCAAAGAAACAAAGTAAATCCAAATCGAACTAACTCTGGA
Organism: Rhipidocladum racemiflorum; assembly: GCA_036346355.1. Lineage (NCBI taxonomy): Eukaryota > Viridiplantae > Streptophyta > Magnoliopsida > Poales > Poaceae > Rhipidocladum > Rhipidocladum racemiflorum. The sequence continues at coordinate 1,846,028 of CM070592.1, read as the reverse complement.
GTCTAACGCCTAATGGGTGACTCTTTATTCTATGACGCGACTCGGCGAAGGAGTCTCACTATAGAACCTATGCTCACTCATCGAGAAAACCTCCACGGCCTGGTACGGTGTGGCATGGGCATGGGCAAACGATCGCCATGTCCAAATGACTATGTCCTCTGTGGTAGTCGAAGAAGCAGTGTCCTCAATCTTCACGTCACAAGCCTTGATCAATCCCGCTTGTCTGATCACTTCCACTTGGTATTGGGGCTTCTCAAAATCTCCGAGAGTCTGTAGCATATGCCAAAGTTCTGCAGCGTGACCAACTCCCAGATCAACGTAGTTGAACTCTTCCTCCATCTGTCACAAGAGTGCTTTACGTAAGAACTCGGAATTTTTAAATTGTGACAAGGTAAGGGAAAATTTCAGCAAGAGACAAGAAAAGAGAGAAGGGGATAAGTCGAGATGTCATTTCTTATCTTGACAAATTTTTAGCTTTTAGAAAATAGGTTTTATCCTCACTACGACCATTCTATCTAGGGTTGAGCCTACAGTCAACCTGGCTCTGATACCACCTCTGTCGGGACCCCGAATTTGCAAATCCGGACCCTCTGTGTATTCAGCACTAGTCCAGGAACGCGCTAGTGCACACAGTCTTAACATCGGTAAATATCACAATCATACCAATCGATACCATAAAAGTACTTTATTTAAATAATCAAACTGGTTACTCGACCTTATGGCCAAGTTACAAATATATGCCTCGCAAGGCGAAACTAATTCAGAGAGAAATAATAGCAGCGGAAAAGAATCAAATAACTTCGTGGCGCCATCCAGTATACCACAGGCAATCGATCGCTCGCTTCCCTAAGTAGACGGATCCTCTTGGAGTTCCTCCTCCAAAGCTGGCGTAGTCTCCTCTTCAACTGGTGTTGTGTTGAGGCAAGGGTGAGTACTTGGTACTCAGCAAGTCATGCACAGAATGCAAGCTAATATACTATATGCATGGCTTGGTACAAAGGAATAGCTCAAGGTATATTTGCAGTAAACAGCATTTGACAAGTAATATAAGTAGATTCGAAAGCAGCAGAAATAAGTAAAGCATAAATAACTTTTCAAGAAGTTTTAGTCAACAATTTCCCCATCCTAAACCATATTTCCATCATCTTCATTGTTATACCAACCCAACTTTCCAAATCAAAGTTATTTTGAGAAAATCTAACCCTTGACTGTAATTCCCGAGCGATGTCCAATACCGCGGACACGGCTATTCGAATAGATTCTAAACTCTGCAGAGGTTATGCACTTTACCCACAAGATACAGTCAAACACCACAAAGGCGAGTTCCCGTAACAAAGTCTTTCGGAAACCTCTAACAATACAAGTGGTCCTCCCCGGTTATTGCGCACTAACCCTTCCCTTCGCTAAGGCGAAGTCTAGGCCAATCAACCGTTAGATGGGTACTGGCCTCGGCCCAGACGCTCCCCGCACAACTTACACAAAGGGTGTAGTTGACCTCCCGAGGTCCCACAGTGCACGTTATCGAACAACTTAGTCAACTAGGTCCGTCCCATTACAGACATGTGGTTGCACGTTAGACCCAGTTCAAAGGCTTGCAAGGTTAAGTCCTTAGGATGACCAGGGCAAGACTACCCAAAAGAACCAAATCAACACTCCCAATGCCACAACTGGCCCACCTGATTACTCTTGCCACATGCCCTGGCCGAAATCGTTTATCAAACCCCGCTTGATTACCATGCACCACGTGCCATCAACATCACATGATACTTTTCCAAAACAGGTTCAATATATCATTAAGTCAATATTAACATTTGATTATCCAAAATCATGTTATGAGCACGAAAGGTGTCTAAGCAGTATACTACAACGGTCTATAACCCATGTTGGCAATTTAATAATGTCCAACTAGTAAACCACAACTAGGGTGACAAGGGGTCATGGCACATATCTAAATAATCAAGGTGTCATACAGCAAATTGGTATTTATCTAATCCCCCATATTTAAATAAAGTATTTTTCTAATTGAACTAGCATGCACTAGGTTAAATCAAAATAGCTTTGAAATAGGATCAACATGGTCAAAGCACAACTTGCCTTCAAAAAGTACTTGTTCTTGGTCTTGAGTTGGATCTGAGTCAATACTTCTCCCTCGAATCCTTCCTAAGACTTCAACGTCTACTCGTAAAGCGTGCAAATAGCAAATACACGAATAAACAATAGGCAAAAAGTGTCCAAACATCCAAATAAAATCCATAAACAAAGAGAACATAATTTTATGAATTTTTAGAAACTGGAATCGTCAAATTTGGAGTTAAAACGCAAAAGTTATGATTATTTAAAGTTTAAATAATCAATTAAATAATTTTACAGAGAAAAACTTTAGTCCAAAAATTAAATAAAATTCATATTTAGGTAGATCTCAATTTTATACAAATTTAGAAATTTGAATCACTCAAATCGGAGTTGAAACGCAAAAGTTATAAGCGTTTGAAGTTTGAAACAAAATCTGAAATCATTATTTCGAATTAATAAATCATTTTCTTTTTCGGAAATTAATTATTGCGTCAGCATGGACACGTGGCAGCCTCTGATTGGTTGGCTGACGTCAGCCGGTCCATGGACTTGGTCCACGCTTGGCTCGGGTCTACCGTGGACCCGGTCCACGACTTCTCGTGAGACTGACATGTGGGCCCACTCGGGTGACGTCATTGCTGACGTCAGCGGGGCTCAGCCCACGGTGCTGACAGGTGGGTCCACCGATGACGTCATGGATGACGTCACGGTGCAGTCGCTGACACGCGGGCCCCGCGTGTCGCTGTACCACGCCAGCGTCACGGCCGACGCGTCGGTCCAACTTCCCGACACGTGGCGCAATCACGGCCGTTGGTTTGAAAATCAACGGTGCGGATTAGATCCAGGGTTAACACGTTGAAACTACTCGTTGATCGTGGGCCGTTCGATTTAGATCGGACGGTCCAGATCTAATCCTATAATAACACTACTACGGCACGTGGCAATTGTGAACCGTTGGATCTTGATCCAACGGTCCAGATCCAATCGGGTTGGGGACACGTGAACTCACCTCAACCGTCCGACCGATCTCGACGGTTCACCGAGCTCGCGAAGTCCGGCGATGGCGCGGCGAGGCTTGGGCACCGGAGACGAGAACGACGACGAGCCCGACGGCGTTTCGGGGTTGCTCCGGCGAGATGAATCCTTCCTTTGGGTGCGTCTCGTCACGGTGGTTCCGGATCTGGGCTCCTTCTCGGCGGAAGACGACGGACGGCGGCGGAATCGGCGTTCAATCACGCGCAGGGCTCCAACTCCGGCGAGCACGCACGGGCAAACGGCGACGGCTCAGGCGAGATGGCTCGGGAACGGAGTGCGCAAAGATGAGGGCAACCCTGGGAACGTCTCACGCTTTAAATAGCCTCGGCGTTCGTGCGAGACGGAAACCTAATTCTACACGGCGGCGCGGGCGGCGTGAGTCCGGCCGGACTCGGCGGAGACGACGACGCCACCGCCCACGTGGCACGATCAACGGCCACGATCACGCGGGCGCGATCGGATCCGGGCCGGATACGGCTCGAACCGGTACGGGCGGATCTCAGCCGTTGGATCTTGATCCAACGGTTGGGATTGATTAGGTTTAGGAGTGGGTTCGGTCGAGTCACGTGGCTCGGGTCGGACTCGAACTCGAGTCTGACTCGGGCTCGGTCGGATGAACAGTAACCGACTCGGTTTGATTTTCCAGCGATTTAATATTTAAAATAATTCCCAGTAATTCATTTAATTCATTAAAAATAGCAAAAGACTTAGAAAAATTCCAGAAAAATTCTGGAAAATATTTTGGATCATTTTGGACTCAAATAAAATATTTCCAACAAAATTTTATTTGCAAAATTAAATTCTTTAATTATTTCAAAATGGAATAAATTCAAATAAATTCCAAATAAATCCAAATAAATTCCAGAAAATTCCAAAAATTCACCAAAGTGCCAAATCACACATGAATTTAAGAAAAGCAAAATTTTGGGGTGTTACAGTTATTGATATCATTAGTTAATAAAGTTACACCTTAAAGTTACACCTTTCGCCCCGCATAAGTTCCATATTACTTGTCTATTCTTGTTTCACCCTCATCTCTAAAACTTAGAGCAAATCAACAGATGGTGAACACCCGCGGAAACTTTGGAAGCAATGGAAGTGGTTCTCGCCCAGCAGAAAACCCCAATGATGAAGCACCAGCACCGCCACTGGATATGCAGAATTTCGGAGCTTTTCTTGCTGCTCAGACTCAGTTGATGCATGCTATGATGCAACAAATGCAACACGCCTTTGCCAGGCCATCGCAAATCAAGTTAATCAGGGACAACGCCAGAATACAAGACTGTCAGAGTTCATGAGGACTCATCCACCCACTTTCTCTGGGAATGCCAATCCATTGGAGGCCGATGATTGGTTAAGGTCAATTGAGAGGAAGCTACACATAGCTCAATGCATAGGAAATGAGAAGGTACTCTACGCTTCTCATCAGTTGGAAGGAACAAATTACGAATGGTGGGAGAACTTCGTGCCACGCAAGAGAACCCTCAAGATATCACTTGGGAAGAGTTCATTTGCATTAAAAGATTATCACGTGCCTGAAGGAATTATGGACCTTAAGAAGGAGGAGTTGAGCATCAAGCAAGGTAATCACCCGATGGTCGACTACCTGAACAAGTTCACACAGCTAGCACGCTACGCTTTGAGGATGTAGCGACAGATAAAGCCGCAGTCTCGCTTCATGAAGGGACTTAACTCAGGACTACAAGTAGGGTGATCACCCACACCTTCCCAGATTTCCAAGAGTTGGTGAATAAGGCGCTTATTCTTGAGGACAAGCGCAAGGAACTGGATGAGAACAGAAGCGCAGAATGCAACAGCGAGGGATCACGCCAGGAACGCCATACAGCGCTGAGAGTTGCACCAAATCAATTCTTCGATTCCAGCCACAAAATGCAACAAGGACACCGTCACGGCACCAAGGCCCGTCAATCGAACTACTGCACCCACTGGCTGAAACGCCGCTCCAGCAACAAGAAGGAACGATGAGACGCTGCTACAATCGCAACGAGCCAGACATTTTGCCAACAATTGTCCAAAGAAGACAGCAGAGTGACCCTGGGCCGCTTTAACTTGGGAACCACCCAGCTAGGACGCCAAAGACCAGGAGCCACACCCAGATTGTGGTGAGAGGCCGAGTCAACCATGTCACCGCAGATGCACTGCGAGAATGCTACGGACGTCGTCTTGGGTAAGTTACTTGTTAACTCAAGACTGCACAGCTTTTGTTTGACTCACGGAGCTTCGCATTCGTTTGTTTCACAAAGCTTTGCTGCTAGAAACGATTTGAGGATTGCAAGACTTAGATGCATGCTTTTAGTTCAAACCCCTGGTTAGAACTCGAGCGAAAGTAGGATGTTCCGGGTGAGAATACTAATAGATGGAATAGAGTTCCTAGCGAACCTTATAATTTTGGAGACCGGACCTTAGACGTTATTCGGGAATGGATTGGTTATCCAAGCACAAGGCCGTATTGGATTGTGGACGAAGGACTATCTCGATTGAGAGCCCGTGTGGAAAGAAAGTGGAATTGCAAGCCATCTAGCGATTAGAGATGGCCAGTTGATGGTTAACAGCACCAAGGCAATCAGCATAGAGGATGTCTCAGTAGTGAATGAGTACCCAGATGTTTTTCCCGAAGATCTACCTGGTATGCCGCCAGACAGGGACATAGAGTTTGTTATAGAGCTTGTACCTGGTATAGCACCGATAGCAAAGAGACCCTATCGGATGTCCACCGAGGAGTTGGTAGAGATGAAGAAACAGCTGGAAGAGTTAATGGAGAAAGGATTTATCAGACCGAGTTCGTCGCCGTGGGGAGCACCAGTTTTGTTTGTCAAGAAGAAGGACGGGAGTTTCAGGATGTGCATCGACTACCGTGCACTCAATGAAGTCACCGTGAAGAATAAGTATCCGCTACCCAGGATTGATGATTTGTTCGATCAGCTGAGAGGAGCCGGAGTTTTCTCCAAGATTGATCTGAGATCGGGATACCATCAGTTGAAGATCCGATCAGAAGATATCCCGAAGACCGCATTCTCGTCAAGATATGGACATTACGAGTTTACAGTTATGTCTTTTGGACTGACGAATGCGCCAGCATATTTCATGAATATGATGAATAAGGTGTTCATGGAATATTTGGACAAGTTTGTTGTCGTGTTCATAGATGATATCCTAATCTACTCCAAGACAGAGGATGAACATGCCGAACACTTGAGGCGAGTTTTGGAAAAGCTGAGGGAACAGCAACTCTTCGCCAAGTTTAGTAAGTGTGATTTTTGGAAGGACAAGGTGGAGTTTCTTGGACATGTAATGACCGAAGAAGGAGTCGCCGTAGATCCAAGCAAAGTAGAAGCTATGTTACATTGGGAGCAGCCGAAGACTGTGACCCAGATCCGGAGTTTCCTTGGAATGGCAGGATACTACCGCCGTTTCATTGAAGGCTTTTCGACAATTGCGAAGCCTCGTACGCAATTGCTGAAAAAGGAGAAGAAGTTTGCATGGACACCAGAATGTGAGAAAGGATTTCAGGAGCTGAAGAAGCGATTGACATCAGCACCGGTGTTAGTTCTACCGGATGTTGCTCAAAGCTTTGATATTTATTGTGACGCATCGCGCCAAGGACATGGATGTGTGCTGATGCAGAATGGAAAGGTCGTCGCTTATGCATCAAGGCAGTTGAGGCCGCATGAGGAAAATTATCCGACGCATGACCTAGAGTTAGCTGCCGTAGTGCATGCCTTGAAGATATGGCGTCACTATCTGATCGGGAACAGATGTGAAGTGTATACGGATCATAAGAGCCTTAAGTACATATTCACCCAGTCGGATCTGAACATGAGGCAGAGGAGATGGTTAGAGTTGATCAAGGACTATAATGTTGGAATCCATTACCATCCTAGAAAGGCCAACGTAGTAGCCGATGCTCTGAGTCGGAAAAGCCATACTGTGAGCATGTTGCTAGCCACAAGTCAGGATGAGCTATGCCAGGAATTTCAGAGAATGAAGATTGAGGTGGTACCTAGCGGATTCTTGGCCGCATTGGAAGTAAAGCCTACTCTAGAGGACCAGATCCGAGAAGGACAGAAGGATGATGACAAGATCCGCAGGATTAAGTCCATCAAGGAGGAAGGCAAAGCAGAGGACTTCAGGTTGGATGAGCAAGGCACGTTATGGATGAAGGATCGCATTTGTGTGCCGAACAAAAAGGAGCTAAGGCAACTGATTTTGGAAGAAGCCCATGACTCCAAGTACTCAATTCATCCTGGAAGCGCCAAAATGTATCAGGATTTGAAGGAAAGATTATGGTGGCCGAGCATGAAGCGTGAAGTTGCCGAGCATGTTGCATTGTGCGACGTATGCCAGAGTCAAGGCAATGCATCGAGACCACAGGATTGCTACAGCCGCTGAAAATACCTGAGTGGATGTGGGAGGAAATCGGAATGGATTTCATTACCGGTTTGCCTAAGACTCAAGGAGGTTATGACTCCATATGGGTTATAGTGGATCGCTTGACCAAAGTAGCCCATTTTATCCCCGTGAAGACCACTTACTCGGGAGATAAGTTAGCAGATTTGTACATAATCAGGATCGTCTGTTTGCACGGAGTGCCAAAGAGGATTGTATCGGACAGAGGTACCCAATTTACCTCAAGATTCTGGAATAAGTTGCATGAAGCCATGGGAACCCGTTTGAACTTCAAGATACCTTATCATCCACGCAGACGGATGGACAGGCCAGAAAGAGTCAATCGATTACGGAGGATATGTTAAGAGCTTGTGCATTGGCTTATGCTACCTCTTGGGATAAGAGTTTGCCGTATGCCGAGTTCAGTTACAACAATAGTTACCAAGCTAGTTTACAGATGTCACCTTTTGAGGCACTGTATGGTCGACCCTGTCGGACGCCATTGAATTGGAATGAGACCGGCGAGCGCCGTGTCTTCGGGCCTGATATTCTTCAAGAAGCTGAAGAGCAGATTGTCGTGATCAGGGAAAGGTTGAAGATAGCCCAATCATGACAGAAGAGTTATGCTGACAACCGTCGCCGAGACTTGAGTTTTGAACCAGAAGACTTTGTTTACCTCAGAGTTACGCCTCTCAGGGGAGTTAAGAGGTTCCATGCCAAAGGGAAACTTGCACCCCGTTATGTTGGACCATTTAAGATTTTGAGTCGCAGAGGCGAAGTTGCTTATCAGCTGGAGTTGCCGCAGTCGTTAGCAGGAGTGCATGACGTATTCCATGTGTCCCAGTTGAAGAAGTGTCTCCGAGTACCTGAGGAACAGACACCGCTAGAGTCAATTGAGTTGCAAGAAGATTTGACTTACAAGGAGCATCCCGTAAAGATTTTGGACACTATGGATCGAGAGACCAGAAATAAGTCAACCCGTTCAGAGAGTACGGTGGAGCAACCACACGGAGAGTGAAGCAACTTGGGAACGCGAAGAGGATTTGAGGAAAGAGTTTCCAAACCTATTCCTTTAGTAAGCCCTGAATCTCGGGGACGAGATTCTATTAAGGGGGGGAGGTTTGTAACACCCCAAAATTTTGCTTTTCTTAAATTCATGTGTGATTTGGCACTTTGGTGAATTTTTGGAAATTTCTGGAATTTATTTGGATTTATTTGGAATTTATTTGAATTTATTCCATTTTGAAATAATTAAAGAATTAAACTTTGCAAATAAAATTTTGTTGGAAATATTTTATTTGAGTCCAAAATGATCCAAAATATTTTCCAGAATTTTTCTGGAATTTTTACGAAGTCTTTTGCTATTTTTAATGAATTAAATGAATTACTGGGAATTATTTTAATTATTAAATCGCTGGAAATTCGAGTTGGGTCAAGTACTATTCATCCGACCGAGTCGGAACCCGAGTCGGACTCGAGTCCGACCCGAGCCACGTGACTTGATCGAACCACGTCCAAACCCTAACCGTTGTGGACCGTTGGATCAAGATCCAACGGTCAGGATTTCACCGTACCGGTTCGAGCCGTGTCCGACCCGAACCATTACGCCCGCGATCATGGCCGTTGATCGTGTTACGTACCCTCCGTCATCGTCTTCGTCCGAATCCGAGCCGGAGAGCGCCGCCGCGTAGCCGCCGCGTCCGATTAGGTTTCCGTTTTGTGCGCGCATGCCGAGGCCATTTAAGGTGTGGATCATCGCCCGAGGACCGCCGTTTGTGTGCGCACCTTTTCCCTCAAGTCTCCGAGCCCGAGGACCGCCGGCTAGTCGCAATCGCTCGCCGTAGTTGGATCACTCCTCCGCCGCGACTATTGCCTTTTTCCGCCGCCGACAGCAGCCCTCCGCCGCTCCTGAGCCCGGACTCGAGACCCCCAGGTCAAGGCGCATCGGATTGGACCACGTACTTCGCCGGATCTGCCCCGAGGCGCCGTCCCGTGTGTCGCCGTCCTCAAGTCCGGCCAGATCCCGTCGACCAGCGCCGCCGCGATCCCGCGAGCTCCGTCAGCCGTCCGATCCCGATCGCACGCATGAGGTGAGGCCACGTAGCCCTTTACTGTTCCAACCCCAGATCTCGTATCACCCGTTGGATCTAGATCGTGCGGTCCAGGTTAGATCACGTGATATAGATTGGATCCTTTAGCAGCCGTTAGATCTTGATCCTAGGGCCGAGATTGTGCCACGTGGCTCACCGAATCAAGACTGCGGCGCCAAGACGTGAGCCGTGACATACGGGGCCCGCATGTCGATGACCAGGCGCTATGGACCGGATCCACCGTGGACCCGTGCCGCGTGGACCCGATCCCCATGGACCGGACACGCGGCAAAGACTCGAGTGGTGCCACGTGTCATCCGACGCCAAGATGACGTCATCACGGGATCCGTTCGGTGATGACGTCAGCCGACCAATCACAGGATGACACATGTCCTCGCTGACGCAATAATTAATTTCCGAAAAAGAAAATGATTTATTAATTCGAAATAATGATTTCAGATTTTGTTTCAAACTTCAAACGCTTATAACTTTTGCATTTCAACTCCGATTTGAGTGATTCAAATTTCTAAATTTGTATAAAATTGAGATCTACCTAAATATGAATTTTATTTAATTTTTGGACTAAAGTTTTTCTCTGTAAAATTATTTAATTGATTATTTAAACTTTAAATAATCATAACTTTTGCATTTTAACTCCAAATTTGACGATTCCAGTTTCTAAAAATTCATAAAATTATGTTCTCTCTGTTTATGGATTTTACTTGGATGTTTGGACACTTTTTGCCTATTGTTTATTCGTGTATTGCTATTTGCACGCTTTACGAGTAGACGTTGAAGTGCCGGAAGGATTCGAAGGAGAAGTATTGACTCAGGATCCAACTCAAGACCAAGAACAAGTACTTTTTGAAGGCAAGTTGTGCTTTGACCATGCTGATCCTATTTTGAAATCTATTTTGATTTAACCTATTGCATGCTAGTTCAATTAGAAAATACTTTATTTAAATATGGGGGATTAGATAAATACCAAATTGCTGTATGACACCTTGATTATTTAAGTATGTACCATGACCCTTGTCACCCTAGTTGTGGATTACTAGTTGGACATTATTAAATCGCCAACATGGGTTTTAGACCGTTGTAGTATACTGCTTAGACCTGCTACGTGCTCATGACATGATTTTGGACAATCAAATGTTAATATTGACTTAATGATATATTGAACCTGTTTTGGAAAGGTATCATGTGATGTTGATGGCACGTCGTGCATGGTAATCAACTGGGGTTCGATAAATAGTTTTTCGACCGGGGCATGTGGCAAGGATGATCAGGTGGGCCAGTTGTGGCATTGGGGATGTTGATTTGGTTCTTCGGGTAGTCTTGCCCTGGTCACCCGAAGGACTTCACCTTGCAAGCCTTTGAACTGGGTCTAACGTGCAACCACATGTCTGTAATGGGACGGACCTAGTTGACTAAGTTGCTAATAACGTACCTGGGGGACCTCAGGAGGTCTACTACACCCTTTGTGTAAGTTGTACGGGGGAGCGTCTGGGTGAGGCCAGTACCCATCTAACGGTTGATTGGCCTAAACTTCGCCTTAGCTAAGGGAAGGGTTAGTGTGCAATAACCGGGAGGACCACTTGTATTGTTAGAAGTTTACGAAAGACTTTGTTACTGGGAACTCGCCTTTGTGGTGTTTGATTTGTATCTTGTGGGTAAAGTGCATAACCTCTGCAGAGTGTAGAATCTATTCGAATAGCCGTGTCCGCGGTATTGGACATCGCTCGGGAATTACAGTCAAGGGTTAGATTTTCTCAAAAATAACTTGGATCTGAAAGGTTGGGTTGGATTAATAATGATGTTGATGGAAATGTGGATTAGGATGGGAAAGATGTTCATTAAACTCCTTGAAAAGTTATCTATGCTATACTTGTTTCTACCGCTTCCGAATCTACTTATGCTACTTGTCAAATCTTTGTTTCGCAAATATACCTTGAGCTATTCCTTTGTACCAAGCCATGCATATAGTATATTAGCTTTGCATTCTGCATGACTTGCCGAGTACCAAGTACTCACCCTTGCCACAATACAACACCAGTTGAAGAGGAGACTACACGGCTTTGGAGGAGGAGCTCCAAGAGGATCCGTCTACTTAGGAGCGAGCCCGATCGATTGCTGTGGTATCTTGGATGGCGCCACGGTTATTTGATTTTCATTGCTACTATTTCTCTCTTAATAAGTTTCGCCTGAGGCGCACATTTGTGACTTGACCATAAGGTCGAGTAACGATTTAGTTATTTAAATAAAAGTACTTTATTAGTATCGAATGGTATGATTGTGATATTTACCAATGTTAAGACTGTGTGCACTAGCGCGTTCCTGGACTAGTGCTGAATACACAGAGGGTCCGGATTTGCAAATTCGGGGTCCCGACAGCAACCTTGGTTTGGCTGTGCGTCAAAAATAAAAAAGAGAGGAGATAAGGGCTTCGGTTTTCACATGATCTTTTAACTAGCCAAAGATGATCTCTAGGGTAATTTAAGGTCTGGTAAGAATTTACTAGGATAATTTCCACATTTTTACCATTTTATCTTTTACTTCTTCTCTTTTTACCAATTCACTTTTTAATGAAGGAAAATCAATAAGTGGTTTCAGAATTTCAAAAAAGATGTTTATTCAAAAATTAAGATCATCTTTAAATTTCATTTTAATAATTTGTTCGTTTGAAAAAGAATTTTCCAAATTGAATTTACTCTTTATCAAGTTTTAGAAAAAAGATATGAGGATATTGAACGGACCGGAGATGTCGCCTAGAGGGGGGTGAATAGGCGAATTAAAAATTTACAGCGGAATTAAATCCACCCGAGCAGGGCAACCCGGACACTCCGGATATTTTATCCGGACACTCCGGATTGTCCGGATAGTCCGGAGTATATATCCGGATACTCCGAATATATCAGCTCGGGCAGAAAAACAAATCTCCTTAAAAAGGAGACAAGCTACTAGGAAGCAAAGATTCTAAACGCAATCAAATAACTTATGCAAGCTTGGATCTAGAGCCAAACAAAATAGAAGAATAGATCGAGGCTCCACAAGATCAAAGCAACCCAAACTTAGCTTAAGAAGGAGTGAAGACACGAAGACCAAGATTTTTTACCGAAGTTCGGATTCTTGAAGGGAATCCTACGTCTCCATTGAGGTGGCTCGGTCACACTTGAGCCGGGGTCTCTCTCAACCCGTTTTCCTCCCGGTGTTGCACAAATGCACTCTCTGGCTTCACTTCTTGTCTCTTCCCTTTCGGAGACGAGACTCGCCTTCACAAACGACCGAGGCACACCACAAGCCTTGGTTGCTCCCGGTGACTCCTAACCGTCTAGGAGATCTTCAACCTCCAAGAGTAACAACACCACGAGAGATCGCTTGGAGGATGAACTAGTGCTCAAGAATTTGAATGAATGCACCTAGCACTTGAATCTACTTCCTCCCCTATCCAAGATTTGAATCAACACTCAAATTAATGGAGGAGGAAGCTTGAGCTCTTTTGAATGCTTTGAATGTGTGTGAGAGAGAGCTAGAATGCTGCAATGAATGAGCTCAATTAAGATACTAGCCGTTGGAAGAGGGAGGAGGCTTTAAATAGTCTTTTGAAAAACTAGCCGTTGCCCTCATTTTCGAAAAAGTCCGGACTCTCCGGTTAATTAACCCGGAGACTCCGGATTGGTTTGAAGCTCACGATTTTTGGCCGAGTGGGTCAACCGGACACTCGGATCATTTATCAGGAGACTCGGACCAAATGTCCAGACACTCGGGTTGAGCAGCTCGGTTAGAAAACAGTTTTCGGGGAAATGCAAGTGTTTGGGTGCTAGTTTAAATGCAATATATGACTTTGAGCACGTGAACATCCTAACAGCGATTTCCCATTGTATCCCCTTGATAGTACGGCTATCCTTAAGACTCAAATAAATAGGAAAATTACACTTCTTGTCTTGATGCCGTCTTTTCAAATTTGAATACTTGTAGGGGCGTCCAATCTCATTTCGAACGCGATATGTTCTCGATATCTGCATCAATTCTAGTCAAAACATTAGATCTCTTTAATTGTGTCATCATTAATCACCAAAATTATTTTAGGGGCCTAGATGCACTTTCAGATATCAAATTTTAAATTAAATTCTTGGTTCCAATCTAAAATTGCTATTTGATTTTATTTTTAAAGCTTATATTTTCATTTTTCTAATTTTTGAAAATATTGGGATGTTACAGAGTATAAATGGTACAAAGGCTTTTAGTAATTATTTGAAGTTCAAGCACAGTGTTGTGAAAGGTCAACAACTGATAAATCAGAAGGAGGATGCAATTGCAACATATTGGTATGATCAGGAAACTAGTTTGAGAAAATTTTATTATGCCATCATTATGCATGAGTATCCATTTAATATCTCTCAGCGTAAGTACTTTATTGATTTTATCAAGTCTTTGCAACCAAGTTTTCCTATGAAATCTCGTATAACTATTCATAAAGAAATTATGGATCTATATAAAGAGAAAAAGAACAAGTTGTATGAGCAATTTAAAACATTGTCTTGCCGTGTTAGCATTACTATGGATATGTGGACATCAATCCAAAACAAGGCATACATGTGTGTCACAGCGCATTGGGTTGATGATAATTGGAACATGCAGAAAAGGATTATTAATTTTATCCATGTAGAAGGAAGTCATTCAGGGCTCAAATTGGGTGACACTTTTTTTTTCAAATGTGTTGAATTGGAACCTTGATAAGAAACTGTTTGCCCTTTCATTGGATAATGCTTCTTCAAATAAAGTGGTTGTTGATGTTGTTATTGATAATGCTAGAGGCTTTCTTGTATGTGGTGGCAAATTCTTTCATGTTAGATGTGCAAATCATATATTAAATCTTGTTGCTAGAGATGGGTTAGAAATAATTGGATATGCTGTTGGAAACATTAGAGAGTTCATAACAATGGTCAAAAGATCACCGCAACAGTGGGAGGCATTTGAAAAGTGTGCTAAAGAATGTGATTTAGACACTAAGAAAACACTTTCTTTGCATGTTGCCACAAGTTGGAACTCAATATATATTATGCTAAGAGATGCAGTTTACTACAAGGATGCATTTGATCGTCTTGCTCTTAAAGATAGGGTTAGATATTGTACCACCCTAGTTTTCGCTTTCTGGAGAAAAATCTAATTTAAATTAATTAAATTCAAAATTTGGAGTTTACTTGGTGTTTATATTAACCTGGCATCCTTTCCCATCCAAAATCGGGATTTAATTCCCTTCCGGTCGAAAAATCGGATTTTCCAATTCCCGCCGGTACCCGAAATTTCACCGGAGTCCAAAAAGGTTCCAAAAATCCCCAAACCACTTCCATTGTGTTCCAAATATTCCAAAATGATTTTTGGAATCATTCCCCGGATTTTTGGACCTCCGTTCCTATTTTATCTCGCGCGTCTTTTGTTAAATGCCTGCGATCCGCGCCCGAATATTTAATTCCACAAATTTCATCCAAATTCAACCAAACCAATTTTATTGGGTCCCAAATATTCTAAAATGACTCTAGGAATTTTTCCGGAATTTTTAGGCCATTTTTCCTAATTTTTCTCTAGGGCGGTTCGTTCGTAAAGGAGGACCAATGGGAGAGCGCCACGTGTCAAGTGACTAGTGCCCATCTTCAACCTCCAGCCAACTCACAACAACAGAGAGCTCCAACTAAGCAACAATGGCTAGGGCTTACTTGAAACCCTTCTATCTCCCTCATTTCAACTCCAAATCGCAAAGCGCCGGTTCCGTTGAATTCGTAGCGGCGTCCTCTTCCAATTCCCCACCATCTTTAATCCCAAAGCTCGCCGGAAGTTGAATAACCGAGCAAAAACCGAAATTGACTTAAACGCCATTATCTCGGCCGTTTCAACTCCAAACGGCGCACCACCACCTCCATTCTCTTCGTATAAGTATCCCCGTTCCGGGAGTGTGCTCCTCCTTTCCTCTACTCTACTCTTGTGCCCGTGAGATCAAGAAAACCGACGTCGTGTTGAACTTTTTCAGTGTTCTTCGAGTTTGTGCTTGTAGATCTCTCCACGGTGGGTCATTCTTCGTGCCACTTGGTTTCTTGTGACCGTGATTGAGTCTAGAGTCTAACCCAACAATCAATTTTAGGATCCCTCAAGTTTTGGAGACGAATTTCGGGTTTTTGTCATTTCGGCCGAACTCAGTTTGTCGTCAAATTGCCGCCTCCGGTGAGAATCAACTCAATTCCTTCCTCCTATGAGTCCCTAAGGATGTTATCTAGAGAATCCATGATTTTATTTGGTCCAAATCCATGCGAAAATGGGGCAAAAATCCATTTTTTTTGGAAGAAAAGGGGCTCTGTAGTTTTGGTTCTGATAACTTTTCTCTTTTTTCTTGATTTTCCATCATTTTCCAACTTCGAACGCTTATATCTTTTGCGTCCGAACTCCGATTGACTCCATTCAAATTTCTAAATTCATATAAAATCAAAATCTTCCTGCCAGTATAATTTTTGTAATTTTTGGATTTTATTTATTTTCTTTTATTTATGTATTGCCTCGATTTGCGCGTAGCCGGGGACCCCGACGCGATCGCCGATTCCGCCGCCGGGCTTCAAAGAGTTCAACCTTCTCGCTGTGACCGAGGCAAGTCTCCTTGACGCATGTTGATCCTACAATTTACAACTGTTTTACCACTGTTTTATAAATTGCATTGCTATTTATATTAAAAGAATGATGTTAACGTTAGATTATTAGTTATACCTGTTGTTCCTACCTCCTTGACATTGTTATCCCTGACCCCTTGTCGCCCTAGTGTAGTAATCCACCAATATAAGTGTTTTTGGAAAAATATTCTGTTATTAGAGAAATGATTGTTTGGAAGACAGTTTGGATGTAGCATATTAGTATAGAACGTGGATTGAAGCTAGAACCCAATTTGATTGGAGATTACATGAATATTAGTGTTGATGGAGACTGTTAATTATGAAGTTGATCTATGAACGTTGACGACTGAAATATTGTGAAGTTGGATTATTATATTATTTCACATTATAATGGATTGGGGGAAATTTTGGAAGATGTATGGTATTGTGAAGTATTCTTGTTGGATTGAATAGGTCAGTATAAGTAAATAATATGTTGAATTGGATTTCTTAGGTTGATAAAATAGTGTCAAATGAGAATCAGAGTTAGTTGGATTATTAGTGCTTGTTGGGGAATTATTACTAACTGGTCGATTAAGAAATAGAT
Organism: Rhipidocladum racemiflorum; assembly: GCA_036346355.1. Taxonomy (NCBI): domain Eukaryota; kingdom Viridiplantae; phylum Streptophyta; class Magnoliopsida; order Poales; family Poaceae; genus Rhipidocladum; species Rhipidocladum racemiflorum. Next base: position 1,829,181 of record CM070592.1, on the reverse strand, counting down.
GATTGTGGAAATATAGATATGTGATAATTATTTATGGAGAATTATGAATGATCCAGAATATTTGGTGGTTTAGTAAATGATAATATTCCGTATTCTTGGTGGATTAAAGTAGATGATTTAGAGGTGATGATGTGAAGGATTAAATATATGCTATTATGAAGTATTATCGGTGGATTATATTCTAGAGGTTTAAAGGTGATGTTGTGAAGTATTCTCGGTGATTTAGTGGATGATTTTGGTGAAATATGGTCTCGCGATAACCATTTATGTGGATTCATGAATCATGTGTATTATGAGTGATTTGTTTAAGTCAATCGGATGTCACTATGTATGAAGATCATTATAGTCGCTGAATTAATAAAGTCTTAGTTTCGGGAGTCTTTGTTAAAAGATGCTTGGGGATGAGATTGTGAATTATTCGTGGTGGATCAAGTAGATTACAAAATTAATCAATGTATGGATGATGGGTAATCGATAATGAGAATTATATTTTGGGGAGATTGTTTCATATACAATGATGATAGTAGCTTGGTATGATTTTGGAATTATAATAGTACCAGGATATACTTCCTACTTGTGGGTACTATATTGGATTGGATTATTCATATGATTGTAAGAGTATGACAATTTAAAGGTTATTGGATGTTACAGACTTGATTATAAGAATTGTAACCAAACCCTACAACTTACCTTTTATAAAATAAACTATTGGTGGAATAGAATAGTACGGTAGAAATGCTTAGACTACTTAAGCGGTCAATATTCACCTATGGGTGGGAATTTCAATTATCCCTTGAAAACTTGTATTGGAAGTTATAGGCAAGGAGTATTGCCAATGGTTTGCAAAATAAAAATAAAATGAAAAATGGTTTTGGGTGGGCGAAATGGTTTGTCTGGTGGGCGCGGAAGGAGTGCTAGCTTTCATTGCGCAAGTACCGCCCCAAGTCAATTAAGGACCGACGCTTATGACTGTCTCCATTCTAAGCATAACCGTACAACCACATGAAAAAGTGGGCACGACCTGGCTAACTAATTTATAGAAACCTGACTTAGACTCACCACTCGGTGGAATGTGAGAGCCGGAAGGAGGCATTGTTGTTGTTGTTGTTGTTTTTCACACACGGTGCAAGAGGGGGCTTCTGTATTGGGCGGACGGAACCCTAACAGCGGTGAAACCTCAGCGGGTGGGTCAGGTTAGGCGTATACATTGTAAAGGCCTTGTCATGATATCCCTGCCGGCACACCTAAGGAAGTGTGCTAATAGCTTGGCATCAAGGGAATATCATGTCTTGTGGGTAAAGTTGTACACCTCTGCAGAGTTAAAACTATTCGAATAGCCGTGCCTACGGTCAAAGGCAAAGCTTGCTGAATGCTTTCATACTGGTAGACTTTGGTTTTTGGTTTCAAACTAAACAATGTTTTGTTTTGGGATCCGGGAGCGGTTAGAACTCTCGGGTGTGCTTCTGGCGGCTAAAGCCAGGTAGGTGGAAGGAACCTGATTTTATGAACTATGGCAGATAGAGCCATTTGATTGGATTGAACCTTGATTTTGTTGAGATGTGGCGGATAGAGCCTGTATATTAGTGAGTGGTGGTTAGAACCTTCACTACAATATTACATAATTCAATTATTAAAAAGAATTGCTCAAATATGTTTTCTGAAAATTATTAACAAGTATGATTTGATGAAACTTGGCTTTATGCAAAAGAACCATGTTAAGCCATCTTTGGATAGCCTACATTATGCATATTTTCCCAGGCTTGCTGAGTACTTTATGTACTCACGTGCTACATTCTAATCATATTTCAGAAGTGAAAGAAGGCTGTCAAGGAATTCCAACGACTAGGCGCTCCCCACTCGATTGCTGTGGGCATTTGGATGGAGTCGCTTTGGTGTTTTAGTCTTCATTGCGATTGTTCAAGTTGTTCCGCCTGTTCAGGCCGTAATGGTAAACCTTGACCATAAGGTCTTTGCTTTTATTCGGTATTATTCTTATTTAGTTATATGTATTCGTGATATGGTTGTGGATTCATCACTTTTGACTGTGTGTACTAGCTACTGATCTGGGACTAGTACAGAAATACCTGAGGGATTAGGATAGCCGATCAGGAGCCTCTGAGATATGGGCATGTCACTCCTTCAAATGATGATTGGTTGAATGCAACAAATATTTGTCTAAAAAGATTTTATGATGTCATCTTACTATTCTCTGGCACATCTTATCCTACTGCAAATCATTTTTATCGAAAATTTTGTGAGATAAAGATTGCTATTGCAAGATGGTGTCAAAGTGATGAATTCATAATTTCCACCTTAGTCGATGCTATGAAAGATAAGTTCGAAAAGTATTGGGATTTAAGCAACATGGCTTTGGCAGTCGCGGCCTTTTGATCTTAGGTACAAACACAAGATGATTGAATTGTACTTGTCTAAATTGTATCATCATGAGTTGACTGAGTTGAAAAAATTAGAATTCATGAATGTCATCAATGAGCTATTTGCATTTTATTCATCAATTGTCAATACTCCTTCAAAGAGCAAGGCATCTACTTCGAAAGAGAGTGATTTGGTTTCTAGCTCAAAGGGTTGCTTATTGGATGATGACGATGGCGATCTTGATGTGATTGATATTGATATGTTGTATCATTCTACAAACAATGAAAGTAAGATGTCTGAGTTGGATGTGTACATGAAAGAAGGACTATGGAAGTTGGGTGATGATGATGGACCGTTTGAGGTGCTATCATGGTGGAAGGGGCAAACAACATCTTTTCCAATTCTATCTAGCCTTGCTCTTGATGTATTCTCTATGCAAGTGTCTACGGTTGCTTCGGAGCCGGCATTTAGCGCTGGTGGACGTGTTATTGATCAATACCGTAGTCGACGATGCTGAAGTTGTTGAGGCTTTGGTTTGTACAAAAGATTGGATGATTGCTTCACAAAAAGGTATACTTTTATCTTGTTAATGGGCCTTCTATTATGCATTTGATATATGTCTTCGTTGATAATTACTAATATGTTGTTTATCATTTTTAGATCTAGAGAGCAAAATAGAAACCTTAACTGAAGTCATGAATGCTATGGGGATAGAGGACAAAGACGAGAGTTGAGATCTTCAAACATGCATGGAATTTGTTTGGTGTGTTGGAACTTGGAAATTAGTGGACTTGGCTTTATCTTTATGTTCATGTACTATTTGTGTTAATTGCACGTACTCTATTTGTTAGACATTGTGTGATTTGAACTCTATGTCACTATGTGTGTTAATTGCACCCTATTGTTTGACTATTTATGTGATTTGAACTCTATATCACTACGTGTGTTAATTGGACTTTATGTGGACTGTTTGTTTTAAGTGGACTATGTGTTGTATTATGTGTTATAAATAAGTTAGCTGTGTTATTTGATTATTTTCATCGAATGTTTCGATTTTTAGGCAATATGCGTACTATCCGACTAAGTACCCGCTACCCGTATAGTAACCATTTGTATAGTATCCGATACCCATTTTCTACCCGTTCCTGTACCTGTATCCTACCCGATTTTTAACTACCCGTACCCGTATCCAAAAAAAATTAGGGTAGGATACGGGATCACCTACTACCCGACCGTATCCAACCCGTTTTCACCCCTAGTTCAACACATAGAGTTAAATTATACAAAACAAATTTCTTCATGCATATATCAAGATCTCAAGTCTCAACATCGTCATTCGTCCCCATAGCATTCAGATCTTCAATTAAGGTTGCTATTTTGTTCTTCGAATCTGAAATAGATAAACAAGAAATTAGTAATTATGAATCAAGACATTTTCTTAATGCATTAGTGAAGCCACATCGAGCACCGCCGCGCGTGCAGCTTTTGACGAGTGAGACGTACACGAACTCAAACAGCTACAACAGAATACAGCCTGGAGACTAGAGATAAGATACAACAGAAAGACTAGATAACAAGCAGATAGACTAGACAAGCAAGACTAGATAAGCATCATTCTTAACAGAGCTGACCTGTGTAGATGAATTTCATGAGAACAAATGTAAATGAAGCTACCTCATGATATATAGACCCCAACAACATTGTTTTTGCTTGAAAGAGGTACCTTATTTACTATTCTCGGTGTTTGTATATAAGCAATACTTATGTATATATAAATTTTACAAAAAATACATTGTAATGTGCAAACCTCCACGTTGCAAAATTAAATATAATTTTAAATTTGAGTTAGTAACAAAGTATGGGCATTTGTATGTTTGATGTTGCACATTCGAGTGAATTATTTGCAGTGTACAAAAATTATTGGTCAAAATATGAGTTTCCGTGCATAGCACATGGCTATGTAAGATAGAATTGATGTCCATTGTATCACATTTGATGATATGTATCACCATCTTTTTATACTCCTGTAACACCCCGGCATCTAGTATGCTCGAATGCTACCAAACATAGACTAAACATCACCCTAATACCACAAATTAAAATAAATTACAGCAAAGGCGCAAATGCTAAAACCGAAATTTCAGCACATCTCGTTTGTTTTATCATGAATTGGAGCAATAGCAATCACATAGCAAGTTATATCATGGCATAAGACATCTAAAACATCAATATCAATGGATAAAGCATCAACATAAACCAATAAAACCGAATCCAACCACTCCATAATCTATAGCTAAGCAAATAAGGATCACAAGCACACTAAACTATTCCATACACCAAGTTCATGGCACTTATTATGATCCTGACTCAAATTGGTAAATGTGACTGGAACTACGTGAAGATGTGTAGCTAATGCCCCTTTCCACATGCCGGTGTCATGGTACCTAAAACAACATAAAACACAAGCGTGAGTTCATCACTCAGCAAGTATATTGCAATGGGTCATACAGAACAATTCAATATTATCATCACTACATAACAAACTTAACATCATGATTAAGTCATACTTCATATGCAACATCATATTCATATCTCAACCCCATTGAAATCATTTCATCATCATCATCATATATGCAATGTAATGCAAGGCACATGTCTCCTCGACGCAAATACCGGTATTGCCGAGTGCACACCCGTCGGCGTGCACCCACGTCCCCCTTCCATCCCGTAGATGGAGGGTGCCTACTCCTCGCTTTCACTCACCGCGTGGGTGGAATCACGAGGTAGGTCTTACATCCATGGCACTCCAGATTAGTCATAACTTTCTCACCGACCTTACCGGAATAATTATGACGTTCTCACCGACCGGGCCAAGTTTCATGTCATGTATGCAACATATGCCATAATCATTAACCATAAACCATTGCATAGCATCTTAACATTCCCTTTTTATCATATCATGGCAAAAACTAAGCATGGCAAGATAGCATAACATGGAAACAATTGCATCTAGTCAAGACAAGCAAATAAACCACATGCTACCCATCCCAATACACTTGCCTTAACCTCGGGCGACGGATTGGCGGGATGAGGAGGGCACTCCCAGGGTCACACCACCTGCACATAGATGCCACACAATGACAACATGCCCACAAAACAGTATGCCATTGCCCATCTACCCCGATATCGCAAACTACACCCGAAATCTAAAAACAGAGAATCTGTCCCCCCCGGGACAGCGAACTTCAAACTATCATAACTTTAGATCTAGGACTCCGAATCGATTAAACGAGTACATCCTCGCGTAGCTTAGGAAATTTCAGTGCCTTAGGTTAGTTTTTGATTTCTATCCTAAATTGAAATATCCACAAAAATTCAACCTTTAGTTTCAATATGTTATTTTAGTGAGTTTTGTTAGGTTTTGATCCATTAGAGTCCATGTTTTAGTTGCTGATCTTTCCTTTCCTTCGCGTAGCTTCAATCCTTCAATTCTGTCCAGTTTGGTATTTCAAGCATAACTTTCACATACGAGCTCGGATTTTTGTGTTCTTGCATTCTATTGAAAGCTGAGGATATAGGCTTCATTTCCTTCCATAGTCGACCAATCAAATTCGGTGATCTTCAAACATTAATCTAGGTAACAAGTTTGCTGCCCTAGAAAAACATCAGTACACCTACCTTTGGGAACCAATTCATCCTTTGTGAACACTTTGATCCTATTTGAGACTAGCTTGTTGATATTGCTTAGGGCTGCTCTACTTGATACATTGCACAATCTTCGGTTATCATATCATATTATCTTGTGACACCGAGTTAGGGATTCCAAAACTTTGTTCATACTAGTGTTGGCCGAAAGTCACCAAAAGAAAGAAAAGAGAAAGAGCCAAAAGGCTAAAAAAAGGAAAAGAAAAAGGAAATTGTGGCCGGTCACACTACATTGAGCAAAACCCTAATTTGTGTTTGTTACTTTTTATATTGTGCAATTTATTAATTAGTGAGCAATCTTGTGCCCTTTTTACTTTCTCAAAGCAATAAGTTAGCGTCTCTCTACGACTTGTGCAATAGAGCTTTTGGTGCATCACTTATATTTTATAGCTCATTCCTTGATTGCATAAGTGCCATTATCTTTGCGTGTGTGTTGCCTTCAAATTCACTTATATATTTGAGATCGGCAACTAGGGCTTGTGAATTCTAGTTTGGATCATTACTTATCATTACAATAACTAGAATTATCAGATTGCATAGGAAATAAATATTGACTATCCAAGCTCCACATCCAACCTCGTACTTTTGTTCGGTCCCTTGGCAATCGCTTTATCCAAGCTTCAGAGAACTTTTGACCACACCAACGGCCGTCAACACATGCTGCATGTAAGAACTTGTAAGAGCTTTGGTTATAGGCTTAAATGTTGAGAGAATTGCCACCACCTCCTTGTAGTTGATAGGAACATTATACTTATATTGTTTTCTTGCCTTCTACTAACCATGTCAGGTGATGAGGATTCGCTGCATCACTCTCCACACGCAAAGGGAATTGTTGCTAGAATGTCGCTGCAAGAAGACCGCCTCCGGTCTATCGAGACCGCTCAGAGAGTTGCTAACACTAATCTTGCTACTTTTTTGTCTAGACTTGATACGCTTGCAGTGCATCGCCACAGAACTTCCAATCCTCCACCTCATCTTCTAAGCAACAAAAATGGCATACTACATGCTCAGGTACATGTTGATGATGATTCCCTAGATAAGGTTAAATTCACCATTCCACCTTTTAATGGTCAATATGATCCTGATGCCTACATTAATTGGGAGATAGCAGTAGACAAAGAATTTGGCAAGTATGATTTGTCTGAAAATGAAAAGATTAGGATTGCTACTAGTGTGCTAAATGGATATGCATTAACATGGTGGAAACATATTTGTAGAAAAGAGAGAAAACCTGAAAATTAGAAGGCCATGAAAAGACTTATGAGAATTGATTATGTTCCTGAATATCATACTGAATTTTTATATAATAGACTCCAATGCTTGAAACAAGGAAATAAGTGCGTTAAGGAATACTATGAATGATTGCAAAATCATTTGTTGCGTAGTGGTTTAGATGAAGGTGAAGAAGCAACAGAGCTTAGGTTCATACGTAGACTTAATCAAGAAATTCAAGATGTTCTTATTGATGAAACATATAGTTCTCTTTCAGAATTGGTTGTATGTGCTTATAGAGTTGAAAATATGCTTGCTGAATCCTTGAAAGAATCATTAGCTTCATTTGAGGCACCCATTGTTGTACCTTCTTTTGTAGCTAACATTTTGCAGAAAAGTGAGCACCATCGAGAGAATGATGTAGAAGAGCATATGGAGAAAGAAATGATCAGTACTACCCCATGTATATGTGAAGAGATAATAGTTGAAGAAACATCTACAACAGCTGATGAGAACTTACAAGGTAATATAACAGGTATGGATTTTACACGTGGAGAAAATAATTTTGAAGAGCAAAAACTATCCACAAATCATGCTATCGTAGAGCAACTAATAGTGGAACCAATTGCTGATTTTGCTTTGTTACAAGATGATTTGCATGCTATTTCTTGTGATAAAGAAGAGTTGTGTGATAATACTTCACTTATATCCATAACACAACTAGCGAATCGACATGTTACTTTCGTTAACAAACTAAACACTTATGCTGAAAATAAACATGTCATTCACATTGCAAGCGAAAATGATGAGTTGAAATTGATGTCTTCTTTATATGCATTAGGCTACATTGAATTTGATGTTCCGTGTGATCTGAATTATTTAGAGGAGAGACTTTTTGTACATTCTGAGTTGTCAGGGTTATCGCGAAATATCTTTTATGTTATTGGCAAAAATAGTGAGAAAGGAGAGTATAAAGCACATCGAGTTTACATTTGTTCAGATTTTAAACCTCTGACTGCAATGCAACAAAGTCATCAATTTAATACTTGCCATATCACTAATCATGTCAGACCAAGTACATTTGGTTCCATTCACAAGTTACATGATAGTTTTCAAGAAAGGGAGGATACGGTTGTGTAACGTCCGTGTTTGTAATTAAGCTTAAATAGGCTAACTAGTGTGGTTTAGTGTTCTGTAAAGTTTCCAGTTTGAATTTGGAGTTATTTGCCCTTGAATTCGGTTTTGTCGTTTCATTTGATCGTTTTCCCTGATTGGAGTCTCAGAATCCGAAATCGGGTGAAATTTAAAATCGTGAGAGCTAGATCCCAAACCTAAGTTTTAAAACCTTCATTAGGGTCTCCCGAACCTATTTTAGAGGTCCACTAGATGTTTGAATTGGAGCCGTTGCGAAGTCAATAGTTTTTCCCGAATTTTAGCTACTGGGCGGCGATCGCAGATTAGGCTGCAGATTACCGGGCCGAAGGGCAAGATCGGCCGCCCGAGCAGATCGCCGGGCCGAGCGACAGGTTTTGGTCCTGTGCTCGTGTTTATCTCTTTGCCTCGTTATGCGTGCACGTCTCAGCCTCTAAAAGCACCAGGAAGCACCTCCTCTCCCTCTCCTCTCTCATTTCTCCTCCTCTCCTCCTCCTTCTTCCTCTCTTCTCCTTCCTCTCTCTCCATTGGAGCTCTCTCCTCCTCCTCGCCATCTCCAGCCGGTTGAAGCTTCAGGAGGCTGTGTGGGAGCAGGAGCAAGGGTGGAGAAGCGTCTCTAAGCTGTCAAGGAACTCCACAAGAGGTAGGGTTTGAAGCTAAACCTAAACCCTAGGTGCAGATGCAAACCCTAGCTCTTCCTTGGCTTGTAATCGTTCCTTACGTCCTAGTTAAACTCTAGAAACCCTAGTTTTTGTGGTGCATAGTCGTTTTCCGAGTGGTTAAACCTAGGTCAAGGGTAGAAGAATCCTTCCGCGTGATCGAGTAGTTTCTATAACCCTGATCTACGCTTCGTTGGACTCATTCGCTGCAAAAAAGCCATTTCTCGAATTCTCGGAGCTCTTTCCTTTCGAAACCCTAACTCCGGGAAGTTGGGGAAATGACCTGCGGATGTTTTCTTAGAGCCTCGTAAGTCGTTTCTTGTAGGAGGATCGAGTTTGTACTCGATTTGAGATGAGAATCGAATTCAGAGTAGGTTAGGTTTTTCAGTCCTTAGAGGTCTGATTGTCGTGTGCCGAGGGTTGTAGCCAGTTTCTCGATCTTATGGAACCCTAGTGCATTTTTGGACCTATTGCGCTTGTTGCGAATCCGTCGTTCCGAAGGATTTGCAAAAGATGCACTTTGGGCATTCGGAGCGATTTTGTGTTCTGAAGTTCCAAAGCTCACAAGCCTAGCGCGTATAAGTCCTTAATGCCGTAGAGAACCCGTGGCCGCGAAGAAACTCGAGTTTCGACACCTTCTGGGTTGAAATCCGTTTTCGCGTCAATATCGGGAGAGAAAGGATTCGAAAAGTGAGATTTTGAGCAAACGAGCTCGAAACTTGACGAAACCTGCGTGAATAAGTCCCATGGGTCCCCAGGAACCTATCCATGCACTTACGTCGAAGTTAGGGGCTAGTGCAAAATCTCAATTTTTGGATTTTGGTCTCGAAGTGGCCAAGCACTACATTGGGTGAGGCGATGCTGCCGGAGGGTCGGCACTACCGGGTTTAGAACGCCGTAGTTATTTTCCAGAGAGCAACCCTTTTCGATTCCCGGCCGGCACTACCGGAAATCCAACCAGATCGCCGGAGTGGCGGCACTATCACAAGATGTCGGGACCCCGAATTTGCAAATCCGGACCCTCTGTGTATTCAGCACTAGTCCAGGAACGCGCTAGTGCACACAGTCTTAACATCGGTAAATATCACAATCATACCACTCGATACCAGTAAAGTACTTTAATTAAATAGTCAAACTTGGTTACTTGACCTTATGGTCAAGGTACAAATGTACGCCTCGCAGGGCGAAACTTATTAAGAGAGAAATAATAGCAGCGGAAAATCAAATAACCCATTGGCGCCATCCAGTATACCACAGGCAACTGACTGGGCTCGCTCCCTAAGTAGACGGATCCTCTTGGAGCTCCTCCTCCAAAGCTGGCGTAGTCTCCTCTTCAACTGGTGTTGTATTGTGGCAAGGGTGAGTACTTGGTACTCAGCAAGTCATGCACAGAATGCAGCTAATATACTACATGCATGGCTTATGTAACATCCCAAAATTTTGCTTTTCTTAAATTCATGTGTGATTTGGCACTTTGGTGAATTTTTGGAATTTTCTGGAATTTATTTGGATTTATTTGGAATTTATTTGAATTTATTCCATTTTGAAATAATTAAAGAATTTAATTTTGCAAATAAAATTTTGTTGGAAATATTTTATTTGAGTCCAAAATGTTCCAAAATATTTTCCAGAATTTTTCTGGAATTTTTCTGGGTCTTTTGCTATTTTTAATGAATTAAATGAATTATTGGGAATTATTTTTAATATTAAATCGCTGGAAAATCAACTCGGTCGAGTATCTTGTTCATCCGATCGAAGTCGGAACCAGTCGGACTCGAGTCCGACCGAGCCGATTGACTCGACCAAACCAGCTCCCAACCCTAGCGATCCCGACCGTTGGATCAAGATCCAACGGCCGAGATCCGCCCGTCACGATTCGAGCCAGATCCGGCCGGATCCGATCGCGTCCACGCGATCGTGGGCCGTTGATCGTGCGGACGGCCGCGGCGTCGTCGTCTCCGCTCCGACTCCGAGCCGGAGAGCTCCGCCGTGACCGAGCAGGACACGGCTAGGGTTCCGATTTGCACGCACGTCGAGGCCGTATTTAAAGCGTGAGACGTCCCCCGAGGTTGCCCTCATCCATGCGCACCCGTTCCCCCAAGCCATCTCGCCTGAGCCGTCGCCGTTTGCTCGTACGAGCTCGCCGGAGTTGGAACCCTGTTGCGGTGATTTCACGCCGATTCCGCGCCGTCCGTCGTCTTCCGCCGAGAAGGAGCCCAGATCCGGAATCCGTGGCGAGTGACGCGCGAAGGGAGGACTCATCTCGCCGGAGCAACCCCGAAACGCCGTCGGGCTCGTCGTCGTTCTCATCTCCGGTGGTCTTGCTCCGCCGCGTCGCCATCGACCTCGCGAGCTCGGTGAACCGTCAGATCCAGATCGGACGGTTGAGGTGAGCCCAAGTTCTATTCCAAACCCTGGAAACCAGATCGAATCTGGACCGTTGGATCAAGATCCAACGGCTCAGATCCGCCGCGTTAACCTAAACGCGTGAAGCCTAAATCAACGGCCGAGATTGCGCCACGTGTGCCTAGCCGCACCCACGCGTGTGGGCGCGTGTCCCTGACACGCGGGCCCCGCAAGTCAGAGGGCCCACGCGTCAGCCGCGTTTGCGTGAGACCGCGACCGACAGTGGGTCCCACCTGTCAGTCTCACCCGAGCCGTGGACCGGGTCCACCATGGACCGAACCGCGCCGTGGGCTGAGCCCATGAGCCGGCTGATGTCAGCCAGCCAATCAGGAGCCGACGTGTGTCCTCGCTGACGCAGTAATTAATTTCCGAAAAAAGAAATGATTTATTAATTCGAAATATTGATTCAAATTTAGATTCAAACTTCAAACGCTTATAACTTTTGCGTTTCAACTCCGATTTGAGTGATTCAAATTTCTAAATTTGTATAAAATTGAGATCTACCTAAATATGAATTTTATTTAATTTTTGGACTAAAGTTTTTCTCTGCAAAATTATTTAATTGATTATTTAAACTTTAAATAATCATAACTTTTAACGTCTTAACTCCAAATTTGTGATTCAGTTTCTAAAAATTCATAAAATTATGTTCTCTCTGTTTATGGATTTTATTTGGGTGTTTGGACACTTTTGCCTATTGTTTATTTGTGTATTTGCTATTTGCACGCTTTACGAGTAGATGTTGAAGTCTTGGGAAGGATTCGAAGGAGAAGTATTGACTCAGGATCCAACTCAAGACCAAGAACAAGTACTTTTTGAAGGCAAGTTGTGCTTTGACCATGTTGATCCTATTTGAAATCTATTTTGATTTAAACTATTGCATGCTAGTTCAATTAGAAAAATACTTGGTTTAAACATGGGGGTTAGATAAGTACCAATTTCTTTGTATGACACCTTGATTATTTAAGTATGTGCCATGACCCTTGTCACCCTAGTTGTGGATTACTAGTTGGACATTATTAAATTGCCAACATGGGTTTAGGCCGTTGTAGTATCTTTGCTTAGACACACTCGTGCTCATAACATGATTTTGGATAATCAAATGTTAATATTGACTTAATGATATATTGAACCTGTTTTGGAAAAGTATCATGTGATGTTGATGGCACGTGGTGCATGGTAATCAAGCGGGGTTTGATAAACGATTTCGGCCAGGGGCATGTGGCAAGAGTAATCAGGTGGGCCAGTTGTGGCATTGGGAGTGTTGTTTTGGTTCTTCGGGTAGTCTTGCCCTGGTCACCCTAAGGACTTAACCTTGTAAGCCTTTGAACTGGGTCTAACGTGCAACCACATGTCTGTAATGGGACGGACCTAGTTGACTAAGTTGCTAATAACGTACCTGTGGGACCTCAGGAGGTCAACTACACCCTTTGTGTAAGTTGTACAGGAGGCGTCTGGGCCGAGGCCAGTACCCATCTAACGGTTGATTGGCCTAGACTTCGCCTTAGCTAAGGGAAGGGTTAGTGTGCAATAACCGGGAGGACCACTTGTATTGTTAGAGGTTTAGAAAGACTTTGTTACGGGAACTCGCCTTTGTGGTGTTTGATTTGTATCTTGTGGGTAAAGTGCATAACCTCTGCAGAGTTTAGAATCTATTCGAATAGCCGTGTCCGCGGTATTGGACATCGCTCGGGAATTACAGTCAAGGGTTAGATTTTTCTCAAAAATAACTTGGATTTGGAAGGTTGGGTTGGATTAATAATGATGTTGATAGGAATATGGATTAGGATGGGAAAGGTGTTTACCAAACATTTTTGGATAGTTACTTATGCTTTACTTATTTCTACTGCTTTCGAATCTACTTACATTACTTTTCAAATGTCACATCGCAAATATACCTTGAGCTATTCCTTTGTACCAAGCCATGCATGTAGTATATTAGCTTGCATTCTGTGCATGACTTGCTGAGTACCAAGTACTCACCCTTGCCTCAACACAACACCAGTTGAAGAGGAGACTACACCAGCTTTGGAGGAGGAACTCCAAGAAGATCCGTCTACTTAGGGAAGCGAGCCCAGTCAGGTTACTGTGGTATCTTGGATGGCGCCACGGTTATTTGATTTTCATTGCTATTATTTTTCTCTGAATAAGTTTCGCCTTTGCAGGCATATATTTGTAATTTGACCATAAGGTCAAGTAACTTGATTTAACTATTTAAATAAAGTACTTTATCGGTATCGAGTGGTATGATTGTGATATTTACGATGTTAAGACTGTGTGCACTAAGCGCGTTCTGGACTAGTGCCGAATACACAGAGGGTCGGATTTGCAAATTCGGGTCCCGGCGACTTAGTACAAAGGAGTGGCTCAAGGTATTTTTGCGATAAATGACATTTAACAAGTATCATAAGTAGATTCGAAAGCAGTAGAAACAAGTAAAGCATAAATAACTTTTCAAGGAGTTTAATAAACATCATTCCCATCCTAATCCACATTTCCATCAACATCATTATTAATCCAACGCAACCTTTCAGATCCAAGTTATTTTTGAGAAAATCTAACCCTTGACTGTAATTCCCGAGCGATGTCCAATACCGCAGACACGGCTATTCGAATAGATTGTACACTCTGCAGAGGTTATGCACTTTACCCACAAGATCTGATCAAACACCACAAAGGCGAGTTCAGTAACAAAGTCTTTCGGAAACTTCTAACAATACAAGTGGTCCTCAGGTTATTGCACACTAACCCTTCCCTTAGCTAAGGCGAAGTTTAGGCCAATCAACCGTTAGATGGGTACTGGCCTCACCCGAGACGCTCCCCGCATACAACTTACACAAAGGGTGTAGTTGACCTCACGAGGTCCCAGTGCGTTATTAGCAACTTAGTCAACTAGGTCCGTCCCATTACAGACATGTGGTTACACGTTAGACCCAGTTCAAAGGCTTGCAAGGTTAAGTCCTTAGGGTGACCAGGGCAAGACTACCCGAAGAACCAAATCAACATCCCCAATGCCACAACTTGCCCACCTGATCATTCTTGCCACATGCCCCGGTCGAAAAACTATTTATCAAACCCCAGTTGATTACCATGCACCACGTGCCATCAACATCACATGATACCTTTCCAAAACAGGTTCAATATATCATTAAGTCAATATTAACATTTGATTGTCCAAAATCATGTCATGAGCACGTAGCAGGTCTAAGCAGTATACTACAACGGTCTAAAACCCATGTTGGCAATTTAATAATGTCCAACTAGTAATCCACAACTAGGGTGACAAGGGTCATGGCACATATTTAAATAATCAAGGTGTCATACAGCAAATTGGTATTTATCTAACCCCCATATTTAAATAAAGTATGTGTCATACAACAAATTCAGAGACACGCGCTCACGCGCGCGTGGCGTGGCTTGGGTACACGAGGCACAATCTCGGCCGTTGATTTGAAAATCAACGGCCCAGATTGGATCTATGCTTCACACGTTTGGGGTGAACGCGGTCAATCTGAGCCGTTGGATCTTGATCCAACGGTTGGAAATGATCCTAACCCGTAACGTTATCCACAGTACGGGCGACGTGGCCGATCGGGAGGTTTGTAACACCCCAAAATTTTGCCGTTTAGGGTTAACTAAGGAATAGGTTCGGAAACTCTTTCTTCAAATCCTCTTCGCGTTCCCAAGTCGCTTCGCTTTCTTCATGATTGCTCCACTGAACTCTACAGAAACGGGTTGACTTATTTCTGGTCTCTCGATCCATAGTGTCCAGAATCTTCACGGGATGCTCCTTGTAAGTCAAATCTTCTTGCAACTCAATTGACTCTAGCGGTGTCTGTTCCTCAGGTACTCGGAGACACTTCTTCAACTGGGACACGTGGAACACGTCATGTACTCCTGTCAACGACTGTGGCAACTCCAGCTGGTAAGCAACTTCGCCTCTACGGCTCAAAATCTTAAATGGTCCAACATAACGGGGTGCAAGTTTCCCTTTAGCATGGAACCTCTTAACTCCCCTGAGAGGCGTAACTCTGAGGTATACAAAGTCTTCTGGTTCAAAACTCAAGTCCGTGACGATTGTCAAGATAACTCTTCTGTCGTGATTGGGCTATCTTCAACCTTTCCTAATCATGGCAATCTGCTCTTGACTTCTTGAAGAATATCAGGCCGAAGACACGGCGCTCACGGTCTCATTCCATTTAATGGCGTCCGACAGTGGTCGACCATCTGATGCCTCAAAGGTGACATCGTAAACTAGCCTGGTAACTATTATTGTAATCGAACTCGGCATACGGCAAACTCTTATCCCAAGAGGTAGCATAAGCCAATGCACAGGCTCTTAACATATCCTCCGAATCTGATTGACTCTTCGGTCTGTCCATCCGTCTGCAGATGATAAGTCGCATCTTGAAGTTTAAACGGGTTCCCATGGCTTCATGCAACTTATTCCAAAACCTTGAGGTAAATTGGGTACCTCTGTCCGATACAATCCTCTTTGGCACTCCGTGCAAGCAGACGATCTGATCATATACAATTACGCTAACTTATCTCGAGTAAGTGGTCTTCACGGGATGAAATGGGCTACTTTGGTCAAGCGATCCACTATAACCCATATGGAGTCATAACCTCCTTGAGTCTTAGGCAAACCGGTAATGAAATCCATTCCGATTTCCTCCCACTTCCACTCGTGTATTTTATTGGTAATTTGTAGCAATCTTGCTGGTCTCTGATGCATTGCCTTGACTCTCTGGCATACGTCGCACAATGCAACATGCTCGGCAACTTCACGCTTCATGCTCGGCCACCAGAATCTTTCCTTCAAATCCTGATACATTTTGGCGCTTCCAGGATGAATTGAATACTTGGAGTCATGGGCTTCTTCTAGAATCAACTGCTTCAGCTCCTTTTTGTTCGGCACACAAATGCGATCCTTCATCCATAACGTGCCTTGCTCATCCAACCTGAAGTCCTCCGCCTTGCCTTCCTCCTTGATGGACTTAATCCTGCGGATCTTATCATCATCCTTCTGTCCTTCCCGGATCTGGTCCTCTAGGGTAGGCCTTACTTCCAATGCGGCCAAGAATCCGCTAGGTACCACCTCAATCTTCATTCTCTGAAATTCCTCACATAACTCATCCTGACTTGTGGCTAGCAACATACTCACGGTATGGCTTTTCCGACTCAAGGCATCGGCAACTACGTTGGCCTTCCCGGGATGGTAATGGATTCCAACATTGTAGTCCTTGATCAACTCTAACCATCTCCTCTGCCTCATGTTCAGATCTAACTGGGTGAATATGTATTTAAGACTCTTATGATCCGTATACACTTCACATCTGTTCCCGATCAGATAGTGACGCCATATCTTCAAGGCATGCACTACGGCAGCTAACTCTAGGTCATGCGTCGGATAATTTTCCTCATGCGGCCTCAATCGCCTTTGATGCATAGCGGCGACCTTTCCATTCTCAGACAAAGGCACACATCCAAGTCCTTGGCGCGATGCGTCACAATAAATATCAAAGCTTTGATTAACATCCGGTAGAACTAACACCGGCGCTGATGTCAATCGCTTCTTCAGCTCATGAAAACCTTTCTCACATTCTGACGTCCATGCAAACTTCTTCTCCTTTTTCAGCAATTGCGTAAGAGGTCTCGCAATTGTCGAAAAGCCTTCAATGAAACGGCGATAGTATCCTGCCATTCCAAGGAAACTCCGGATCTGGGTCACGGTCTTCGGTTGCTCCCAATGTAACACAGCTCCTACTTTGCTTGGATCAACGGCGACTCCTTCTGCGGTCATTACATGTCCAAGAAACTCCACCTTGTCCTTCCAAAAATCACACTTACTGAACTTGGCGAAGAGTTGCTGTTCCCTCAGCTTTTCCAAAACTTGCCTCAAGTGTTCGGCATGTTCATCCTCTGTCTTGGAGTAGATTAGGATATCATCTATGAACACGACGACAAACTTGTCCAAATATTCCATGAACACCTTATTCATCATATTCATGAAATATCTTTGGCGCATTAAATCGATCCAAAGGACATAATCAGAACTTCGTAATGTCCATATCTTGGCGAGAATGCGGTCTTGAATATCCTACGATCGGATCTTCAATCGATGGTATCCGATCTTAGGTCAATCTTGGAGAAAACTCCGGCTCCTCTCGGTGATCAAACAAATCATCAATCACGGGTAGCGGATACTTATTCTTCACGGTGACTTCATTGAGTGCACGGTAGTCAATGCACATCCTGAAACTCCCGTCCTTCTTCTTGACAAACAAAGCGGTGCTCCCCATGGCGGCACGAGCTCTGGTCTGATAAATCCTTTCTCCATTAACTCTTCTATTGTTTCTTCATCTCTACCAACTCCTCGGTGGACATCCGATAAGGTCTCTTTACTATCGGTCTTTGTGCAGTACAAGCTCTATCACAAACTCTATGTCCTGTCTGGCGGCATACCGAGGTAGATCTTCGGAAAAACATCCGGGTACTCATTCACTCATCGAGACATCCTTTATCTTTGATTGTCTTGGTGCTGTTAACCATCAACTGTCCATCCCCTAATCAAGTGGCTTGAAATTCCACTTTCTTTCCACACGGGCTCTCAAGCGAGATAGTCCTTCGTCCACAATCAATACGGCCTTGTGCTTGGATAACCAATCCATTCCCAAAATAACATCTAAGGTGCAGGTCTCCAAAATAATAAGGTTCGCTAGGAACTCTATTTCATCTATTAGTATTCTCACCGGAACATCCTACTTTCGTTCGGAGTTCGGAACCAGGGTTTGAACTAAAAGCATGCATTTAAGTCTTGCAATCCCCAAATCATTTCTAGCAGCAAAGCCTTGCGAAACAAGCGAATCTGAAGCTCGAGTCAAACAAAGCTGTTGCGGTCTTGAGTTAACAAGTAACTTACCCGATCTGACGTCCGTAGCATTCTGCGGTGCATCTGCGGTGACATGGTTGACTCGGCATCTCACCACACCTGGGGGTGTGGCTCTGATCTTTGGCGTCCTAGCTGGGGTGGTTCCTAGATTGAAGCGAATCGGGTCACTCCTGCTGTCTTCTTTGGGCAGGCATTTGTTGGCAAAGTGTCCTGGCTCGTTGCGATTGTAGCGGCGTCTCACTTTGTTCCTTCTTGTGCACTGGAAGCGGCGTTCTAAGCGGGGCTGAAGTGCAGTAGTTTTGATTGGCGGTTCTTGGTGCCGTGACGGTGTCCTTGTTGTATTCTGCGGTGGAATCGAAAAAGCGATTTGGTGCAACTCTCAATCGTTGCTTTGCGCTCTCGACGCGATCACGATCTTGCATCCTGCGCTTCTGTTCTCATCCAGTTCCTTGCGCTTGTCCTCAAGAATAAGCGCCTTATTCACCAATTCTTGGAAATCTGAAAGGTGTGAGTGATCAGTCCTACTTGTAGTCTGAGTTAAGTCCCTTCATGAAACGAGGTATGCGGCTTTATCTGTCGCTACATCCTCAGTGCGTAGCGTGCGGTGTGTGAACTTGTTCAGGTAGTCGGCCACCGGCTGATTACCTTGCTTGATGCTCTGAACTCCTCCTTCTTAAGCTCCATGATTCCTTCAGGCACGTGATCTTGGCGGAATGCGGTTGTGAACTCTTCCCAAGTGATATCTTGAGGGTTCACTTGCGTGGCACAAGTTCTCCCACCATTCGGTGTTCCTTCCAAGCGATGAGAAGCGTAAAGTACCTTCTCATTTCCTATGCATTGAGCTATGTGTAGCTTACTCTCAATTGACCTTAACCAATCATCGGCCTCCAATGGATTGGCATTCCCAGAGAAAGTGGGTGGGTGAGTCCTCATGAACTCGGCAGTCTTGTATTACGGCGTTGTCACGATTAACTTGATTAGCGATGGCCTGGCGATGACATGTTGCATTTGTTGCATCATAGCATGCATCAACTGAGTCTGAGCAGCGAGAAAAGCTCCGAAATTCTGCATATCCAGTGGCGGTGCTGGTGCTCCATCATTGGGGTTTTCTGCTGGGCGAGAACCACTTCCATTGCCTCCAAAGTTTCCGCGGGTGTTCACCATCTGTCGATTTGCTCTCGGTTTTTAGAGATGAGAGGGAAACAAGAATAGACAAGTAATATGGAACTTATGCGGGGTGAAAAGTGTAACTTTAAGGTCCAACTTTATTATTGATATCAATAACTTGGTATGGTTGCTTACAATGCCTAAGGGCCTTGCAACACATACTGCACACTCAGCAAACAATGAAAATCCAAATCGAACTAACACTGGAGTCTAACGCCTAAAGGGTGACTCTTTATTCTAAGACGTGACTCGGCGAAGGAGTCTCACTATAAAACCTACGCTCACTCATCGAGAAAACCTCCATGGCCTGGGTACGGATGCTGCGGATTACTAGTTGGACATTATTAAATTGCCAACATGGGTTTTAGACTGTTGTAGTATACTGCTTAGACCTGCTACGTGCTCATGACATGATTTTGGACAATCAAATGTTAATATTGACTTAATGATATATTGAACCTGTTTTGGAAAGGTATCATGTGATGTTGATGGCACGTGGTGCATGGTAATCAACTTGGGTTTGATAAATAGTTTTTCGACCGAGGCATGTGGCAAGAATGATCAGGTGGGCCAGTTGTGGCATTGGGGATGTTGATTTGGTTCTTCGGGTAGTCTTGCCCTGGTCACCCTAAGGACTTGTCGGGACCCCGAATTTGCAAATCCGGACCCTCTGTGTATTCAGCACTAGTCCAGGAACACGCTAGTGCACACAGTCTTAACATCGGTAAATATCACAATCATACCACTCGATACTAATAAAGTACTTTATTTAAATAGTCAAACTGGTTACTCGACCTTATGGTCAAGTTACAAATGCACGAAGCATGGCTAAACTTATTAAGAGAGAAATAGTAGCGGCGGAAAATCAAATAACCGTGGCGCCATCCAGTATACCACAGGCAACTGATCGGGCTCGCTTCCCTAAGTAGAGCGGTTCCTCTTGGAGCTCCTCCTCCAAAGTGGTGTAGTCTCCTCTTCAAGCCAGTGTTGTATTGTGGCAAGGGTGAGTACTTGGTACTCGGCAAGTCATGCAGAATGCAAGCTAATATACTATATGCATGGCTTGGTACAAGGAATAGCTCAAGGTATATTTGCGATGTGACATTTGACAAGTAGCATAAGTAGATTTGAAAGCAGTAGAAACAAGTATAGCATAGATAACTTTTCAAGGAGTTTAATGAACATCTTTCCCATCCTAATCCACATTCCCATCAACATCATTATTAATCCAACCCAACCTTTCAAATCCAAGTTATTTTTGAGAAAATCTAACCCTTGACTGTAATTCCCGAGCGATGTCCAATACCGCGGACACGGCTATTCGAATAGATTCTACACTCTGCAGAGGTTATGCACTTTACCCACAAGATACAGTCAAACACCACAAAGGCGAGTTCCCGTAACAAAATCTTTCGGAAACTTCTAACAATACAAGTGGTCCTCCCCGGTTATTGCACACTAACCCTTCCCTTAGCTAAGGCGAAGTTTAGGCCAATCAACCGTTAGATGGGTACCTGGCCTCAGCCGATGCGCTCCCCGTACAACTTACACAAAGGGTGTAGTTGACCTCCTGAGGTCCCACAGGTACGTTATTAGCAACTTAGTCAACTAGGTCCGTCCCATTACAGACATGTGGTTGCACGTTAGACCCAGTTCAAAGGCTTGCAAGGTTAAGTCCTGTAACACCCCAAAATTTTGCTTTTCTTAAATCCATGTGTGATTTGGTACTTCGGTGAATTTTTGGAATTTTCCGAAATTTATTTGGATTTATTTAGAATTTATTGGAATTTATTCCATTTTAAAATAATTAAAGAATTTAATTTTGCAAATAAAATTTTGTTGGAAATATTTTATTTGAGTCCCAAATACCCTAAAATATTTTCTAGAATTTTTCTGGAATTTTTCTGAGTATTTTGCTATTTTTAATGAATTAAATGAATTTCTGGGAATTATTTTAAATATTAAATCGCTGGAAAATCGAGTCGGGTCAAGTACTGTTCATCCGACCGAGTCGGAACCCGAGTCGGACTCGAGTCCGACTCGAGCCAGTCGACTCGACCAAACCCACTCCTAACCCCAATCGATTCCGACCGTTGGATCGGGATCCAACGGTCGGATTGGACCGCGAGCTCGAGCCCGAGTCGGTCGGACCGTCAGCGCGTGAGCAATCGTAGCCGCTCATCGCGACACGTGGGCGGTCCCGACCATCGTCTCCGTTCGAATCAAGCCGGAGAGCTCGCGTGACCGAAGCGGGACACGGTTAGGGTTCCGATTTGCGTGCACGCGTCGGCGATATTTAAGGCGTGGACCCGTCCTCGAGAATCGTCGTTTGACGCCGCACCTTTGCCCCAAGCCACACCGCCCGAGCCGCCGTCTTTCTTTGAGGAATTGCTCGCCGTAGTAGGGTTAGGGCTTCGCCAGGTTCGTCGCCTTGCGCCGCCGTCAAGCCATCTCCGCCGTGTTGGAGCCCGGATCTGGAACCGCACGAGCAAGGCGCGTCGGACCGCACCATCCACCTCGCCGGAGACCCTCGGAAACGCCGCACGGAAGGTCACCATCCTCGTCTCCGGTAGCCCGAGCCCCGCCGCGCCGCCATCACCAGTGCGAAGCTTCTGGACCGTCCGATCCCGATCGAGCAGCGTGATGAAGTCACGTGTTTCCAAACCCGATTAGATCTGGACCGTTGGATCAAGATCCAACGGCCCACGATCACCTCAGGCCGTGGCAGCGTTAACGTAGGATTAGATCTGGACCGTCCGATCTAGATCGAACGGCCCACGATCACCGTGTAGTTTTCAACGTGTTAACCCTGGATCTAATCGCGGCCGTTGATTTTCAAATCAACAGACACGATCGTGCCACGTAGCCTAGGCGCGCGCCGCCGTAAGCGCCGCGTGGGCGGCCGACATGCGGGCCCGCATGTCGCCGCGCAAGCCGTGCGCCAGTCCACCGTGGACCGTGCCGCCCGTGGACCCAGTCCATGGACCGGACACGTGGCAGCACCTGAGTGATGCCACGTGGCATGATGACGTCATGCTGATGTCATCATGGAGGCCGTTCGGTGCTGACGTCAGCAGTCACTGTGGACCAATCACAGGATGACACGTGTCCTCGCTGACGCAATAATTAATTTCCGAAAAAGAAAATGATTTATTAATTCGAAATAATGATTTCAGATTTTGTTTCAAACTTCAAACGCTTATAACTTTTGCGTTTCAACTCCGATTTGAGTGATTCAAATTTCTAAATTTGTATAAAATTGAGACCTACCTAAATATGAATTTTATTTAATTTTTGGAATAAAGTTTTTCTCTGTAAAATTATTTAATTGATTATTTAAACTTTAAATAATCATAACTTTTGCGTTTTAACTCCAAATTTGACGATTCCAGTTTCTAAAAATTCATAAAATTATGTTCTCTCTGTTTATGGATTTTATTTGGATGATTGGATACTTTTTTGCCTATTGTTTATTCGTGTATTTGCTATTTGCACGCTTTACGAGTAGACGTTGAAGTGCCAGAAGGATTCGAAGGAGAAGTATTGACTCAGGATCAAACTCAAGACCAAGAACAAGTACTTTTTGAAGGCAAGTTGTGCTTTGACCATGTTGATCCTATTTCGAAATCTATTTTGATTTAACCTATTGCATGCTAGTTCAATTAGAAAAATACTTTATTTAAATATGGGGGTTAGATAAATACCAATTTGCTGTATGACACCTTGATTATTTAAATATGTGCCATGACCCCTTTTCACCCTAGTTGTGGTTTACTAGTTGGACATTATTAACTTGCCAACATGGGTTTTAGACCGTTGTAGTAAGCGCTTAGAGCACACTTTCGTGCTCATGACATGATTTTGGATAAACAAATGTTAATATTGACTTAATGATATATTGAACCTGTTTTGGAAAGGTATCATGTGATGTTGATGGCACGTGGTGCATGGTAATCAACTGGGGTTTGATAAATAGTTTTTCGGCCAGGGGCATGTGGCAAGAATAATCAGTGGGCAGTTGTGGCAATTGGGGATGTTGATTTGGTTCTTGGGTAGTCTTGCCCTGGTCACCCTAAGGACTTAACCTTGCAAGCCTTTGAACTGGGTCTAACGTGCAACCACATGTACGTAATGGGACGGACCTAGTTGACTAAGTTGCTAATAACGCACTGTGGGACCTCAGGAGGTCAACTACACCCTTTGTGTAAGTTGTACGGGGGAGCGTACCGGGGCTGAGGCCAGGTACCCATCTAACGGTTGATTGGCCTAAACTTCGCCTTAGCTAAGGGAAGGGTTAGTGTGCAATAACCGGGGAGGACCACTTGTATTATTAGAAGTTTCCGAAAGATTTTGTTACGGGAACTCGCCTTTGTGGTGTTTGACTGTATCTTGTGGGTAAAGTGCATAACCTCTGCAGAGTGTAGAATCTATTCGAATAGCCGTGTCCGCGGTATTGGACATCGCTCGGGAATTACAGTCAAGGGTTAGATTTTCTCAAAAATAACTTGGATTTGAAAGGTTGGGTTGGATTAATAATGATGTTGATGGGAATGTGGATTAGGATGGGAAAGATGTTCATTAAACTCCTTGAAAAGTTATCTATGCTATACTTGTTTCTACTGCTTTCAAATCTACTTATGCTACTTGTCAAATGCTGTTTACTGCAAATATACCTTGAGCTATTCCTTGTACCAAGCCATGCATATAGTATATTAGCTTGCATTCTGTGCATGACTTGCTGAGTACCAAGTACTCACCCTTGCCACAATACAACACCAGTTGAAGAGGAGACTACACCAGCTTTGGAGGAGGAGCTCCAAGAGGAACCGTCTACTTAGGGAAGCGAGCCCAGTCAGTTGCCTGTGGTATACTGGATGGCGCCACGAAGTTATTTGATTTTTCGCTGCTACTATTTCTCTCTTAATAAGTTTCGCCCTGCGAAGCGTGCATTTGTAACTTGACCACAAGGTCGAGTAACCAGTTTGACTATTTAAATAAAGTACTTTATTAGTATCGAGTGGTATGATTGTGATATTTACCGATGTTAAGACTGTGTGCACTAGCGTGTTCCTGGACTAGTGCTGAATACACAGAGGGTCCGGATTTGCAAATTCGGGGTCCCGACAAGTCCTTAGGGTGACCAGGGCAAGACTACCCGAAGAACCAAATCAACATCCCCAATGCCACAACTGGCCCACCTGATCATTCTTGCCACATGCCTCGGTCGAAAAACTATTTATCAAACCCCAGTTGATTACCATGCACCACGTGCCATCAACATCACATGATACCTTTCCAAAACAGGTTCAATATATCATTAAGTCAATATTAACATTTGATTGTCCAAAATCATGTCATGAGCACGAAAGTGTGTCTAAGCAAAGATACTACAACAGTCTAAAACCCATGTTGGCAATTTAATAATGTCCAACTAGTAATCCACAACTAGGGTGACAAGGGTCATGGCACATATTTAAATAATCAAGGTGTCATACAACAAATTGGTATTTATCTAACCCCCATATTTAAATAAAGTATTTTTCTAATTGAACTAGCATGCAATAGGTTAAATCAAAATAGATTTCAAAATAGGATCAACATGGTCAAAGCACAACTTGCCTTCAAAAAGTACTTGTTCTTGGTCTTGAGTTGGATCCTGAGTCAATACTTCTCCTTCGAATCCTTCCGGCACTTCAACGTCTACTCGTAAAGCGTGCAAATAGCAATACACAAATAAACAATAGGCAAAAAGTGTCCAAACATCCAAATAAAATCCATAAACAGAGAGAACATAATTTTATGAATTTTTAGAAACTGGAATCGTCAAATTTGGATTTAAAATGCAAAAGTTATTATTATTTATAGTTTAAATAATCAATTAAATAATTTTACAGAGAAAAAATTTAGTCCAAAAATTAAATAAAATTCATATTTATGTAGATCTCAATTTTATACAAATTTAGAAATTTGAATCACTCAAATCGGAGTTGAAACGCAAAAGTTATAAGCGTTTGAAGTTTGAATCAAAATCTGAAATCATTATTTCGAATTAATAAATCATTTTCTTTTTCGGAAATTAATTATTGCGTCAGCCTGGACACGTGGCAGCCGCTAATTGGTTGGCTGACGTCAGCCGGTCCATGGACTTGGTCCACGCTCAGCTCGGGTCTACCGTGGACTCGGTCCACGGCTCCTTGTGTCACTGACATGTGGGCCCCACCGTGACGTCAGCGGTGACGTCATGGTGCGGTTCGGTTGTCCCGCTGACACGCGGGCCCCGCGTGTCAGAGACACGCGCTCACGCGCGCGTGGCGTGGCTTGGGTACACGTGGCACAATCTCGGCCGTTGATTTGAAAATCAACGGCCCAGATTGGATCTATGCTTCACGCGTTTGGGGTGAACGCGGTCAATCTGAGCCGTTGGATCTTGATCCAACGGTTGGAAACGATCCTAACCCGTAACGTTATCCACAGTACGGGCGACGTGGCCGATCGTGGGCCGTTGGATCTTGATCCAACGGTCCAGATCTAATCTGGATTCTAGGGTTTGGGGGAGAACGTGGGCTCACCGCTGCCGTTCGATCGGGATCGGACGGTCCAGAAGCTTCGCGCGGTTGATGGCGGCGCGGCGGGGCTCAGGCTACCGGAGACAATGACGGCGACCTTCCGCGTGGCGTTTCTGAGGGCCTCCGGCGAGATGAAGTACGCACCCAGGTTCGCCTCGTCGCGGGGGTTGCGGATCTGACCACGGAGGCGGTGGAGCACGGCTGGTTTGCGGCGAAGAACGAAGAACACACGGCGGCTGTTCTTAACTACGGCGAGGAATTGCGGCGGCGCTAGGGTTTCCCTGTAGGCGTGGGTTAGGGCAACGGGCGCGGCGTCAAACGACGATCCTCGGGAGGGGGTCCACGGCTTTTATAGCGCGAAATCCGAGTCCGACGCGGCGGCGGAGGGCAACGGCCGCGGCGAGGTCTCCGGATCGGGGACGATGACCCCGGACCGTCCACGTGGCGTGATCAACGGCCACGATGGCTTGGCGCGAACGGGTCCGACCCGGATCCGGTCGGATCGGGCTCGCGTGACGTGGCGCCGTCACGGTCGTTGGATCTTGATCCAACGGTCACGTGGCTAGGGTTCGGCCGAGTGGGTTCGGCTCGACCACGTGGCTCGGGTTGGACTCGAGTCGGACTCGGACTCGGGTCCGGTCGGATGAACAGTACAAACCCACTCGCATTTTCCAGCGATTTAATAATTAAAATAATTCCCAGAAATCCAATTAATTCATTAAAAATATCAAAAGACTCAGAAAAATTCCAGAAAAATTCTGGAAAATACTTTGGATCATTTTGGACTCAAATAAAATATTTCCAACAAAATTTTATTTGCAAAGTTTAATTCTTTAATTATTTCAAAATGGAATAAATTCAAATAAATTCCAAATAAATCCAAATAAATTCCAGAAAATTCCAAA
This sequence comes from Rhipidocladum racemiflorum, assembly GCA_036346355.1. NCBI lineage: Eukaryota > Viridiplantae > Streptophyta > Magnoliopsida > Poales > Poaceae > Rhipidocladum > Rhipidocladum racemiflorum. The sequence goes on along the minus strand of CM070592.1, from coordinate 1,802,141 downwards.
AATTCACCAAAGTGTCAAATCACACATGAATCTAAGAAAAACAAAATTTTGGGGTGTTACAGCGCTACTGATGGCGTCTTGCCGCCAGGCGGCACTACCCAGCCCCGACAATGCAGATGCTAGGCCTCACGGGAGAAAGTTTAGAATCTCTTTTTCCGTCTAGGTTCTCGTTTTCCGTTTTTGCTTCTTTTTAGATTTTGATTGCTTCTTTGCCTATTTTGATCGATGATTTTGGTCTCGTTGCTTTTCGTGTAGACGTAGACACTTCGAACGTTGCCGACGATCCCGACTACGTCCCGCAGACCGATTTCACCGAAGAGCAAACAGGCAAGCACCTCCTTGACCATTTTGAATCCTATATTTGCAAATTCTTATTTTTGATTGCCAAAACTATTATGCATGCTCATAAGTTTATTAAAAGTGATAATTTGTGGGAAGCAGTAGTTAAACCAGAAATTGTTGGATTACCTCAATTTAATCCGAATATGAAATCCTTGATAGACTTAGGAATAATTTAGACACGCTAGTAAGTGTCAGAGGGTATTAAAGAATAATAGTCGCATATGCTTAGTTCAGCAGTAGAATTGGTTGCAGGAGATCATGACGTTCTTATTCATAAACTCCTGGAACTATTAGGATAGGTGATTGGTGTCAGGTTGGAATCAGTGGATATGGGGTTTTGTTGAAAAAAAGGGAATGGTTGCGTGAGTAAAATGGAAAAACTTAGAGAGTTTAGACCGGGCGAGATGTTTGGTGGTTCGGAGTTGGTGGTATTTGGCCGGGTAGTGGTTCCGGTTGGTAGGCTGGTTTTAGGTTCGGATTGGTTGTCAAGCCGTTGGCTGGTTTGGAGTGGTTTGGTCTCAGTTGGTCCCTTGCTATGGGGAGGTTGAAGGCTAGTGTGTGCTCGGTGGGGCCGCTAGTGTCGATCATCTGTGGCCATAGCAAGTGGGTTTGGAAGATCTCGGCTGAGTCACCCTAAGGACCGAACTTGGTGTTATTTACTGGGTGTAATACGTGCAACCACATGTGCCAGTGTGGGATGGCCTCAGCCTAGTACGGGGAAAAGGGATCTGACCCTGCATTATTGGAGGGCAAAGAGGATTGGATGCACTTGTGGTGTCGGTGCATTCTAGGGACTTTCTTGTCGAGGCATCGAAGGAAAGTTTACCCAATACAACGGTAATGCCTACTACAGGGAGGTCGTGGGCTAGTGGGTGCCTATGGGAACCCTTTGGCGGCCTCTGTGGCTGTAGTTGGGAATGCACGCACGGGCGGTGCAGGATTAGAACTCCAATCTCTCGAAAGGTTACATCCTTTGTCTAGCAAATCGGGTACTTCGGTATCGCGAGGCATGGATGACATGATTGCTAGAACGTGTCATGTGGGTACAGTGTACAGTCTCTACAGAGATAAATAAACTAATCGATTAGTCGTGCTCACGGTCATGAGCAGCTTGGAAAGTATTATCAAGTATAGATTTTGGGCCTGGGTTGACTTCTGGGAAAATGGGTTTCGAGGTTAGTTTGTGTTGGTCGGGTGTGTGTTTGGATCTTGGGTTCAGATAAGGTGCAGGTGGTTGGTTGTTTTGGTGAAAGGAATGGTTGGATGGTTGATTTGGTTAATGGTTTATCTATTATTAATTGTTTGAAATGTTTTCTTCAGCTTCTTTTGTAAAAATGCGAATGTGAATCTATTATCATATTGCAAGCAAAATCTGCTTTGTGCTCAAAAGACTAGTGTAGTAACCTATTATTCATTGATTTAACCTACATTTTATATGTATACATTCCATACACTAAAGTCTTGCGAGTACATACGTGTACTCACCGTTTGCTCTAACGGATTTTGGTCAGAAGGAGAAGAAGCAGGTAATGATGCAGATGTACCAGGCAGTCGCGATTCGATGGCCAGCGATTCCGCTGGGGCTTAGTTGGGTTTCCTTCCAGTCAGTTGCCTAAGGGTGGAGGCACACTGCGTGTTTTTCTTTTGGAGCTTTCGCTGGCGTTGGATGATTCTTTTGGACTTGTGCCGGCTGTAGGCCGAGACTTGTAAAGTTAAACTAATGTAAAAACGTTACCTTTCATGTGTAATATATTTACTCTTGCATAGTTGAGACCTGTCTTGTATGACAACGCGTGGTACTGGAGCTCTTGATCCAGGGAACCAAGACAATGCACGCTTGATTGGAAGCTCGAGTTGGGATCAATCAGTTGGCATGTGCACTCCTCACGAGTTTTGCCGATTAATTGGCCCCAATCCGAGTACGGAGTTGGTTTAGAGGTTAGGAGACGTTACGGGTTGCATTAATCTTCTGTCCGATGCAACAGTAATGACCTGCATCACTAATCTGATTCCGGAGCCCCCACAGGTTGATAGAAATTCTCGATCCATTGATTTCATTGCAAATGTGCATATTGCTTTCTTTCCTGTCATTACTAACATTTCGTAGGACAATATGATGGAGTCGAGGACGACTCAACTTCAAGAAAGGGAGGATGATGAGACCATGCTCATCATGGACAGAACTAACACTGCATACATATGGTCATCACCAAGCGTTGCTGCAATTATATCAACCGCATGGTTTCATCGACCCCCACCTTGGCCAGGACCATTAAGTTGGTGACACTTCACGTCATCCTCTACTTCTTATACATCTACTACGATGGCTCCATCTGCATGGCTTTATCGACCCCCACCTTGGCCATCCTTCTACATCTTCGTCGGTTCAAGGACCATTGACTCGAGCTCGAGCCCGTCAACTCAATTATTAGATCTAAAGCCATACTTGGGAGAAGATGATGAACTTGAGTCGAGGACGACTCAAATGCAAGAAGGGGAGGATGATGAGGACATCACTACCATGGATACGGCCATGCCTACAAACCCAATTGAAACCAACAATGTAATATAAGGGCCAATTACTCAAGCTCGCGCACGTCAATTCAATTGCCAGGTGAATGCGTTCCTTGGGTTGCATACAAATAATTTAATGAATGGAATGCTATTTAATCCTTGTGATGATTTTATTGTCCTTAGGAACCAAGGAGAAGGACTCCCAAAAGTCAAGCATGAAGCCAATTCTTCCGGTGCACAACTTCAACTCGGATTCGGCCTCCGGGACAGCACCAACTTCAAACGACCATAACTTTTGATCCACAAGGGTGTTTGAGGTCTATGAGTACTGGTTTGAAAGGTTTCGACGTCCTCTTTCCAATGGATCTAGCCACACCTCCAATTTCCTTACGAGTCAATGGGAATCTGCAAAACAAGTTCGGTCATCTTTCCAAATCCGAATCAAACTAGGAATAGGAGTTCTACTCGGCCATGGATGTGGTTTGGACGCCCCTAGCCTGGTTTTGGCCTCCTATTTCTCCTATATATAGCTAGGGAGTCCCCCAAAATAACTTGGGTTTTGGTTATTTGATAGTTTAGCCTTTTGCTACTATTTGAGTCTTTTAGACGTGCTCAACAGCCGCCTAACAAGCTCCTTGTATCGGAACCCCAACTTTTCTATACTTCATCTATATTTGCAATTTTAGATTGCATTTGCCTTGTTCTTACTTGTTCTTCGATTGCTTACAGGAATTGATCTTAGTGATCAGGTTGATCATGCCCACGGCAAGGTCAATAACCATCTGGAGTTGGTTTAGCGATTGCTAAGGCGCATCGTCATTGTACGTTGTAGTCGGATCGTCAAAGTCGTCTCCTCCCAAATCGAAGGTTATCATTCTCATCGAAAGATCGGGACACCCAGTGTTACATCAGGTGTTGTGTGCGATGCAACCTTCAAACTGCTAATCAGTAATAAAGGCTATAGCGAAGTAGTAGCACGCTCGCATATACGATCATGAAACCCTAACTACAACCATGCTTGTTTTATGTAATGATTTTTATTTGATTTTTCCATCTGATTTCCTTTTGCTCTTATTAAAAGTGTTAATTGCTATTTGCTATCTTTTTCCGTTATATGACGTATAAACTCCGACGTCTCGGACTTCGTCGTTGTCAATTTCAAGAGTTCAACTTCGACTTCGTCACTGAAAACAATGGATAGCAAGGCAAGCACTCATGTTGATCCCATTTTTCCTTTAAAAAGAAAAATCTAATTAAAACTTGCATGCATACGCTATATTTTATATACACTGCTATATTATGGGAAAAATGGTAGTTATAACCTTCATTGATGGTTTTCCTTAATCAGTAGAAATAGAAGAAACCCTAGATTATTGATGGAAACAAAAATGGGTATATTCAATTATTACATGCATACGCTTAGCCCTGCTTTAGATTGGGATGCGAACAGATGGTTTACTGTTCGTAGTGAACTTAAATATTTGGTATATTGGATCAAACATTGGACATGATGAACTTTAATCTTGAAACCTGATGGAATCTTGTGGATTCGATATTTTATCCCTTCTGAAAATAAAACTATGTTTTCGACGTGGGTGATTATTGACAAATAGCCGGTAGTGCAATTAATAATACACGTAGATAGGGAGAAGTATCGCCCATGTCACTTCAAGGACCGACGTAGTGTTGCATGATCCAAGTAAAATCGTACATCCACAGGCACTGGACTGGGACAGTCTTAACTTAGTGAAATTATTGTTTGGGTCTAGCTTTGCGCATTGGTAGGCAGAAGTGTCGCTGTTCGCACTCGGGCCTAATTAGTAAACGGGTACTCGATTTTTATTATCCGATTAGTACCCATATTCGACCCGTTTTTACAGGGTATTTTTTGTCCTGTATCCGACCCGTATCCGACTTAAATTAATCCGGGTACTACCCGAATCCGTACCCGTATCCGATGGGTAATAATACCCGCTTCCATTTTCGAGTAACCAAGAACCTGGATACGGATACGGGTCGGGTTTTCACCCCTATGTTGAACTATGTGTGTGAGTTTTACTTCATGTATTGGACTTTGTGTGTTTATTGAACTCTATGTGTTTGATTATGTACTATTTGAAATTTTTGTTGGACTATGTATGTTTGTTAGACTATATGACATTATCTATTGTATTGTGTGATGGTTAGATTGTTTTCATTGTATGTTTTGATCCTAGTTATTTCGTGCACTACCCGATGAAGTACCCGTTGTCTGTATTATACCCGTCCGCACACTACCTGGAACCCGATTTTTACTCGTTCGTAGAAAATGCTACCCATTACCTGTACCCTATCCTATTTTTACTATCCGTACCTGTGCCCGTACCCGGAGAAAAAATAATAGGGTAGGGTATGTAATGACCTACTGTCCGCCCGTATCCAACCCGTTTACACCCCCTAGTTCTTTCAGACAGTTTGGCTATTTACATATCATCGTTGTAAACGATATGGCACCAGGAAGGTGTAGCTATGGCACCAAGAAGGTGTAGCGCGTGAAATGATCTAATTAATTTTTGGTGATAAAAGTAGCAGCCGCTCCGGTATTTTATTACAACAGTATCCTTTCGATAGCCTACCGAAGGCGTTAATGGGGGAATATTTCTGCTTGGAACGGTAACCTTTCGATAGGATATCACTACAACACGTCAGGCTTCTAATGGCGCCTATAAATGCCTTTAAAACCTTATAAATGCCTTAAAAAGATTTTAGATGGCGTTTACATGGCGTCAGGAAAAGTAATTGGCGGCGCTTAATTATCCACGACATTTATAAGTGCCGTGGAAGCCTCTAACCCGGCGTTTATAAGTGCCGTGGAAGCCTCTATAACCCGGCGTTTATAAGTGCTGGGGTTCTCTCTATTTATGGCGTTTACAAGCGCCGGGGATCCCTCTATTCGTGGCATTTAAAATCAGAGGTGCACAATGACTTCCCAGGAGGTCACCCATCTTATTACTACTCTTGTCCAAGCACGCTTAACTTCAGAGTTTTTATAAGATCTAGTACTTTAGTGGTGGTATGATCACATCTGATATATAATGCGTCCCTCCTCCCCTTAACCCCGTTAAACACCCGAACACCGATTTTCAATTATTTCAAATTAGCAAATTATTGAGGTAATTAGCAAAATCATCATACGATAAGATCTCCAATTATATTCTTTTGGGCACCAATTGTAGTTTGCAAATACGAAATCCGAGCATATTTCTTAAAATAGACATAACTTTTGACTCATACCTCCAATTGGGGCGTTCTTAGGCTAATTGGAAAGATAACGAAAAGTAGCATCTGAAATTGATAAGTGTCACAAAATCAGATGTTCGAAAAAATTTGAATTTTCAAACAAAATATCAACAAAAATTGAATTTTCGAACAAAATTTGAAATTTTAGACAAAATATCATCGAAAATGAAATATTTAGACAGAAATTATTGCAAATGGAATATTAGTTTCAATTATTTCAAATATAATATTATTTAATTTCAATTCTTTCAAATTCCCCAGTGTGGTATTCACGTTTATAAACGCCATGGTAGAGTCTACCACGGCGCTTATAAACGCCGGGGAATTCCACTCTATACCGGCGTTTATAAGCACCGTGGAAGACTCTAACCCGGTGTTTATAAACGCCGGTATAGAGTGGAATTCCCGGCGTTATAAGCACCGTGGAAGATCAGAACCGGCGTTTATAAACGCCAGATAGAGTGGAATTCCCGCGTTTATAAGCGCCGTGGAAGATCAGTAACCGGCGTTTATAAACGCCGGTATAGAGTGGAATTTCCGGCGTTTCTAAGCGCCGTGGAAGACTGTAACCCGGCGTTTATAAACGCCAGTATAGAGTGGAATTCCCCGGCGTTTATAAACGTCGTGGAAGATTCTAACCCGGCATTTATAAACGCCGGTATAGAGTGGAATTCCCTGGCGTTTATAAGCGCCGTGGTAGACTCTAACCCGGCATTTATAAATGCCGGGGAATTAAATGCCTCGAATGATAGAAAACGCCGGCTTTAGCCTTATTAGGGGCGTTTAGATTAAACGCCGGGAAATCCATGTTATCTTGTAGTGTATGGGGAGGGCGCCCATCGAAAACGGAGGAAGAAAATTATAACTATATTAAGATCCGGAGGTTTAAGAGCTCCTCAGGGCGTCCACGTCGTCTCCGTTTTCGGACCGTCCGATCACGCCATCGGACGACCAAGATCGTGCCACGTCGCCCCACGCCGAACGAAGCCATAAAAGGAAACCGCATCCTGTCCGCTCGCCCACGTGGCCCGTGTAGCGCAGCGGTAACGCTGCTCTTTGCCTCCCAGCTGGGCGAGGGTTCGAGCCCCGCGCGAGCGCGTGGTGAGAGTTTTTTCGTGTGCGACACGTGGCGGGCCCGCGCCGCCGGCCGTGCGCTGACGCGTGTGGGTGTTTTTTTGCCGACAAATCCTTTCAGGTCCTTCGAAATTGCATTTAGGTCCAGCTTTTTGTGAAGTAGCCCTTAGCGGAAAAGCCCTTTGAAAAATCGCAAAAAGAAAAACTCAAAAATTCTGAAAAATATGTGTCTTCATCAATTTTTCCGTTCCAATCCATTTTTCCCAAAAAAAATTTTTGGGTTTCCGAAATTGCGTTTAGGTCCAATTTTTTTTTGGCGAAATGGCCCTTTATTAGCAAAAAGTCATCCAAAAAACGCAAAAAAAATTCAAAAATCTGAAAAATATGTGTCTTCATCCATTTTTTCGTTCCGATGCATTTCCCCCCCAAAATTTTTTTTATTAAAAAAATGCAAGAATGACCCTCTAAAAAAATCCAGAATTAGGGCACTCCGAAAAATCATAAAAAAACTTCCAAAATCTCGATCCGTTTTTCCCCGAAAAAACAGGAAAAAATATCCTAAAAAAAATTTGAAGTTATAACCGGTCACATACGCGGCGTGCGCCGCGCTATCCTTCCTAGTAATTCTGATAGGTCAGGACTAGGGGTGAAACGATCGGATATGGATCAAAAACCACTTATATTGTATTTGATCCGTATAATTTTATCGGATCGGATTACGACATGGATAGTGCCGGATACGGATTTGGACACGGATAGTGTCGAATACGGATATGGATAATATTTGAATGAATACGGATAAAATAAGTTCGGATAATCATCGGAACGGATATTTTTCGAATAATACGCGTAAACACTAAATACAAACGGAGTGATGGGCTACAATGAATATTGTCGATAAGAAATCAACATAAATTGTATAGGACATTGGGAGATCAAGACCATTAAAACTTGGTGTAGCCACACTTTCACTAACTGGGGCAGAACATTTGCACTTGCGCTTCCTGATTCAATTCTGAAACAAATTATAATAATAAAATATCATATCTTGCCGCTAATCAGATTAAATTAATAACAAATTTACATCTTAGTACTAGTCAAACAATCAAACACTCCTATTGTTATACAGATAAATAATTATACATGTGAAAGCATGAGCATTGTTAAAGCATACTGGGCACACAAACAAGAGGAAGGAAAAAACAACTTCTTTTTTGCATAAATCCCCAGTCATGCTACTAAACCACTGTTTTAAAGTCGCTCGACTAGTCGACAAGTCGGTGCAACACACCCGACTCGACTAGGTCTGCTAGTCGGTCGACTAGCCGACTAGCCGGCGGTTAGTCGCGCCTAGCCGGTGCATCCAAGTCGCTCGACTGGGCTCAAGTCATGTGGCTTAAAGCCCAGAGCCCTAGACCGATCCGTTTGCTCTGTCACATGCGACGCAACCCGTGGAGGAGAACGGCGCCCGACTGGAAGTGAAACCCTAGCAGATGCCGCCGCCGTCGCCGCCGGAGCTTCGTCGGAGGTACATTTCATCTCCCTACTCCTCTCCTCTCCAGATCTCCTCTCGAGACCATCTGGTTGAGAGCAGAGCGGGCGGAGAGGAGGAGCGGCCGGAGGAGGAGCAGACGGAGGAGGAGCGGCCGGAGGAACTGGCGGGAGAGGAGGAGCAGAGCAGAGCGAGCAAAAACGTAGTGAACACGAATGACATGCTAAAGGATGCATGTTTGTTTTTTTGGCTGCCCTTAGCACAACTACACTAGATTCGAGGTGGGGATGGGGGAGGGCATCAACGGCGAGGCCAGCCTCGCGGCGACGCCGTACGACCAGTGAGTTCTTCTCCGCCCCGCCGAGGGATCCCCGCGGTCATCCGCGCGCTACAAGGTGCGCAGTTCCACTCAGGCTGTTACGGTTTTCTTATCTAATTTTATGACCCTCCTATGTTTAGTTGTGCACTGTCCATAGGGGTTTGCACTATCTTGCAATCTAGAGAAGATATTCTGTAATTAATAGAAATTGGAATTTGGTTGTTAGCATCATTTGTTCTTGAGGGTACCTTTCTATCTCCATTCCCATTTAGTTCTTAGGGCCTACTTTCCTCCTGTTTCTGTCCCATTAGATATTTTACTGAGATTGAGGCCCCAACAGGTCCACAAAAGTTTCAATCAGTTGATTTTGTATGTTCATTACTAAATTATACTAGTATATAATATAATATAATAAAACTATGTAAAATGAGCTTTACACTACAAATTGAACACTAATTGCAAGGCATCATATACACTATCAAGTTTATATACATGAAGGTGGGCCGTCTTGGTTGTGCATTTCTATATTTTCGGTATTTGACAAGAACATGGATGGGGGAAGCGTATTGCATTTCTTAATTGCGCACTAATTAGGATTGTAGAGAAAATTTTCTCTTATTCCCTCATAATGGCGATATTCTTGTATTCCAAGCTTAGGGAGCATAAATCTTTTATATGCTGCATTATCTGAATATTGTTTCCTTTCAGAGATAATTATTCTATACTGACATAACTGATGTTATTTTTGCTATACAGATGTTGATGCCGGAGACGGAGACTGATCTTGGTTATGAGGTCACTCATATGTCACTTAATACTGATGGTTCATCATTACTACTTTCTGGATCGCATAACACAAGTGTTTTGTATGTACATGATAGGGTATCTGAAGATGGCAATACAATCATATGCAGGTATACAGCTCCTGCTCAATTACAACTATATCTCATGTTGATATTATTCTCTTGCTCCTTTTATCCCTTAATTCCTGACCGTTTTCCGATTATTTAAATTGCAAAAAAGTTGCTGCTTGTCATTAGTCATGTACATAAAAAGCAGTTTTCCTAATTACTGCAGTTTTTCAGTTTTCCTAATTACTATTCTCATTGGGGTTAGAAGAAGGTGGCTATAAAGTTCCCATTCCCTCTACTCATTAGACTAATTACCTGTATAGCTATCTCCTTTGCTTCTTCCGGCACCATTATTCATATATTCGCTTTGTTACTACAATGTTAACTTTCCCTATATTTGACTTGTACATTCAAACTTTACAACAGGACTGCACCAGTTGCTTCTTGGATCTTACCCAGCAACAATGATGGCATAAAAGTTCTGCAGACATCCTGGCACCCTTTTAGCAGCTGCCATTTTGGAGTTTTGACATCAGATGCTGTTTTCAGGTATGCTAAATGAATAGTGGTGCTAGATGGAAGAATGCCAATTTATTATAAGCTTCTTTTGTCTGCAATTTATCGGAGTTGATGTGAATGGGAAATGTGTCCTTCACCACTGATCCGCAGTCCCCACATGATGTTGCCCATCAAGTACCGTTTTACATGTCCTTCTGCCTGTTCTTCATCCTTTATGCTAGAATTGTTTAGAACACTTAGGAAAGTTTTCTGTAACAATTGTTCTGCAGGTTATTCGATCTGTCATTTGATTTAGAGCAACCAGAGCAGGAATTTCATTTGCAGCCAATTCTACCTGGAAGATATCAGAATGCTTCGTCATCTTGTCCAGTGGCATTCTCTTATGGGAGTGATCATCTGTGGGATAGATTTTCGGTATGCCTCTTTATATAGCTTGCCTAAATATTATAATAGTCCTCTAAAAAAATATACTGTATGATTTGCTAAGGATTATTATGGTTTACTAGCAATCGAGATGACAACATAGTTACTTTCCACTTAAAGTGGATATTGACATCTTGTTCAAACCAGCATTTGAGCAATTTAGTGGTGGATTTTACATATGGGATTTTATCTTTTAGTTTATTTATTTAACTTTGACATAATTTGAAGATTTAGGGTATCCCAATATATATATTAATGCAGAGGCTGCACTAATGATATCTTAACGCCATGAACTATGGAATGCCATGCTGATTTCGTTAGTTTCTATGTCCACACTATTTCTTTTGTGGGAAATCTATGCCCACACTATTCATAACAGTGTTACAGAAATACACTTGATAGTTGATGTATATTAAAGTTTCTTTTAAGTTACCATCAGGAGCTGACATATGAAATCTCTTTGAAGTTACCTTGATTAGGGTACATGGGTTGTATGTTGAATGGCTAATTTTTGTGGTTGATTTCATGTGTAAACCCATCCTTTGTGCAGGTTTTCATGTTATTTAGCAATGGATCAATTTTTGTGCTCTGCCCTATTGTTCCATTTGGAAGTTAATATTGCACTTCTATCTTCCTTTTTTTTTCCCTAGAATGCTTATGATTTCTGTGATGCCTAACATTTGTGAAAACTACAAATTGTTTGGCTGGTTTTATTTTCTAGAAGATAAATATGGTGTATGTGTCAGGATATAGATATATATTTTTTCTGCAGTTTGACTTATGACTATGAAGTGGGAACTTAATGCTATGATGTACTTTCTTTTTCTGCAGATTGGTTTAGATAATTTTGTTTCTCTATAATGCAGTGACTATAGTAAGAGACATATTCAAGAAATATACAAATGTTAATGTATTTGGATTGAAATGTTCAAATCCAAATGTTGTCACCAACTCACATTTGGTCATTGCTTGGTTGGAGGCAACATTTCCTGACTTTTTACATCAATCAGCAGATACCAATACATTGATGTCAAGGGCGCATCCATATGCACCAGTAGATGATTCTCTAACTTTACAGGTCTACTTCTGTTTGATTGGTCTACTTCTGTTTGATTTGGTGAAATATTTGTCTAAGAACTGCAGTGTGCTATGCAGCAATGACCAAGAGAAGTGTGGCTTTGGGTGTTTGACACTTCCAATGGATTAGAGTTGTAAAGGGTAGAGATTCAACTGTCAAACTGTGAGATTGAAATGTGGGCTGATGTTCCTCTCGCCTTTAATTTAGTTGGTCTTATCAAATCCGGGGCATGGGGTGGCTAGATGTAACATGTTCTCATGCATTTTATCATTCTGTTTGAACATAGTAATATCAAGTAAACAACAGAAGATCCTTTTGTGCCAGAATTACAATGGGCTGAGATGTGCTTTACAATGGGCTGAGATGTGCTGACAGTCCACACCTCTTGGGGCCAGTTCACAGTGGCTATGGCAGAAAAACGAATAAAATACTAGAGTGAACACTGATTTTAATTTTATAAGTTTTCTCTTCAAAAATAATGCAAGAGATTATATTTTACCTACTCTATAGTTCTACTAAATCTGAAGTTTCTTGAAGAAACAAGAGCAGATTATCTACTTCGTAATTTATTTTCGACTGCCATTTATTTGTTTCATTAGTATTATCATAATATATTGATGAAATTTATAACTTTTGTACTCTCTATAGTTCTACTACACCTGAAGTTTCTTAATGAAACAATAGCAAATTATCTACTTCGTAATTTATCTTCGATTGCCATTTATTTGTGTCATGATTATTATCGTAATGTATTGATGAAATTTATAATTTTTGAAAGAGAAGTGACCAAATTATCAGCTGATTTGGGAACTGCTAGAAAAGCCATCATGTGGATTCAACACTCGAATTTCTAACTGCCTATTGTCGATGTAACAATTATTCTATCTTTTTGTCACGAATCAATAGTACATTGATCAGGCTGAACATCCTATGCAGGGGCCTCTTTGTAGAGTTTGCGAGGAAAACAAAGCTGAAGGCAAGAGCAGCTCCTGTGAAGGCAAAGCTGTGGGTTTTATGTACAGTGCTCCTGCAGATTGGGATCTGCATTCTGAAAATTGATGGTTTGATTCTCTACCTCATGGGGTTTCATATACCATATACTTCTTCACTGGAAGTATCACATGTTAAGAGAGAGAGAGAGAGAGTAATTTGTTAATTAGTTGTAACATACTATCTGATCTGATGTAATGCAATCCCTCTTCAGAAAATGAGTAGTTCATCCAAGATTGTTGTGGTAACCACAATCATTGTTCTCTAGAAAATTAATGTTCATTGTACGGTTTAGGATCATGCTCAATTTCTGTATTGTCAATCTCACAGTGGTATTTTTTGACATAAAAACAGTGATATTTGTCATCCTAAATACTATGATTAGCATGCATCACAACATGAGTTGAGTGTTATTCTTTTCATTTTGTAGACTTGTAGTTAAAAGAAATGGTTATTTTCCTATATATGCTAAGGATGATATATAGCACAAAATATCTAGCGAGATGTGGAAGTGCAATCATTTTGACTTTGCCACGTACTGAAATAGAGTTACTATTAATTGTTGAGTTATGAGAAAATAAACTTGATAACCATCCAACACATATTTTGCAGATTTACAATAACAAGCAAGGTAGAGAAAGAAAACCACAAGTACATGTAGTTAGCCAGCTAGGTTTAAGGGCGTAAATAAAAATTGTTGTATGTCGAACTATAAGAACATGTCAATTACTTCTAATGTCGCTTTCTCTCCACTCTCACAGTTCTCAATTTACTTTATTGTACCTAAATCATTTATTGTAAATATCAAATACCGGTGGTGTTCTTGCATTATGATCCACACAATGTGCTCACAAATTAACTGAAGCTAAACAGAACTGCAAACAAATATCTAAAACAACGCTAAAATTCATCTTTGCATAGCAGAACCCGCTTCCATTCCACACTGTAAAAATGCTGTAAACTGAAATAAAATGAAAAGACAATAAGAACATCTTATGAGGCAAAGGGATATGGCTCCTATGGGATACCTTGCTCTAGATATCCGTACAGCCTGATCAACAAATTTACACCAAACTTGGAAGCAATAATATTTAATCAACAACTACTCCTACATAAGTTACACATGAGAAGTGACATCTAATTCTGTTATGCATCTGCAACACAAGAACCGATATATATACCTGTTTGCACAAGGGGAAGGAATGGCAGCAGCGGAGCAAGGCAACCATCGACCGAACCTGGTCTAGCTGTTGCTGTGTCGCTTAATGCCTATGTACCCATCCTTTAGCCCATTACAAGACCAACTCCTACACCAGTGGAAGAAGCCAGCATGGGGGATCAACGGAGTCCAGTATAGAAAAATAAAAATGCAAGAATGCAAAGGGAAATACCAGGAAGAAGAAATCTCATAAATATTGGGGAAAAGAAGAAATAAAAAGAAGCAAAGCTTAACCGCTCATCTGGCCATGATTTGGAAGCAATGGACTCGGTCAATGTTGTTTGGTCCTGCCCATGTTGTTTCGTCAATGTTCATCGCCAATCAGGGGCGGATACAGGCCCCGGGCTGCCCGTGCCGCAGCCCGGAGCCTAGTACCGAAAGCCCATTAAATTTTTTTATAAAACTATTGAAAAATAATTAAAAATAGAGATTTAATTTAAGATTACTTGATCCAGCCCGGGGATTGGACCTGGGCTGGCTCCGCCCCTGTCGCCAATCACAGTGAATTGATCTATTGAAATGAGAGAACATGATGTGGGCATTGATATTGACTTTCCAAAATTGTAACAGAACCAAAGTGAACCAAAATTATGAGGCAACAAATTCCAAACAAAAAAAGAGGAAAGGTTATTCTCTTTCAAGTGCTTTATCATTATACTTTATAGAATGGGTCGAGCTCAATGCTACGAATTGAGAACTTCTCTCTGTTGATTGCACTCTTCATTTCTTTGTTGCAACCAACAAGTAAATAGAATACCCACCTGCTTCAAGAAGCTGGTCTTCTGCTCTGTTTGCGTGATCTCCGTCTTCTCCTGCAGCTGGTGCTCAAGCTTTGATGAAACAGTCCCCAAGTGATCAATGACAGCCACAATCGCATCGCAGATGTAACTCTTTGTACTCTCCAGAATTCTTCACGTGCACACGAAATTAATATGCGGTCATTAGTTCCACAAGAGAGAGAGAGAGAGAGAGAGAGAGAGAGAGAGAGAGAGAGAGCTAACTACCAAAGAGACGAATCAAACAAGGATTGACGGGGCAATGTGTTAGAATGAGATAGGCTAGGGTGGGATAATCTCATCATTGCACTTGCAAACTTTTCTTCTCGGTCACCTTCTTGCAGCAGTCCGCCGCCTTTTACCCCTGAGACCGCAGATCCTTGAGCTCCTGCAAATCAAGGTGCGCTAATTTGTAAGGTTAGGAACACGCACGCAGCACGATTGGGCAGATCCAAAAAGAACAGCTCAACTCTGAGCGCGCCGTTGAGACGCGAAGATGACCTGCCGAACGGCGCTGCGGGGCTCACGGTCGTGCCTGAGGAAGTTGTCCCCTGTCGCGGCCTCCGCGCCTAGCCGGTCTCTCTAGCCATCTCCCTCACTTCCTCCGCCACGACAAGAAGCGCCGGAAACTGCAGCGATAAGAGAGAGTGCGCCAGGCAAGGGAAGCGGATCGGAGATGACGACCTAGGGGAAGGACGGCGATGCTAGCCACCGAATCTGAGAGGGCAAGCGGAGGAGGTGAGGAGGAGACTCCGAAAGGAGAGGCAAGCGGGAAATCGATGAACGGCGTACTTGGCAGGCGGCGGCAGGCACGGGCGAGGCAGGCGGGAAGGGGCACGCCAGTGGAGCGAGCCGCGCGTACAGGCCATGGAACGTCAAGCGCAGCCACTGACCGGGGCGATCTCGCTGTTGATGACGAACTCACCGCCGGATCTAAGAGGGCGAGGGTGAGCGGGAGGAAGGAAGCGAGGAGGAGGCAGAGGCTCTGGTGGGCGTGGATAAGAACGGGGGACGAGGTGGGGGCGACGCGGGCACAGGCTCGGGGACGGGGTTGATGCTGGCTAATTAAAGCCACTGACAGGGTTGATACTATTTCATAAGATCAAACATCTATCTTTAACGTTTCGTTTCTAGCAAAAGCTGACTAATTAAAGCAACGCTTCGTTTCTTGCGTAGGGCAATTAAGCAGGGCAATTAAGTACGGCAATTAAGCAGGGCAATTAATGTGATGTGGGAAGAAACTCTCACTTTATATAGTAGAGATTAGTTAGATAATCTACTCTACTCAACCTGGATCAAGAAAAATGAACACGGAGAAACAACTGAATTAGTGTTCTTGGAATAGTGTAATGCTTACGAAGGCATCAAATCACGTTTTGTTAGTCCTTAGATCAACTGAATCAGTGTTCTAGTCCTCAGATCCCAATCTCCCTACCCACAGATCAATTCATAGGGTTTATTAACATTTGTTCGGTGCAACAAAGAAAGGATCCACATTTGCAAATGAAATCGAAACAATACCCCAAAATCTGACAAAAAGAACGCACAGGAAGAAAACCCCCAAAAGAGATGCGATGGCCATTAGCTCACAAACCGGCATTCGGAGGAAGAGGTGAGAATCCCCCTTGGCTTCAGAAGCGACGACGGAGGAGGGGGCGGCTGCGCGCAGAGCTGAGTAGGCGGCTAGGGAGGGAAGAGCGAGGGCGAAGCCGAGGCCGGATCTGGACAGGAACGGCGACGAGGGAGAGGACGGCTGCAAGCAGAGCTGAGGCGGCGGCGATGGCTAGGAAGGGAAGAGTGAGGGCGAAGTCGAGGCCGAATCTAGACTGGAGTGGCCACGAGGGAGAGGACGACTTTGCGCAGATGGGGAAGAGTGGGGGAGACGTGGGGGAAGCGTGTCGCGGTAGGGGAGATCAGGAAACCGGCGTGATGAGTGAGGACATGACGGGTGAGTGGGTGACGTGCACAGTTAGGAGAAACGTGGAAGGTGAAATGCACGGGACGCAGCGAGAGCCCCGCATGAAACATACGTGTGAGAAATGGGCCGAATATTTGGGCCGGACAGTGTTGTTGGACGATTCATATAGACAGGGTAAACTCCTTCTTTTATTAGTTTGGATATAGTCACCATTTATGTGTCGTTTTCTGTTTATTTTCCATTCTTCGATGATCTTATCCTGATTCTTTTCGGTGTCCCAATCTGGATAAAATTCATTTCATCTAGATTGGTGCATGGGAAAGAATCAGGATAATCCCAGACCACTAAAATCTTTGTTATATGGTTCCTACAAATCCTCCCTAGAGGCAGTTCCGTCGTGCTAGAATATATTACTTTTAGATTACTATTAACATGTAGAAAAAATACCAAACAGTATCGCGTTAGATCCATGTCCCCGGTATCATATCTCTAAATAAACTAATAAAAGAAGGTGTTTACCCTGTCCGTCCAACCCCTCCCAGGCTCCCGCTTCGTCCAACGTGCTCACGGTTTCTCCCCCCAACGCCCCACTCCCCACCTCCTCGCCCCCGCACTCGTGGCCCCTCATGCCCGTCGCCCCCCAACCGTGCCCCTCACCCTCCCAGAGTGTATAACCCCCATTGTCACCTTCCTGCTCTCGCACCAACCGCTGCCTCTCCACCCGCTCGCTCATCCCCATCTCCTTCTACACTGTCCGTGCCATCGCTGCTCCCTCCTATCGTCTCATCTCGCCTCCTTCGCCTTCAATGGCCGCTGGTGCCCTCCTACCATCGCTGCCCCCTTCCTCTCTCTGTTGCTCTCCTCTCGCGTAGTCAGAACCATACTACCAACAACAGATCCACCCAAATTTTAGTCGGTGGTTCCCGGATCTGGATGGAGAAAGTGGTGGAATGAATCAATGGTGAGAGCACAACGTGGCGGCCGAACGAGAGCGCTTGTGCTACTATGGCGAGGGCACAGCATGACGGCCACCTAGCCCTACGGCGCGATGAGAGTGCTCATGCAGCAATGGGGAGGTGGCCCGACAAGAACAAGGTGCAACGGCTGCGCAGCGTAACAGTGTGATGGTTGGTGCATCATTTGATTACTCCCCTGGGTACGTTCGTTTGCCCCTCCTCATTACTCTCACGAACTGCTGTGCATCCTGGCTCCAAGCTCGTCTTGACCTATACATGCCACCGCCGCCACGATTCAACGCTGTGTCGCAAATGCTTTTCCTATCGTGCTTAGCCTTGCTTGCCCGCTACTCCTTCCTTTCCTATTGTGGCATGATCTCTGGGTTTGGGCATATGGTTCTTGGTCACCCCCCCCCCTTCATGAATACCGTGGCTTCTTGATTTGCCATGTTCGCATGGGAAGTTTGATTTCTTGCTGCAAAACTGTTTCCTTTTCCTTTGTTGTTGAAGGTTGGATGGTGCAGATTTTCAATTTAGGTACTAGACACACCACCACTTTCTTGGTTTCTCTAATTCATTCTAGGTTTTGTTTGTTGCGATAGAGTGATTATTTAAGTCCTCTGATATAGTTCTTTTAGATCTAATCAAGTGATTTTTTGTTTGTATTGTTTATTTTCTTCTCTCTTGCAGTAGATAGGTTAGGGTTCTTGGAGCTCTTTTATTTTTCTTCCATTATAAATGAGGGAATCAGAGGAAGGAGTTAATCTGGGGAAGAGAATGGAGGGGGCAATGGTGCTGATCCAGTAGGAGCCAACCCAACCCTCGATGTTGGGCCACCTCTTTCGCTTAAAGAACAGTCTTTCGGCGAGAAGTTCTCCAACAGATAATGATTAATTCAGTTATTTGTTCGGAGTTGTTATAGTTTGTTGGAAACGTTGTTCTGGTTTTTTCAGCGGTAATCTAGAGAGATGGGGAGGTATGGTAGAACACACTTCATGATCTAATCTCTTTTAACTTGTCTTTTGCTTGTGGTATGATGCTTCCTGTTTACTTCGTCAAAACAAATAAGGTGTAACACCCTGGCATCTAGTATGCCTGAATGCTACCAAACATAAGCTAAACAACGTCTAAATACCATGAATTAAGGTAAATTACAGCAAGGGAGTAAATGCTAAAACCCGAGATTTCGACAGCATCTCCTTTGTTTCAACATGATTTGAAGGAGTAACAACAGTATAGCAATATATGGCAATATGAGAGACAACTAAAACAGCAATAATTAAAGACTTAACAACAATATAAGTCTAGTTTCACGCATTTAATGTCTCCAAGAGTCAAACGAACAATAAGACTCTCATTTAGCAAAGCTAAACCTTAAAGCAATAATCATCATACGCAATTTATTATCAAAGACTAAATTAATGACTTGTGGAATCAAATGAGTGAAGCTACGTGCGGAAATGTGACTATTTCCCTTCCCCGCATGCCGGTCTCATGGTACCTAAAACAACAAGAAAACACAAGCGTGAGTTCAAAACTCAGCAAGTATATTGCAATGGTTCAAACAAAAACAATTACATGGCTACAACAACTCACATCATGTATATCATCTCATTCATATTCACAAATCCTTATCATCATCATTATGTATGCAATGCGATGCGATGCGATGCTCATATCTCCTTGAAAACTCATACCGGTATGGTTGAGTACACACCCGTCGGTGTGCACCCTCTCCCCCCTTCCATCCCGAAGATGGAGGGTGCCTACTCCTCGCTTCCCCACACCGCGGTGGATGGAATCACGATGTAGGACTTACTCATTGGCTCTTCGGATTAGTCATAACTTTCTCACCGACCTTCCCCGGACTAGTTATGACTTTCTCACCGCCCAGGCTATGTATCATGCCATGTATGCAAATATGCCAACATCATGAATAACTTGTACATTAACACATGGCATCATCATAGATAACTTGTACATTAACACATGGCATCATCACGAAATAAACATATTCATCATATCAATGGCAAACATTAAAGCATGGCATGTGAACATATCATATATTCAAATTTCAATCTCAATCAATTAAACAAACTACAACCCGCTACCCATTCCAATACACTTGCCTCAACCACGGGCGACGGATTGGCGAGATGTAGAGGGCACACCCGGGGTCACACCACCTGCACATAGGTACCACACACTCACAATCATGACCACAAAACAGTACGCAAACCCTCATTTACCCCAACATTGCCATCTACTCGCAATAACCAAAAAACAGAGGTTCTGTCCCGCCGGGACAGCAGCCTTCCAAAAGGCATAACTCGGGTTCTAAAACTCCGAATCAATTAAACGAGTACATCCTCGCATAGCTTAGGAAATTTCCTAACTTTTCCAAAGTATAAGAAAATACTTATTCGGAATCTAAAGTTGATTAATCTACAAAATACCGAGATCTGTTCCAATCACGTCACATATTTTAACACGCTCGGTAAAACAGCCATAACTTTCAAACGGCTGGTCGGAATTTAACGTTCTTTATACCCACTGAAAGCTACTGAAATTACCTACAACTTCTTCAACAGGCGGACGTCCAAATACGGAATCTAAATGGCGAAAAACCGAACCCTAGGTCGACTGCTCATGCTGTCCGAAACAGAGAACGTGACCACTTCTAGAATTCATCTAATCTACTCAATTCCAGCACCACCAATTGATCTAAAAATATGATATTGATCCTTATAACAGTACCTAGCCCAACTCCAAGGAGTCCCATGGCCATACCTTCGCCCGACGAATGAAAAACCCACGGATCGCCTCCCGGTTCGCGCGATCTCCCTCCTCGCTCCGATTCCACCGGATCTCCTCGTCGCGGAGCGCTCCAATGGATAGATCTTCAGGTTGGGGATGTGGAGAACTCCCCTAGGGCAGCAAGGGTGGTGGAGAGGTGAGGAGAGGGGTGGTGGTGCAAAGGGGAGCAACAATGGGGGTGGCGGCTAGGGCAAAAAGGGAGAGGGAGAGGTGGGGAGAGGCTAGGGCACAAGGGGGCGCAATGGGGCAGGGGTGGGGCGCATAAAGGGGAAGGGAAGGCCCCCAACCTGATCTACTACTCCTATTTGGACTCCCACTCCTTCCCACCAAAGCCACGACCCTTTCCCTTAGGCCCAAACTCCCCCGGAAAGGCCCAAACTCAGGAAGCGTCCAGCATGTAAACCTCATACCACATGGTTTTAACCTTAATTCCACATTTTATAATGTTCTTGCCATCAACATTCACATTTTGTAATGCCACAATCTCTAATTTCACATTTTATAAAGTTTCGGCATTCCGTAGTGTCATATTCTCCCCCCCTTAAACAGGATTCGACCTCGAATCCGAAAAGATGCTAAAATCAACAACAAAGTCCCCAAGGGACAAAAGACTTCTCTGCAGCATAAAACATTCGCACAACGACTCAAACTGGAACAAACGACAAGCGAGTTCCCAAAACCAACACTTAGCGAAAAAGTATTGATCTAGCTCAACTAAGGGCAACCTCTCACAGTTCGACCTTCACTTCAAATCCCAAACAGAATCTGCGTTTCAACCATAAAGGGCTCCAACAACCCAAAACGCTCGAATCCTCACGACAAACACTTCACACTTCTATCACAACCAACCTGACTACCACACTCCATTAAACTCAACATGACATAATCAAAGCAAGTCACAATTCCTTTAATGACCTCTCTACATTCCTGAAAATTTCCATCGAGGGGAATAACTCATTAAGGCACACTTGCCCTTCCGATACACGATCATACTAACATTTTATTCCATCCTCTCCCAGGCAAGACTCAAA
This sequence comes from Rhipidocladum racemiflorum, assembly GCA_036346355.1. Lineage (NCBI taxonomy): Eukaryota > Viridiplantae > Streptophyta > Magnoliopsida > Poales > Poaceae > Rhipidocladum > Rhipidocladum racemiflorum. The sequence goes on along the minus strand of CM070592.1, from coordinate 1,780,543 downwards.
CCCAAAAACAACTAGTTAAGACAATTGCTCATGGCAGGACAATTATCACCGAACTACCGTCAACTTCACTTCCACCCATCGCTACTCATAATAAAGGTTAAACCCATACATCATCAACCTCCATCACAAACCACCCTTATACCACTAAGGTTCGACACCTGGGCCCAAGCTAGGATCGTAAAACCTTACCAAACCACAATTGGTTCCTTTCTTAAGAGGGTCTCGCCCTCACACAAAAACACTTAGCTATCAAGCCCAAGTGGACCACACACGACAACTCAAACCCAAAGCGTTAACAACCATTTTCGGAAATAATTCGGCAACATCCAAGCCAAGTCACAAAGGAAGCATAAATCCCCTACACCACAACCAAAATACCAGAATTTCTTCATTCTTTTCTTTTCATACTAGAAAGCAAGGGAAATCTCGTTTCATGATATAAATGCACACTCTTCAAGAGCACTCCGGATTAGTCATATCTCCATATATGACTTTCTCACCGACCTGGCTCAACGACTCTTTTATCATTTAACATCTAAAAATGATGTCATGTTTACTTTTTACCATTCATTCTTCATGTAACAACAATACCGAATAATCATTCACCAAACGACTACTTCCTCGGTATCACAAGTTTGAAACACACATAACATTGACGGCAACACCATTAACCGCAAAACACCACGTCAGGTCAGAACCCACCAACGATAGATAGCTAAACTTGCAAAACATCGCATTTTAACCAAAATCAACATTTTGGAAAAGAACATCGACTCCAAAGTCAAACATCTGCACTAACAACCGTCATAAATTTCTCAAAGAGAAAAGGAAACTCATTTTCAAAAGAGAACACTTCACTAACAGCATCACCGATGAAACATCCACAAAAACCACCTTTTGAAGCACTTGCAAACTCTACATAGATTTTTTTTTCCAAATAACTCCAACTCTAGCAAAGAAAAGATTACAAATTAAACCTCGTGAGTTTTCCAACATAACCCTCTATGTCCATTTGTTTCCTTTAAAATTTATTCCAAAGATAATTCAGGGTGCACGCGAAGGGCGCGATCCACTCAAAAACTTTTGGGGTGTAAATCCATACTCATAGCACCAACTAAACAAATTAGCCAAAACAAAATATTTGCACCAATTTCTACGAGTTTTAGGGAAACTCTGAAACACAACATATGGAACACCTTGACCGAAAACCCTTCAACCAAAATGGCAAACAACCAAACCAGTCCAAAAGCTTTTAAACACAAGCTCAGCATAAATACAATCATCTCTAGTGTTCCACTACGCTTTCCATTAAAGACTTCGAAATTCACTACTTACTCATTGAGAAAGTCCAATCGGTTTTAACAAAATTGACGTAAGAAATTCTTTCTCTAGTTACCATTTCCAACACTTTTAATTAAACTTTATGATGCTTATCAAAAAGGCACCCAACCAAGACTATATAGACATGATCCCCACGGATCACCGAATCATAATACTTCTTATTCTAATTTTGAAACATAGTACTTCAACAAATCTTTCAGCAAGATCAACATATAAATTTTATACCTCCTATATGTCAACGTCTCGACAATCGAAACTTATTCAGTTAACAAACGACTTCAACATGTAAATATTATCTCCACAGGGTAGAATTCGCAAGTAAGACTCTAAATTATACATTCATTAAAAATCATTCATCATGTTAATTACCCAAAGTTCACTCCATCACCATATGTTACAAATTCCTCTATTTTAACCATGGTTTTCAACAAGTAATCTAAACAATTACCACCACTACTTAGTCATCAATAGAAACAAAATGGCATAATCATCAACCAACCACATTACTTTTAGCTACCCTATAGATAGGTTACAACAAAATTGTCACTAGACAACATACTCCAACTATTAAATTAAATTTAATAAGTGAGACCAGCACAAAGTTCTTGCAATATCATCAAACTACAAAACCCATATCTTTCCAATTGGCCTCGATACTAGCATTTTAGGAACACGACTGCATACTTCCAATCATGCTAATATTTTGCAACAACATGAATAGCAACTCTAATCAACTTCCAAGTTAAGGTCACAAGCTAGCATGATCAAATTTCTCTACTAACATGTTTAATTTAGAACATCTTTAAACAACCAGCAAAGCTTCTTTAACAATATCAGCAGTTTACATCATCTTAATGTTCTAACTATGCAACAGGATTTAAAACTTTAAACATTATCAAGGGTCATAAGCATTTTTAAAGCAAAACAACAGATTCTAAGCATGTACTTTAGCACATTCAATCATTCTCGCTAAGAGTAAACTACAACACTAGTAGTCTATTTATTCTCAAGCTAGAGATAACAACCGCATTGAATTGTTTCAACTCACAAATTAACTTAACAATGCATCATCCCATAAACCGCATTGGTACATGCTACATAACATGCTAAACAGCAATTCTTACTAGGGACAAACGATTTCAGTAAAAAAACTACTTACTTTGTTTGCAGCATTTTAGCTTTAAAACTCATCCCAAATTCATAAGGAAACATGACTCTCAAAATTGCAATGAGACAAACCCAAACTTGGTCATGCAAACGAATTTTCCAAAACACTTTTCAATCTCAAAGACTCCCACAGGAGGGAACCAAGCGATCAAATAAACCTTTGCGGACAAAGGCACAAAACATAAATCGACACAACTTAACTTTTTGCATACGCTTCAATAACTTCTTTTAAACTTAGAGTAAGACACACAAGAACCAAAACTATACTTTCCTTTGCAAGGCAACCAACAAAACCGGTGTCAAAGCCAAAAGGCGACTAAAAAGGCGCAATGCTAAATTCCTCTTCTTCATCTTCAACCAAGGAAGACAAAACCAAGAAACACCGAAGGGACTCTCCACGAAAAATCCAATTCCAAACACTTTTCTTTTGATTTCAATCAACTAAAGTCAAGAAAAACAACAAAAACTGACCGTCAGAATGGTAAAGAACATACGAAGGAATCCACCACCAAACTCTTCTATTTGACTCCAATCAACTACCCGATCTACGATAGAAAGGGTAAGCACTCTTCTCCTATAGGGGTTAATAGTTCTTCGGTGATGGCGCTAACCGGCCACACCGTCAAACCTCACCCTTACTATGAATAAAGAGAGGTGACCGAAACCCTTTGGCACCACAACCCCACTCTATCCCAACAATAAGAGCAATTCAATCATTTATCTCATTGACATAGCAACATGCATTGTCAAATGAAGCATTCAACATCATAGCTAAAATACAACATTTAAGCGTAAAGAAACGATACCCAAACCCTTTCCTACTGTGCATCCATTGTGTGTCAAATTTTAGATTAGTTATACCACTTTTGCAAGTTTTAATGTTGCTATCCTATGACAAAATTTTAGTAAAAACCTAAGCCATGTTTCTAAGTTATTCCACATCACATTTTAGTTGTAACCTAAAGTATGATACTAAAAATACATATTCCAAGGACCTACAGCCCGCTCTGATACCAACTGTAACACCCCGGCATCTAGTATGCCTGAATGCTACCAAACATAAGCTAAACAACATCTAAATACCATGAATTAAGGTAAATTACAGCAAGAGAGTAAATGCTAAAACCCGAGATTTCGACAGCATCTCCTTTGTTTTAACATGATTTGAAGGAGCAACAACAGTATAACAATATATGGCAATATGAGAGACAACTAAAACAGCAATAATTAAAGACTTAACAACAATATAAGTCTAGTTTCACGCATTTAATGTCTTCAAGAGTCAAACGAACAATAAGACTCTCATTTAGCAAAGCTAAACCTTAAAGCAATAATCATCATACGCAATTTATTACCAAAGACTAAATTAATGACTTGTGGAATCAAATGAGTGAAGCTATGTGCGGAAATGTGACTATTTCCCTCCCCGCATGCCGTTCTCATGGTACCTAAAACAACAAGAAAACATAAGCGTGAGTTCAAAACTCAGCAAGTATATTGCAATGGTTCAAACAAAAACAATTACATGGCTCCAACAACTCACATCATGTATATCATCTCATTCATATTCACAAATCTTTATCATCATCATTATGTATGCAATGCGATGCGATGCTCATATCTCCTTGGAAACTCATACCGGTATGGTTGAGTACACACCCGTCGGTGTGCACCCTCTCCCCCCTTCCATCCCGAAGATGGAGGGTGCCTACTCCTCGCTTCCCCACACCGCGGTGGATGGAATCACGATGTAGGACTTACTCATTGGCTCTTCGGATTAGTCATAACTTTCTCACCGACCTTCCCCGGACTAGTTATGACTTTCTCACCGCCCAGGCCATGTATCATGCCATGTATGCAAATATGCCAACATCATGAATAACTTGTACATTAACACATGGCATCATCATAGATAACTTGTACATTAAAACATGGCATCATCAAGAAATAAACATATTCGTCATATCAATGGCAAACATTAAAGCATGGCATGTGAACATATCATATATTCAAATTTCAATCTCAATCAATTAAACAAACTACAACCCGCTACCCATTCCAATACACTTGCCTCAACCACGGGCGACGGATTGGCGAGATGTAGAGGGCACACCCGTGGTCACACCACCTGCACATAGGTACCACACACTCACAATCATGACCACAAAACAGTACGCAAACCCTCATCTACCCCGACATTACCATCTACTCGCAATAACCAAAAACAGAGGTTCTGTCCCGCCGGGACAACAGCCTTCCAAAAGGCATAACTCGGGTTCCAAGACTCCGAATCAATTAAACGAGTACATCCTCGCGTAGCTTAGGAAATTTTCCTAACTTTTCCTAAGTATAAGGAAAGACTGATTCGGAGTCTAAAGTTGTTTAATCTACAAAATACCGAGATCTGTTCCAATCACGTCACAGATTTTAATACGCTCGGTAAAACAGCCATAACTTTCAAACGGCTGATCGGAATTTAACGTTCTTTATACCCACTGAAAGCTATTGAAATTACCTACAACTTCTTCAACAGGCGGACGTCCAAATTCGGAATCTAAATTGGCGAAAAACCGAACCCTAGGTCGACTGCTCATGCTGTCCGAAACAGAGAACGTGACCACTTCTAGAATTCATCTAATCTACTCAATTCCAGCACCACCAATTGATCTAAAAACATGATATTTATCCTTATAACAGTACCTAGCCCAACCCCAAGGAGTCCCATGGCCATACCTTCGCCCGACGAATGAAAAACCCACGGATCGCCTCCCGGTTCGCGCGATCTCCCTCCTCGCTCCGATTCCACCGGATCTCCTCGTCACGGAGCGCTCCAATGGATGGATCTTCAGGTTGGGGATGTGGAGAACTCCCCTAGGGCAGCAAGGGTGGTGGAGAGGTGAGGAGAGGGGTGGTGGTGCAAAGGGGAGCAACAATGGGGGTGGCGGCTAGGGCAAAAAGGGAGAGGGAGAGGTGGGGAGAGGCTAGGGCACAAGGGGGCGCAATGGGGTAGGGGTGGAGCGCATAAAGGGGCAGGGGAAGGCCCCCAACCTGGTCTCCTACTCCTATTTGGACTCCCACTCCTTCCCACCAAAGCCCACGACCCTTTCCCTTAGGCCCAAACTCCCCCGGAATGGCCCAAACTCCCGGAAACGGCCCGAAAACGCATGTAAACCTCATACCATATGGTTTTAACCTTAATTCCACATTTTATAATGTTCTTGCCATCAACATTCACATTTTGTAATGCCACAATCTCTAATTTCACATTTTATAAAGTTTCGGCATTCCGTAGTGTCATATAAGGCCCCTGTGGACTACTTCCAAACACCCAAGGCAATTGTAATCTTAAGAGTGGTCCAGGAGGAAATAGCAAGTAAGAGACAATATTTCATTTTCCATGCCTAGTTGAAATGGTAGCAATGCAACGCACGGGTCCTCTTTCTATTAGTTAAGACATTCGAAAGGCCCCGACAATTCCTGATCCAAAAAAAGGAATCCTTCAGAGAGATCTGTTGCTAATTATACCCAAGCAGATACAGGTGATACTTATAAAATTACATAAAACCCATATTGACCCAACATTACATAATTTCAATTACTGACGTGGAAGCAACGTGTTGCTGACATGAGTTTTTTTACTACTGTTGAACCAAATAAAAAAACTAACTGCACGTAGCAGATTCAAATCATAAAAGACTTTAGAGTAGGCAACACTTAAAATTAATTATTTGATACAAAACAATAGCTCTGATAACTTTCAGAGCAAGAAAACTGCAAAAATCACAACAAAGTATGGAACTACATACCCTGGCTTCACTACAGTGCTAAGCTTGGGAATTAAATAAAGTCAAAAAAAATAGTGCTTCAACAAACATCCAAAAACACATTTCCATAGTACATGTTTATTTTAGACAAAAACAAACAAAATTTTACCTGGCATAACATCAAGAGGTGATGCATGATAATAGAGCACTCCTCAACACGAGCATTCTCATTCTGGGGATCTAATTTGAATGAAGTAATTAGTTTTATTATGTAAATAGTGAAATACTTCTAAAATAAATAATTCTGTAGTTGTGTATACTCTTCAATAGTAGTCTGCACGTCGTGTATACTCTTCAATAGTGAAATACTTCCATGAATCATGAATAGCAGAGATCCTCTCACCTTGCCATTTGGATGCTCTGACAAATTTGCAAAAAACTTAAGCAACTGATGCACCTGGAGACAATGCATTAAGCAACATCAGATTAGCGGTGCTGACATAAATGAAAAGAAGAGAACTGATTTTTTTTTTTTTTTGGGGGGGGGGGGGGGGGGTGCGGTCCTTCAACCAAATATAAGGCAAAATAGCTAACTGTTACATGCTTCTATGTTATGGCAACAGGGATACTGGACTTATTAGTGCCAGTCAGTCAGTCAACATTTCCAAGTGAGACTATAAATGTCTTATATCGCTCAAAAATGGAACAGCAGAGTTTTCCAAGTGAGAATATAAACCAAGTAAGATAATGGTTCCTGCAATAAACCAGCAAGTTTTCCGGAATCAATCTGCCTCAAGTATGTGTGTGGACAGCATCGAGAGGGTTTTTTGGGGTGTTATTTCAATGGTTTAGTTATTTAATAATTTAGAAATTATAAACTTCAAGAAATAAAAAAACAAAAAAAGGAAACAAGCCGATCTTCTAGAATCAAGCAGGATCCAGGATTGACCATGGTTCCACGAACCTGAACATTAACCCACCAGGTTCTGGTGGAACTCACAAGGCTTTCTAATTTAAGTTATCTTACAAATAATAAATCTACATATTTGTTGACACACAACAAAACCTGCTGAGGTCAGCAGATAAAGCAGTATAGAATGCCCTAACATTGACTTACTAAACGACATGTTTCTAACAATAAACCTAATAGAGGGTAATCTGTAATCCAAAAACTGGACAAATAAAGATTGTATTTTTGTCATGAGGAAACTGGTTGGTAGCCTCCAGGACTTTCAACAGTAATTGTGTACACACCTACCAAATGGAAAGAATAACATGCATTTATGCAGGCATAATCACTTTGCATTGCCATACCTTTAAGAACTCACTCTCTGATAGAGAAGTTTCATCAACTTTATCATTTAACCAAATAAAAATTGGCGGAAGAAGAGCAACCGCACACAATCTTTTCGGAGGCAACTTGGACAATGTAGATACGAAGCATGTCTTGTTTCACCATCAAGGCCTGTGAGATTCTCTACCTCTTGGCGGATTGGTATCTGCACTCTGAAAATTGATGGTTTGATTCTCAACCTCTTGGGCTTTCATATACCATATACTTTATCACTGAAAGTATCCCAAGTCAAAGAGACAGGTGTATAATTTATTAATTAGTTGTAGCATACTATCTGATCTGATGCAATGCCATCCCTCCAAAAAATTAGCAGTTCATCCAAGATTGCACACAATCATTGTTCTCCAGAAAATTAATATTGTTTGGGATCATACTTGATAACATGTATCATCTTCTTTTAGTAATCCGTTGCAACGCACGGGCACTCTACTAGTAATATTAAAACACCTGGATACTTGGATCCATGGAACATGATTAGATTATAGGACCTTTATACTGCAAAGGGGCAATTAGTCAATATTCCAACATGATCCGACCATTCAGTGCACAAAAAGTGAAGGAAACAAAGAGAAATTAGATAATCCATTCATAAAACACAAATTAGAACAATCTTTTCTGCATAGTCACCTTTGAAGTCAGAAGAAATAAAGAGAAGCTTGGGATTTGGGAGTTAAAAAGCACTACATGGCACCTGGTGGTGACTTCATGGGCGAACAAACAACATACCACGAATGGAAAGAAGTGACACTAGCAAGCGAGAGGAAGGGATGCCGAGCAGGGGATGGAGAACACCACCAATATTCTAACCACATTAGCCTCATCCTCCTCCTTAGATCCAGCGGCACTGACTTCAGGGAGGGCATATCCCTTTCCCCTGCTCGACATCCCTTCCTCTCGCTGAGCACGCCGTTGTACACGATACCGTAGCCACCCTCGCTGATCATCTTCTCGTCGGGCCAGTCACCGTCGTCGTCGCTGTCACCGCAGTCTGACCTAGTGTCCGGCGAGAAATAAATTCGGTAGAGGAGGTGTGCAAACTTCTTCCTGTGCATACCGAACTCCGATTGATGCCACGTGGACAATTCCCCAATCCAACGCCACGGTATTAAGTGAGGAGGTGAGTAAAAGCAACTAAATCTGCATTGAAATAAGTGAGGAGGTGAGTTCAAAGTTGTCACTTAATGTTGTGGCGTTGGATTCGGGAATTGTCCACGTGGCATCAATCAGGTCAGGAATGCACGGGAAGAAGTTTGCACACCTCCTCCACTGAATTTATTTCCGCCCGGCAATGGGTCCCTGACATGAATGCCGGAGGAGGAAGGGGAGGGCGACATGTTCAGGCGGGCTGGGGGACGACGTATGTGGGTGATGAAGAAGGCCAGGGGCGGGCAACGGGCAGTGTGCCCGAGGGAGGGGATGGGCTGAGCGACGTCCACAAGGGCAGGGGCGTGAAGGGGGTGGGGGCAGGGGGCCACGGGCGTGATGGGTGTGGGGAACGACGTGTGTAGTTAGGGGGAACGTGGGGGTGAAAGACACTGGACTGGTCGACGCGTGGGAAATGGGCTGGACGTTGGGCCAGATAGCGCTATTGCTGGTTGGACGATCCAGTAGACATGGTAAACTCCTTCTTTTATTAGTTAAGATATATGTACATATGTACATTTATGTATACTAGTTGGGTGCCCGTGCGTTGCAACGGAGAGCTAAAAATAACACCAATTTTCTGTTACATGTATATCAAGCAAACATCAAACTAATACCTATTGGATCGGCAAGGAGCCAGTGGTCTGATAATGCAAGCTAGCCAAGCCACCATCGAGATGATCAATGAAACTGCAATGGCAAGCAAGCTACAACACCATCATCGCCGACAGCAATATCTTCGATGCAATTGTCTACCAAGCAGCGGGCGTCGATCGCCGGCCCCCCGTTGTCGCCTCCCCAATGTCGACCAAGCACCACCATCATGTCACTCAATGCCAATGGGTGATGCCAAGGGTGCGCCGCTGCGCAACTCGCACCCTCGTCACGAACTTGGCGCAGTGGCTCACCAAGCTGGTTGGATTTGGATCTGTTAGTCATGCTAATTGGATCTGTTAGTCGTACCAACCTCGTTGACAAGGCAACAAAGGAAAATCGTGGTGATCCCAACCAGATCTATGCAAAATCGTGCTGGTCTCCACAACAAAACCACACCTAGATCGTGAAGAAAAGGGAAAAACTAAAGAGAGAGAGAAGAGAGAACTATACCAAGGATAGGAAAATGAAGAGGCAGAGACAACATCGCCGATCAAATCCTGTTATTCCAATGTGATGGGCTCCTCCAGAAGCTGGTGCCATAGAAGATATCCAACATCTCCTCCATTTCACCGAGCTCCTTCGCCGATGCCGTCGTGACTCAGGTGAGGGGAGGTGGAGAGGTGGGACGAAGGGGGAGGAGAAAGTGCAAGACGTGAGGATAGAGCAGTTTGGGAATATAACCGAACAAGTGCGAAGAGAAGAGAAGAGCAAACGACAAGAGAGGTCATCCAACACATAGGGCTAAACCCTTTCTTTTATTAGTTTTGATAACGCAGGCTTAAAAAAATTCTAGTTCAAAGCTAAAATGAAGCAATGAACATGATATGCATTTTGTAGATGACCATTGCTTACCATTTTCTCGTTGCCATGTAACAAAGGATTCCAATAATCACATGTAAGTCAAGTCAAACTGAGTAGTTAACAGTTAACAAACTATCATCTGATGCATTGTTAAATAGACAATACTTCAGCTCAATGTTAGATGAACAAAGCGAGGCGGTAAACATAGTTTGTGGAAAAGCATGTTATCATGACATTAAATGCAAACTATGCAGTAGTTAAGTGAAATAAACACAGAACACTGCTTTTGAACCATCTAAGCAGTCACATACAACGATATAATATCAAAGACTTCTTAGAAGAAATTGAAAATTAGGTGAAAGGACCGGTTACACCACTCCCAAGTGGTAGGGGCTTATACACTACAGTTTCAAGCTGCGGGGTCCAATTGCACCCAAGCTGAAATTAAAGGTTCCTTGGGTGAAATATGAAGTAAAGAGTTTATAGTAATAACTGAAGTGATTCATAGAAATTTTAAGCAAATTTTTTTTGCACTGACAGACATGTCTTTCTCCATCTAGCATATTGGATGATGCATTCCACATAGACAGTTATTCAAGAAAAGCACCGCACACCGCAGTCTATCAACATAATTTACCCCAATCAATGGACTGATGTCTATCAGCACACCTGGACCAACCTTTTTCCACAAGACATGCTTCAACAAAGTTTCAAAAACTAATAATCTTTAGATTATTCTACTGCCTAAGAAAGAAATATGGAAAATTGTATTAACTATATTAGCCACTAATATCATACAAGAATATATAACTTCATCACTTAATCTTGCCCGAGCATGGAACAGCCTTGCTGGCGGCAACTCACCAATTGACCAAAAATCTTGATTCATCACTTAATCCAGCCCGGGCATCGAACGGCCTTGCTAGCAGCAACTCACCAATTGACCAAAATCTTGATAACTTAATTTATACAAATTATTCTACAACATCATAGTCTGCACCGCATTATCGTTTCAGCTGACTTGGTAACCATAAAATGGCTACCTTATTTGAATGTAAAGATACCCACAAAGGTAGTAACATAATCAAACCTAAATTTTTTACAGTCCACCAATAAAGCACCAACTTACAGGGAATCTCCCAAAAAGGATTCACTTAACCCCACCTATATTGTCAGTCTATCATAAACATGCTGTAATACCCCCTTGCGAGTGAGAATGATCCACCGCATGAGGTTCAGGTACCAGGATGGAACAGAGTAGAACCAAAGGAAGAAGATAGCAGAAGAAAATAGGAAGAAGCAAAATCAAATCAGTTCATCTATTCCATGACCAGGTATTCGGTTACAAAGGTTTTTATACCCTTTCTGACACCCTCGAGTACCTTCCCCTTTTTCTAATTAATCACATATTCAGCTAATCACTAGTTTGTCGGTAATCACTGTTGGCCGTCCAGCACATTCTGTTTCCATCTCCTCCTACCCGATAGCCGCTGGATGACCCATCTACGGCTCGTTCTGGCGTGGGCTGGTAACATCGGTAACACATGCATTCACTCCTGAATCATCCACTGCCAACAATATCATTATTACCCAACATTCAAAAGGCCCCGACAATTCCTGATCCAAAAAGAAGGAATCCTTTAGAGGGATCAGTTGCTAAATTATACCTAGGCAAATACAGATGAAACGGAGTTGTTTCCACATACCAGAGAAAGCGCTTGTTGTTATATGCATTCACTGCCTTGTCAGCCGCCTCCCTTGATGGGCAGATCAGGAAGCAGCAGCCTGCAAGTGTTAAATATAACTTATATCAAGATCAATTTAAGGAACAAGAGGATAAAATAAAATGAGGGCAGCCATCTGGAGACTCAGTCCAGAAAAAACAGAACAAAATTAACAAAGATTCTCCTAAGAAAAGACAGGCATAATTTCAAAGTCTGTAGCAACGGCAATTCTAATAGAATTTGCACATGCAGCAAAGCATGAATTATTATCATTTTCACATCTGACTCCTCTTGGGAGAACAATTATATAGAGGGATAAGATTAGTAAATGTCGTAAACACAGATAACAATAATATTATACAGCTACCATGTAAGTGGCTGTGGCACCACTCTTGATATATGGGGTTTCAACTATTTGTGTATATACACAAAAGTTGCATAAAATCTTATAATATGAACTTTGCAAAGAAACTGAAATATGCAGTGGATGGGATTACCGAATCTTTTAGATACAGGGCGGGCGCCATAAACATGCATATGCAATGGAGATTAATAAATAGCACCTATTGAATGTATATTAGTACATCTCAAATGCTAACCTCTTGTTGTCGTAAGATCCAAAGTATAAGGATAAAATACATGTGCATAAGAATAATATCAGATAGTAGCAATCTGCAGCAAAGCAATCCTTAGTAGGAGGCTTCAGACATGGCAGGAAGCATATTTGACACACAGCCATATACGGATATACCAAAAAGCAGCTTACTCAAATAAAAACTATGACCTACTCGATTTGACTTTGTAAATCAAAGCATCAATCATCCACCTTAGATTATTTTCGAGGAAGTGGTATCATTCCAATAAAAGTGCTAGCAATCATGAGAAAGCTTAAAAAAAAGGCACATAGTGGCTGATATTACTACCTGTTCAAAGAGCAAGGAAAGATGGATATAGCAAAAGCTGGTACAGTAACTCACCAACATAGAGAAGGACAGCTGTCCCTGTAACCTCTCTTGTAGGTATATGGAAATCTGAACTGGCAGATATTATCCCATTGTTCATTAATTTAAGGAAAAATCATATCCAATTTAAACAACATAATTTAACTCATTAATTTAAGGCAAAATCATATCCAATTTAAACAACATAATTTAACTACTCACATCCAATAAGCAGAGCCATATATGGAAAAGAGTGTGCGCATCTTCACTACACAGGATTCAGAGCTGCAAGCAATAAGATGTGTTATAAAAAATAGAATTAAAAAATAGGAAAAAGGTCAACTTGTTATGCTCATCTAAACTGCTGTCTAAGATTAGCTCCAAGCCTCACCACAGAAGCCACCGTTAAGTTGAGTTGAATTTTGCAATATGCATGATTGGTGTATCCAAATGCGATCAAGAATATAAATACTTTAAAGCTCAGTAGAGCTATGCCTTTTGAAGAACAGTACTGTACTCCAACAGCTCATTGTAGGTCCGTTGTAGCTTTTCATTGTTTGCATTAACTTCAATTAGTTTAGCTTCCAAATCTCCAAGCTTTATATGTTACATGACAGTGTTAAAAAAAATCAACTCTAAGATGTATAACTTGCACATATAAAGGAGTATCCCATCGTACCTCCAAGTCATCAAATTCCAAAGGAGTGTTGGTTGATTGCGCAGGATAAGTTGATATGCCAGCTTCCGACATTTGTTCTTTAAAAAATCTCAACTTGCGAGCCATTTCATCACACCATTTGATCTGTAAAACAAGTAAAGACAGAGCAGAAAGAAAACTATGAAAACTTACGTATTAAAACACATAAGTAATAATCTTGTGAGTATATCTTAAAGCAGATACATATGCAAGTCTGGCAGACTATAATTTAGGCAGGTGCCACATTTTTATCATTTTTTAAAGGTAACACTTTGATCTGACTCATCATGGAAGAAGGGCTAATCTTCTTAAAAAAAGGAGGACAAATAACACAAGGGGTTTGCTATGACGATTTCAAACTGTTGTGACAAGCTTATAATCAAATAGCGGAGATATAGCACAACATTCTCTCTAAAAGAAGATATAGCTTAACATAAATTAAGAAGAAATCAATGTTAAGACAAGCAGGCATAGTACCTGGGTAGCATACGTTCGTTGAAATGGGCTCTTGTCTGCATTGAGCTGAAATGGGTTCGTTGAAATGGGCTATTGTCTGCATTGAGCTAAGAAGGGGTTACGCCGGATCTGGAGGTTGGCAGTGTGGGGGGAGCTAAGTGCAGTCGGGTGCGACAGGAGGGTAGGGCGAACTCATGGAGAGGAGCAGCGAAAGGGGGGGACGGCGACCGCACGGGGAGGACCGCCCGAGGCGGCGGGTAGTGCGAAGGAAAACAGGAGGGAGGGAGGAGAGCGGTTCCTCGAGGCATATGTGGGCGGTGCGAGGGCCGAGATATGGGAGTAGGGCCGAACGTAATGGAGGAAGCTGTTGCAGAGGGAGGAGGATGATGGGAGGCGCGCGCGAGGGTAAGAAGAGTGGGGGAGAGAAGGGGAGCGGGCAGAAACTGCGCGTTGGGGAGGAACCGTCAGGGCGAAAGGGAAGGCCAGGGTCACACGCCGATGGTAAATGGGTTTGAGCCAGGGTTCAAAATCTCACCGAAATTCGGCGAAATTTCGGATTTCTGACCCCTCCGAGTTTCATAATCTCGGCGAAATTAAAAAACCCTAAAAAAATTTTAAAGTGCTACAGTACATTAAAATCTCGCCGAGATTTCGGTGATTTGGACCGAAATTTCGGTAAAATTGACCGAGATTTGTATAAAAGTTGACCGGATTTGACCGGATTGGGTTCTTCACATCATTTCCCATGTGGGACAGTCGGTAGATCATAATTTCCGCGAAGTTGAAAAAACCCTAAAAAATTGAAATGTGATAGTACCGGGAAATTTCGCTGAGATTTTGGTGATTTGGATCGAAATTTCGGATTTTTGGACGAAATTTCGGATTTCTCGGTTAAAAAAAACCGGATTTGAATTTTGGTTTTTGAATTTCGTCCAGATTTGGTCCGAAATTTCCGAATCTTGGCGAAATTTCGGATTTCGGTAGGTGACGAGATTTAATCCCAAACGAAATTTGAAACCTTGGTTTGAGCTGGGCCTTACCACTCAGTTAGACGATATGATCAAGTAGCCAGAATAACGACTATGATATTATCATACATCAAGCACAAGACATGTATCATCTTGGCTGTTTCTCCAGCAAATGCAGATTTAGCTAATTCTGATGCTCTTCAAATTGCTTGAACAGCTGGTCCTGATGGTATGTATGCCCTTTGAAGTGCATGTGTAATTCTGTAGAACATTTCTATTAAGATATTGTATCTTACTAAACTGATCATTGTTCTTGTAGGCTCTCAAACAATCGGTGTTATCACAAAGGTTTGATCATGTGTCATAATCTGTACTTTCTTGGATTGAAAAAGCAACATATATTCATATTATCCCGCTTCTTATCTTGGCTGCCTTTCTATTTTCTTCTAGTTGGACATAATGGACAGGGGCACTGATGCACACAATTTTTTGCTAGGAAATGTGACCCCATTATGATTTGGCTATGTTGGTGTGGTAAACCGCAGCCAGCAGGTACTTTAGATTGCAGCATATTTGTTTAATTTAAGGGCGTAGCTGTATTAATATTCCTACAGTCCTACTGCATTGCTGCCTTTCACAGTTCAATAGTGATCTAATTTTGTGATCGCAAAGTTCATTTTGTATACTAATCAGAACTTCCAGATGGAGTAATTGTGCGCGCGGTATTACTGCCCGTTGCCTATTGATAAATAGCAGTTAATGTTATAGCTCTAAACATCAAAGATAGCCTACAGTTCATTTGCTTCAATCGATTGAATGACAGCAAGCAGGCTTCTCGACATTCTATCTCTCTTTTTTTCTTAACTAATAAAAAAGGGAGTTTACCCTGCTTCAGTGGATCGTCCAACCCAATAAAGCCTAGTCCGCACCCCACGCCCATTGCCCCTCGGCCCTTGCCCGCTCCGCCCCTGTCGCTCCCACGTTCCCCTTGCCCTCGCGCAGGCACCAACCCCACTCGTCCACTCACTCCACCACCCAATCTCGCTAACCGTCTGTTGGCTGGTCGCCCCACCATGACGGCTGCGGAGCCCTCGCCGCCGGAGCCGGCGTTGCCGCGGTGGTTGAGCCTGGCAGACCTCAAGGCCGTGTCCGTGCTCAGGCGCGCGCCAAGGGCGTCGTGTTCCACGTCGTGCCCGGGGAGGACAGAGGAGGAAGCGGGGACGCCATGGCGCTCAAGGCGATCTCACGGGAGGCGGCGCGACACAAGAAGGCCGGCAGCGGCGGCGTGGACGGGCACCGACGGATCTGGTTCGAGCGCGATGTGCTATTGGCGCTGCGGCACCCGCTCCTCCCCTCCCTCCAAGTACCCTTCACACTGATTCAAACATTTGGATTATACGGGTTAGTTGTGAATTTGTGATAGAGAGTGTTTGAGTTCTTCATTGGTCTAACTGGGTTAGGAGTGTGATCGATCATGTTGATACTCTGCATTTATTCGAGTGCGCAATTATTCTGTTGGTGTAGGAACCTTCTAGGAGATATTGGGCTACAGATGGACGTTGCTAAGGAGCTAATCCTCCGGTTCGACAAAGCTCAAGAAGAGAGATTGCTCGTCGCCCAAGAAAGGAATTTAGTAAAACACCTCAAGACACGACTGTTGGGCCTGGCGGCAGTTAACAGACTTCGCCTTAAGCAAAGAGCCAGATTGGCTTGGCTCAAGGAGGGAGATGCAAATTCCAAATTCTTCCACTCCAAAATAAATGGGCGAAAACGTCGAAATCGCATAATTTCCTTTGTCTCTGATGAAGGGATTGTGACTGCTGAACAGGAAAAACATGACGTCATCTTTAATTCCTTCTCACGGCTTTTAGGCCATAAAAAGCAGAGGGAGCACACCTTAAACTGATCCTTTCTTCAATTACCACAGGTAGACCTCTCTAACCTAGAGGAAGCATTCCATGTTCGGGAGATAAAAACTGCAGTCTTCTCGTTGCCACGGGATAAGGCCCCTGGACCGGATGGCTTCACAGGGCACTTCTTTGTTGCTTGTTGGAACACAGTCAAAGAGGACCTGCTTGATGTTACAGACTATTTCTTTCATGGACACAGAAATTGCCTTGAACTCCTTAATTCGGCGAGAATTATTCTAATTCCAAAAACCTAAGAGGCTAGCTCGGTCTCAGATTATAGACCCATAAGTTTGATCCATAGTTTTGCGAAAATCATCTCCAAGGTCCTCGCCAACAGACTTGGCCCTTACCTGAATGCTCTAATTTCGCCAAATCAAAATGCCTTCATAACAGGGAGGGCTATTCATGACAGCTTCATGTGTGTCCAAAATATCCTAGCAGAACTCCACAAAAAGAAGAGGCCGGCAATCTTCATCAAACTCGATCTAACCAAGGCTTTTGACTCAGTTAGCTGGGAATTCCTCCTAGAGTTGTTACAGAATTTCGGTTTCGGACAATGATGGAGGGACTGGGTGTCGATCTTACTTTCCACAGCCAGATCCAGGGTACTCCTCAACGGCAACCCCGGAAAACCCTTTGAGCATAGGCGCGGTTTGCGTTAAGGTGACCCTCTATCTCCTTTGCTCTTCACCCTGACACTCGAGCCCCTGCTACTTCTTTGGTCAGCCGCTGCACATAGGGAGCTACTCAAGCCGATCACTCAAAGGCCAGTACAAAGCTGCATTTCCCTCTACGTAGATGATGTAGCACTTTTCCTAAACCCGGTTGAACAGGAAATCAACATCCTTAATGTGACTTTATAGATTTTCGGGGAGGCTTCAGGTCTTATCACTAATGTAAACAAGTCTGAAATCTTCCCTTTAGCGTCCGATGCTTCTCTCTTGCAAAACATGCTGCATAACTTCCCGGCTAAGGTGAAAAACTTCCCAACAAAATATCTTAGCCTACCTCTGAGGCCAACTACACTTCGGAAGGTGGACCTCCAACCTCTAATTGACAAGATTGCCCGAAGACTGGCAGGTTGGAAAGGAAAGTTACTCTCAAGAGCGGGCAGGTTGGTGCTGGTGAGAGCTGTGCTTTTGGCAATCCCGGTCCATTTCCTCACAGCTTTCAAGATCCCAAAATGGGCGACTAAAAGAATTGACAGATTGCAAAGGAACTTCCTCTGGAAATGGGATGAAAACTGCAATTCAGGTCACTGCTTGGTCAACTGGACAACAGTATGTCACCCTAAGAGACTGGGAGGTCTTGGCATACCGCATATTACCACTTTTGGAAGAGCCCTCAGGATGCGTTGGCTTTGGCGTCAATGGAAAGACCATCTACCAAGGTGGGAAGGTCCTGCAGCATCCTTTAGTGAGGCAGATCATGCACTCTTCGATGCGAGTACGACTATTATTTTAGGGAATGGGGAAACTGCCAAATTCTGGAATAGTAAATGGCTACAGGGAGTCGCGCCAAAAGACATAGCACCCCAGTGTTACAGGTTGGTGGCTAGGAGAAACAAGTCTGTCAAATAGGAACTCTTGAACAGCAGCTGGATGAAGCCTCTAAAGAAAATCAATTCCATTCAACAACTCTCAGAGTTCCTTGCGCTTTGGATTAGATTACAAGGCGTTCAACTCCTACCAGATATGCCAGACTCCGTCATTTGGCGATGGACTGCTGATGGAGTTTACACTGCAAACTCGGCTTACAGGGCGCAATTTATCGGCTCGTTGCCAGGTCACTCACCAGGATCGATCAGGAAAGCAAAAGCGGAGAATAAATGCAAATTTTTTGCATGGCTCATGGTACAGAACAGGATCCTGACTGCAGACAACCTGGCCAGAAGAGGCTGGCCACACGACCTGACATGTCACCTCTGTCACTCAGCTGGCGAATTGGTTCTCCACCTCATGCTGAATTGCTCTTTCGCACAGTCCTTCTGGATGGGTCTTTCTTTTGAGGCCGGCGTACCGTCACTCACAGCACACGGGACAGGAAACCAAAACTCAGTCTCTCAGTGGTGGACTCGGGCAAGGGAGGGAGCTGCAAAGCAGGAGCAAAGATACCTCGACGGTTTAATTATCTACGGCTTCTGGAATCTCTGGAAGGAACGTAATGCAAGGATTTTCGAAGACGATTCAAGCTCAGTTCAGGTGGTGGTACAGAAGACGTCGGATGACAGAAAACTCTTTAGCCTAGCAACTAGAGCTACGGCTTAGATACATTAAGGATACTTCAAATATGGATGTGATCCCAGTTTAGCAAGCTGGGTGTTGGAAGTGTTGCTGCTGAAGAAAAAGTGCTCTCTCCTTTGCACTTTGTTGTGGTTTGCGTTCTTTTGGTCGCCCGGGTGGTGATATTTGTACAGACCTTTTCTCTGCTTAATGAATCGGCAGGCAGAGCTCCTGCGTTTCGTTTAAAAATTATTATGTTGGTGTCAATTTGATTCCATAATAAGCTCTGTCGCTCTGTGTTTCCAGCAAATTGATCCTCCTATGCTTAATTCCTTCCTAGACTAAGATAGCAGAGTGCGCTATTATGCTTGTGAAGCGCTATATAACATAGCAAAGGTAAGCATTTAATTGAATAACAAAACATGAGACATATGTTGTTGCGACTCGCCTCGAATGCTCGAGTTCCGGGTCGCTGTCCGGGTCGAGGCTTGGGCAGGGAAGAAGAAGAAGTCGCCGTGATGTCAATTAGCACGAGCAATGATCTGACGCCATGCCGGTTGTCGACGGCGGCGCCTGAGAGGTAAAGAGATAGAACAGGTTTGGTGGTACAATAATCGTACCTTTTCCTTCTGCTTTTATTCTCTTTATATAAGCTTAGTATACATCTTGTAGTTTAGAAAGGAAATCCAATTACGTAAGGAAATAGACTTGCTTAAGGAAATAAAGTAACTAGTATAGAAAGCATAATCCGAGTCCTGCTGGGACTAGGAGATCCCGTTGGGCTTTTCCTAATTCGGCACCTGATCTGGCGCCTTTTCTTTCTTCTTCTTTCTATAGTATACGTTATCCAACATGTTGTTTGGCACAACAATACTCCCCCCTGAAGACCAAGCTTGTCCTCGAGCTTGTAGTCAGGATAGGAGCGTCGAAAAGCCATAGCATCCATCCAAGTAGCATCTTCCCGAGCCTGACCCGACCAATGGACCAAAAATTGACGATGGCCTTGAAAGAAACGCTGAGCCAGCAGCCGGTATGGTATTGGATGTGCTTGTTCTTCGTCTTGTGAAACCATTGCTGGCAACGGAGGAATGTCAGACGGAGGAGTGCCACGGAATTCCTTCAAGAGCGAGACATGGAACACATCATGAATACGAGCATCCGGCGGTAAAGCTAACCGATAGGCAACCTTGCCAATGCGAGCCACAACCCTGTAAGGTCCGAAGAAACGAGGAGACAGCTTATGAGATTTTGCTTGCCGAAGGGAGCCTTGTCGATGAGGCTGCAGCCGGAGCCAAACCCATGCGCCTACAGAAAAGGACATGTCCCGTCTGTGGCCATCAGCATATTGTTTCATCCTATTTTGGGCACAATGAAGATGTTGCCGTGCTTGTGTTAATAGGGCATCCCTATCAACAAGGTGACAGTCCACAGCATCAATGGTAGTAGCTCTGTGATTGTATGGTACAAGGCTGGGAGGAGCTCTGCCATACAGGGTCATCCTCAAGGCGGAGTGAAATGAAGTGTTGTAACAAAATTCCGCCCAAGGAAGCCAGCGTGCCCAAGAGGAGGGATTATCGGCAGCTAGTCAACGCAGGTACATCTCGATAGTTCTGTTGACCACCTCTGTCTGTCCATCTGTTTGGGGGTGATATTGTAACACCCCAAAATTTTGTTTTCTTAAATCTATGTGTGATTTGGCACTTTGGTGAATTTTTGGAATTTTCTGGGATTTATTTGGAATTTATTTGAATTTATTCCATTTTAAAATAATTAAAGAATTTAATTTTGCAAATAAAGTTTTGTTGGAAATATTTTATTTGAGTCCCAAATACCCTAAAATATTTTCCAGAATTTTTCCGAATTTTTCAGTATTTTGCTATTTTTAATGAATTAAATGAATTCTTGGAAATTATTTTAAATATTAAATCATTGGAAAATGCGAGTGGGTTTGTACTGTTCATCCGATCGACCCGACCGAAGTCCGACTCGAGTCCGACCGAGCCACGTGGTCGGCCGAACCCACTTACCGAACCCTAGCCACGTGACCGTTGGATCGAGATCCAACGGCCGTGACGGCGCCACGTCACGCGAGCCCGATCCGACCGGATCCGGGTCGGACCAGTTCGCGCCAAGCCATCGTGGCCGTTGATTACGCCATGTGGACGGTCCGGGGTCATCGTCCCCGATCCGGAGACCTCGCTGTGGCCGTTGCCCTCCGCCTGGCCGAACTCCTGATTCCGCGCTATAAAAGCCGTGGACCCCCCGAGGACCGTCGTTTGACGCCGCGCTGCTGCCTAACCCACGCCTACTGGAAACCCTAGCGCCGCCGCAATTCCTCACCGTAGTTAAGAACGGCCGCCGTGTGTTCTTCGTTCTTCGCCATGAAACTACCGGTAGCGCCCGCCGCCTCCGTGGTCGATCCGCAACCCCGCGACGCAGGCGAACTCGGGCGCAGATTTCATCTCGCCGGAGGCTCTTGAAACGCCGCGGAAGGTCGCCGCCCTTGTCTCCTGAGCTCGAGCCCCGTCGCGCCGCCATCAACCGCTGAAAGCTTACGGACCGTCCGATCCCGATCGAGCGGCAGCGGTGAGCCCACGTTCTCCCCAAACCCTAGAATCCAGTTAGATGCGGATTTGTTGGATCAAGATCCAACGGCCCACGATCGGCCACGTCGCCCATACTATGGAAAACGTTACGGGTTAGGATCGTTTCCAACCGTTGGATCAAGATCCAACGGCTCAGATTGGCCGCGTTCACCCCAAACGCGTGAAGCATAGATCCAATCTGGGCCGTTGATTTTCAAATCAACGGGCGAGATTGTGCCACGTGTACCCAAGCCACGCCACGCGCGCGTGTGCGCGTGTCTCTGACACGCGGGGCCCGCGTGTCAGCGGGACAACCGAACCGCACCATGACGTCACCGCTGATGTCACGGTGGGGCCCGCATGTCAGCGAGTTGGACCGCACGGGTTAATTGTGTGCGTGACACTGACATGTGGGGCCCACATGTCAGCGACACGTGGAGTCGTGGACCGAGTCCACGGTAGACCCGAGCCGAGCGTGGACCAAGTCCATGGACCGGCTGATGTCAGCAGACCAATCAGAGGCTGCCACGCGTCCTCGCTGACGCAATAATTAATTTCCGAAAAAGAAAATGATTTATTAATTCGAAATAATGATTTCAGATTTTGTTTCAAACTTCAAACGCTTATAACTTTTGTGTTTCAACTCCGATTTGAGTGATTCAAATTTCTAAATTTGTATAAAATTGAGACCTACCTAAATATGAATTTTATTTAATTTTTGGACTAAAGTTTTTCTCTGTAAAATTATTTAATTGATTATTTAAACTTTAAATAATTATAACTTTTGCATTTTAACTCCAAATTTGACGATTCCAGTTTCTAAAAATTCATAAAATTATGTTCTCTCTGTTTATGGATTTTATTTGGATGATTGGATACTTTTTGCCTATTGTTTATTCGTGTATTTGCTATTTGCACGCTTTACGAGTAGACGTTGAAGTGCCGGAAGGATTTGAAGGAGAAGTATTGACTCAGGATCCAACTCAAGACCAAGAACAAGTACTTCTTGAAGGCAAGTTGTGCTTTGACCATGTTGATCCTATTTCGAAATCTATTTTGGTTTAACTTATTGCATGCTAGTTCAATTAGAAAATACTTTATTTAAATATGGGAATTAGATCAATGCCAAATTGCTGTATGACACCTTGATTACTTAAGTATGTGCTATGACTCCTTGTCACCCTAGATGTGGTTTACTAGTTGGACATTATTAAATTGCCAACATGGGTTTTAGACCGTTGTAGTATACTGCTTAGACCTGCTACGTGCTCATGACATGATTTTGGACAATCAAATGTTAATATTGACTTAATGATATATTGAACCGGTTTTGGAAAGGTATCATGTGATGTTGATGGCACGTGGTGCATGGTAATCAACTGGGGTTTGATAAATAGTTTTTCGACCGGGGCATGTGGCAAGAATAATCAGGTGGGCCAGTTGTGGCATTGGGGATGCTGATTTGGTTCTTCGGGTAGTCTTGCCCTGGTCACCCTAAGGACTTAACCTTGCAAGCCTTTGAACTGGGTCTAACGTGCAACCACATGTCTGTAATGGGACGGACCTAGTTGACTAAGTTGCTAATAACGTACCTGTGGGACCTCAGGAGGTCAACTACACCCTTTGTGTAAGTTGTATGGGGAGCGTCTGGGTGAGGCCAGTACCCATCTAACAGTTGATTGGCCTAAACTTCGCCTTAGCTAAGGGAAGGGTTAGTGTGCAATAACAGGAGGACCACTTGTATTGTTAGAAGTTTCAGAAAGAATTTGTTACGGTAACTCGCCTTTGTGGTGTTTGAATTTATCTTGTGGGTAAAGTGCATAAACACTTCATAGTGTAGAATCTATTCGAATAGCCGTGTCCGCGGTATTGGACATCGCTCGGGAATTACTGATCAAGGGTTAGATTTTCTCAAAAATAACTTGGATTTGAAAGGTTGGGTTGGATTAATAATGATGTTGATGGAAATGTGGATTAGGATGGGAAAGATGTTTATTAAACTCCTTGAAAAGTTATCTATGCTATACTTGTTTCTACCGCTTTCGAATCTACTTATGTTACTTGTCAAATCTTTGTTTCTTGCAAATATACCTTGAGCTATTCCTTTGTACCAAGCCATGCATATAGTATATTAGCTTTGCATTCTGCATGCATGACTTGCTTGAGTACCAAGTACTCACCCTTGCCACAATACAACACAGTTGAAGAGGAGACTACACCGGCTTTGGAGGAGGAGCTCCAAGAGGATCCGTCTACTTAGGGAGCGAGCCCGGTCGGTTGCCTGTGGTATCTTGGATGGCGCCACGAATTTATTTGATTTTCATTGCTACTATTCCTCTCTTAATAAGTTTAGCCTGCGAAATCATACATTTGTAACTTGACCATAAGGTTGAGTAACCAGTTTGACTATTTAAATAAAGTACTTTATTAGTGTCGAGTGGTATGATTGTGATATTTACCGATGTTAAGACTGTGTGCACTAGCGTGTTCCTGGACTAGTGCTGAATACACAGAGGGTCCGGATTTGCAAATTCGGGGTCCCGACAGATATGCTGATGAAGATAATAGCTGGGTGCCACAACGTTTGAAAAGGTCTTGCCAAAAGGCACTTGTGAAGACTGGATCTCGATCCGAGACAATTGATTCTGGCATACCATGTAAGCGGATAATGTGGTTGAAGAAGAGATCAGCCACCGTGGATGCTGTGGAGGGCCGCTTCATGGCAATGAAGTGAGCATATTTAGACAAGCGATCGACTACGACCATTAATGATGTCATTCCCTGGGACTTTGGAAGGGCAACAATAAAATCCATAGAAATATCAGCCCACACTTGATGTGGTATCGGAAGGGGCTGGAGAAGACCGGCTGGAGCCAGGGAACTTGTTTTGTTTCGTTGGCAAATATTACACTGTGCCACAAATTCCTCAACCGACTTGCGTTGACCTTCCCAATATACCCATGGTCGCAGTCGATGCAAAGTTTTGAGGACCCCTTCATGTGCAAGATCATGGTAGGCAGCAATTATCGTGGTACGCAAAGGAGATGTGGCTGGAAGAAACAATTGCTGTCCTCGGTACAGCAAGCCGTCTTGAACAGACCAGGTGGCGCTAGAGTTGGGAGCAACTGGTTGAGATGAAGTGTCCGCTTGAAGGAGAGCGGAGCGACGCTGGATCTCTGGGTCCTGTCGTAACTCCTGTTGCCATGCCGACCATAATGGAGAAGAACCCGATGACAAGGCGGCGCATGAAGCTGGGGTTGGCTCATACATCCGGGAAAGGGCATCCGCTGCTTGATTTGAACGTCCAGGCTTATATTCCACCCGGAAATCGAAGCCCATAAGCTTGCTCAACCAATGTTGTTGAGGTGGCGTAATGAGGGCCTGCTCGAGCAAATATTTAAGACTTGCATGATCAGTGCGCACCACAAATGGACGCCCCCATAAATATGGCCGCCAGTGCCTTACTGCCTTTGAAAGACCAATGAGTTCCCGTTCATAAGCTGCTAATTTGGTGTGCCGCTCTGCTAGCTGACGACTGAAGAATGCAATAGGGTGACCATCTTGTTGCAATACTGCCCCTATACCTGATCCCGAGGCGTCACATTCAATAATGAATGGTGCGTCGAAGTTGGGAAGCCCCAAGACCGGAGCCGCTTGCAGGGTGTCCTGAAGGAGGCGAAAGGAGGTAGCAGCCTTATCCGTCCAGACAAAACCTTGGCGACGGAGTAGAGCAGTCAATGGTTCGACGAGTGAAGCATATTGTCGAATAAAACGACGATAATATCCTGCCAAACCCAAGAAACTGCGGACTATCGCGACAGAGTCTGGAAGGGGCCAGTTCGCCACTACCTGCACCTTGCCAGGGTCAGCCGCCACTCCTGATGCTGAAATGACATGCCCCAAGTAGCCAACCTCCTGTTGACCAAATGCACACTTGGACTGCTTAATGTAGAGGTGGTGGAGGCGTAAGCACCCCAAGACGAGCCGGAGGTGATGAAGATGCTCCTCCGCCGAAGTACTATAGACAAGGATATCGTCGAAAAACACTAGTACAAATTTACGAAGGAATTGAGCCAATACTTCATTCATGAGAGCTTGGAATGTAGATGGCGCATTGCATAACCCAAAAGCCATTACCAAGAATTCATAATGACCGTGGTGTGTACGAAATGCCGTCTTCTCGATATCCTCCGGGTGCATCCGTATTTGGTGATATCCTGAACGAAGGTCTAATTTAGAAAAGACCTTAGCACCATGCAATTCATCCAAAAGTTCCTCGACCATGGGGATGGGAAATTTATCCTTGATGGTCTGCTTGTTAAGTTCCCGATAATCCACGCAGAACTGCCACGAGCCATCGGCCTTCATAACCAGTAAGACGGGTGAAGAAAAGGGAGAGCGACTTGGCTGGATAATACCTTGAGTAAGCATGTCCGAACATTGGCGCTCAATCTCGTACTTTTGCCTGTATGGATACCGATAGGGTCTCACCACCACGGGGTCAGTGCCCTCCTAGAGACAGATGCGGTGATCGCACTTGCGAGGAGGGGGTAAGGTTCGAGGCTCCTGAAAAATGTCGTCGAACTCCCCCAACAGAACATCCAAGGATGGGGAGGCATCCAATTGTAGTAGTTTGGTGGAGTTTGGTTTGGGAAGGCCGACCCCTTGTAAAGTAACAGCCGAATCTCCATGCACAAAAGTCATGCGTAACAAAGTGAAATCCCAGCTAATCTTTCCTAGGGACTGCAGCCACTGAATGCCCAGAATAGCATCAAAACTGTCCAAAGGTATGATTAAGAAAGGAGCCTCAAATTGATGGTTATCAATGGCAAAGGTTGCTGCAGAAATATGCCCCAAACAGGGAAGATGATCACCATTCACTACTCGCACTTGTTGCGTCTGCATATGCTCCTGCGGTGCACCAATGCAAGTGGTGGCATGCCCACTTAGGAAATTATGCGTGCTGCCGCTGTCGATCAGTGCCAGGAGGCGATGGCCATTCATCACTAAGATAACTTGCATGGTATTACCTGCCTTAGGGCCCTGAATTGCCATCATGGACAGGGATGGAGTGTCCTCGGCGGTCGGGATATCGCCGAAATCCTCCTCATCTGCCTCGAGGATCTCCAGGTGGAAGAGCTTCTTACAGCGGTGTCCTCTAGTGTATACTTCATCACAATTATAGCACAAGCCTTTAGCACGGCGATCGGCAAGTTGATCAGGGCTTAACTGGAGGCGAAACGGTGAAGAACCCGCAGATGACACTGAGGATGCTGCTGCTGTGGTCCGAGTCGCAGGCGCAGCATGCGGTACGCGTGGGGAAGGGAGACCCGTAGGTGCCGACCCTGGAGACGGGGCCACGCCGACCACACCACGGCTAAATGCTGGTCGGTGTCTTCCTGTTGCAGAAAATCCTTGCTGGGCGCGAGCTATCCACGCATCTTCACGTTTTTCGGCCGCGCGAGCAAGGCTTATCGCCTCGGCCAGATCCCAAGGTTTGTCGCGACGAACGTCGGCGGCCAAGGTGACCGATAACCCCGCTGTAAACATCTCCACTTGGTCAGATCGCGGAATGTATGGCGCCCGCGACAAGAGCTTCTGGAATTCCCTTGCGTAGTCATCGGCGCGAATATCCCCTTGCTTCAAATTGACCAAATCACCGAGTGGTCCTGCAGTTGAGTGGCGCGTAAAGCGCTGGATGAATGTGTCGTAAAAATCAGGCCAGGAGATCCATCCTTCCTCGAGATGCCAATTATCTAACACCTCCTGTGCTTCTCCCCGTAAGTGCAGCCCGGCCATGTCCACATAATCCTTTTCCGGAATCCGGTGCACACGACCAAAGCGTTCGCACTGACGCAACCAGAGTAAGGGATTGCTGGAGCCGTCGTATTCGGGAAGGTCGAACCGAGGGGGGCGAGGGATCCAACGATGATCACCCGCTTCCTCTGTTTCGCGGCCGCGCCCCTCTGCTCGACATGGTTGCCCGCCCCCGCCCGCTGTGTCCTGGCGCCGCGGGGCAACACCACTCCACAGAGAATGCGCCACGCCGCCCCCGTGTCTCAGCAGGTCTCCTCCCCCTGAATCAGCCCTGCTGTTGCCCGGGTGTGAGGGTCCCCCGCCCAAGATGCCGCCATTCCGCCAAGCCTGGACTGCGCCGCCTGTCGATTCCCGCCCCGTCTGCGGATCGGACGTCTGGTCGTCGCCAGGAGCTTTGGGTGCGCGCGCCGCCTGCAAAAATTCGGCTAACGAATTTTGCATCCCGGCTAGGGACGACTTGATCTCTTCCACGGAAGTCTCCAGTTTGGTAATACGTTCTTCGCTGGTCCCCATTGTTGCAGGAATGCCTTGCTCTGATACCAATTTGTTGCGACTCGCCTCGAATGCTCGAGTTTCGGGTCGCTGTCCGGGTCGAGGCTTGGGCAGGGAAGAAGAAGAAGTCGCCGTGATGTCAATTAGCACGAGCACAGCGGTACGACGCCACCGGCCGGTTGTCGACGGCGACGCCTGAGAGGTAAAGAGATAGAACAGGTTTGGTGGTACAATAATCATACCTTTTCCTTCTGCTTTTATTCTCTTTATATAAGCTCAGTATACATCTTGTAGTTTAGAAAGGAAATCCTATTACATAAGGAAATAGACTTGCTTAAGGAAATAAAGTAACTAGTATAGAAAGCATAATCCGAGTCCTGCTGGGACTAGGAGATCCCGTTGGGCTTTTCCTAATTCGGCACCTGATCTGGCGCCTTCTCTTTCTTCTTCTTTCTATAGTATACGTTATCCAACATGTTGTTTGGCACAACATATGTTTCCTTTATGCTAGCGTGAATCTTTATCTGTAGGTTGTAAGAGGAGATTTTATCATCTACTTCAACAAGATTTTCGATGTGTTATGCACATTGTCTGCAGACTCCGATGCTAATGTGCATAGTGCAGCTCATCTTCTTGACAGACTTGTCAAGGTATGATCGTCTGGACTGTACTGTACATACTATATATAATGTGTGTCTTATTTTCTCCTTAATTACCCGTGATAAAATAAATTATTTATCAACCAGGATATTGTAATAGAGAGTGATCAGTTCAGGTATGCTGTATATCTCTTTTTTTTTTATATCAATGTTTTGATTATCTTAATTTTAGGGTTGACCCCGATTGCCGCTTTCATCTTAATTTTGCTCTTTAGCATAGAAGAATTTATTGTTGAGATTCTTAGGATCTTCACGCCTAGAATCAACACCTAGATGAATGGTCTTAGGATGGTTACCTTCGGTATTCGCACTTGATGAGGCCATCACCGGTGACGGAGAAGATGAAATGGCCTGAGGACGAACGGCAGTGGAGGTCGCGGTCGTTCCAATCTGCAGAGAGAGAGAGAGACGACGTGGCTTGGCCTTCCCGTTGCCTCTGTGCGCACGTAGATCGGGTCGTAGGAGTGTGTTGGGGGAGGAGCACTAGAGAACGTTGGTTCTGTTGTCCCTCACCCCTTCCTTTATATAGCGCACATGCAACAGGGGGCCACAACCAATAGGGTTAGTTTCGCCCCCGATCAGGGCGCGAGATCAACCTAACATTCTCCCCCTTGATCTCGAGTCTAAAATGGTTTGACTAGACATCAACTCCGCTTCTTAATAGATTAGTGCATTAAGACCAAGGTGTTCCTACAGCCAGTTACGTGCTGTTGAACTCAATGACTATAATACACCTTTCTATCTCAAAACGGAAACTTAATCTTGTGGGAGATGGTTGTTTATTTGACCCCTTATATCCAGAATCAGAGGCTTTCCAATATTCCCATGCCGGCTACGTGTTCTCTGAACACATGTGGTGGTAAGCCCTTAGTCAACGGATCCGCAAGCATTCGCTTGGTACTTATATGCTCAATTCTTATAGTTTGATCCTGGATTTTCTCCTTCACAACATAAAACTTAATGTCAATGTGTTTGGCAGCACCACTTGACTTGTTGTTATAGGAGTAAAATACTGCTAGTTCATTGTCATAGTCCCGGTACGAATTTCTTAAGCCATAGTGCCTGCCCGGTTGCCTCATAACAAGCTACAAACTCAGCATGCATTGTCGACGATGCAGTGACTGTTTGCTTGGAGCTTTTCCAAGAAATAGCTCCCCATGCGAGGGTGAATACATAACCTGATGTGGATTTCTTAGTGTCTACACACCCCGCAAAATCTGTGTCAGAGTATCCCACAATCTCGAGAGTACTCGACTTTCTATACGTTAACATGAGGCTTTTAGTTCCTTGCAAATACCGCAAGGCCTTCTTAACTGCTTTCCAGTGATCTATTCCTGGATTTGACTGATATCTGCCAAGCATTCCGGTTACAAATGCTAAGTCAGGGCGAGTGCATACTTGAGCATACATTATACTTCCGACAGCTGAAGTGTATGGAACCGACTTCATTTGATCGATCTCATATTGGTTCCTGGGACATTGAAAATTTCCAAACTTATCACCCTTGACTATTGGAGCAGGCGAAGCCTTACACGCATGCATACTGTATTTCTTAAGAACCTTTTCTAAGTATGCTTTTTGTGATAGGCCTAATACCCCTTTTGTTCTATCTCGGTGAATTTCAATTTCTAAGACATAAGATGCCTCACCGAGATCTTTCATATCAAAATTTGAGGACAAGAAACTTTTAGTTTCCAGAAGTAGATTTTTATCGCTACTTGCCAGCAGGATATCGTCTACATACAGGACTAGGAAAATGAATTTTCCATTCTTAAACTTAGCATAAATGCAATTGTCCTCCTCATTTTCCTTAAAGTCAAAATTTCTTATAGTCTCATCAAATTTAAGGTACCACTGTCTAGACGCTTGTTTTAGCCCATAAATGGATGTCTTCAATCGGCATCCCATGTTTTCTTTCCCTTCCACAACAAAACCTTTGGGTTGAGCCATGTATACATTTTCATATAAATCTCCATTAAGGAATGCCGTTTTAACATCCATTTGATGTAATTCTAAATCGTAATGTGCTACAAGCGCCATAATGATTCTGAAAGAATCCTTTGTCGAAACAGGCGAGAAGGTTTCATTATAATCGATCCCTTCTCTCTGAGTGAACCCTTTTGCCACGAGTCTTGCTTTTAACCTTTCGAGATTCCCTCTGGAGCCACGCTTAGTTTTGTAGACCCATTTACAGCCTACTGTTTTGGCTCCTTTAGGAATTTCTTTTAGGTCCCATACCTTATTAGTGTCCATGGACCTCATTTCATCTTCCATGGCTGCGAACCATTCAGATGAATGGGGACTTCTCATGGCTTCCTCAAATGAGGTGGGATCACCTTCTGTTTCTAATTCTTCACTTATATAAACTTCATAATCAGCAAAAATAGCTGATTTCCTGTTCCGTTGCGACCTCCTGAGAGGTTCTGGAGCAGGTTCGTTGTTCGATACAGGAGGCTGCTGTGGCTCTTCAGGTGCAGCTATAACAGGTTCACGGGGCTCCATGACAACAGGAACCTCAGGAATGTATATGGTTGCATTAGAAGAGCCGACGGCAGATGTTGCAACCACTTGAGGTGCAACAACAACAGGTATCGAGAAAATGGGCTCTTGAATCATCTGAGCTGGGCAATGCACTCCGCTTCTCCTCAAGGCTTATTTCTCGGGATACCATGCTCCCCCTGATCATATCTTCCTCTAAGAACACAGCGTGTGTCGTTTCTACAAACTTAGTCTGTCTGTCAGGATAGTAGAAACGGTACCCTTTTGATCTTTCAGGATAGCCAATGAAATGGCAACTGATAGTCTTAGCATCTAACTTTCCAATATTTGGATTAAATACTTTAGCCTCAGCTGGACAACCCCACACATGCAAATATTTTAAAGTGGGCGTCCTCCCAGTCCATAACTCATATGGTGTTTTGGGCACCGACTTACTGGGAACCCGATTAAGAATATGGGCAGCGGTTTTTAATGTCTCCATCCATAAACTAATCGGTAAAGTGGAGTAGCTTATCATACTTCGCACCATATTCATAAAGTGCGATTACGCCTTTCAACTACTTCATTTTGCTGAGGTTCGCCCGGTGTTGAATACTGGGCCACTATGCCATTTTCCTGTAAGTACCTTGCAAAAGGTTCAGGAACTTGGCCATAAGGGGTATGTCTACCGTAGTATTCCCCTCCACGGTCTGATCTTACTACTTTGATCTTTAGATCATGCTGATTTTCAACTTCAGCTTTAAATATCTTAAACTTATCTAGTGCTTCCGATCGTTCTTTGATTGGATAGATATAGCCATAACGCGAAAAATCATCAGTGAATGTTATGAATGAATCAAAACCATCCACTGACTTCACAGGAAAAGGACCACATATATCTGTGTGAATAATTTCTAAAATTCCTGTGCTTCGTTTGGCATTCTTCTTAATTTGTTTAGCATATTTGCCCTTAATGCAATCAATGCAATGTTCTGAATCTGAGAAGTCTAACGGGTAGAGAATATCTTCTTTGATTAATCGCTCAATCCTCCCCCTTGAAATATGGCCTAAACGACAATGCCATAATTTCGAAGACGTCTCGTTTGATACTCTTTTACGCTTTTTACATTCATTCACAAATGAAGAGGCATTCACAACATTCATATATTCCTTGAGCACACATAGCCATCAATTTTTCTATACTCCATTTTTCATTCATGGAGTGGTAATTGACTGCAAAAGTCTCATATTCCTTTGGTAAGGAATTCATGATAAATTGCACCAAATACCCTTATGATATTTCCATTTCCATGGTCTTAAGTCTGGCAGCTATGTTGCTCATTCTTAGAATGTGCTTTCTTATGTTGCTTTGTCCGTCGAACTTCTCATTTGAAAGCTTTTGCATGAGAGAGCTCGTGTACATCTTAGTAGAACCAGTGAACTGGTTCTGAACTTTGCTAAGGTACTCCTTAGCACTAGCACATTCAGGAATGACGCCTCTTATTCCTTCCATGATGGAGTTTTTAATCACCATCATGCACTTACGGTTGGAATTTTCCCACTTCACACGCTCAAGGTCGTATGCCATTCTTATGGATGCATTATTCTCAGCACCCGATTGACCATCAGGGATTGGCTGAGGCTCAGTGGGATGATCATGCATAATTGCATAATCAATGTCCGAGAGGGCAAGTGCCATCTCAATCTTCTCCCTCCAAGAGGGATAATTCCCCCCATTCAGGGGCTCAATTGCAGAGATTAAACTCAGAACGTTCGAAGTGTTTGAAGCTTCGGAAAGAAAAATACAATTTAATCAGAATACTAAATTAAATGCATGAATTAATTCAACGTTGGTTAAATTAAAACATGCTCTTAATCAAAATTGTTCTCATCTAAATCACCGTTGGGCAGAATTAGAATAGAACAAAATAAAACTTAATTTTGGCAAATTTTATCATCAACGTTGGTCAGAAGATAAAATTTCCATACTAACAGAATAGACTTAATGCAATTTTCTAATTAAATTATCACGTTGGATCTAATTTAATCAGAAAATTAACTTAATCATAGCAGCGGAAGAAAATAACTCAATTTAGCGCTTAAACTAAATATGAGTTAATAAACTTAATACAATTTTCTAATTAAATTCTCTCGTTGGATCAAATTTAATCGAAAATTAAACTTATACTTTAGCAGCCGAAAAGAAAATAACTTAACTTAATGCTTAAACTAAATATGCATAGCAAAATTGAACTCGGTGCTTAAACTAATTGAGTTAATAAACTTAATATAATTTTCAATTAAATTTTCACGTTGGATCAAATTTAATCGAAAATTACACTTAAACTTTAGCAGCGGAAGAAATAACTTAATTTAATACTAAACTAATCATGTACTTAAACTAATTATGTAGAACAAGATCCAACTTTAGACTTGAAATATTAATAAATAAAACAGTGCTAATTATTTGGGCCGAAACAGCGCATGGCTCAGCGTTTCCCCTTTTCTTTTACCAGGCCGGCCCATTAAAAAAAAGGGCAAAGGACGCAGGTGCAAATGCACCGTCCAATCGAAAACAGAGGCATGGGATGACTTCGCGATGGAATAGATCACTGAGAAAAAGGCTGCCCTCCATAACCCTAACGGCTCCCACGAAAATCGGATCTGAAGCAGCTACGCGCGCGAAAAGCGGCGGCGCGCCCGGGAGCAGGACGGCCGCTGGCGGCCGGCTGCGCGGGCTCGCGCGCGGGTGGTGCGGCGCGTCGCAGGAGCGGCCTCGCGTAAGGGCGCAACACGCACGCGCTCGGCGACGCGCAGCGGTGCGGGAGGACGGCGCGAAGACGCGCGGGCGCTGAAGGGCGGCGCGTCCTTGCGCGCATGCGCGATGCAGGCAGGGCGAAGGCTCTACTAAGATTTACGCGAGGCGGCAGGGGAGCGGCTCGCACGAGGCCAGCATTCGGTCCGGCGGCCAGGCAAGAAAAAAATCCCCTTTTTTTATTGTTTGTTCTTTTGACCCGTTTCTATTTGGGATTGTAATCTTCTAATTTTGGTTGATACGTTTCTATGCTTGATCTACTGATTTGGGAAAAACGCCTTCTAATTTTTCTACCCGAAGAGGAACTTCGATCTAGGGTTAAAGCTAGGCATTGAACGCTTGCTCTGATACCATTGTTGAGATTCTTAGGATCTTCACGCCTAGAATCAACACCTAGATGAATGGTCTTAGGATGGTTACCTTCGGTATTCGCACTTGATGAGGCCATCACCGGTGACGGAGAAGATGCAATGGCCTGAGGACGAACGGCAGTGGAGGTCGCGGTCGTTCCAATCTGCAGAGAGAGAGAGACGACGTGGCTTGGCCTTCCCGTTGCCTCTGTGCGCACGTAGATCGGGTCGTAGGAGTGTTGGGGGAGGAGCACTAGAGAACGTTGGTTCTGTTGTCCCTCACCCCTTCCTTTATATAGCGCACATGCAACAGGGGGCCACAACCAATAGGGTTAGTTTCGCCCCCGATCAGGGCGCGAGATCAACCTAACATTTATACCACTCATGAGAGAGCGCATGAACGTGTTGAATCCTTATGTAAGACAATTCTTGGTGGGGTGGATAACAGTGTTAGACAGTGTGCCTGATATTGACATGCTTGGTTTCCTTCCTGATTTTCTCGATTGTAATGCTTCTCTTTTCCCTCAGTGTATTACTTGTATTGACAGTCCAACAACCTTGTGTTTGCTGCCCCCTGCAGGTTTATTTAATATGCAGATATTTTGGGAACTATCTGGCCATGCATCTCAGACGAGGAGGAGAAAATTCGAGTGGTACTTTCCTCTCTTCTAATTTTAGTTCGGACAATTCTTGTAGATGCAAACTGTGTGGCTATTCAGGGTACTTTTTTTTAATTTACTTTGTTGTTCGCTAGGTTTCACGTGAAACTAATGAGGAAATTCATTCTATAAAAGCTGATCCAACTGAGGCTTTGACATTGGAGTGATTCTCTCGATTGCAAAGAAGTTCTCTATCCCAATTTTTTTCTAGAAAATTTAGTTTAGCTGTTTAGTTACATATATACTAATGTAGTTCCTTTTAGATTATATCTTTTTCTTTACATTGCCATGGCTTAATAGGTAGTAGGTACCGTGCAGTCAGAAATGTGTAAAATCACTTGTAACTTGAGATCCCTGTTTACGTGGGATTTGCGTTATGGCATTGGCCTTTTTTCTCCCTTTCCATTTCAGAGAATAGAATAGTGAACACAGGCCACTCGGATCGAGGCATTGCATTGGTTTTCCACTCTGCTGGCTCGATATCGTGCTGAAGTACTTGAAAACTATGCACACTTTTTTGGACCAAATAGCAATATATTTCAACATGTTAATGCTTGCATAATTTCTTTACTTATAAACTGTTGGATTGCCCAATTTAAATTCTTAAACAATGAAATGGGCGTGAGAATTGCAAGTCAAATTGATTAGGAAATTTTTGATAATCTTATGTTTGATTTCCATATTTTTGTGGAACAGTTCCTGGCCTACCTAAATGATATATTTGATCCACTTCTAAATGAGCTCTCTATCCTTCGGTGAGTTGTTTCGAAAAGCCTACCAACCGCACTGCTTATTTCTAATATTTCAGCACCATCACATTGTGACCTGCTGATATCACATATGGTGATCTGTAGTCAAGTCCTAGAAACAAAATCATCCAATGTTTGAATCCATGTTGGAGACAAATTTTGCCCGAGAGAACAAGTACAGTTCTTTATTCTATTTAGCCTAAATGATTATAGCTTAGATGCTCTTCTTTCTAGAATTTGAACACATAAAACAAAATGTTTACTGAACATGGGTAGTACTATTTACCTCAAAAATGACCTTATTTGATCAAATAATCATTTTGCAAGTTACATTTGGAACACTTATGGCAGCCTTAGTGCCTCTGGACGGCTTTAATGACATTCGATGAGACCAGTCTATGTGCCCGATGATGATGATGTTTTAGGCAATGGCAGAAGTGCACTAGTTTCTCTTTCGCGTTGATTCATCTCGGTTCACATCTTTACCCCTTTATAATTCACCAGTTAATTCTTTTCTACATGCACACACTATTTAGCCCCCACAGAGGATATCTTTTCTTTGTTCACCCTAACACATGCACCCAGAAATCCCCCTTCCTCATAATCAAGCGCTAAGATGTTTTCTCACACCACTTCATCAAATCTAATGGACCAAATCATCCGGTTCATCCCAATCTCCCGTGTGGCCCCAATCGCCCGCCCGTGAGTCCCCGATCCCCCGCGCGCCCCCCAATCACTCGCCCACCGCAGGCGCCGCCCCAATCGCCGCTCGCTGTGGAGTCCCCGATCCCTGCCGCTTCTAATCGCCGCTCGCCTGCAGGCGCCGCTTCAATCGCCGCTTCACCCGTGAGTCTCGATCCCACCGGCTGCCGCCTAAGGGCCTCGCTTCACGGCCTCTTCGGCAAGAAGATGACCATGCACGACCTCATCGCGCGCGAGATCCGCGTCACCCGCCAGAGACGCCGCTACTGCGCGCGCCTCCTTCGATCGAAGTCGCTAACGCCTTCGGCTCTACATCGCCGAGGCCCTCGCCTTCGCCGTCAGCGGGCGGCCATTCTCTACGCGTCGACGCCGAGACCAAGGAGGTGTTCGTCGACTTCATCTACGAGCCGCAAGATGGCGCAGAGGACGTGGTCCACCGATGCGGACGCCGACGAGGAGGCCCCCGTTGATGCCATCGCCGTGGGGCTCGGGGGTGGGGTTGGTTTTCACACAGGCAGTTGGGAGGAAGGCGAGTGAGGTCAGCGGTGCTTCGCTATGACTGCGAGGGCCTGCGAGGCGAGCGCCAAAGACTACCGATGCGGTCGCAGAGCCCGCGGTCGCCGGCGGTGGCGGCTGGGGCGCCGTTCCTGTCGATTTCCGTCACGGATCCCGTCAAGATGGGCACCGGCGTCCAGTCCTATATCTCCTATCGCGTCATCACCAAGGTCATCTGATTCGTTCTATGTTCCCAATCCCCAAGCCTTTCGGTTACTTGGATTTAGTGTAGATTTAGTAGTTTTTAATATGCTCCTATTCGAGTTGATTATTTGCTTATGTCTATGCGATGATGCCAAATTTTAGAGCAGTTTTTGCATGGTACGAGATGACAGTGTGGGAGATGGAACAGCGGAACTCAATTTTTTGACTATGGTTCGCTGATATATGTTGGAAACTGAATAGAATTTACAATCCAGTAATAGTTGAACTCGGTGGTTTGCGACCTTCTAGATTTGGCAAGGAAGCTTTTAATAGTTGTTCTGTAATTAATGGAGGTATGTGCTGGAAGAAAATGGCGAACAGTTGGATAGTTCTGAAAGTAGACGTGAAGGAGAAATAGATAGCAGCTATGGAGCGTCAGGAGCATATGTCAATATGAATATGAAGATAGTGCTCTAATGGTTTGCAGAGACTAGATTGCAAGCTTTAGATTTTGGGAAGAAGTATATTCACTTATAAATAAGGAACTGAATAATAAATGTTCTCATTCAAGCAACCGAGCAAGATAATTGTGGGGAATGATATGGCAATCATGTAACTTGTCAAATGAGTATGCACTTTTTTTTGTTCTGTTATATTGCTACTTCACTTCCATTTTTTTAGCTTATTGAGTTGACCTGCAACATTTGTTTTATGTTTCATTCTCCTATTTTTTTTGCCTTCAATGCTATCCAGGAGCGGTGTCATATTGTGATTGCTTTGAGCAGATATTTTGCTTTTGGCCATATCATGATTTTGCTGCTATTAATTTGCTAATTTGGTAACATTTGTTTCTGTATAGACTAACCTACCTGAATTCGAGGGACCAGAGAAAATTGTTATCCGGCGCTATAGCGATTTTGAGTGGTTGCATGATCGGCTTGCCGAGAAGTACAAAGGCATTTTTATACCTTCCCTTCCAGAGAAGAATGCTGTTGGTAATATGTCAAATTATAGTTTTGTTAACAAGTTGTTTCTTATATCCTCGCTAGAACAGAACAATCTCTGGACTACTGAACTGTGGTGTCAGTATTGTGTTCCCTTGCTTACTGGGTTGTTGTTATATTGCTTTACCCTCAGAGAAATTCCGGTTTAGTAAAGAGTTCATTGAATTGCGACGTCAAGCTCTGGACCTATTCATCAACAGAGTAGCTTCACACCCTGAACTTAAGCAAAGTGAAGATTTAATGGTATTTTGGCAGGTAGATGAAGAGGTAAAGTATTTGCATGAGCAGAGTGCTACATTTTCCTTTTTAACTTTGGGTCCATATTATTATATTTTTGGGCTAAGTTTTTTGTTGCATAAATTATTGACTCTTCAAATCTATGTTCCAAATACTTTGTAGCATATGATGATAAGTTGTATGAAAATTTCTATATCATAGTGCAGATGTTAATAGTCAAGCAACTGTTAGGCCAAACAGTCAAGTAACTGTTAGGCCAACTGACATATACATGTTTTATACAGTATCAATGGTTTGCAATGTGGTCATTTTATTTGATTTCACACTAAATTTCCACCAAAACAAAATAAAACAATTTCACTGCATAACTATAAATATCCCACCAGATACACCAGTCGTGAAAGTGCGATCATTTGTTACATTATTGTGACTTCAAGTACTGACTTCGCGATAGTCATCTGCAATCTTGTGCATCATAAGGCCGATCCTCTGTTAATTGTTCTCTTGGAACTTTATATGTCCATGGTTGACTAAAGAATTTCTTGTTAGTTACTTTTGATGGTATTCCTTTAGCTCATATTATCGTTTTGTTTTACCTGAGCATGAAGCAGAAAATGGATAGAACTTATGAGACTGGTATATTTAAGAAGCCTGCAGATTTCATACAGAAGTTTAAGGTACTGTCTCTCCAATGTCCAGTAAGACATTCTTGATATTACATGAATAATGCCTTTAATAAGGATACAAAAGATTGTCATGAAGTCAATTCCCCTTTCCTGTCAATATTGAAAGTTCACTTTCTGATTATTAATTGTTGACCATTTTTTTAGGATGTACAATCAAATGTTAGTGATGTTGTTCTGGGAAAAGAAAAGCCTGTGGAGGAATCTACTCCTGAATATGAGAAGCTTAAACATTACATATTTGAGCTAGAAAATCACTTAGCAGAGGCCCAGAAACACGCATTCCACCTTGTGAAAAGACACAGAGGTACAGCTGTTGATCTTAAAAAAATCCCTTGTTCATTTTATCCATGTTTTAAAATTCTTTGCAAGTTTGCTGGTCCATTTTGATGGTAAGACTTTGTTAAGTGATATTCCCAATCTACAATGACAGTAAACATTGTATGCTTCCTCAAAATTGTCTTTCAAAATAAAGAAATAATTGACCTGGTGCATGATATCATAATGAGCACAAGGCTGCTGCTCAGGGGCTATCAAGTATCAACAATATCTCAAATTCCCCTCATGGTTATGTAATCTTCTTTAACTGGGTTTTAATATCAATTAACAATCCTGCATTTCATTTTTCAGAACTTGGGCAATCTTTGGCGGACTTTGGAAAGGCGATTAAGCTTTTAGGTTCTTGCGAAGGGGATTTTATGGAAAAGGTGTTTTCTGAAGTTGGTTCAAAGTCAGAGATGTTGTTAGTAAAGCTTCAAAGAGAGGTAATCAATAAACTCTTAAGATAATACCACTTGGTATTAAATACCAACCATCCCTTTCAGTGCTTCTACAACCTAATGAAGTCGACATTCTGTTACTATAGAGGAAAACCTTCTCTTTAACTTTGAAGAACCTTTGAAAGATTATGTGCGTGCTGTGCAGTCAATAAAAGTTGGTATTTCTTTCTCTAACAATCTATTAGCTGTAAATAGAGAATTGCTTATAATGTTGAAGACATGTCGAGTAAATTGAGGCCATGATTTAACTTCGCATGTTGATGACAGGCAACTATGGTGGATCGAGCCAATGCTTTCAGGCAGCACTTCGATTTAGACCAGGAGCGGAAGTATAAAGATCTTAATCTGTATGTTAAGCATATTGCACTTACCTATTTTGTGCTCAGTGACAAAGGATCTTAATTAATTACGCAAATTATCCTGAGTGTCTTCAGTCTTCACCTTTTAGGATAATACCTAAGCAAGCTTGGGTCCTACCAAATGAAAGATCCTCATGATTAAATAATTGAATCCATAATATCCTAATAAACCAGTGCTGCTAAGGATGCGAAGGATTTGCTAGCAGACAGCTTTCTGGACACTGTAAGGAAGCTTCAGTCGAGTAACAAGGCTCAGGAAGTTGAGGCTGATGAGCCTATTGAACTACAGTGAGAATGAACCGAAAGACAACATTTCTGAAGTTATACGGGAAATCCTAAAGCGTATCAGGGATTAGATGGATTTTAATGATAAACAGTTCCTATGTTACTTTATGCACTTGCTTGTGTAATCAACGATATAATAACTCTCTGTATCTTTCTTTTGAGCACGTCTTACTACAGTTTATTACCAAAAAATATAACACCATTTACTTATTTGCATTGTATTACCAAATATCGCCGTAGCGTTAGCACGGGCAATATACTAGTAATATCCTAATAAACCAGTGCTGCTAAGGATGCGAAGGATTTGCTAGCAGACAGCTTTCTGGACACTGTAAGGAAGCTTCAGTCGAGTAACAAGGCTCAGGAAGTTGAGGCTGATGAGCCTATTGAACTACAGTGAGAATGAACCGAAAGACAACATTTCTGAAGTTATACGGGAAATCCTAAAGCGTATCAGGGATTAGATGGATTTTAATGATAAACAGTTCTTATGTTACTTTATGCACTTGCTTGTGTAATCAACGATATAATAACTCTCTGTATCTTTCTTTTGAGCACGTCTTACTACAGTTTATTACCAAAACATATAACACCATTTACTTATTTGCATTGTATTACCAAATATCGCCGTAGCGTTAGCACGGGCAATATACTAGCCTATAAAGTCTTCAGAGACGTATTACTACACTCCTACAATATATGTACCAGACCAGTCAAGGGCTCAGAGCACAAGAAACCCTGCAATCTTCCTTTCCTTCACCTTCGTTCCCTTGTGACAATTCGAGAGTTCGTTGGCCAGAAACTAGATTTTAAAATGCTACTATAACGGTACTTGCGAGTCAATTGTAGTCTTGCATACTTGTAGCCTCAACTAGTGGAATTCTATACGAGCGTACGAGAGGCGTTGCTCCTTCTTCCGTTCTTCGTACTGGGAGATTTTTCTTTGGGAATTAAGGTGTCGGGACCCCGAATTTGCAAATCCGGACCCTCTGTGTATTCAGCACTAGTCCAGGAACGCGCTAGTGCACACAGTCTTAACATCGGTAAATATCACAATCATACCACTCGATACTAGTAAAGTACTTTAATTAAATAGTCAAACTGGTTACTTGACCTTATGGTCAAGTTACAAATCTGCGCCTCGCAGGCGAAACTTATTAAGAGAGAAATAGTAGCGGCGGAAAATCAAATAACTCGTGGCGCCATCCAAAGATACCACAGTAATCGACTGGGCTCGCTCCTTAAGTAGACGGTTCCTCGTGGAGCTCCTCCTCCAAAGCTGGTGTAGTCTCCTCTTCAACTGGTGTTGTATTGTGGCAAGGGTGAGTACTTGGTACTCAGCAAGTCATGCACATAATGCAGCTAATATACTACATGCATGGCTTAATACAAAGGAGTGGCTCAAGGTATTTTTGGCAAGAAACAAAGATTTAACAAGTATCATAAGTAGATTCAAAGCTGAGAAACAAGTAAAGCATAAATAACTTTTCAAGGAGTTTAATAAACATCTTTCCCATCCTAATCCATATTTCCATCAACATCATTATTAATCCAACCCAACCTTTCAGATCCAAGTTATTTTTGAGAAAATCTAACCCTTGACTGTAATTCCCGAGCGATGTCCAATACCGCGGACACGGCTATTCGAATAGATTGTACACTCTGCAGAGGTTATGCACTTTACCCACAAGATACAGTCAAACACCACAAAGGCGAGTTCCCGTAACAAAGTCTTTCGGAAACTTCTAACAATACAAGTGGTCCTCCCCGGTTATTGCACACTAACCCTTCCCTTAGCTAAGGCGAAGTTTAGGCCAATCAACCGTTAGATGGGTACCTAGCCTCAGCCCCGGTACGCTCCCCCGTACAACTTACACAAAGGGTGTAGTTGACCTCCTGAGGTCCCACAGGTACGTTATTATCAACTTAGTCAACTAGGTCCGTCCCATCACAACTGGCCCACCTGATCATTCTTGCCACATGCCCCGGTCGAAAACTATTTATCAAACCCCAGTTGATTACCATGCACCACGTGCCATCAACATCACTTGATACCTTTCCAAAATAGGTTCAATATATCATTAAGTCAATATTAACATTTGATTGTCCAAAATCATGTCATGAGCACGTAGCAGGTCTAAGCAGTATACTACAACGGTCTAAAACCCATGTTGGCAATTTAATAATGTCCAACTAGTAATCCACAACTAGGGTGACAAGGGTCATGACACATATTTAAATAATCAAGGTGTCATACAGCAAATTGGTATTTATCTAACCCCCATATTTAAATAAAGTATTTTTCTAATTGAACTAGCATGCAATAGGTTAAATCAAAATAGATTTCAAAATAGGATCAACATGGTCAAAGCACAACTTGCCTTCAAAAAGTACTTGTTCTTGGTCTTGAGTTGGATCCTGAGTCAATACTTCTCCTTCGAATCCTTCCGGCATTTCAACGTCTACTCGTAAAGCATGCAAATAGCAATACACGAATAAATAATAGGCGAAAAATGTCCAAACATCCAAATAAAATCCATAAACAGAGAGAACATAATTTTATGAATTTTTAGAAACTGAAATCGTCAAATTTGGAGTTAAAATGCAAAAGTTATGATTATTTAAAGTTTAAATAATTAATTAAATAATTTTACAGAGAAAAACTTTACTCCAAAAATTAAATAAAATTTATATTTAGGTAGATCTCAATTTTATACAAATTTAGAAATTTGAATCACTCAAATCGGAGTTGAAACGCAAAAGTTATAAGCGTTTGAAGTTTGAATCAAAATCTGAAATCATTATTTCGAATTAATAAATCATTTTCTTTTTCGGAAATTAATTATTGCGTCAGCCTGGACACGTGGCAGCCTCTGATTGGTTGGCTGATGTCAGCCGCCTCATGGGCTCAGTCCACGGCTTGGCTCGGGTCTACCGTGGACTCGGTCCACGGCTCCTCGTGAGAATGACATGTGGGTCCGCCTCGGATGACGTCACCGGCGTCGGCGAGGCTCACCACCAGTCTTGGCGGCAGTGGGACCCATTGTGACGTCATTCTTGGCGTCGGCGCTCGAGACGGCCGTGACATGCGGAGCCCGCCATGGCGTCGATGTGGCGTCATGGTGCGAGTGGTGGCGGCGACATGCGGGCCCCGCATGTCGGCGTCACCTGACGCTGCAGCGTGGGCCAGCGGCGGTCAGCCTTCCCGGACGCGTGGCGCAATCTCGGCCGTCGATTTGAAAATCAACGGCCCAGATTAGATCTGGCTCTCACGCGTTTGGGTTAACGCGTTTGATCTGGACCGTTGAATCTAGATCGGACGGTCAAGATTGGATCTAGTGGTTTTGGACGGAATCTCACCGTGAGATGACGTGGCGCAATCTGGGACGTTGGATCTTGATCGGACGGTTGAGAAGCTTCGAGCGACGGCGATGGCGTGCGGCAGAGCTGCCTGGCCGGAGCTGGGGATGGCGACACGGGCAACGGCGTTTGCGGGCTCCTCCGGCGAGGTGAGAGGTCCCTTCGGGTGCGTCTCATCGCGGTGAGTCCGGATCTAGGGTCAACGGCGGCGGGGGACGGCGGACGGCGGCGGAACGAAGCAAAAACCACGGCGGAGGAGTGCTACACTCCGGCGAGCGATTGCG
Source organism: Rhipidocladum racemiflorum (assembly GCA_036346355.1). NCBI lineage: Eukaryota > Viridiplantae > Streptophyta > Magnoliopsida > Poales > Poaceae > Rhipidocladum > Rhipidocladum racemiflorum. The sequence goes on along the minus strand of CM070592.1, from coordinate 1,736,402 downwards.
GGCGCGTCAGGGGCACTGCGGCGGCGATGGCTAGGGCAACGGCTTCGCAAGGTCCAGGTGATCCTCGGGGTGTGATCCGGGCATTAAATAGCCTCGGCTTCCGCGCGGAAAACGGAAACCTAAATCCTCACGGCGGCGGGCGCGGCGGCGGAGTCCGGCTCGGACTCGGGCGGAGACGACGACGGAGGACCGTCCACGTGGCGCGATCAACGGTCACGATCGCGCGGGCGCGGTCGGATCCGGCCGGACTTCAACCGGTGCGATCCAATCTGGACCGTTGGATCTCGATCCAACGGTCGGGATCGAATAGGGTTCGGTCAAGTCACTTGGCTCGGGTTGGACTCGAGTCGGACTCGGACTCGGACTCGGGTCCGGTCGGATGAACAGTACTTGACCCGACTTGATTTTCCAGCGATTTAATATTTAAAATAATTCCCAGAAATTCATTTAATTCATTAAAAATATCAAAAGACTCAGAAAAATTCCAGAAAAATTCTGGAAAATACTTTGGATCATTTTGGACTCAAATAAAATATTTCTAACAAAATTTTATTTTCAAAGTTTAATTCTTTAATTATTTCAAAATGGAATAAATTCAAATAAATTCCAAATAAATTCCAGAAAATTCCAAAAATTCACCAAAGTGCCAAATCACACATGAATTTAAGAAAAGCAAAATTTTGGGGTGTTACATAAGGTCCGTTTGGTACGGTTCCAGATTCTTGTAGGAACGGAAACGGTTCCAGATTCTTGATAGAAACGTTTCAGGTAGAATCAGAATCACTGTCTGGAAACCGTTTGGTACAATTCCAGATTCTAGTAGAAACGGGGTTGAGGGTGATTCAGCCATGACGTGGAGAAAGAAGAAACGTTCCGAGGGAATCGTTCCGAGTTTTAACCCGTTTGGTTGGGTTTCTCTCAGATTCTAGTAGAAACAGCTCGGTTCCAAGTTGCCAAACGGGACCTAAGTCTCTTTTTTTATACCCCTCCTAAGGGCCACTGCCGCCGAAACGCCCGAGAGTGCGTGCAAGAATAAGTTTGAACTGAAATTAAATAGAATGTATTTTACGTTTCAATGTAAAATTAGTATGATATTTTTTATAGTCCTATTAAATATTTATTTTTAATTGATATTCTCTCCTGCAAGCATTAAATATAGTGCTTAGAGCATCTCCAAGAGAGATTCCTAAAAAGGAGCCCTAAACTTCAATATAGGATCCCAACTAATTAGATTTAAGGCTCCAAAGAAATGTTCACTCCAGCAATTAGGCCCTAAAACCCAATTACCATCTAATTAGATAGGACCGAATCACAGATTTGCTAAATATAGCTACTCGCCTAGGGTCCTAAAACAATTTACTAAATTGTAACAATTTAGGATCTTTGCTATAGTTGATCTTTTTCATTAAAAACCCTATAATTCAAGTTAGGGCTATATTTAAGATCCCTCTTAGAGATACTCTTAGAGATAATAATTAGTAGAAACCTAATTATTTTTAATATTTTTTAATTTATATACAAAAAATTATACCTTATAAATTATAACGGAGAGAGTACTATTTTATACCAAATTCTTTTGTCTCATGCGCCAAGCGATCGTTTGATAGGGTGGAGGGCAAGCAACCACCCAAACTGCGAGATAACGAAGATATAGCGGAGAAAAGCAACACCGTCATGCCACAGACTCACAGAGCGGCACCGCCCGGGGGGGGGGGGGGCGTGCTTAGGGTGCGTTTGGTTGGAGGTACGAGGGTGAACGGAACGGGATGGTAAAGGATAAGTGAACCATCTCATCCAGGATGAAGTGGTACAGATTCTGGGAATATTCCTTAAATATCCCGTTCACCCGATTTGGCCAAACCATCTCATCCCGGACGCGTTCCCAGCCTCTCCCCGCGGTCTTCCTCTCGGGGCGACCTCACTTCGCCGCTTCCGCGCCTGCCTCAACTTCGTCGACTCCGCCTGGTTGCTCGCAGTGCCGGCCTCCTACCGCAGCCTCGCCGACGTCCGCCACGCTGTCGCCAAGGCCGTGGACCCCACGTGGTCGCCAAGGCCTTCTATCGCGACCTCACGCCGCCGGATCTACTTCCCTTTGCATACAACTTGTAGGTAGCTCTCTCTACGTACAAGAGGTCGTCTCCATTTCTCTTCTCTAGCAGTGTCTCAAGATCTTGCCCAAGTTCTTGAGATCTGGTGAGGTTCTTCCTGATCTCATGCATCACTTTTGATTTTGTTTGTAGTTTTGTATCTGATCATGCAAGAAGTGTGGTTTCATGTTGTAGTTGTTCTTTCTCAAGTTCTCTGAACATACTCTCTCTAGATTTGAGAGTTCTCTTGAGATTCAATATGCTTCCTAGTTAGATTTAGGAGCTTTACTAGCATTACTTCCTTGAGAATGAAATGCTCGGATCCTTGAGAAACTCCTGTTCTTACATGGTCAATACTTGAGATTCAACATGCGTTTGGTCAGTTCCTTGGATTTAGTTTGCACCTAATTAGATGATTGTTGTGATTTTCTTTCATTCTGCCATTCTCCTTACATGTGGTCTTTTCCCCTGGAATCTACTACTCTTTTGAAAGAAGCGATGGGCCAACAAAACTCCTGTTCTTGCATAGCGTCCAATACAATTGCTATTACAAATTGGAAAACAAGGAAAAGGAACAAACAGAATAGCTTCACGGGTTCAAATGGTTGATGTCGAACTAACTAAATTGCTATTATGAGAATGTCTCTAGCGAATAAAAGGCCAGACTTGCTACCAAAGTTGTTAATCTTTACCTCTATGTCTGGCAAAGGTTCCTAGTGCTTCCTTTCCTGCACAGCATACAATGTAATTGCAGAAATCTTTTGCATGCCTACTTGGGTAGCTACCTTGCTCTGCCAGGATTGTATTCATAAATCAATGTTTATGCATTCATATGTGATGTAAATTTTTATGCCAAGTAAAATATCTGCTTTTGAACTGGTACTCAACATTTCACGTTATAATGATAGGCACCTAGTTTTCCCTGTTGCTCTATGCCATATTTCTATTCCTGTTGCTGTTGTATGATGTAGCTTTCATGCTAGCAATACAGGCATCTAGTTTCCCCTGCCATACTGTTTCTGCTTACTTGGTAGGTTATTTTCTTACTTGATCAATGGATGCAGATATATTCTTTTCTGATTTAGTAGTTTTATTTGCAGGATATGAAGATCTTTGGAGAACTGGAGTGCCAACTGGAGTGTTCATCTGATCTATGAAAATGTATTTCTCGTTAACTCAACTCATGGAGATTTGCTGTTTGGAGTAAACTTCCAAAGGTAACACTAGAGCTTGTAAGGTGATTTAGTACAGTGAGGTCGAAACCAACCATATGAAAATGTAACACTGGAGCTTGTAAGTTGTTTGGAGTAAACTTCCAAACGTACTGTTAACATCTTTTGACTGAGTTGAACTTGCTTCAAGTAATGTAGTTCTAGTGAGTTTTTTCATCATGCGTTAATCATGTGACTGATGTGAGGCAATTGTTGATAAAGTCCCAACCCTTTATTCCAGGGGGTGTGACACCTTGATAGTTCCAGAGATAAACAACATATCTTTTTTCTTTCTTTCAATTTATGTTGGTTTAGATCAACATAGAATCCTAAGCACTGCCGTGTAAAGATACTCTCTCTATTATTGGGAAGCCTGTGCAGGTTTTTCAAATGTGATTGCCATTGGAGCAAGGTGTAAGGAACCTTCTCTTACGTAGACAAAAATCATTTCGTATGTATGTGCAATTTGAGTCGCGGCGTTAGGGTCCATCCGACAGGAAGAGCAAGTGCAAGGGTCCATCCGAAAACAAAATTTTTAATGCTATCTCTTTTATTTACAAGAATACTCATCCTTCTAACCACAGCATCCCGAACCATCTAGGATCATCCCATCCAAGTAACCAAACAAAATCTTGTACCATTCTATTCACGCAACCAAACACCCTACCATCCTATTCAGGACCATCCCATCCATCCTGTACCATCCCGTTCCGTTCATCCTAGTATAGCAAACCAAACGCACCCTTATATCATCACCCCAAGGGCACAACAGCCTGTTGCCGCTTCTTCTAACACAGCGGTGCGTCATAATTCTTTCACGTGGGGGATGTTGGTTGGCTCTGAATAATTTGATTAACCCTCTATATCAGTGCATGTTAATAAATAAACAAATACAGCAAGCTACTCCGACTTGGATGATCCAATCGGATATTTTTTTTCCCCGGTGCAGATAGACGAGTGAGTAAACATGCGTGTAACTATCTCGTCTCTGCGTGTCCTGTGCTAGCTGATTGTGGTGGATGTAACCACCGGGGTGTCTCTTTTTCCTGTGGGCTCTTTCTTCCCTTTTTATCGGAGGGGAACATGGAGAAACTGTCCCCGAGTGCATGTCCTCCTTGGCCCTTCCCGACCGGTCCTGACAGAGTCCTGTCGTTTTTTGCAGGGTGTCAGATTTATTTGATCGTGTTGTCGGGTGTATTTACGTGGACTGCGAGGGTGCTTTCCTTCGCGGCCTCTCCCGCCTTTCTGCTTCGCTCCGCACACTTTCTGCTCCGCTTCGTACGATCGGGCGAAGCAGTGCTTTGTTTTTACCGCTTTGCTTCGGACGAAACATGGGCCGTGCTTCATTCACCCGATGACCCGGGATATAATGGGCTGGATTCTGTACTTGAACCACTACAGTAGCCCCGCATGGCTGCGGATTGATTTCATCTTTTCCTCAGCAATGTTATTCGAAGCCCAAGTATCATCCATCATCTGTTCGGGTGTACGAAGGAGGGCCCTCTTTTTCGATTTATAGATTGGTACTCGTGAAACAGGCTATCTTATCAGTGGGTGCGTGGATCCCCTCAGAGTTCCTCGAACACGATGCAACCCTTACGTAATTTTTCTAAACGCTCCCCTTTTTTGCTTCCTTTCGGTTTGATGGGCGCCGTGTATGGGATCGACGGTTAGACAAAGAATAAGGGGAAGGCAAGCGGTTTCCTTTTGATAAAGGCTAAAGGTAGTGGTGGGGGGTTTCGTTGGGCTTATTCCACTAAGTTTTCTAGCATTTTTTGCTCCTCCTAGCTCCATCCTCTTCTTCTCCGCCATTAACCTTTTCCATCCAATGGGTCCTCGACGCACCCCTCGGGCGAAGTTGGTTTTAAGCGAGAGGGACGCTGGAGCTTTGTATCCCTCCTTGGGACGCTCTATCTTGACCTCCGACGAGCTTGATCTTATGGCCCGAAACTTTGGCATAGCTCGCCTCTCTATGCGTTCTCCCGGCGAGGAGGAAGTCCCCCATCCGCGATCCACGGAGGCGGTGGTGTTTGCTGCCTTCTTAGAAGCTAGACTTCGATTTCTTGCTTCCCCTCTGGTGGGATCCATACTGCGGGTTTTTCAAGCGGAGCTTTCGCAACTTACTCCGAACACGATCGTCCGGATGGCGATGCTAGATTGGGCGTTTTGAGTCGGCGGATTCAGATTGACTGGCCGTTTGTTTTCTCTTATAGAGGATGCATTCTGGCAGCCTAAATTTCATCGGGTTGGAGAGGAGGATCACCGATCTTGCTTCGGCTCCCTAAACTTCCAGACGAAAAGATCTTTGGCCAAAGAAATCCCCGTGGCTGCTGCTAAAGGTAAATGGGAGTCCGGTTGGATGCATCGATGGTACTATCAGGAGCTGGATGGCTCGGACTCCCCCCTTCGCACTTCTCTAGGGCCTGTGAGGACTATCCGATCACCAAATTGGGACGCGACCGCAGAGGAAACCCGGCTGCTCAATTACCTGAGGGCCCTTCGACACCAAAGCTCTATGCGCGACCTGGTGGAAGAGTATTGTTTATGTCGTATCGATCCTTTGGCGAGGAATCCCGCAATTGCTTTGAACCGGTCCCCCGGGGGAATAATTTCCGTGGTTCGGCCCGAGGGGGTGCAGGATTTAGGACGCGGAGCCACGGAAAGATTGGCTCGTGGACTCCTTGGACCGTGCAAGATGGCAGAATACGAGGCTGCCATGAGTGTCGTTGGAGCCACACGATGCTCTCGCTTCGCTGAATGGGGGCTTCGAGCTGCCCCTCATCCCAGAGGATCAGCGGGTTCCCCTCGTCCTGCGAAGCGAGCAAGATTGACTCGTCCTGCGCCACCTCAGGCCACCACTACTTCCGGTGGAAGTGGGGGTTCAGAAGACGATGACGATGAGGAGGTGGACTGGAACGAGGAGTCCAGTGACGAAGATGATTCCTTTGGATCTGTTGCTACCACGTCTCTGTCACCGCCGGCTCCGTTTGACCCGGTCAGTGCCGCGGGGCCTTCTGGAACATTGCCGGTGATCGACGAAGTTGGGTCTCCAGGGACACCTCTCGCCTCAAGTCCTCCGCCCGGTCGTGATGCTGTGATTGGGCCACATTCTTCAGTTGGGGCTGAGCCCCCCGCTCCTTCCCAGACTCCAATCCTTGCCTCTGAGGCGGGGTTATCTGAGATTGCTACCGTTCCGACTTCGTCAGATATGGCACTCCCGGTCCCTGTCCCGAATTCTTCAACGAGCGAGCATGCTGATGGAGGACAGTCCCCAGGATATTCTTTCTTGGCCATTCCTGGTGTCGATCTTGTTGATTTGGTTGGCGACGACGAAGGTGACACTTCGGTCCCGGAAGATGCGCAAGGGTCGCCTGGAAGTGCGGCTGGTGTGGTGGCGGAAGAAACTTGCGCTCCTTCGGGCGGGCTCACGAAACTGCCAGCTGCTGAAGTCCGCGACCTTCAGCTAAACATTTCGACCCCCGATACCCCCGTAGGGGCAGAAGGTCTTACCCTTGACACTTTTCCTGCCAGCTCGTTAGGGTATGATGTCTTTCTAGGACTTGACGAAGCTAGTGCAGGGGGTGATGGCGTGGAGGCGGAGAAAACTTTAGAGCCATCAGAGCAGGCCCGGGGTGAGGTACCTCCGGCTCCTCTGGCTCGCGCGAAGGAGGGGGATCCAGCCCCCCCGGGTGCTATTCCCCAGGATGCTCCCTCCTTAGGCGGAGGGGCTTTATCCTCGTGTCAGTCGACCCCTGGGGGCAGCTCTGGTTCCTCCTTCGTCAGGTTCGATCTGTCAAATTTTGTGGTTTCGGATTTCGGAGGGGGGACAGCTGCGGACCCCACTCTGAAGAAAATGCGCGCCGCCTTTTCTCCTTATAGCAAATCCATAAATTTATTTGGAGAGATTAACGATCTTGCCCTTTGCGAGATGTCGATGGACCATCACCTGAAGGTGTTTATTTATTTTCATTGTTTTTATTTATCTCTGTGTCCTTGTCGGCAACTTCCTCACCCTGCGATGTCTCTTTTACAGGAGGCTGTCGTAACTTCGGAGATAGTTCGCCGTTTTCGGGCGTATTTCGATAAATTTAACGAAGGGGTTCAGTATTGCGAGGCGGCCAAGAAGCGAGTCGCGGAGCTGGAGGTAGAGAAGGACTGCTTGTCAGAGGCGCTCCGCAGCTCTAGTGAATCCTTGGCTAGGGCCCAAGTCGAGGCATCATAGAGTCAGGATTTGGCGGCGAACGCCGAACTCGAATGGGTTGTTTCCATGATGCGGAGCCGCCTGGCTGAGGAAGAACGGGCTCGCTTAGCAGCCGAGCGGAATGAGAGAAAGAAGGAGGACCGCATAGAAGAATTAAAGGGCCTCCTGGCCGTGGCGGATTAGACCAGGAATATGCTGAAGAAGCAAGCGTAGGAGTTTCCTTCTCAACTCGCGACGGCGCGGGGCGAGGCTCAGATGCACCTTCACAACACTCAACATGCGGAGGAAAGTTACGAAGCAATCCGGAAGGAAATGGACTCCATTGCTTCCGCAGTTCATGGAGCGACTGAGGCCTTTTTGCAACAGCTTCCTCGATTTGGCATTGACGCACCTCCGAGTCGCATTCCCCCTTCACACCTGGAAGCTATTTCTTTTCTCAAGAAGTCTACTAAGATTTTCGGGGACTCGGCGTTGACCTTCGGCGATTACTGCGCGAGGCTAGGCTCTGTGAAGACTGCTCAATTGTTGGAGGCAAAGGGGTGCACGCATGTTCGCGAACATTTCGGTTTTCCCTCCGCTGCTCCATCTTCGCCCGGGTTTGGTGACATTCCTCCATCTGCGAAGCCCTCCACCGCTGCGTCCCGGTTATCCTCAAGCTTCATGTCAGATTTTTGGAGGCAGCATGGCGATAGTGTTGCGAAGGAATCAGTACGTCGTGCCCGGGCTTCGATGGGTGATCCAGCGAAGGGAGCGGGAAAGCCGCCATTCGCTTAGTTTGTCTGCTTTTCGTACTATCGCTATATCCTTTGTTGGCTCTGGGAAGTGGCCCAATTTGCTTCTTGGGGCTTGGGAATGTGGACGCTTCGGATTATCTTGTTGTATTTACTCTAGACTTTCCGCCTTCTCGTCTCTTTGGCTTCCTGAGCTTATATTTACTTCAGTTTCTCGAACTTCGTTGCTTCCGTGGTGTATATATGCCTAATGATGGCGTTGTTTAGGGTCCTCTCGAGCTGCTCCTCCGCTCTCTCTGGCTCGTGCATTCTCTTTCCCTGCGTACTTTATTCTTCCTGGCGGCCTCTCTTAGCGCCCAATTTTCCAGGATGGATGGCCAGGCTCCACTTCCTGCCTACGGCGAGGCGCCCCCCTTGGTTTTCAACTTCAGCGACGAGGCACCGCCAGCCCCACCAGTGTTAATCAACGAAGAAGATGAGCTTTGGCTGGAATACGATTTGGCCCTAGGAGAGCTGGCGCTGCAGGAGGCCATCACTCGCGACATTACAGGCGTTCACCTGCTGGTGGCGGCGTTCCCGCAGCTCTACGAGGTGACGGATGCTCTTATCGCAGTAGTACACCGTGCGTATGACGAGTAAAGTTGGCGTATATGAATGGACCCTACTTTCTGCGGTACCGCTTTATATATATATATAAAAAGAATATCATCTTCTATACCGCCTCTTTCGTCTTCTTTTGTTGTTCCCCCTTCGTTCTCGAGGCTCGAATCAGCAACGTGATCATCCATATTGATATTTTTGAAGCTTGTCGTGTCACATTGTTCCAGCGGTCGTTATTGTCTGGGGATCTAAGGGTTCCGATTACACATGGAACGGGACGATGTCATGGTCGTCGGCCTGTTCATGAGGTTTTTCCGGGGGTTTCTAGCCGTGGGCTGGGGCAGGACCTTAGGTCCTTTGGAGCGGAGGGTCGAAACAAGACGTAAACTTAACCCATCGCTCGTTAAGTTCCTCTCGGGGTTGAGCCCCGGGCCGGGGGAGCTCATTAGGAGAAGTTTAGGCTTTAGCTTAACTTTTCCACATCCGTCTTAGGTCGTAGCCCCGGGCATTGGGGATGGCTGGACGGGTAGGTCGTTGACCCTATCCTACATCCGTAAACTCCTACCCGGCGCGAGGCTGCGGGTCTCCGGAGCGGAGGAACGGGTTGGACGTTGGCCCGACCAAGCGTCCGTAAACTCCTACCCGGCGCGAGGCTGCGGGTCTCCGGAGCGGAGGGACGGGCGGGACGTTGGCCCGACCAAGCGTCCATAAACTCTTACCCGGTGCGAGGCTGCGGGTCTCCGGAGCGGAGGGACAGGTGGGACGTTAGCCCGACCAAGCGTCCGTAAACTCCTACCCGGCGCGAAGCTGCGGGTCTCCGGAGCGGAGGGACGGGTGGGACGTTAGCCCGACCAAGCGTCCGTAAACTCCTACCTGGCGCGAGGCTGCGGGTCTCCGGAGCAGAGGAACGGGTGGGACGTTGGCCCAACCAAGCGTCCGTAAACTCTTACCCGGCACGAGGCTGCGGGTCTCCGGAGCGGAGGGATGGGTGGGACGTTGGCCCGACCTAGCGTCCGTGAAACTCTTACCCGGCGCGAGGCTGCGGGTCTCCGGAGCGGAGGGACGGGTGGGACGTTGGCCCGACCAAGCGTCCGTAAAACTCTTACCCGGCGCGAGGCTGCGGGTCTCCAGAGCGGAGGGACGGGTGGGACGTTGGCCCGACCAAGCGTCCGTAAATTCTTACCCGGCGCGAGGCTGCGGGTCTCCGCAGCGGATGGACGGGTGGGACGTTGGCCCGACCAAGCGTCCCAGACTGCATCTGCGCGATGTCGCGGTCTCCTGAGCGGAGGGACAGGTGGGACGCTGGCCCGACCAAGCGTCGTAAATTCTTACCTGGCGAGGTGCGGGTCTCCTGAGCGGAGGGGCGGGTGGACGTTGGCCTGACCAAGCGTCAGTAAACTCCTACCCGGCGAGGTCATGGTCTCCTGAGCGGATGGACGGTGGGGACGTTGGCCCGACCAAGCGTCCAGTAAACTCCTACCCTGGCGAGGTCATGGGTCTCCGGAGCGGAGGGACGGGTGGGACGTTGGCCCGACCAAGCGTCCGTAAACTCCTACCCGGCGCGAGGCTGCGGGTCTCCGGAGCGGAGGGACGGGTGGGACGTTGGCCCGACCAAGCGTCCGTAAACTCCGGAGTGGCATCAGCCGAGTCTTTGTTCAAGGGGGACTTTTTCTTCTTTATTGATGAAAACTCAGTTTTGTACATTTTTTTGTTTCTGCTTCTTTCAACCTACGGGTAAAACTTCTTCAAAGCGTCTGTATTCCATGTTCTTGGCACCTCCTTGCCTTGCAATGTAACGAGCTTGTGCGCTCCTTTTGTCGTGGATTCTTGGATAATATATGGTCCTTCCCACGTCGTTTCCAGCTTAGCAAAGGCTGGAGCAGCTTTCTTTAGCACCATGTCTCCGGGGGCTAGGCTTCGTTTCTGGACCTTCTTGTTGAAACTTCGGGTTGAGGCTTTCGCATATGCTTGTATGGTGTTCAGGGCTTGAAGTTTCTGCTCCTCTGTAGGATCGAATATAGCAATCAGAGGGGGGGGGTGAATGATTGTGCGGAAGCTAAAACCAAATTCTTGATCTACTAAAAGTTCACCCAAAACAGAACTAAATAATTGCCTCGTATTTGACAAAAACAGAATGATATAGGTTCGGTAAAATGCGAATTACTGAAGATCCAACTGTTGGAACGATCTGAAATTTGGACACAAGAAACTAGATTCCAATACGAATCGAACCCAAAAAGAATCAGCTCGATCGGACTTACGGATCAAAAGTTATGCACCTCGCAAGCTTGCTGTGACAGAAGATGACGAGAATAGATCTAACTAGAATTGTAGCTCGCCGAAAGATTTGAAGAACTTGATCTTTATTTCTCCTTTCTTTTATCTAAAGTACTCTAAACAAAAGAGTACAACCCTAAAGCTTTCTCAAAGCTTGATTGCCTTCAACAGGAGGCAACCCCTCTATTTAAAGAAGGCAAACACACCTAATCCTAGAAGGAGTCCTAATCCTAGAAGGATTCCTAATCCTAAAAGGATTCCCACTCCTAATCCTAGAAAGAGCATGTATTCAACACAACTCCACTTGGCCCAACCTGGCCGAGTACAACTCTTGCACGCGTATGGCAACCCTACCATACTCACGTGACTAACACTTTGCACGCGAATGACCTCATGCCATTCTCACATGACTAACCATTCTTCATGTGCACCATTCTCTTAGCCCGAACGTCCCGCATGACATCCTTGACCACCAAGACCTCAGTTCCCCCTGAACCTAGTCCCGAACCTCAGTTCCTCCATGAACCTAGTTCGATCCGTCATCGACCACATTCGCCCTCGAGCAATACGCACATGAACAAACCACAAAACGATTCCGAGCACAAGTTCGCGACTTGACTCACATTAAACCATGCAACCACTCACAGGAGTGCATTGCATTAAATATTCTAAGAACACGATTTCAAAACACGAACAAAAACCTTTGCAAAAATCAAAAAGCTTTTCAAATAATCAAACTGATTTCAGATCTTTTCAAATAAAGAAACAAAAAAATAAATCTTGTCGAAATATCAAACTGGTTTCAAATCTTTTTCAAATACTCATCATCAAAATCAACTGGATCAAAAATAACGATCCTTCAATCTCCCCCTTGATGAGTAATTTGACAAAACACAATATAAGATTTGACAAGAGATTGAGCAAGAACCAAAAGACCAAATAATCCCAATTCAAAAACCTCCTTGACTTGTTCTCCCCCTTTTTGAGAAAATAGTCATCAAGATCTCAAAACTCCCCCTTAATGAATGCAGTATCTCAAGCTTTGAAGTATATTCAAGGTATATAATCAAAGTAAAGCATTTGAAGAGTTTTTAGGAGAACTTTCTCATTTTGTATCAAATTATCCAATGAGAAAGCAAATTGTGAGAATATGGAGGCTCTAACATATAGAATAGTTATTGCATAAGCAAATTAGAGCAAACAAGTAAAATGTCATAAACAGATTTTGCCAAAGCGAAAAAGAAATCTATCATGAGCATAGAGAGACTTTCAAATTCACTAATATTTGTCTCAAGCCTTTTTCAACCATTTGAATTTCCTTTTTCTCTTTTAGCAAGTTTGACAATTTTGCTTTGTGATCAACAGGGATGACAAGTAACTGCACACTAGCCCATACTTGTGTATGAGTAGGTAGTTCTTTCTTGTATCTTTCTCAGTTTAAATTGGCAAGTGGCTTCACATTGTTCTGAACTTTTGTTTAGACAAGTAGCCTTTTCTTGCATCTTTTGCATTTAAATCCCTGGCAAGGAAGCTGCACATTGTACTAAACTTGTGTTTAGCCAAGTAGCTTTTGCTTGCATCTTTTTCAACTTGCTTTTAACATTAAAACACTGATTTTGCTTGAGACTCATAATGATCATTTGAAGTCCAACAAAAAACTCACACATAGTTTCTAATCAGCTCTAGCCTTTCAACAGATGACAAGAAACTTTTAAGCCTATTTCACAAATGCAATACCATAATGAGCAAGAGCCAAAATATTCTCGAAAAGCATCTCAAATTGAATTATTTTAGCCTTTTAGTGATAAGTAAAGCATTGAGCATTAACTTGGCTATATACACAAGAATAATCACCAAAGCTTTGTACCTGATACCAATTGTTGGATCGTAGGGCCTTCTCAACCCCAAAAGCTAGCTTAAGAGGTGAGGGACTCCCCCACTTATAAGTTAGGTCCCTTGCCCTTCCACAACCAATGTGGGACTATTCTAACAATTCCCCCTTCACACATTGGTGTCTCTCAGCCGTTCACCGCCCCTTCACCGTACACCGACGGTCCCTCAGGGCCACGGTCCATCGGGCCTTCACACCCTAGTGTCCATCGGGCCAAAGATGTTAGAACCGGGCTCTGATACCACTTGTAGGATCGAATATAGCAATCAGAGGGGGGGTGAATGATTGTGCGGAAGCTAAAACCAAATTCTTGATCTACTAAAAGTTCACCCAAAACAGAACTAAATAATTGCCTCGTATTTGACAAAAACAGAATGATATAGGTTCGGTAAAATGCGAATTACTGAAGATCCAACCGTTGGAACGATCTGAAATTTGGACACAAGAAACTAGATTCCAATACGAATCGAACCCAAAATGAATCAGCTCGATCGGACTTACGGATCAAAAGTTATGCACCTCGCAAGCTTGCTGTGACAGAAGATGACGAGAATAGATCTAACTAGAATTGTAGCTCGCCGAAAGATTTGAAGAACTTGATCTTTATTTCTCCTTTCTTTTATCTAAAGTACTCCAAAAAAAAGAGTACAACCCTAAAGCTTTCTCAAAGCTTGATTGCCTTCAACAGGAGGCAACCCCTCTATTTAAAGAAGGCAAACACACCTAATCCTAGAAGGAGTCCTAATCCTAGAAGGATTCCTAATCCTAAAAGGATTCCCACTCCTAATCCTAGAAAGAGCATGTATTCAACACAACTCCACTTGGCCCAACCTGGCCGAGTACAACTCTTGCACGCGTATGGCAACCCTACCATACTCACGTGACTAACACTTTGCACGCGAATGACCTCATGCCATTCTCACGTGACTAACCATTCTTCATGTGCACCATTCTCTTAGCCCGAACATCCCGCATGACATCCTTGACCACCAAGACCTCAGTTCCCCATGAACCTAGTCCCGAACCTCAGTTCCTCCATGAACCTAGTTCCAGTCCCGTCATCGACCACATTCGCCCTCGAGCAATACCTGCACATGAACAAACCACAAAACGATTCCGAGCACAAGTTCGCGACTTGACTCACATTAAACCATGCAACCACTCACAGGAGTGCATTGCATTAAATATTCTAAGAACACGATTTCAAAACACGAACAAAAACCTTTGCAAAAATCAAAAAGCTTTTCAAATAATCAAACTGATTTCAGATCTTTTCAAATAAAGAAACCAGAAAATAAATCTTGTCGAAATATCAAACTGGTTTCAAATCTTTTTCAAATACTCATCATCAAAATCAACTGGATCAAAAATAACGATCCTTCATCCTCCCTTAGGTCGCAAGTATTCTCTATATCTTCTTGTGCCGGAGCTTTAATCACGCGAAGCGATTTGGCTTGTATTTCGGCGGGGGAAACGGCTTCTTCTCCAAATACGAGTCGAAATGGAGAGAACTTCGTCGCCCGCGAGGTCGATGTTCGAAGGGCCCACAAAACATTGGGGAGCTCATCAGGCCATGAACCTTTGGTAGAATCGTGGAGTCTTTTTTTAATGCCGTCGAGGATCAACCCATTTGCTCTTTCAACAGCCCCATTCGACTGTGGGTGTCCGACTGAAGCAAAACAGATCTCTATCCCGATATCTTCACAATATTCTTTGAACCTCCGGGAGTCGAATTGAGACCCGTTGTCGGTGACAATTTGGAAAGGGACCCCGTACCTGCATATGATTGCTTTCCACAGAAATTTTACCGTCGCCTCAACCGTGATCCTCGACACCGGCTCCGCTTCAATCCACCTAGAGAAATAGTCAATCGCGACGATCACGAACTGAAGACTTGCTCGAGCTTTGGGCAATGCTCCCACTATATCCATTCCCCACTTGGCGAAGGGCCAGATTGGCGGCACCGGATGCAACTCGCAGGGTGGGGCCTTCTTCTGCCTCGACATCCACTGGCATGCATGGCAATGCCAGACCACTTCTTCCGCATCATGCAGTGCCGAAGGCCAATAGAATCCCATCTGGAAGACCTTTCCTGCGAGGCTTCTGGGGGCTTGGTGCGCTCCACAGGTCCCTTGGTACGCCTCTTGTAGGGCTTGTATCCCTTCTTCGCGTGAAATGCAGCGAAGCCATGGAGCGCAGAGTCCATTACGAAAAAGCAACCCTTCTATTATGGCATATTTCTTTGCTCGCCTTTCCACACGCTTAGAAGATGCCTCATCATGGGGTAGCGCCCCTGTAAGAAGGTAGTCGTACATTTCACTTCTCCAATCCTCATCCTCGCTCGTGACTACATTCACTGCAAAGAAATGGAGGCGACTTGGGGCTCCTCGAAGAAAATCAGGCGGCAGTGGTCCCTCCTGGCCGCAATGATCTTTGCCAGTTCATCTGCTCTTCCATTCTGGGCTCTTGGAATAGCGAGGACAGTGAACCCCTCGAAGCCTTTTTCTAGTGTGCGAACTGCTTCCACATACTTTTGGAGTTGCTCGTCCCTTACTTGATATTCTTTGGAGATTTGTCCTTGAATCAACTTTGAATCAGTCTGTAAGATGGCTCTTTTTGCCCCCATGGTTTTTGCCTTTCGTAGCCCCAGCAAAAGTGCTTCATACTCCACCATGTTGTTAGTCGAGGGAAATTGAAGTCTCGCCGCGAACTCAGCCAGCCCCCCCGAAGCTTTCACTATTGCTGCGATCCCAGCTCCCTTTACTCCCCACGATCCATCCGAATTGATGGTCCATACCAACGAGGTCCCTTCATCTTTGAGGGTTGGAGACGTCCATTCTACCACGAAGTCGGCCAAAACCTGACTCTTAACTGCAGTACGCGGTATTATCCCCAACTCAAAAGATGCTAGCTTGACCGCCCATTTGCTGATGCGTCCCGTGCTTTCCCTATTGGTCAACATCGAGCCGAGGGGATATGCCGTTGGTACCTTGTTACGGTTAGCTTGGAAGTAATGGCGAAGCTTTCTTGATGCCATTAGCAACGCGTACACCAGCTTTTCCATTTCCGTGTATTGCAACCTCGCTCCTTGGAGAGCTTCAGAGATGAAGTAAATTGGCTGTTGTTTAACGCCTTGGGGTCGCACTAGTACAGCACTGACGGCCGAGGGGCTGGCTGCTAGGTATAGCAGAAGCTCCTCGCCTTGCTTCGGACTTTGTAGGGTCGGCACCTCCATAAGGTTTTGCTTCAACTTCTCGAAGGCGAGCTGGCATTCTTCTGTCCAAGCGAAGGTGTCGCTGGATCGCAGTGCTTTGAAGAAAGGTAGACTCTGCTTCGCGGACTTGGGAAGGAAGCGGTTGAGGGCGGCAAGCCTCCCTGCTAAACGTTGCACCTCTTTCACATTCTTGGGCGGGGCCATATCTTGGATGGCCCTTATCTTCTCGGGGTTCGCTTCGATGCCCCGATGTGACACCAGGAATCCCAGTAATTTTCCCGCATCTACGCCGAAGACGCACTTGTTCGGGTTGAGCTTCATCCTCTCAGCTTTCAGGCTGTTGAAAGTCTCCCTGAGATCGGTTAAGTGGTCCTCCTTCTTCTCACTTTTAACGATGATGTCATCGACGTATGCTTCCACGTTCTTTCCTAATTGGTTCGCGAAGACCTTGGCGATAAGACGTGCAAAGGTAGCACCTGCATTTTTGAGACTGAATGGCATCCGAATAAAACAGTATGTGCCGAAGGGGGTGATGAACGCCGTCTTGTCCTCGTCTTCCCTCCGCATATAGATTTGGTGATACCCGGAATAAGCATCAAGGAAACTCATCCTTTCTGACCCGGAGGTTGAGTCAACGAGTTGATCGATGCAGGGGAGGGGGAAGTCATATTTAGGGCACGCCTTGTTGAGGTCGGTGAAGTCGATACACATCCTCCAAGCCCCGCTAGCTTTTTTGACCAGGACCACGTTGGCCAACCACTCCGTATGGACCGCCTCTCGTACGATTCCTGCCTAGAGGAGCTTCACCACCTCCGTCTTGGCTGCAGCCTGCCTCTCAATGGAAAGCTTCCGGAGTTTTTGCTTCTTCGGTTTGGCATTTGTGCTGATTGCCAAGGCGTGCTCGACTGTTTCCCTTTTGACCCTCGGGAGGTCTTCTGGTCCCCATGCGAATACTGTCTCGTATTCCTGGAGAAGCTGCATTAAGTATTTTTCTTCGTTGGGGGTTAGGGTGGCGCTGAGAGTTATAACCCTCTCTGCTCCTAGATGAAGAGTCACCCGCCTTGTTTCACCTTGGGGTTGCGGTTTGGGGAGCCATTTACCACGAGGCATTGTTGTCAGGTCCTGCTCGGTGGTGCAAACATACTTAACTTGAGAGGGATTCTCCATGTCTATTTTCCTGGCGAGGGCCTGGTCTCCTTTGACCATGATGACGCCATTTCCTGAGGGGATCTTCATGCACAGGAATCCGTGGTGGATAACTGCTGCCATGGCCGTCAGCGATCCCCGACCGAGGATGGCGTTATACTGGAAAGGTATATCCACTACGTCGAATGTGACTCGATTGGATACTTGACCATGTGATGTTGCAAAGGCAACTTCCAGCTCCACTTGTCCGAGGGTGTTAACTGTGTGGCCCCCAAAGCCCACCAATGGTACCTCCGACTTCTTCAGTCGATCGCAGGGTATCATCATTTGTCGAAAAGCCTCCGCCGACAAAATGTCCGCAGCACTTCCCCCATCAATCAACACTCGACGAACTTCGCACTCGGCGATAATCGCCGTTACGACCAAAGAGTCTTGATGTGAGAAATGCACCCCGCTGCGTCCTCCTGGGTAAAAGTGATCGGTTCAAATTCCTTCGGGGCGGAGCTGACTAGGCTAACTCCCACATGGTTAATTTGCCTCGCGTAAGCTTTCCTTTGCCTTTTCGACGAAAAGTGTGAGGAGGAGCCCCCGGCAATAACGTTGATTACGCGACGGAGCTGATTTACTCCTCCGGGAGGCGGAGGAGGCCGGTGCTCGACAGGGGGTGGCGCTGGCAATAGGGGTAAACCCCCGCGTCCCTTCGCTTCCTTTCAAAGCGATGATAGCCTTCAATTACCTTGCAATGTGCAGTGTCGTGCGTATTGTTGTACCATGATATTCACAGATATACCACTTTCGGCTTTGCTCCTCCTTACTATCCAAATTGATTCCTCCCTTTGGCCTCCCCTGCTCCGTTGGTGAACTCCGTTTTCGCTGTCCTCCAAACCCTCCTCGATTCGCCTGATTTTCCACATAGTGGATCCTCCTTCCCTTGTCTCTTCTCGGGCCGGGTTACATTCGCTGTTCTTCGCCATGCCCCCGGAGGAGGATCTCTCCTCTGGTCCCTTTTGCGTGGGCCCATCTCTTCTGCTTCTCGCCGTGGCCCATTCTCTCTCCGGAGATGATCTTCCTCCGCCCTGGCGTATTCCCTCATCTTTGCAAATAGCTCTTCCACGGAATGCACTTCCTTGCGTGCGAGTCTCTCCGCCAATGGCCCCCTTCGCAACCCAAAACGAGCGGCGTTGATTATGGTTGTGTCGCTAACCCCTCGAACTTGGCATTTGATTCGAGAAAATCGTTGGAAATAGCTTTTTAGGGTTTTGCCTTCACGCTGTTTAATTGCAAATAGGTCGCTTTCCTCTTTAACCCCGTCAACGTTGCCTTAAAAATTGCCTTCGAGTTTCGCCCGGAGTTGCGGCCAACTGGTAATAGAATTTGGCTCCAAGGAGGAATACCAGGACAAAGCTATCCCCTCCAACACCAGTAGCAATCCTTTGGCTTTAATATCGTCGTCGCCTCCAACAGCTTCCATGGCTGTGTCGTAGACACGAAGAAACTCCCTTGGATTGGTTTTGCCATCATAGGGTTTTACTGCGGGGAGTTTGAAGCTTCCTGGGGAGGGCCACCTTTTTGTTCGAAGCCTAACGCCGAGAGGGTTCGAGTCGCTTTCCTCCCTTTTCGCTCTCATGCACGCTGGAGAAGATACCCCCCGGCTCAGGCTGTAATCTTGAGATTCATCACACCTCCATTCTTGTTGTTCCTGCAAACGTTTCACTTCAGCCATAAGTCTTTCGTTGGCCTCCATCAGCACTTGTATGTTGGGGTCGATCACCTCCTGACTCCCGGTTCCCCCTTCGATGCCCTCCTTGCGCCCTTTGCCGACTTGGCGACGAGCTGGGGGGTTGGGGCTTCTGCTATGTCTCCTCCCATCGTCGAAGCCTGTATACCTGCGGTTGGAGGACGCCGTTTTGGGGCGCGCTTGCGCGCCGTCGCCGGAGTTTGTGGAGGTGGCGCCCCTAGAGCTTCCCTTGTTTCTACTGGAGCCAAAACGCGATCCTCCTCGTTCAGGAGCTGAGGTTATCCGCGCGATCGACTCCTGGTGGATCGTCTGGATCCGCTCGCTCCAGCCGTCGCTGTTGCTCCCGTCGGCGGCGTCTCCTTAGACGCTGCCGCTGATCCCTTCTTTGGTGGTATGGTTTGTGGAAGACGTGCTCGTCGTCTAGATTGGTGAGCTTCACCTTTTTCCGCTCCCCACGGACGGCGCCAATGTGGTGGATGTAACCACCGGGGTGTCTCTTTTTCCTGTGGGCTCTTTCTTCCCTTTTTATCGGAGGGGAACATGGAGAAACTGTCCCCAAGTGCATGTCCCCCTTGGCCCTTCCCGACTGGTCCTGACAGAGTCCTATCGTTTTTTGCAGGGTGTCAGATTTATTTGATCGTGTTGTCGGGTGTATTTACGTGGACTGCGAGGGTGCTTTCCTTCGTGGCCTCTCCCGCCGCTTTCGCTCCCAAGACACTTTACGCTCCGCCAGACGATCGGGCGAAGCAGTGCTTTGTTTTTACCGCTTTGCTTCGGACGAAACATGGGCCGTGCTTCATTCACCCGATGACCCGGGATATAATGGGCTGGATTCTGTACTTGAACCACTAAACTGATGGATTTGGTGTTGATTACAGAGATTGGAACGTGTCGAGTGTAGCAGGTGTTGTTGCCAAGGTTTCAAATTTTGTTTTGGTATAAATCTTGGAGATGGCCGAAGGACGAAATCTCGGCAAAATTGGAAAATTTTGAACAAAATTCGAACGAAATACAAAAACCAAATTTCAAATCTGGTTTTTTTTCAACGGGAAATCCGAGATCTCGGTCGAAATTACCGAGATCTCGGCCGAAATCACTTAGATCTCGGTCCACATTGAACCGACCGAAAAATGGTCCAAAATACGTTAAAAAATTTTGAAGTTTTTTTTGGATGGTCCTGACATATCACTAATGTTCCCATAAAAATTTCAGATGATGATCATGGATGAGGAATTTTAAAAAAAATCTAACAGTGGTCAAGTCGTGATAAAAGCCTTATGTAAAATTTGTTTTTGATTTTTCAAATGTAACAAATGAAGTTTCAAGTTTTTGGAAAGTTTTCTATATATTCCTATATATTATATAGATAATACCTCATTAGGACATGTGGAATTGTAAAAGTCTTGATACTCAAGGTCTCTGTGGACAACTAGTATATATTCTATTAAACATGTTGTTATGAGGTAGAGTGGACTGATCCTAATTTTGAGATTTGTCAAGTTATATTTAGAAAGTTTATAGTGTTCTTGTTATTCCAGCAAAGGAACTGATGCTACATATTCAGAAAGTTTACAGTGTAGAGTTGAAGTTTTGCATGTATTTTCTAACTTTGGTGTTGAAATTGACGGTGGATTGGTTATTTATGTCGAATAGCAGAGGGTGGATCAATCTTTAGGAATGTTCAAAAATTCAAATAGTGCTACTAAAGATAGACTGATAAATTTTACCTGAATGAAAAATAGTTCAAACTACTTTAGAAAATTTTGAAAAATTTTGTGAATGGTCCTAACACATCCATAATATTCCCATAAAATTTTCAGATGATGATCAATCTTGAGAAATTTTAAAAAATTCGGACAGTCCTAACCAACAAATTGAGTCGATAAAAAAATGGTCAAAAACATGTTAATTTTTTTTTAATTTTTTACGGATGATCTTGACACTAAATCCAATCAAATCCAATTAACAAAAATTAAAATCTGATAAAAAACCACCAAATTTCGGCCGAAATCACCGAGATCTCGCCCTTGGGCCTTGCCCGCTAAGCCCTATGCACGTGCGCAAGGCCCACCAACCGTCATGCGACTAAAAGGAGTCCTCATGTTGCGGTGAATTGGTGATTTACTGAATTGGGTCGGGGCAAGATGGTTTGGCTGCATGGAAGACTATCTGGTATTATAATAACTATATATTAAGTTCCGGAGGTTTAGAGCGCTCCGACGCTGTCCGCGTGTCGCCCCTTCTTGCGCCCCGTCGCCTTGTTCGCTACATGGTTGCTTCGTGTCCTTCCTTCATTCCCCATTCCGCTGTGTGCCGCTCTCGCTTGCTCCGCCGCTGCTCCGGCTCCATCCCGCTATGTGCCGCTCCGCGGCCACTCCAGCGCTGGCGCCAGGTGCGTGCCGTTTGCGGGTTTGTTGAGTGCCTGCATTTTCATCGCCTGGATTGTGCGCGCCGGCGCTGTTTTCTTCTTGGATCTGCTAGATCACGCTTTCGGCTGCCGTTTCGTCCTTGGATCTGGGACGCTCTGCTCCATCGTTCTTCTTTGCCTCCTTTTTGGGTGAGAGATTTTCCGGCATGGTGGCAGCTCGCCTGCAATTTCTCCGTCTTCTGCGTCTACTCTTCAGGTCAGCCGCAGATCATGTCGCTGCTGCTCCAGCGTGGTCCTTTACCGAAGCCTGCTGCTCTAGCTTTGCGCCATCTTCTGCGTCTGCTCTTCGGATCAGCCGCGGATCGTGCCGCCGCTGCTCCACCGTGTTTCTTTATTGAAGCCTACTGTTCCAGCTCTGCATTGCCGGTTGCGGTATGGCGCCGCAGTGTGCCCTCTTCTGTTCCTTATACAGTTAACGTCCACGCTGCCATCTGCTGATTGGTATTCGCTCTTCTCTTGTGCTGTATCGCTATCCTCTACTGGCGTGCCTGTGAGACAATACCAGAGATTATGCGGAAGGCAGTGCCTCTCCCAGGAGGTTGCCTATTGTTTATATAGCATGCATTACAGAGATGGACTCGGTTACAACAACCAGAGGATCTAAACCGACTACAACTATAATTATACATGCTATAGATAGACTATACAAATATATCTCAACATTCCCCCTCAATCACAACTTTACCAAGTTGAGATTGGAACGAAACCATTCAAGCTTTTTAACGGGCAACGGCTTCGTGAATCCATCAGCCAATTGATCAGCAGAAGAGATGAGCCGAATCTGAAGGTGCTTGTTCGCTACTCGTTCACGAACGAAATGAAAATTGACCTCAATATGCGTAGTACGACCATGAAAGCGAGGGTTAGCCGAGAGATAAGTGGCCCCCAAATTATCACACCATAGACAAGGTACCCGAGACTGAGGAATACCAAGTTCACCAAGAACACATTGGATCCAAATAATCTCTGCCGTTGCATTGGCCACCGCCTTGTACTCAGCTTCAGTACTAGAGCGAGATACTGTGGGTTGTTTGCGAACACTCCACGAGACAAGATTTGAACCAAAAAAGACTGCAAAACCACCTGTGGAGCGGCGATCATCAGAATTTCCGGCCCAGTCGGCATCAGAGAAGGCACTCAGGAACAGAGAGGAACTTCTGCGAAGATGAAGACCATAACCCAGCGTGCCACATAAGTACCTTAAAATCCGTTTGACCGCAGACCAGTGTTGAGTGGTTGGACTATGCAAAAATTGACAAACCTTATTTACTGAAAAAGAGATGTCTGGCCTTGTCAATGTCAAATATTGTAGTGCACCAACAACACTTCGATAAGTTGTGGCATCTCCACTGCTCAATGGGGTACCGTCCGAAAGTGATAGCTTCTCATTGATAGCAAGAGGTGTGGAGACAGGCTTACACTTTAGCATACCAGCTCGATGCAAAATGTCCCTGGTATATTTTGCTTGATGTAACATCCTCGTTTTGGCTTTCTGGAGAAAAACCTAATTTAAATAAAGTTAATTCAAATTTGGAGTTTCTTTGGTGTTTATATTAACCTGGCATCCATTCCCCTTCGAAATCGGGGATTAATTCCCTCCCGGGCGAAAAATCGGATTTTCAGATCACGCTGCATTCTAAAATTCACCCGAGTCCAAAAATGCTCCAAAAATCTCCAAACCACTTCTAAAATGTTCCAAATATTCCGAAATGATTTTAGGAATCATCCCCCGGATTTTTGGACCTCCGTTCCTATTTTATCTCGCGCGACTTTTGTTTAATGCCTGCGATCCGCGCCCGATTATTCAATTCCACAAAAATCATCCAAATTCAACAAAACCACTTCCATCGAGTTCCAAATAATCTAAAATGGCTCTAGGAATTTTTCCAGAATTTTTAGGCCATTTTTCCTAATTTTTCTTTAGGGTGGCACGTTTACGTAAAAGAGAGCCAATAGGAAAGAGACACGTGGCAGTCACTATTCATCATCTTCAACCTCTTGCCATGCATGAACTTTGGAGCTCCAAGCAAGCAAAAATGGTGGAAGCCCTCTTCAAATCCATCTAGCTCCTCCAATACAACTCCAAATCGCGAACGGCCGGATCCGTTAGACTCACAACGAACTCCTCTTCCTATCCATGGGGATAATACCCCCGAAATCTCGCTAATTTTTGAACGGTTGCGTGGAAACCGAAACCGACTCTTTTGGAGATTGCGCGGCCGTTTCTAATCCGTTCCGCGTGATTCCACCTCTCATCTCTCCGTATAAGAACCCTCTTTCCGGTGGTATAGCTCTCCGTTAGCCTCTCAAACCCAATCGGCCGCAAGATCAAGAACACCGACGAACTCTTGTGTTCTTCGCGTTCTTCGTGTTCTTGCTCATATCTTCCACTCCGGTGGATCTTTCTTCCTCCCGTTCGTTTCTCTGTGTTAGCTTGGAAGTCTAGATTCTAACTCATCCATTGATTTTAGGTTTCATCATCCGTGGGCGACGAATTTCGAGTTTTGCTCGTTTCGGCCGAACCGCCGTTCGTCGTCGATTCCTCCAATTCCGGTGAGTTTAGGTTCAATTCCTTCCTCCTAGATGATGCTAAGTAGGTTCTCTAGAGGTTCTAGCTTTTTGTTTGGATTGATTCCATGCAAAAATGAGATCAAAATCGGGTTTTTGGGAGTGTGCTTGTTCTCTGTTTTGTTTGGGCCTTCTCTGTGCTTGGGCTAGCCTCGCCGCCGCCGCCGCCCGCTGGCCGCTGCCCTGGCGCCCTTGTGGCCAGCCGCCACTTGCCTGCCAGCACGTCTTGACGCCCGCCGCCGCGCCTCGCCGGCCTTGCCGCCGCCGGCGAGCTCCCCGCCGGCGCCCGCACGGCCGCACTCTCGCCTGGCCGCCCTCCCCTTCCCTCACTATACCATCCTTTTTATATATCTCTATCTCTCCTACATGGATGGCATGAAAGCTTCCAAAGGAAGCTTCATCTATTTCCACGATCTCTATGAAGCGTGGGCCCCACTGACATACACTCCAAAGCCAAGTCAAACCAGTCCACGTCCGGTCAAAGCGCAGTCAAACGTTGACTCGGTCAAAACGGAATATTCCGGGAATATTCAGGTTTTCGATTTATTCGAAATTCAAACTTTGGAAGCTCATAACTTCCTCATCCGAACTCCGTTTGACCTCATTCAAATTTCTAAATTCATCTAAAATCAAGACCTTCCTGCCAGTACTAATTTTATAATTTTTGGATTTTATTTATTTTCTGTTATTTATTTGTTGCCTCGCTTTATGTGTAGTCGACGATCCCGCCATGATCACGATTTCATTGCCGAGCCTTCCGAGTTCGACACCGCCACAAGAATGAAGGCAAGTCTCCTTGATGCACTTTGCTCCTATGTTTGCGAAAGGATTTAAAATTGTTTATAAAGTTGCATGGCTATGTTTAATTAAATATGTCAAATATAAGAGCTAGTTATTCCGAACTTGTTAATTCCTCCATGACATTGTTAACCATATCCATTGTAACCCTAGAACATTGTTAATACCATGCCTATGTTTATATGGTATCCGTTGCTTTGTAGTACGGTAGAATTGCTTAGGACCTTTTCCGATAAAACAACCCATGGGGGGAATTATTCAAAAAGAATGTTATCAAACGTGATTTGAAGGTTTTTATTATGATTTTGGTCCTGTTTTCTAAAATAAAAGAAAAGGAAAATGATTTTGACTTGGGCGGCATGGAATGTCGGGTGGAAGCGGATCAAGCCTTGATCCTTTTGTGCAAGTACCGCCCCAAGTCATATAAGGACCGACGCTTATGATTGCCATTTTAAGCATAACCGTACTACCACATGTCTATAATGGTACGACCTGGCTCACTAATTTGTAGAAGCCTAGTTTAGACTCACCACTCGGTTGTTGTGTGAGAGCCGGACGGAGGCATTATTGTGGATGTTGTTTTGCTCACACGGCGCAAGAGGGGGCTTCTGTACTGGGTGGAGGGAACCCTAACAGCGGTGAAACCTCAGCGGGTGGGTCTAGCTAGACAGATACATTGTAACGGCCTTGTCAAGATATCCCTGCCGGCACACCTTAGGAAATGTGTTAATTGCATGGCAACAAGGGTATATCTTGTCTTGTGGGTAAAGTTGTACACCTCTGCAGAGTATAAACTATTCGAATAGCCGTGCCTACGGTCAAAGGCAAAGCAAGAAATGCTTTCATATTGGTAGACTTTGATTTTGTTTTTAAAACCAAAAAGTGTTTTGTTTTGGGGTTCGGGAGTGGTTAGAACTCTCGAATGTGGTTTGGCGGAAAGAGCCAACCCAGGTGGATAGAACCTGCTTTACATTTGACGGATGGAGTCACATGATTAACTTTGATCCTTTAAACTGTTGGCGGATAGAGCCTTTATGTTAGTGATGGTGGATAGAACCTCACTACAATAATAAATAATTCAATTATTAAAAAGAGTTGTAAGATATGCTTTGTGAAATTTATTACTTAAGTATGATTTAATCAAATGTGGCTTTATGCAAATAAACCCTATTAAGCTTCCTTTGGAAAGCCCCTCATGATCATAATTTCCCGACTTGCTGAGTACTTTTGTACTCACGTGCTACACCAACATTGTTATCATCAGAGATTTATCAAGATGCTGAGGAGGAAGAGGAGTTCTTCGAGGAAGATTGCCAGGAGGACTAGTTGCGTTCCTAGTCGTCGCCTGTGGCGTTGTGGCGTTCGCTCGTTGCTTTCTTTTTGCTTCCGCTGTTTTGAGTGTCCGGTCGTTGGACCGAGTATTGTAATAAGTGGCCATGTGGCCCATACTTGAATATTTATATTACAAGTTTCGTTATGTTCGGTAATGATGTATCACTGTGACTGTGTGTACTAGCTACTGATCTGGGACTAGTACGGAAATACACAGGAGATTCTGGATAGCTGATCCGGGGTCTCACACTTGAGTAAGAAGGAGACCATAAGGCCTTGTGTGAACTTCAATGCCCAAGAAATAGTGAAGGGAACCAAGATCTTTCAGTGCAAAATCAGCCCTCAGATCGCAGAGAAGAGCATCAACAGCATCCGAGGAGGAGCTAGCAACAATAATGTCATCCACATAGATGAGAAGAAATATTTGGACAGAACCCTTGCGAAAAATAAAAAGGGACGTGTCTGCCTGTGATGGTATGAAGCCAAGACACACCAATTTAGCACTAAGGCGGGAGTACCAAGCACGGGGAGCTTGTTTTAACCCATACAAGGCCTTGTCAAGTTTGCAAACATATGACGGATGAGTGGGGCTAACAAACCCAGGAGGTTGCTTCATATAGACATCCTCTTCCAGAACACCGTGAAGGAACGCGTTCTGCACATCTAGTTGGCGAAGACACCAACCTTTGGAAACAGCAAAAGATAAGACCAATCGAATAGTAGCTGGTTTGACCACTGGGCTAAACGTGTCGTCATAATCTATGCCATACCGTTGCTTGAATCCTTTAGCAACTAGGCGGGCCTTTTAACGATCAATAGAACCATCAGCCTTCTTTTTAATTTTATAGACCCACTTGTAGTCAATAAGATTAGTAGCCTGATCAGCAGGGACCAAGTGCCAAGTGCAATTGCGCATAAGAGAAGAATACTCATCATTCATAGCTTGTTTCCAGCGGGCATCGGACATAGCTTCGGTGACAGTTTCTGGTTCTCCAGTGGCACAATAATGACCATAGCGAATCATACCAGGGAACAACTTCTTAGGTTGCACAATATTATTTTGAAGTTGAGTCCGAGGTCGCTGAACCAGATCAAGAACCGGAGCTTCCGGTATGGCCGGGGAAGCATGCAATAAGGTGCCATCAGGAGCTGGCGAGGCATTACCAGAGGCCGCAGAAGAACTTCGGCTGAGATCGCATCAGTGCATCGGTGGGAACAGATCGGCCCAGATCAAAAAGAGTGGCAGGGGCAGCCTCCACCGCAGGAAAGGCAGGGACAGAGGGCAGTACCGGTGCCAAGGTAGGGCCGACAGGGTCAGCATCAGAACACGAACCCATCCCATCGGGGACATTGTGTTGAAAGACCATGTGTGCATCATCCTGTACACTAGCACCTGAATTTTCCGGGAAGCAAACAACACGTCTGGATGAATCCGGTGCACCAGATAGTTCCTGCAAATGACAATCTTCACGCAACAGATCAGTAGACTTAGGCATTAAGGAAGAATCTACAGTATTACCCCCAGTCATAGGTGAGTTTAACAACGTAGGAGGAAGGAGAGCAATCTCAGAACGTAGGCGCGCACCAGCATTGGGATGTAGCATGGAGAAGGGTAAAATTGATTCATCAAAGACCACATCTCGCGAAATATATACACGACCAGTAGAAATATCAAGGCATTTGTAGCCCTTGTGATGAGGGCTATAACCAAGGAAGGCACACCGCTTAGAGCGAAAGGATAATTTGTGAGAATTGTAAGGGCGTAGATTAGGCCAGCAAGCACACCCAAAAATCCTAAGAAAAGAGTAATCTGGTTTGGACCCAAACAACCGTTCAACAGGGGATGCATGAGCGAGAATTGGTGTTGGCAATCTGTTAATCAGGAAAACTGCTGTCAAGAATGCCTCATCCCAAAATTTTAATGGCATAGAGGCATGAGCGAGAAGAGCGAGACCTACTTCAACAATATGACGATGCTTACGTTCAGCGGAGCCATTTTGTTGGTGTGTGTGGGGACATGAGACAAGGTGGGAAATACCCAGATGTTCAAAAAAAGGACTCAATTTTTGATACTCACCACCCCAATCTGTTTGCATAGCCAAGATTTTACAATTTAATAAACGTTCAGCATGTGCTTGGAAATCACGAAATTTCTGAAAGACCTCACTCTTGTGCTTGATGAGATAAATCCAAGTAAATTTACTGTAATCATCAATGAAACTGACATAGTAATCATATTGCCCTACAGAAGTAGGAGCTGGACCCCACACATCTGAAAACACCAACTCTAGAGGCGCCTTAGAGACGCTGACAGACTTAGGAAAAGGAAGTTGTCGACTCTTAGCTTGCTGGCATGCATCACAAACATGGTCAAGCTCTTTATTGGACTCAACAGGCAGACTATTATCACGAAGGACACGACGAACTGTAACAGATGACGGATGTCCAAGACGACCGTGCCACCGAGCTGTGGACGTCTTGACAACACTGGAGACATGCTTGCTATTGTTGTGCTCCAAGGATGGGATAGGATAAAGACCGTTTCTACAACTGCCGTGTAGAAGCGTTTGCCTCGTGTGACGATCCTTGACAAGAAAGAAATCAGGGTGAAGTTCAAGAAAAACATCATTATCGGATGTGAGACGATGAACAGAGGCTAAATTTCGAGTGGCTTGAGGAACATGTAAGACATCATTAAGAGAGATATCACGATAAGGGGTAATAACAGTAGATTGACCTATATGCTTTATTGTCATACCTGCTCCGTTGGCTGTGTGTACTTGGTCATTACCATCATAGTCTTGTCGCATGGTCAGTTTGTCATGATCTCCAGTAATATGATCCGTAGCTGCACTGTCAGCATACCACACCGTGTCAACATTATAGGAGGTGACAGCAGTAGAGGCCGACTTCTCAGGACCATTGAAGTTCTTGTCAAACCGCTTCCAGCACCGAAGAGCAGTATGACCAAATTTTCCACAGACTTGGCATTGATGATCTCTGTAGGGATTGTTAGGATTACCCCCTCGACCAGGATTGCCGCGTCCAGAAGTACCGCGTCCTCCCAAAAAACCACGACCATTATCAAAACGGCCACCGCTACGGCCGCGTGCAGCAGTATTGGCCACCATCTGGAACGACTCCTTGACATCTTTCTGTGACTCCAGGCGTGCTTCCGTGGAGAGAAGACGTGCATAGAGATCATCCAGACTGATTGGATCAGTCATGCCCGTCACCTGTTCAACGAGCGGATTGTATGCAGCATCATGGCCATTGAGAACATAAGACACAATATCATCAGGATCAAGCTGCTTCCCAGCAGCTGCCATCTCTTCTGCAAATTTGCGCATCTTGGTGAAGTACATCGTCATAGACATATCTCCTTTACGTGTGGTTCCAATCTGGGTTCGCAGATGAAGAATACGTGACCGAGATTGAGAAGCAAACGACTGCGTGATCGCTGTCCACATGCTTGCTGCTGTGGTACATGAAGAAAGTCCAGATAGCACCTCACGAGAAAGTGAGGTAACCAGATAAGTCAGGACGTATTGATCACGAATACGCCAATTGACATAATCTGGATTTGCAACCTTCATCGTCTTGGAGTCTTTTTCAATCGACAACATCTGCGGCGGCTCAACTTCAGAGCCATCAAGAAAACCTTCAAACTGCGCTGCCCGGATCGCCGACAGAACCTGGGCACGCCATAGGAGATAATTCTCCCTTGTCAACTTCTCAGAGACCGGGATGGAGAGAGACGCCGGTATAGCCGGGGCAGAAGAACTCGCCATCAACTAGATGTATTTGGAAGAGTGGCTCTGATACCATGTGAGACAATACCAGAGATTATGCGGAAGGCAGTGCCTCTCCCAGGAGGTTGCCGATTGTTTATATAGCATGCATTACAGAGACGGACTCGGTTACAACAACCAGAGGATCTAAACCGACTACAACTATAATTATACATGCTATAGATAGACTATACAAATATATCTCAACAGTGCCGTGCGCTTCCGCCCCGCGTCCGCCGGGGCCGTCACCACGTGCTCCATCGTTGATTACTATGTTTTAGCTTTTAGTTCCATTACCGCTGTATACCACAGTTCTTTTGCTTTGCCTCTCTTTCTTTGAAGTCTTTGGTTTGCTTCGTGTTAGCATAGTTACAGTACCGTGTATTATGTGTCGTTTCTTCCCCATTTCTTTTCTTCTATGGATTCTAATTCTGCTCTTCAGGCTCGGCGTAGAGAGATTTGCCGTGGTAAGCAACCGATTGCGCCATTGTTACCGCAGGAAGCTTCGTTGCGGGGTATGCTACTTGCGCTTTCTTGTTGAATATGACATGTTTGGACAATGTTTCCTTTTTGTTATGCGCTGCTTCGGATTCTTTTTTCCTCTCATCGTCGTGTGTCTGATCACAGAATCAGCTGCTCTTGTTCCTCTTCCCCGCTGTGTGCCTCCTGTTATATCGCCTTCATTACCGAGTATGTTATCACCTTTCTATAGTGTTTGTGTTTTCTGTCCATCGCTTTTTGCTGCTCTGCAGTTACTGTTTTTTCCCTGCTTCTACCGTTATCTTCTAATGCGAACTATGTTATAGGTGTTGATGAGCCGCTTCTGCGAACGTGCTGCCGCGGTGAGCTTTTGGTATGAGCTCGCTCGACCAGAGCTAGCTCGTACGCCCGTGTGCCAGGTCGGGAACCTGGCCGAAGGTTGCTCACCGACGATTCCGCCGGCGGAGCACGACATGCCCTTTTCTTATTTTCTCTGTCTCTTATAAACTCTAGAACAAGGATAGTAACCAACTAAGGAAAGCAATAACAACTTGATTGAGAACTACCAAATTGGAAAAATAGGAAACTGCAAAAATCAGAAATTGCCTTGCATGGCAAATGGCACATGCAGCCTGGCCTGCAGCCTAGCTTATGCGCCAGATTCTTTCCTCTCCTTCCTATAATAGACGCGATCTATATCATTACTCCCCCCTGGAAAAAAGCTTGTCCCCAAGCTTGCAATCGGGATAAGAGTGCCGAAGAACGACCGCATCCACCCACGTAGCTTCTTCTTGTGGCTCGCCCGTCCAATGGACCAAGAATTGTCGATGACCTTTGACAAATCGTTGGGCGAGGAGCTGGTGTGGTTCGGGTCGAGCTGGAGCCGTCGAAGGGGTCATCTCAGGTGCCAACGCAGGGGGCTCGGACGGGGGATTTCCCTTGTACTGCTTCAACAGAGAGACATGGTACACATTATGAATGCGGGCTGTGGTCGGAAGCGTAAGGCGATACGCCACGGAGCCCACACGGGCCTCGACCACGTAGGGTCCATAGAATCGGGGGGACAACTTGTGATCAGGACCCCCGCGGGCTGTCGCTTGCCGGTGTTTTTGTAACTTCAACCACACCCATGATCCTGTCTCAAACTGAACTTCACGGTGATACTGATCGTACTGCTGTTTCATTCTATTTTGAGCTTGGGCGAGGTGTGCCTTGGCAGAAGCCAGCAGTGAATCACGATCAACTAACTGACAGTCAACTGAATCAATGGTTGTGGCCCCCAGCTGATACGGCAATAAGGACGGTGGGGACCTTCCATAGACCAATTCAAACGGGGTCATACGCAGAGCAGAATGAAAAGAAGAGTTATAGCAAAACTCTACCCATGGAAGCCACTGGACCCAGGTAGTAGGATGGTCTGCCACCAAGCAACGCAGGTACATCTCAATAGTCCGATTGACTACTTCTGTTTGTCCATTCGTCTGAGGATGATAAGCTGATGAGAGCAAAAGTGCAGTGCCACTACGTTTGAACAAATCCTGCCAGAATGCGCTGAGGAACACCAGATCTCTATCCGAGACTATGGACTCGGGAATTCCGTGGAGCCGGACCACCTGATCAAAGAAAAGCTTGGCGACTGTGGATGCTGTGGTAGGACGGGATAATGCAATAAAGTGTGCATACTTCGAAAGTCGGTCAACCACCACCAATAACGCCGTTTTGCCTGATGCCTTCGGTAAACACGTGATAAAATCCATTGAGATGTCACTCCAGATCTGTTGAGGTATTCTCAAGGGCTGTAACAGCCCGGCTGGAGACAACGAGCTTGTCTTGTTGCGTTGACAAACGATGCAATGTGCCACAAAGTGCTCCACTGTTTGGCGTTGATTCGGCCAATAGTAGGCAAATTTTACCCGGTGAAGCGTCTTTTGCGAGCCTTCATGAGTTAGGTCGTGAACTGAAGCAATGATAGACTCGATCAATGGGGACCCCTGGGGCACAAAAAGGCGATTGTGGTAGTATAACAGCCCGTCACGAATCGCACAAGTGCCTGTTTCCGGCTCCCCCGTCCCAGATGTGTTCACCTCTATTGCGGTGGGTGTGGAGGGGATCTGGCCGCCCATATTGGCTGATGGAGTAGTCGAGTGTGCCGTGAGAAGCTGCTCCTGGATTTGCATGCAGTGACGCTACACTTAGGGATCTGCACGCAGTACCTCCAGCCACCCCTCGCGGGAGATGTTATGCGCCACAGAAAGAGCTGCACAAGCTGGATCATCCTGGGGTATGCGTGAAAGAGCATCCGCGGCCTGATTTGCCTTGCCCAGCTTGTATTCCACTTGAAAATCAAACCCCATCAACTTGCTGAGCCAATGTTGCTGTGGTGGAGTTATCAGTGCTTGGCTTAGCAGGAATTTGAGGCTGCCGTGGTCCGTGCGCATTTATGGCGAATCGATGCCCCCATAGATACAGACGCCAATGGCGAACCGCCTTAGATAACCCAATGAGCTCCCGCTCATACGCTGCAAGCTTCATGTGCCGCTCAGCCAGTTTACGGCTGTAATAAGCGATTGGGTGACCTTCCTGCTGTAGCACCGCGCCAATACCTATTCCTGACGCGTCGCATTCTACCACGAATGGCTTGGAGAAATCGGGCATCTGGAGCACGGGCGCTATCATCATCACCTGTTTGAGACGGACGAAAGAATCCTCGGCGTTGGCACTCCAGTTGAACCCATTGCGGCGAAGTAATGCTGTCAAGGGCTCAGCCACTACTGCATAATTCTGGATGAAACGCCGGTAGTATCCTGTGAGTCCAAGAAATCCCCTCAATGCTGTCACGGAGATCGGTCTCGGCCATGCTGCCACCGCCTGAAGTTTTGTTGGATCTGCAGACACTCCATTGTATGAGATGATGTGTCCCAGATATCCGATGCGCTCTTGGGCAATTGCACACTTGGATTGCTTCAGGTAAAGTTGATGGCACCGCAGCAAATTAAACACAAGCTGAAGATGTTTGATGTGTTCGTCGACTGAAGGACTGTATACCAAGATGTCATCAAAAAATACAAGCACAAAGTGGCGCAAGTATTCTTTTAATATTCCATTCATCAATGCTTGGAATGTGGAGGGTGCGTTGGACAATCCAAACGGCATCACTAGAAATTCATAGTGACCGTGATGAGTACGGAAGGCCGTCTTTGGAATGTCATCCTCGTGTATGCGGACTTGATGGAAGCCCGATCGAATGTCCAGCTTGGTGAAGAAGCGCGCGCCCCTTAGTTCATCCAGAAGTTCCTCCACCACTGGAATGGGGAACTTATCTTTTATAGTGTGGGAATTCAATTCCCTATAATCCACGCAAAACCTCCAAGTACCGTCTGCCTTCTTGACTAGCAATACTGGTGACGAAAAGGGAGAACGACTCGGACAGATAATCCCCTATTTTAGCATTGCCTCACATTGCCGCTCAATTTCGTCCTTCTGACGGTAAGGGTACCGATAAGGATGAACGACGATGGGATTGGTTCCTTCTGCCAGGCAGATGTGATGATCACACTGTCGCAGTGGTGGCAAACCAGGCGGCTCCTGGAAGATATCACTGTATTCATGGAGCAGCCCCTGTATTGCTGGTTCCTCCTGGAGCTCCATGTCCATCAGCTGTACTGCTTTTCGCTGCATGCCTCGGAGAAGTACCAATGATCCCCTATGCTCAAAGGACATGGTAAGGTTCCCAAAATTCCACTGAATGTCCCCCAACATTTGCAGCCACTAAACTCCCAAAACTACATCAAAACTTCCCAAAGGAATGACAATGAAGGGCGCTTCAAACTGATGACCATCAATAGAGAACTCCACCTTATTGATAGTACCTAGACACGGCAATTTCCCTCCCCCTACGACTCTGACCTGCATGGACTTGTTGGTTGAATATTTCCACTCCAGTACTCCTGCTGCATGACTGCTCACAAAATTATGTGTGCTCCCACTATCAATGAGACCATGTAGCACGTTCCCTTGGACCGTGAGGAGGACTTGCATTGTGTCTCCGTGTTTAGGCCCTAGCATAGCGATCATGGATAGGGACGGCTCATCCTCCTGCACTCTGACTTCATCCTCTTCTTCTTCCTGTTCCTCTACCTCAAGGTGGAACAGTCGTTTGCACCGATGATTGCGGCTGTACACCTCGTCACAATTATAACATAGTCCTTTTGCTCTTCGATCTGCTATCTCATCTGCACTTAGTCGCCACCTTACTGGAGTTGCAGCCGAATTGATAAGGGAGCCCGCTGAAGCTGCCAGCATGGGTCCCGATCGGCTCTGTTGCTGTGTTTTGAACGATGTTCCCAGTGTCATGGGAACCCCTATACTCATTGTTCGTCCTCCTGGCGTGTATGCCGGGGCAACTGGTGGAGAGGTGGAAGCTATGCCGTGACTGAATGGAGGTCGTGATCGCCCCTCCTTGGACATGGTCTGTATTGCTTCGGCTACCCATGCCTCCTTCCTCATTTCTGCCTCCCTCACAAAGCCGATGGCTTCTACCAAGTCGCGGGGTCTTTTCCGACGTACATCAGCGGCCAAAGAGGCCGACAGTCCTGCGGTGAAGGTCTCGATTTGATCGGTTCTCTTCATTCTTGGCGTTCGTGCAAGTAGACGCTGAAATTCACGTGCGTACTCATCTACCTTGCTGCCTCCCTACTTCAAGTTCACGAGATCGCCTAGAAGTCCGACTGTGGAGTGCCTGGTGAATCGATGACTGAAGGTGTCATAAAATTCCTCCCACTGTATCCAAGGCGTCTCCTGTTGCCAATTATCCAAGACTTCCTGGGCTTCGCCTTGAAGATGGAGACCCGCCACTTCCACATAATCCTCCTCTGGGATTCGATGTACGCGAAAAAACCGCTCACACTTCCGCAACCACCCCAGCGGATCTTGCGACCCATCATAATCGGGGAGATCGAATCGTGGTGAGCGAGGCACCCACCGACGATCTTCCTCCACGTCCCAATCTCTCCGCACACCTCGCCTCCAGCTGCGATCGTCATCTTCGCGCGGTTGCCTCCAGTTGCGGTCCTGATTCCCGCATGGCGTCCGGGTATGCATCCGCGCCTCCCCCTGATGCTTCCTTACTCCCAGCGCTCCCTCACGCGGATAGCCGCCTGCTTCGCTCTACTCAGGAACCTCTGTCGTCGCCTTTCCTTTGATTAACTTCATCATCTCCTCCATCATGGTCGACAACCCTTTCAAGCCCTCTTCCATCTTCTCCACGCGATCCTCCATGGTCGCCCTGATGCCAGGCGCGGACGGTTCTGATACCAAATTGGTATGAGCTCGCTCGGCCAGAGCTAGCTCGTACGCCCTTGTGCCAGGTCGGGAACCTGGCCGAAGGTTGCTCACCAACGATTCCGCCGGCGGAGCACGTAACTTGGCTGTTTTCGGAGCCACTGCTTCAGTTCATAGTTTTGGCAAAATTCAACATGCCCTTTTCTTATTTTCTCTGTCTCTTATAAACTCTAGAACAAGGAAAGTAACCAACTAAGGAAAGCAATAACAACTTGATTGAGAACTACCAAATTGGAAAAATAGGAAACTGCAAAAATCAGAAATTGCCTTGCATGGTAAATGGCGCATGCAGCCTGGCCTGCAGCCTAGCTTATGCGCCAGATTCTTTCCTGTTCTTCCTATAATAGACGCGATCTATATCAGCTTTTTCCTTGCGGTTTCTGCTTTACCGTTAGTGATTGCTTTTTCGTATGTCTATTTTACAGTTTTGGATTTTTTTCCTTCTGCGCAGAAGATAGCATTCACCCACCGGTTCGTTCAGCCGATGCAGCTGAGAATAGAAAAAGGAGGAGGCTATTTAACTCATACCGTTTTTATGCTAGAACAGGTTCCCTTTCTTTACCTAATTTCTCCTGCTTTTTCTGCTGTTGTGTCTATGCCCTGATCGATTATGTTCCGCATGCTGATTTATATCCTTGACTGCAGGCATTGCTACTGCTTCTATTCCTGCCTCCGTTAGAGCACCGTCTTTGCCTGCTTCTAGAGAGTACATCTCTTACTTGAAAGGTGTTTCCCTGCGCTTTAACCGTATTATTTATGGACCTTTTGGGTTGTCTTTTTCTTTCTCTTTTACGTTTTTTACAATAGTTTTTCTCTTTGTCTTGGCGATTTTTTTATGTACTTTGGGTTTTTTGCAGATACTTATACCGGCAGATCGTTTTATGGCGGTCCTGATTATCAGTGTGCTAAATGTAGTGCCGTTTTTTGGTTTCAAGAAAAGACTGGGTCACGCAGCTCTTCTAGACAACATCGGATTGTTTACAATACATGCTGCCGAAACGGTAGGGTCTCTCTCCCAGCTCATCAGCGTTTTCCACTGCCGCTTGCAGAACTTATCCGTTTCGATGGTGGTCCACGGTCAAAGCAGTTCATGCAGCTAATCCGTCAGTATAATTCGCTGTTTGAGTTTGCTTCTCTAGGCGTAGAGATTGATCATGCTATAAACACTGGCGATGGCCCATATGTTTTCAGAATTAATGGAGTTGTGCATCACCGTATTGGCTCATTGGTTCCACAGTTCGCATAAATGGAAAATTCTTGGACGCCTACCTCATGTCTGGGAGTTTTCCAATCCCCAAAACTCAGCGGAAATATACCATTTGGACTTCGTCATGCTAGATGAATAGGTCTATTCTTCATCCCATTCTAATCATCATTGCTATCGTATTACCGCATACGCCTGCATTAATCATGTTTTCCTTATATATATAACGTGCTGCAATATCACACGTCTTACTCATACTCGGTATGTTTCCTCTTATCATATAGGGCGATGTTATGCAAGGCCTGGTGCCACAAAGATGACTCCATAAATTTACTCCTGTGTTACAAGAGGGAGCAATCTACGAAATTTAATACTTCGAAGTAATCGAAGCGAAAAACAACTACCAGACTGTTGATAAACGCAATATCGCCAGGTTTTCAAAATATACCAAAATTACTAACATCCTGCCAGAACTCACAGGTTTCCCCGTCTACGCCTACAATTCTATGGCATTATCACGTTTAAGACCGCGCATTGCTAAAACAAACCTGCTATCAGGTTCATCGACTCCTCACATTTTAGTATTCACCCTCGCTTACGATTATTACGATTGATAGCTTTTCCTGCATTATCGCAACTATTTTCTACCGCTACCCTTTCCCGGACATTGTTGTATCTCTCCAGTCACTGCCATCACTACCAGGCTTGGCGAAACCGTTAAGCGCACAATCAACATCATGGACAACAGGTTTCTTCCTCTTGCCTATTTTCTATCTTGTTATATTCTGCAAAATTAACAATCTTTTTTCCAGCTGTTGCTTCATCGTTTTTTATCATGCTTTTAAACTCATTACACTCCTCATCAGTGAAACAGGCATTATCACCCTGTGGAGCCGTCACGCACAGCTTTTTGATGCCGACGCGCTCAAGAATATTTCTCAAAATACACCAATTATTGCTCTTTTCGTCGGGATGATGGTTAACACATATGCAGGTCTCCCAAAATCGCTATGCTTACCGATATACACATCTATATGCAATAACTATTTATGTGCTATAGCTCCAAACTATAATACCATCCTTTCACACTACTACAGATCCGTACATCACAATCGGTTCTTTTTGGTCATCACAGTCGGTTTTGGTGGCGATACAAAGTCCAACGATAGTGATAAGGTAGATATATCACAGTCGGTTTTTAACCGACAGTAATAATACATTATCACTATCGGTTCTTTTTAGCAACCGACTGTGATGTTACACTTATCACAATCGGTTTCCACTTAGAACCGATTGCGATAAGTATAATATCACAATCGGTTCTTTTTTACAACCGATACAAATAATTACATTATCACAATCGGTTTTGTGTTGAAACCGATGGGGATAAGTATAATATCACAATCGGTTCTTTTTTAGAACCGATTCAAATTATTACATTATCACAATCGGTTTTTTATTGAAATCGATGGGGATAAGAATATTATCAAAATCGGTTCTTTATGCAAACCGATTGTGATACTGAAAATATTCCAAGCGGTTCCAGTATGAACCGATTGTGATACTGTACCTATCCCAATCGGTTGCAACAAATAACTGATTGTGATGATGTTACTGTCCATCGTCCGAAAATGGCCTCGCATTGACAATATGACACATTCATCACAATCCACAATATCACAGAACATGTACATCACAATCTACACACATTACATTCAAATTAATATTGTTTACAATCTGTAACAGATCACATTCACATTCAGATAAATTTTGTTTACACTTTATGGACTAGTATTTGCTTGAATGGTCTCTATATCTACCATCATCCGTTATAACTTTTGTCCAGTACCACTGGCATAAATGGTCTCGTAATTTCTTGAGATCAGCGTTGGTTAGGCTCTTCCGAAAGATATCAAGGTCCTGCAAAATAGATAGTAGTGCACTAATATATTTAAGTCTTAAATTGGTATTGTAACATGCTGATAGTATTATGCTTGTAAACAAATATCACATAGACAGTAGTGCAAATAATCTGCTCTATACCTTAAGGAAAAGATGTGAGCGACCAACCAAAATCAGCATGTGATGCATCACGTAAAAGCCACACAGATCATCGCACCCTTGTTGATGACACTGTGAACAAAGAAACTTAAATTAGGAGACGAATTAAAAATAGGTGTGAGAAAAAAATCCTATGATAGACACTTGTACCTTGAAGCGCTTCCACTCGAGTTTGGTGCCTTGTTTATCATTGTGTTGGCCACGTTCAGCAACGTAAGATATGAAAGCCCTATACATTAGAGAGATGCCATTGAGGTTAAAAAATACCTAACGTAGTTTAATATGTAAAGTGTTAGGTTAGAGGAATGTACTTACTTCTGCAAAACAGGCTCGATCGCATAGTCCATCGGTCTATTTTCGAGTGAGTTCAACGTGTAGACCTTGTTTTGACTCGGAACAACCACAAGTAGAACCCAATAGTTGCTTATTAAACGGTACACAATGCAAGAGAATAAGTTAATACATGGTTGAAGTGTGTACATGTAATTGAATTGTATAGTAGTACATACTCCTGGTGGTATGGGAAGAGAATGAAGTCCTTTTTTGCCTCGTCATGCAATGCCTGCTTGATGTATCCTGCAAGGAACTCCGATTGATACTTAGCCATGGTCGCAGACACCATCTCGGGGTCGACAAACCCGACAGTGTCGACCGTCACGGCTTCATTGCCTCATGATCCTGCAATTCATGTCAATTGTTAAAAAATATAATACAAAATCAGTAAATAGTCATTTGATTGAGTATGGTGCGAGACTCAAAGCGTCCAGGATCGTATGGTAGAAATATCGACAGCTTTAAAGCTGTACATAAAAATCTGAGATCCTCAAAGCGATCGGAAGGTCCCATCCTCGTTGCGGTGGAATTGGCCCGCTCGATACTTCACTACGAAATCATGGCGAGGCTCGTCCTCATGTGACCTATCGATGTACCATCCATGTAGGTGGCGAGTGAACAAGCCCAAAGAATTCAATTCTTGGCTTGGGAGAAAGGGCTTTCCATGTATGTACCGCTTGTGATCATCAGGGTGCTCTGTGTTCTCTGACAACTTTGCCTTCTTCACGGATGGAATCTCTGAACTCTGCTTTGTATCTTTCGTCAGCGTGGTAGAAGTCCTTTTGCGCACCACCTGCGCACCAGCATTTGTAGCTGCAGGCGTTGGTGCAGGAGGTGCAGCTGCAGGCGTAGGTGCAGGTTGTGTAGCAGGGGCAGGAGCATGTGCAGCAGGAGTAGGAGCAGCAGCAGCAGCAGGAGTAGTAGCAGGAGCAGGAGCAAAGCGCCAGCAGCATTCAAGAAGAGCAGGTGAGCACATGGCAGCATCAAAGTGAGCGCAACAGGAGCAGTGCATCAACAATAGTAGCGAGAGCAGGTGCAGACAAGATGCGATGCATTACTAGCGATAGCGAGAGCAGCAGTAGTACCAGCAGTAGTACCAGCAGTAGCAGTAGTGGTAGCAGTAGCAGCAGCAGGAGGAGGTGCTTGCACTACGACACCCGTCGCGGGCCACTTGATGAACGACATCCGTGCTTGCCCGAGAGTGGTGATATCTTCGTTCGGGGGGAACTCCAGGGCATGAGACATGTAAACATCGTGGACATAGTCCACCTGCACCCTCATGTAGCCCATCCCCAAAGGTATACCATGCACCGTGTCATCCTCCTTGCTTGGAAATGCAACCCCGCGCGCAGCCTCAATGTGTATTCCGTCGTCGATCAGGACTAGCTGGCACTTGGCAGGACCCTGCAAGAAGTGATCAGCATCTTCATCATAATCTTTGTTAAGCTTATTCATCTACCTTTTGGTCCGAAACAGTTATTACCTTGAGGTGTGGAATGCCCAGTTCCTTATTGGAAGCGCAGCTGCTAGGGCGTAGCATAGGCGATGGTTGAGGAATCTGATTCTGGGAGAACATCGCCATCATCTCAGCCATCATCTCAGCCTTCAACTCCTCCTTCATCTGCGCCCTAATCCACGCCTCACGTGCTTCCCATGATCTTGCCCTGGCACTGGAAGCGCTCTCCTCTACAAAGAAGGACCTCTTTGTATACCCCACACCTGCGGCAAGCACCCGGCCCTTATGATCGGGCTTCCCGATTGCCGAACACAGGATGTCCCTTGACCCTTGGCTTTCAAATGCTCCTTGCTCTTTTGCAGGCTTACCTCCTCCTACATGTCGTAAATATAAATTATTGCTAAAATACAATGGGAATATAATATGCAATTAATGTACTATGTTAGATATCTTACGATGGTCGTGACGATCTGTGCGGTCGCGGGGTTTGGAATGATAATCTGACCGTCAGAGGTTTTCTTCGTCCTCGCTAATACCCAGTCGCGTGCCCGCTCCTCGCATATGTGGGAGTAAGGCATCGTTGTCCCAGAGGTTGCACACTCCTCCGCTAGTCGCGCCCACTCTGCCTTCTTCCCGACATACCCACCGAAACCGAGGTGGTGCGCGTGTGTGTTACGCCTCTGTATAGCGATATTCTTCTCTCTCAGCTCAACCGCCTCGGGCGTATTCCTCATCCTTGTGAACTCCTCCCAAACCTCGGGTGTAACAAATGGATACCTTTGGAAGGGAGTACGGTTTTTCAACACGAACTCGGCATGCATGGTCACCCTGAAATGCCTCAAAGCCACACCCGTTATCTTCAAGGCGTACCGTCTCGCATTGATTTCAATTTCCTCTGGTATAATCCATTTTCCCTTAACTTCGTCCCACAGTCAGTTCTTCTGCTCGTCGCTTACTTCCTTCCTCCAATCCTTAATTGTGATCGGCACTCGCTCCCTCACCAATTGGTCGAGAAAAGAGGAGTAGCGCCCCTTAAACTTGCTAGGACCCATGCAAACCCCCATGGCATTGAAGTGGAGCACTTGCGGCGTTCTCCCTGTGGCTCCTTTATTCGGTCCTCTGCCCTTTCTAACCTTCCTCGATGGGGTAGCAGGACCTTCTTCTCTCTCTGGCGTTGAGCCGGTGCTCTCTCTTTGCGACATTTCGAAGTAAGTATGTATATGTCAAACCTAAACTTCATGAGAGAAAGCAATTCAAATTTCACATAATAGAAAGCAATTCACATGTCTATCTGTAGACCGACTAAATGCGTGACGTACTCAACGATGACTCCTAATCTCTAATTAGGTTAGGTCCTAATCCCATTCGAGGATATGTGGTTGAGCAAGTTCCTAAGCTGTTGTACAACTCTAGAAAATTTGGCGACATCTCATTTGTTCTCCAAATACACGCCTCGACAACAGGTCAAGAGGGTGTGTATTCGAAGAACACCAGGAGATGCCAAACTTTTTCTAGAGTTTGTACAACAGCTTAGGAACTTGCCCGAGCCACATATCCTCGAACTGTCCAAAAAACGTGGACAATTCGAGACTGCTTATTTATAAATATGCCATTTTAGCATACTTATAAACAAGCACCCTCGAACGGGAGACGCATAGGTTACGCAACTAAACTCGATAATAAAGTGCGATAATATAGCATGTGTTACAAGTTTCAAATTGCAATGAGAATATAATGCAAGGAAATTACTATAGAAGGGTTGCTAAATTAATTAGCTGAGGTGGATTGCTCTCAGATTGCTATAGAAGGGTTGCTAAATTAATTAGCCGTCCAACTTAT
This sequence comes from Rhipidocladum racemiflorum, assembly GCA_036346355.1. NCBI lineage: Eukaryota > Viridiplantae > Streptophyta > Magnoliopsida > Poales > Poaceae > Rhipidocladum > Rhipidocladum racemiflorum. The sequence continues at coordinate 1,693,676 of CM070592.1, read as the reverse complement.
AGATGGCCAATATATCACCGGCTATTACATCTAAAAATTTCAGGATTACAACCCTAGAACAGCACTGCTCTAACCCTACCACAATGCATTAATAGCAAGTGCCAACAAATTGTCAGTTAAGAGCATAAAGGAATAAGCACAGTACTGCTCTGACCCTAGAACAATGCATTAAGAGCAAGTGGCACCAAATTGTCAGCTAAGAGCATAAAGGAATAAGCACAGCACTGCTCTGACCCTAGAACAATGCATTAAGAGCAAGTGGCACCAAATTGTCAGCTAAGAGCAGTACTGTTCTAGGTCTAGCAAGTTCCTTTAATGATCAGATTAATCAAGCCTCATTTTGAAGCAATCATCAACGAGCTATTTACAACCAATTATAGCCCACAGTCCGAAATGCATCTTACAGTGCGCCGAACCGAGTCGGCAATGGGGGAGGAGCTGATGGGGGACGCGCCGATGGGGGGAGGAGCCGGAGGGGGAGGAACCGATGGGGGATGCGCCGATGGGGAGGAGGAGCCGGAGGGGGGGCGCCGGAGGGGGAGGAGCCGATGGGGGGAGGAGCCGGAGGGGGAGGCGCCGGGGGGGAGGCGCCCACGGGGTACCCGCCAATGGGGGAGGAGCCGGAGGGGGAGGCGCCGGAGGGGTACCCGCCAATGGGGGAGGAGCCGGAGGGGGAGGCGCCGGAGGGGGAGGCGCCGGTGGGGGAGGTGGTCGAGCTAGGGTTGTGGAATGAATTGAAACAAAATCAGTGCGTGCCGAAATGAACTGAGTGTGCGCGCCGAAATGAAAATGCTCTGGGTTTTATCATGGTCGGTTAACCAAAGAGACCGATCGCAATATTTACTATCTATGTCGGTTCTTAAAAACAACCGATCGCAATATGTACACTATCTGTGTCGGTTCTCTCAAACAACCGATCGCAATATGTGTAACACCCCAGCTTTTACTAAGCCCAGAATGTCACCAAACATAGACCATAACACAATTAATACCATAATTTAAAGTAAATTACAGCAAGTAATCATTTGGAGTAATTGGAAATTTTGACAGCATCTCCTTTGTTTTTGCATAAAACTTAACAACATAGCATCATATCAATATGTAAGACAAACGAGATATCCATACGCAGCGATAAGGATAGCTAATCATCAACTAAAACATCAATAAGCATCGATAGCAAACATAATAAGCATCAGTTTAACTTTAGGAAGTTAAAACAACTCCCTCCATAGCCCCACATGATACACATGAGGGAAACAACCAAACATACAGACCATACACTAATGATTATTGTCGTGTCTCCAAAATAGGTGAATTAGCTAGATTATGATACTACGTGGAGGAGTGTAGCTAGATCCCTTTTTCCCTTACGCCCGATTTCATTGTACCTAAATAAACAAACAACATAAAACACAAGCGTGAGTTCATAACTCAGCAAAGTGTATTGAAATGGAACAACAAGGATCAAGACAACAAACCATCATTCCAGTCTCCACAGTTGTATCACAACACATCATATTTAACATTATAAACAACCTTTAAAACAACAGGCTATTCATCTCATGAGCATCTCATGAGTACTCTCATCACCAACTCATAAACATCTTCGTTTATGTACTTCATTCATGCAATGCAATGCACATGTCTTCTGGAATACTCATACCGGTATGGTTGAGTGCACACCCGTCGGCATGCACCCTTTCCCCCTTCCATCCCGAAGATGGAGGGTGCCTATCACTCGCTTCCATTCACCTCGGTGAAGGAATCACGATGTAGGACTTATTCAAAAGAATAGCCCCGGACTAGTCATAACAGTTCTCACCGACCTTACCGGAATAGTTATGACTTATCTCACCGGCCGGCCATGAAAATATGCCATGTATGCAAAACAGACAGCAACATATACATGAAATAGACGTATTGCATATCAACCCATGGCCTTTCCGCATGTAGGACCATACTCAACAATCGACGGAAACCGTACAAAACATGGCATGTGAATCATTCATCTACGACAAGCATATTTAATCATGGCATGAGGTCATCATATCATTGATATCATTTAATTCATGGCCTAAGAACATCATATCAAATATAACTTGTAAACCATGGCAACACAACATGTTATCTATTCCAAATGCCATCAAACCAATCTAGCAACACATAAAGCACACAATCCACACAATACACTTGCCTTCAACCACGGGCAACGGAGTGACGAGAGGTTGAGGGCACTCCTGGAGGCACACCACCTGCAAACACGTGCCACACACTCAATTCGAGTCCACAAAACAGCACACATTATTCGAAATGATTACTTTCTGTAATTTATCTTAAATCATGGTATTAAATGTGTTATGGTCTATGTTTGGTGACATTCTGGGCTTAGTAGAAGCTGGGGTGTTACAATATGTGGAGTATCTGTGTCGGTTCTATAAAAAAACCGATCGCAATATGTGGAGTATCTGTGTCGGTTCTATAAAAAAACCGATCGCAATTATACTATCTGTGTCGGTTTCCTAAACGAACCGATTGTGATGACTATGATCCAATTTCTATTTTTTTTAAAACAGAGTCTTCATTCAAAAGAGTCGAAAAGTCAAATCTTTTTCAAATTTGCTATACTATAAGATCCATTTGACATATATATTCTACAAAATGCTACATTATACAGGGAATTCTTACAACTTAATTTATTTAAAATACAACCCTTCTTGATGATCTACACGCATGTAATGTGTTCCATGTGTGCCGTCGTCACCGCTAAGACATGCCCCATCTGCAAACGGAGGTGTTTCATCAAATTGGTTGTACTCTTCTTCATCTACGACATTTTCAACTCCAACAATCCTCCTCTTGCCTTGAAGTACGACGTGCAACCTCGGATTGGCCGGATCACGCACGTAGAAAACTTGACTTGCTTGCTTTGCGAGGACGAATGGTTCATCTCTGTAGGCCAGTCTATTCAGATCAACAATTGTAAAACTTGTCTTGTCGACCTTAACTCCGTGAGGAAGTCTCACCCACTTACATCGGAACAATGGAACTTGGTATATTCCGTAGTCGAGCTCCCATATTTCTTCGATCATCCCGTAGTAACAGTTCATTGCAGTTGACGATCCTCTAATTGAGTGATCATCGGACAAAGCATCTATGCTCACACCACTGTTTTGCACTGTACTCTTTGCATCTTGACTTTCAGTATAAAATGTGTAGCCATTAATATCGTAACCTTTCCATGTCTGTATATTAAATCTTGGTCCGTCAGCCAACCATTTGACATCCTTGGTACTAACGGAGACCTTCACCTTTTCTTTGAACCATGTGAGGAATCGATCGTTGTGTTCTCGTGTGATGGAAAGCTCATCCATAAGTGGATTCTCTTCCCGTAATATCAACTTGTGCTGTTGGATGTATGGATGAACTTCTGCGCTGTGTTGCAAGACTGTGAAATGCGCTTTACAGTACATATCAAATTGTGGGCTCATTAGATTTGACCCAATGGTTCCTTTGCCACCAAGTCTGCCCTCATGACGAGATATAGGAACACCAATCGGTTGTCTTTTACCTAGATAGTCCACGCAGAACTCAATAACCTCTTCAGTCCCATAACCTTCAATAATACTACCCTCAGGCTTCAACCTATTCCTCACGTATGACTTTAATATACCCATGTACGTCTCGAACGGATACATGTAACGCAGGAATGCGGGTCCTCAAATCTTAATCTCTCTAACAAGGTGAACAACGAGGTGGACCATGACGTCGAAGAACGACAGGGGGAAATGCATCTCAAGCTGACAAAGAGTCTGCACCACCTCACTCTGTAAGTTGTTCAGTATATCAGGATCAATAACCTTGCATGAAATTGCATTGAAGAAATAGCATAGCTTCGTGATTGCCAACCTGACGTCATCTGGTAGGATATTTCTGATTGCAACAGGGAGCATTTGGGTCATCAAGACATGACAGTCGTGGGACTTCATACCGAACAACTTCAAATCATCCATAGACACAAGCTTCTTAATGTTTGCGGAGTAGCCCGATGGAACTTTAATATCGTGGAGACGCTTGCAGAGGTCTTCTTTCTCTTTCTTGGATAAGGTGTAGCATGCAGCGGGGATGTACGGCCCTTTTCCATCCTCCTCCATCACTGCAAGCTTGGGCCTGATCCCCATGTAGGTCATATCGTGGCGAGCATTCACACCATCCTTGGTCTTCCCAGGTATGTTCAGCAGGATGCCTACCAAATTATCACAAATATTTTTCTCATTGTGCATGACATCAATACATTGACGGACATCTAACTCCTTCCAATATGGTAAGTCCCAAAATATCGACCTCTTTTTCCAAATGGTCCTGGGACGAACAGATTTACGGCTCTTACCATACTGAACATCGATATCCTCTACGCGTGAATATACTTGCCTTCCAGTCATAGGCTACGGGGCTGCACGAACTTCCCTCTTTCCATCAAATTTGTCATCCATCTTACAATATCGATGACTTCGGGGTAGAAACCTACGGTGACCCATGTACACCGTTTTCCTCGAATTCGGCAGCCACAAGCTATCAGTGTCCTCTTCACAAATTGGACAAGCTTTGGCTCCCTTCGTGCTATCGCCCGCCAAATTACCAAGGGCTGGAAAATCATTTATGGTGCAAAATATCATAGCCCGTAGGGTGAAGTTCTCTCTTTTGTATGCATCCCACACCTCAACCCCCACATTCCACAATTTTACCAAATCCTCAATTAGTGGTGATAGGTACACATCAATATCATTACCCGGTTGTTTGGGTCCTGAGATTAGCAACGACATCATGATATACTTCCGCTTCATGCATAACCAAGGAGGCAAATTGTAGATACACAACAAAACTGGCCAAGTACTGTGTCGACTGCTCATATTACCAAACGGATTCATACCATCCGTACTCAATCCAAATCTTATGTTCCTCATCTCGGCACCAAACTCTTCATGTTGCCAATTAATGTTTCTCCATTGAGCCGAATCAGCGGGATGTCTCAACTTGCCATCTTCCTTTCGAGATTCATAATGCCAACGCAACAATTTTGCCTCTTTAGGATTTGCAAATAACCGCTCTAAACGGGGAATGATGGGCAAATACCACAACACCTTGGCTGGTGCCCCTTTTTTCACATCTTCACCGTCGTCAATTCGGTTCTTACGCTTCTCATTTTGTTTGTATCGGGGTACACCACAAACTGGACAAATGCGCAGTTCCTTATGGACATTGCGGTATAGTATGCAATCATTTGGACATGCATGCATCCTTTCTATTTCCATTCCCATGGGACATAATAGCTTCTTCGCTTCATAAATACTTGTTGGCAACTCGTTTCCCTCTGGAAGCATATCCGATAGAAGTATTAAAAGTGCATCGAAACTTGTATCTGTCCAACGGTGTTTTGCCTTCAGTTCAAACAATGCAAGGACCGAACCCAACTTGGTGTATTCCCCTTTGCAACCTGAAAACAATGGTTTGGCATCGTCATCCATCAAGCTTTTAAATTTTTCGAACTCTCTTTCCGTGTAATTTCCCTCCACATCCCGCAACATTTGATCTAAATTATCGTCATCAAACATATCATGCTCCAATTCGTGATCGGCTTCCAGCATGTCTTCGCTATGCGTACGGAGGTACTACCTATCTCCCCATGATGGATCCAACACGTGTAATTCCTCACAAAGCCACGTCGAATCAAATGCCCTTCAATTTGAGCTGAGTTGTTAAATCTCCTGAGATTGGTGCAATCAATACAAGGACAATATATGAACTTTACACCCCTCATAACCATATCTTCTTCTGCAATTCTTATGAACTCCTTAACTCCCCTCTAAAATTCAGCACTCACACGGCTTTTGTGATACATCCATTCTTCACTGTCCATCTACAAGTAAACCGCAAACAATAAATTAATAATGCCCTAATCAATGAAATAAAAGAAGGGTTGAACCCGAAAATAAAGTTTTTTTGTTGAATGATCTTAAAGAAACGTATATCTGTAGACCGACTAAGTACGTACGTACCAACGATGACTCCTAATCTCTAATTACGTTAGGTCCTAATCCCATTCGAGGATATGTGGTTCGTGCAAGTTCCTAAGATGTTGTACAAACTTTAGAGAAAATTTCGGCAGCATCTCCCTGCTGTTCTCCAAATACACGTATCGACAACATGTCAAGAGGATGTGTATTCGGAGAACACTGGCCAGGGAGATGCCAAACTTTCTACAGCTTTGTACAACAAAAGGAACTTGCCCGAGCCACATATCCTCGAATCGCCCAAAAACGTGGATACTGAGATCGCTTATTTATAAATATGCCATTTTAGCATACTTATAAACAAGCACCCTCGAACGGGAGACGATATGTTACGTGACCTAATTAACTACTATATAATTGATCATATTAATTATATTAAAACAATTATGACATGTAATGTACACATTCACCAAATAAAAAAAATTAATTTAAGTCCTACTGCAATATTGAAGAGATTTCTAAGAATTAATGCTGGTCACCTTTCGAGGAAAACCACAAACGAGGGGAAATCTAGCTCCTGATCAAGCTAGCTAGGGTTTCAATTAACGGAGACCTTCAACACACTGATCTCCTCCACCATACACTCTGCTAATGAGACCAAATCAAAATCGAATAATGTACGTTAATACAAAATTGAAGGGATTCGAAGGAATGGGGCCCACCTTTTGAATAAAGCCACAGGTAAGATAGGCTGGAAAATAGAGAAATCGCCTAGCGAACCAACTTGACGAGAGTTAATAAGTTCATTCCCGAGTCCAGACGGTACATATAAAACCTAGCGAGCCTCATCACAATCGGTTCTATAGAAGAACCGTTTGTGATTAATTAGTTATCACCGTCGCTTATATGTAAAACCGACTGTGATAATTTGGATCCTCAACACTGTCAGTTTCTTTATAGAACCGACACAGATAATGTATCTGTGTCGGTTCTCAAAAAGAACCGACTGCAATAACTTAAGTCATAACAGTCGGTTCGGGATATGAACCGACACGGATATTAATCCACCCCCTCGGCTTCCCCGCCAATTTGACCGTTCAAACATATAACTCCTTTCGTATAGCTCCTTTCTGATCATCGGTAGTACTCTTCCAAGGTCTGATCGCGTTCCATTCCTCCGGCAAGGTCTGACTGCTGCAAGGTCTGATCGCGTTCAAACATATAACTCCTTTCATATAGCTCCTTTCTTCTCTGCTGCAAGGTCTGACTCCTCCGGCAATGGCAGCAATGGCTCCTTTCTTCTCTTTCATATAGCTCTTCCATGCATATAGCTCCTTTCTTCTCTGCAAGGTCTGACTTCTCCTTTCGACCACAGCAATGGCAGCGCCCCCTCCTTCTCCAGCAAGGTCTGACTCCACCGTGGAGTCACCGTACGATCCTCCACCGCCGCCGGCAGCGCCGCCTCAGCCTCCGGCGCCTCACTCCGGCGTGGCGCCAGCGCCCCACCTGTCTCCCGACGTCCCTCCCAGCGCCTCACCCCATTCGGGCACCTCCAAAGGCAGCAAAAAGCATCCCAGAGATGGCGATCGAGACGACGACGACAACGAGGAGGACGGCGGCGACGACGAGGACGACGACGATTACGAGGAAGACGACGACGACGATGACGACGAGGAGGATGAGGAGGAGAAGGAGGAGGAGGAGGAGGAGGAGGAGGAGGCGGAGTACTACGCACCGATCACCATAGGGACCGGCGCCTCGTCTAGATCGGGTTCATCATCGGAGGATGAACCATCACTAGTCCGCGTAGTCTCCAGCGACACCGACTCTGGCGACTCGGGTGACTCGGGTGACTCGGTTGACTCGGGTTACTCGGGCGAGAGCCGCGAGTCGTAAATTTAATATATTAGGTGTAATGCAGTCCCCCTTTATATGTTTAATAATTATAAACAATGGATGTGGTGATATATTGTAATGAAGTACAGCTTGTTTAATATATTAGGGTTGTTGGCCTAGTGCAGATGAAGTCTATTCGGCTGCCTTTACACTCTATTTTGAGTCTCTTTTATATTTTTGTGGATTGTATCTTTCTAATGTTCTGTTGTTCCAAGTCAAAATGTTTCATGTCCTATTGATCAAAAAAACAAGTATAATGTGTGGAATGGTATATATATTATTATTATTTGCTGCATGCATGCTACTATAATGTTATATATAATTTGCATCACTACATGTGTCTATATAAATTGTCTGAGAGTTGAACCGCAAGTTGGGATTCTAGCAGATCGGTACTGTTCATCGTCCGAAAATACAAGTTGCACAGATATTAAAGCATGAATGAAGGGTACAAGAGGTCTGTGTTGGGATTCTAGCAGAGCGGGCTGTGTTGGAGTTTGTTTTTTTCTTCTTCCCTGAAGAGGAAATGTGTGAGTGGAGGATCTCACAAAAACTATGTTTCTGTTGAACTGTTCTTGGTTGCATCTAATGGAACTGGGCATTCTGTTGCCAAAAAATCATCACAATCGGTTCTGGAAAAGAACTGATTGTGATAACCCTTGTGCTCATCACAATCGGTTTCTTCCCAATACCGATTATGATAATACCTTCTCATTACAATCGGTTCTGAAAAAGAACTGATTGTGATAACCCCTGTGCTCAGGACAATCGGTTTCTTCCCAAAACCGATTGTGCTAATACCTACTTATTACAATCGGTTCTAGATAAAAACCGATTGTGATAACAAAATTATTATCACAATCGGTTCTTATCTAGAACCGATTGGGATTATTATCGTATCACAATCGGTTCGCTCTCAGAACCGATTGTGATAACCTGTTACCAAGATTTCCAAATGGAATATACTTATCACAATCGGTTCTGAAGTCAAAAGTTTAGAACCGACACAGATAAAGCGATAGTAATATGTCATTCTGTAGTAGTGTCACAAATATACACAGGGCAGCTGGCACTCCAGAGCACTTCAGCAACTAAGTGGTACATCAACATCCCAATACCTGAAGTCCAATCTTTACGCGCTGTGTATGCTTCTTGAACCCCTATTTATACACCCTGTATGCTAATAGAATTCTCATTGTGCTTCCGAACGCTCCTACCAATTACTGCTATTCTAACATCTTACATACTATCCAGCATTGAAGATAAACCCCATCAAATCAAATGGCACGAAGATCCACCCGCTCAAGCTGAACCAACAGCCACAACAGTACGTGATCTTGTGGAACTAATCCCTAATGAATCACACCACTGTGAAGAAAAATACATTCTGCTCAACTCCACACCACTGTGAAATATTGCTATGATCAACAGCGCTTGCCTTATACGCTCTATTCCAAACAGAACTAGTTGTACAAGACCCCACTATCTTCATCCATGCTTTAGCACCCAACCAGCCATGGTGGTATATATCATGCTCATCGTGCTGGAAAAAGACCTATACAGATGGCGATGCATACAAATGCCAAAAATGTGGTAACACAACAGCTGAGCCCAGGTGCATATCATTTCCTCTACTACTATCTAAGAAACTTAATCTTTATATCATCATTACACAATTTCGTTTTACCTTTTACATCTAACATATTCCAAGGACAATAAAACAGATACAGAATCAATATGATTGCAAGTGATCCCCCGACTGAAGAAAACGCTAACCCTCCAGCCACCGAATTCATGTTTCTGGGTGATACGGCACAAACTCTCATTGGAAGACCTCCAATGGTTTTAGTAGCTGCTGCCGAACAGCAACCAGAATACATCCCCCAGAAATCAAAAAGGTTATCGGATCGCAGTATGACATCATTGTTGCAATGTCAAAGGATCACTCCAGACTGACATTCCCATATTTCGTGTGCGATCGATACTTACACCAACTCAGCCAATTCTGCAGCGCCTGACAAAAGACAAAAATAGCCTACTGCTGTTAGAAAGATCTCCTCCGGCAAGCTCTCTCCTTGCACAGAATATTCAATCTCAAACACCAACAACACCCGTTCATGCAACGCCGTCTACCCCTCCCACGGCGTCACCTGTTCGTCTGCTTCCTTGTTTTTTATTCACAGCAGAACTAAACATCTGCTGATCCTCAGCTGCTGTGCTCCAGCGAACACCCCCACGAAAGGTAAAAATTGACAGCGCGCATTTAAATACCTTGCAGACTCAGCTCAAGTTACCAAAACAACAAGATTATAAACCCGCCCTGATTCATCATTTCACTAATCGTTCTCTATTCTCACAGCACATCAAACATCACAAAAAAATTGAAAACAGCGAAGCAGCTCTTCCACGACGCTCGTGATAACCATCCATCAGAGGTACGCACCTACATAACATATCCGACAAAGCACAAAGACTAATTCAGCTTGCAAATATCTCCAATGCAGTGATTACTATTAGCAGAACCGAAAACACCAGAAGATAATCAGCCACGTTTCAAGCAACAATAGCAATAAGCTTGTAAGCATACCACACCGCGTCCTACGTCCCGCTCTACAAACAATATGCTCATAAACGCCTTGCGCGTTTTCGCTCCCTCCCAGATGGAGCTCTAACGATCCTGCTAAACAGTCCTTTTGGCTATGATTTACGCTATGTACAACAAGTTTGCCATGTACCGCTCGCTTCTCGCTTCATTTCAACCTTTTCCATAGACAACTAGACAAACATGTCTATCTGCTATTCTCCAGTACCGCTCTTGCTCTTAAAACACAACCATCGTCATGCAATACGATCACCATCAGATGCTATCCACCTTGACAAAACAACCAATCATAATCAGCGCTACTATCTAGAGGTGGGCGTCGTGCCGGGGCCCATCGTGCTTCGGGCCGAAACCGGGCCATGCCACGACGCGACTCACTTTTGGCGAGCCCAAGCCCGGCCCATTTGCGCTTCGTGCCTGCTTCGTGCCGTGCCGGCCCAAGCCCGACCCATTTTTACTATTGTGACGAACAAAGAAATAAAACAAATCACTACTACTAAACTACCTATTTTAATTACATAAGAGACTAATCACATCAACAAAATGTCAAACATAAATGCAATGCTTGAAGATGCCCTGAATCAACAATATCTGCCAACTTTTAAGCCTTAATCCGTGATTTCGTGCCCGTTCGTGCCGTGCCGGCACGGGCCCGGCCCAAACTGTCGTGCCGCCCGTCGTGCCTGGTTCCCGGGCCCGGCACGGCCCGTGCTACAGTTGCGTGCCGGCCCGGCCCGGCCCGGAACCGTGCCGTGCCGTGCTTTGCACCGTGCCATACCATCGTTCTTCGGGCCGGCCCAAAAAAGCCCGGCCCAATGCCCACCTCTACTACTATCCATATACGGCATCAACGCTTTTACCACTCAAACTGTATTGCATCATCCGCAACCCATCAATATCAAAGATACATTCTACCAACCAAAAAAAAAAAAAAAACTATCACCACAATTATAGCCTACATGGCTTACCGTCAAACCAACATGCTGCCCGATAGAAACAGCGCTCAATATATATACGATTCCTATCAAACACGCCAACACGACTATAAAAAACGCACTAACACATCTCAACGATGCCCAAAACACCCAGCTCAACTTTTTTGCGTACTAATTTCTCTATCGAAAAAATCCCTATTCACACCCACTACGCGGCGTGCCGCCGCGTAAATTTTTCTAGTTGTGTTTATGTTTGTTACTTGTTTCCTCTACTCAATTGTGCACTGGCGAGAACACTATGTAGTGCTCATGTTTGGCGTGAACACCATGTAGACTTGAGTCAGTAGGCACGAGCGATTTCAGATGCAGGGCACAGCTGGACTGCAGGGGGATGTTTAACCATTCACGGCACAGCAACTACAGTACGGGCATGTTTGGATGCCCAATTCCCGGCCGGGAATCCGGCCCATTCCCAGGGTTGAAAGCCACTGGGCTTGTTCTCCCCGGGCCGATGGAGGCCGATGAGGTGAGGAAATGTCGGCCTTTTTCGCGCCGTTTCTTTGTGGAAACATTCCTCTCCTGCTGAGGTCGGACTACGGTTCCCGTCTCGTCCCCCTCGCGAGTTGCCTCCGCCCGTGTCGCCCGCCTCCGCCCCGCGACCTCTCCTCCGCCCGTGTCACCCGCCTCCGCCCCTGCGACCTCGCCTCCGCCCCGTGACCTCGCCTCTGCCCGTGTCGCCTCCGCCCGTGTCGCCCGCCTCCGCCCCGCGACCTCGCCTCCACCCTGCGACTTCGCCTCCGCCCGTGTCGCCTCCTCTCACGAGTTCCAGGCCGCCACCGCCGCTGCCTGCAAGAGATCCAGAGGTAACGCCCCGCCGATAGGGTTCCCATCCACTAGGGTTCCTGTCTCATATTCTTTCTTGCAGATTCAGTGCGACTGGAGGTGAAGGTGGAGCTAGGGTTGTGGGGAGAGCACACTAGGGCTTGAGATCTCCTTTCTACCAGGTTTGAACCATACCGTTCCTCGTTTGATTTTGTGTTTGGGATTAATCTGTGTGTGTTTGGGATGAATCTCTGTGTGTTTAAGATAATTTGGGATTTACAGTATGGAATGAGATGTTGATCCTAATTTTTATGTGTTGATCTTAATCTGTGAATGACTCAATGTTAGTAAAATCTTGCTGCTTGAATGCTATCTACTGATATTCTGTATGAATGCTGTCATACTGCCATCTCCTTTTAGCACGTAGGTTATGATCATTCTTCTTTCTTGATACTCCATCCGTCCAAATTTATCAGGTCATAATGAGAAACATATAGCAAGTAGCTTGTTTAGAACATTACAGCTATTTATTTAGATCAGTATGCAAGTACTAGAACAACACAGCAATTTATTTCAAGATCCTGATTGAAAGATAGAAGTAAAAATGCACATTTTCAAGCATGTTAACACTTTTTTATTTTACCTCTTTGCTTCCTTGCTCTTGAGTATGAGACTTCTTCCTTTTGCATATTTATTTAAGCATCTCTAAGTAAGCAAGCATGGTGGAATACTACTACCCAATCTGAATCTGATAGATCTAAATACCTATAATGTATCCAATAATTGAGCTTGTGGAATCAAATAATTAACAACAGGTTAATATGTCCTTGCAAGACTAATAATTATACTAATTTTTACCACTGTGATCCCCTACACTTCAGTTGATCTTTCTACCTAGCTGCTTAGCAAAAAGATTTGTCTGAGGCTGTGAGCAAACCTTGCCTAGCTAGCTTTCCTTTTATCAGTGTTGTTAATTTGATGAATCAACATGACCACAATCAGTAAGCTCCTCTTGCCTAACTATTTTTTAAAATAGATACTGACCATCAGCACCAAATGGATTTATTAGTATAACTAAGGTAGCTGTCTATATTCTTCTCTGCCTTTAGCTCTTTTATTAACTCTTCTCTTACATTTGTATGTATTAGCGAATGGGCACTAGAAAGGAGCTCATTAGGAAATTTATGCTTGAGGAAGAAGAGGACGACAATGAGTTGTTTTTTGTGTTGGTTCCTACATTACTTTCATGCTTATATGATGAAAAAAGACCAATCCACACATCATCACTTACCGGTGCTAAAAAAGTTAAGGAGATCTTAGAAGGGCATGAGAGTTGGTGTAGGGTTTAGTTTCGAATGGAGCCGGAGATATTCAAGGCTACATCAAATTTTCTTAGAGTTGAGGGTTTGTTACATGACACAAGAGGAGTTACTGTTGAGGAGCAGATAGGGATGTTTATGTACATGATCTCTCACAATGCTAGCAACCAAAAGCTTCAAAAAGCATTCCAACATAGTGGTGAAACAGTTCATAGGAAAATAAAGGAAGTCTTTGAGATAATTCCTGCTCTAACTCATAGATTTGTCAAGCTCCCAAGTTCAAATCAAATTCACTTGAAGATTATATCGGATCCACTGTTTTGGCCTTATTTTTCAGGTAAATTCATACACAGTAGACACCTAACTTTTTTCAAGATTTTCCTATATTAATTTCCTATATTTATGTACAGAACTGCATTGGTGCTATTGATGGCACACATATTCCCATCACAATTGCAGAAGAGAAAGCAGCTCCTTATAGAAATAGGAAAGGAACATTGTCACAAAATGTGATGCTAGCTTGTGACTTTGACTTGAACTTCACATTTATTTCATGTGGATGGGAAGGGTCGGCATCAGATGCAGGAGTCCTTCATTCTGCTCTTAGCAAGGGGTTTCGTGTTCCAGAGGGTAAATTTTATCTTGTGGATGGTGGGTACACAAACACGCCTTCTTTTCTTGCCCCATATCGAGGAGTTCAATACCATATTAGTGAATTTAAGAGGCGTCGCTCAGCTCGAAGATATGATTATGCAGACTACAAAGAATTGTTTAACCATCGCCACGCTCTCCTTCGCAACCACATTGAAAGGGCAATTGGTATTTTGAAGAAGCGATTCCCAATCCTAAAAGTTGGCACATTTCATCCCATTAAAACTCAGATTAAGATCCCAACTGAAGCTGTTGCATTTCACAACATCATTAGAGGTCAGAATGGTCAAGATGGGTGGTTGGATCACCAACCTTCCTATATTCAATCAGATGTGTGACACTACGGAATGGTGTGACATTATAAAATATGAAATTAGAGAATAAAACTTTACGTTATGCAGTTTAATCACGTTTCTGGGCCGATTTCGGGAGTTTGGGCCTCTCCGGGGAAGTTTGGGCCCAAGGGGATAACTCGTGGGCTTTAGTGGGAAGGGGTATGGGCCCATGAGGGAGGGGAGGACAGAATTGGGGGGCTTGGTGCGCCCCCCTCCCTGCCCTAGCCGCCCCTCCCCTCAGTTGGGCGCTTCCCCCTCTCCCACCTCCTCCTAGCCGCCACCCTCCACCCTCCTTTGCGCCTCCACCTTCCTCCTCCCTTCCCAAGCCACCCACCCCTCTCCTAGCAGCCCTACGGCGTCCTCTATCATGGTGCTCCTCGCTGTCCTATGAATTGGAGAAACGCTTCGGTACATTCGAGGCATCCTATGACAATCTTCCCCGACTTTTAGATGTCCTGAAGGAAAGAAACCCCGAGACATATACTGCCATACATGATAGAGAATCTCAGAACCCGCCTGGCTATATGGTTATGGAGCGTGCTTTCATCGCACTTGGACCTTGTGTGGAGGCTTTCAGGCATTGCCGACCGATTATGTGCATGGACGGGACTTTCCTCACTAGCAAGTACAAGGGCCAAATTCTGATGGCCATCGGTGTGGACGGAAACAGCCAGATACTTCCTATAGCCTTTGCTTTCGTGGAAGGTGAAAATTACGAGAGTTGGCTCTGGTTCTTCAGAAAACTGAAGATCGGAGTTGTGAAGGATAGGCCCAATGTGTGCATAATTCACGACCGCCACGCTGGGCTGATGAAAGCGATAAAGAAGATGCAGGAAGATGTGCAAGAGCCCTTTCTGTGGCCGGATTTGCAAAACCGATGGTGCATGCGACATATGGCGGCTAACCTATTCAAATATTTCAAAAGTAAGAAGTTGATGAACCTATTCAAGAGGTTGTGCAAGCAAAATCAGTAGAGAAAGTTTGATGCCATCTGGGAGAAGCTTGACGAGCTCACTAGCAAGCAGATACGTGATGGAGAGAGACAAGCCGGGGGTAGTACTTTGGAGGCACCACAGCGTTTGCAGCCCTTACCGGACATTGACCCGCCAAACATCAGAAAGAGGCTTTCGAGAAACATCAAGTGTTTCTCGCACTGGATCGAGTCTGAACCGGTTGAGAAGTGGGCACTGTTGTATGACACATTTGGGGCAAGGTATGGGGTTATGACAACCAACCTTGCCAAGGTATACAACTGGGTAATAAGGGGTCTTCGTGGCACGCCCCTTGTTGCTATCGTCGAAGGTATGTTGTACGGTACAGTGAGATATTTCCGGGAACGGCATGCCGCGGCAGTGCTGCATGCAAGTACCATTCAGAGTCCCTACTGCAGCGTCGTTACAGCTTGGATGGCGAAGAAGGTTGAGAAGGCCCTCCTGCATTCCGTCGTCGTCATGGGCACAACGGAGTTACGATTTGAGGTAACACTGAGGAATATGGAGGGGCTAGGAATGTCAAGTGGGAGAATCACCCACGAAGTGAGCTTGGGCGGTGGTGTGGATGGCATGTGCACCTGCACTTGCCGGAAGCCGTACCTTCTGCATAAACCTTGTTCGCATGTCTTGGCGGCCTGCGGCCAGATTTAGATGAGTAGTGTACAATTCATTTCTCCGTACTACATGGCTGATACGGTCGTTCAGACATGGTCCGGTGAACTACATGGGTTTCGTGTTGCCGGAAACTTCACTGAAATTGACAATACCACGCGTAGATGGGTCCCTGACATTAACAGAGTGAAGGGCGGAAAAGGTCGTCGCCAAACGCGCCGCATCTGCAATGACATGGATGAGTCCGAGGCTGGAGGCCCTGTCTGGAGGTGTGTCCTATGTGGAGAGTACGGCCAAAGGAAGTACAAATGTCCTGTGAAGAGCGTTTCAGATGGAGGGTCTTAACGTATATGCCTATAAGGTGTGTTGCCTTGTTTCGGGGGTTCCTCCCGTTTGTATGGAATGTAATAATCGTACATGTGTACGTTAAATTCTTATGGCTATGACTCCTGAAAACAATTATGTTCCTTCTGTATGTCATGCTTCGAGGAGTGACTACTTGTAATATTAGAAGAATTGCGTCTGATTATGTATTGTAGAAAACTACATGTGTTTGTTGTGGTGCACAAAAAATCTTTGGCTCGTTGCATCTGCTAGCTGAGATTGTCATCATCGCTAGTTATGTTAGTTGTTCTTAGTTTAAATCTAGCAAATCTAGCCTTTTTTCCCTTTGACTTAATGACTATCTTTGATTTCATCATTATAAATTATTATTTTGTTTGTTCTGCGCAGGTATGGTGGCTGTGGGCGAGGGTTGCAATTGGTCGTACGGCCTTCTTGATCGTCACTTGGACGCACTCCACCATGCATGGTTGCACACTACTACCAGAGCGGGCACGGATCCTTGTGTCTTGTCCACGCGGACTCCAGTACGTGCATGGGGCCTTGACGACCGCTGGTTACCAAGGTATTTAAGCATAGCAAGTTTTATGGTACTGAATGGGTTCTGTTACATGTTATGTTCTTACTTGTAATTCATTTTTGCAGATTGGAGGCGGCGGGACTACTTCCCCTTGCACGGATGGTGGAGGCCACACAGGAGGACCACGTCGAAGGTCTGGATGGTGAGGTCGTCGTCGTCGAGAGATCCCGACGCTTCCCCTTCGACCGATCCCTCCTTACCGCCCTCATGGACCGCTGGCGGCCTGAGACGCATACCTTCCACCTACCCTGCGGAGAGATGGCGCCCACTCTGCAGGATGTTTCGATGCTGACCGGTCTCCCAATCGCTGGCCAGGCGGTTGTACCAGCCGAGGTGGATGACGACTGGCGTGACGACCTTTTTGCTCGGTTCGCAGGAGTCCTCCCCCCTGCATAGGGAGGCCAGCCGTAGTACGCCCCGCTACACCCACGACAGAGGCACGGTCCCACTCTCACGTGGCTTCGCTAGTTCGAGGTATGTGTTGGCACGGTTCATAATTGGTCTGATTTATTTTATCTGTGTAACCAATGAGCTTTCCTTACTGCAGGTAACTAGGATGGCTTGGGATGCCACAGAGTACCAAGTGAGCCGGCACCTGGAGGCTTACCTGTTGTGGTTGTTCGGGTGGGTGATGTTCACCACGACCCATGGAGATAGCGTCGACGCTAGGCTTGTCCCGATTGCACGGGCCATAGCGGATGCTGCCCCCCACGAGGTACCTGAGTATAGCTGGGGGTCAGCTATACTTTGTGCCACCTACCGGGGTCTATGCGACGCGTGCCTCATGACGCGCCTCGGTTCGATCCTCTCCGGGTGCCCACTCCTGCTCATGCTATGGTCATTCGAGCGCTTCCAGATTGGACGGCCATGGGTTGACGACTGGGTCTACGGCCCAGAGTTCTACGGGGACACGGAGGTGGACCACCCTACGATGGGCTCTCTTTGGTGCTGTAGACGGGTACGTACATGTTTTTTGTACTATGCAATCTCGCATTCCTGCCTTTTTGTATTAACTTTTTATCGGTACCTTCTGTAGCCACAATGGACTGGTCTGCAGGTACGGAGTGTCTACGCACACTTCACCGAGGCGTTCGACCTTTTGCGACCAGAGCGTGTCCGGTGGGAGCCTTACACCTTACCGGAGGTCATGAAGCGCGCACTGCACGGTTTGTCCGTCCTTTGCGCGCGAGATCTTGTGTACTCGATCACACGACGGAAGCTTGTGTACGATGTGTACGTTGAGGATTACTCGGTTCACCGTGTAATGAGGCAGCTGGGACTCAGGCAGGAGGTCCCTGTTCCATGGGGTGTGCCAGTCCCCTCAGAGACACACATGTCGGTAACTTCACTCCCCCTTACATTTCGAATGCGACTCATTGCACATGCTAACGGGTTTACAACTTCTGCAGGCATTCGAGGAGAGGTGGCCGCTGGACTAAATGGGCCGTGAAGATGGCCCCTTGGGTGGAGCAGTGGACTCAGGCACTATAGGACCGGGTTGCAGATTATGACGTATACGACATACAGGGATATCAGGAGTACCTGCAATGGTACTCCCCACTTACAAGAGTACGCCTTTTGCCCCCTGCTGACCCGGAGGATATCGTACCGGCTCGTGCTCACGACACATATCCCACCCATGTTGCATCGGCGATGCACTTTGTGGTACGTCAACTAGGCAATGTACTCAAATTTTAAACGACATGCAAGCATACATATATCTTACGTCATGTAATCACTGTCAGGGCGACATGGGGACAGAGATGGAGCAAGACTTGAGGTCCATGAGAGGCTGTTTGTGCGGTGGTTTGGAGACCTCCTGGGAGGAGATCACGGCGTTCATGGATCGAATGATCGCGAAGACGGTGAGGATTGTGCGGGCCGTTTCGTGCCGGCATAGTTTTGACGCCGCCGGTGTGGGGTCGCATACGTCGGGCGTAAGACAGCAGGGGGTCCGGATTAGTACACGACCGCCGTCCACACCACCGCAGCCGATGCCACCGCCGCCGACACCACCGTTCAGACCTCCCACGCAGCCGTACCCACTGCCACCCCCGACAGCACCGTTCAGACCTCCGACACTGTCGTACCCGCCGCAGCCACATGAGTAGTCTGGGAGCTCATCGTGGCAGCAGCACGCCCCATTCTTAGTGGCAGGTAATATTCTCACTTAAACATGCATTGCATTTCGTGGTAACTAATAGTCGTGTATGACAGGCCACCCATTCGGATACCCTGGCGGCGCGACATGGATGCCTACTCCTTTGTTGGTTCCGACCCCAGGTGTGTTCAATATGCTTCGTAAACTGACATTGCAAGATGTAGGATCGAAGTATACGAATATAGCAATCAGAGGGGGGGTGAATGATTGTGCGGAAGCTAAAACCAAATTCTTGATCTATTAAAAGTTCACCCCAAAACAGAACCAAATAATTGCCTCGTTTTCGACAAAAACAGAATGACAGAGGTTTGGTAAAACGAGAATTCCCGGAGATCCAACCGACGAAACGATCTGAAATTTGGAAACAAGAAACTAGATTCCAATACGAATCGAACCCAAAAAGAATCAGCTCGATCGGTCTTACGGATCAAAAGTTATGAGCTTTGCAAGCTTGCTGATCCAGAACTTGACGAGAATCAATCTAATCAAAACTTCAAGATTAAACAAGAACGACAAAAGATTGATCAACTAGACTTTGAGAAACACTAGATCAATACCCTAGAGAGGTTTTTGATGGATCAAATCAAGATAAAAACTTGAAGAACAAAAACCAATCTAGAACTAGAACAAGCATGCAAACAAGAACCAAAACAGAAAATACTGTAGCGACGCAAAAATCTTGGAAGAATTGATCTTTATTTCTTGTCTAAAATACTCTCATCAAAAGAGTACAAACCCTAAAACCAAGCTCAAAGCTTGATGCGCTCAGCTCTACTTGGTGCCTTTCAACAGGAGACCCCCCACCTATTTAAAGCACCAAACAAGAATACGATTCCTATTCCCTAGAAGGAATCCGTATCCAACTCAACTCTACTTGGCCCAACCAGGCCGAGTACAACTCTTGCACGCGTATGGAAACCCTTCCATACTCACGTGACTAACACTTTGCACGCGTATGGCCACCTGCCATACTCACGTGACTAACACTTTGCACGCGAATGACCTCCTGCCATTCTTACGTGACTAACCATTCTTCATGTGCACCATTCTCTTAGCCCGAACGTCCCGCATGACATCCTTGACCACCAAGACCTCAGTTCCTCCTGAACCTAGTCCCGAACCTCAGTTCCTCCATGAACCTAGTTCGGTCCGTCATCGACCACATTCGTCTTGAGCAATACACGCACATGAACAAACCACAAAACAAATCCGAGCACAAGTCCACGACTTGACTCAATGTCAATCCATGCAACTACTCACATGAGTATTGCATAAAGTCCACTTCAAAAGAAGCATCATGAAATCATCACAAATTTCAAATTCACATTCAAAATTCAAATCCAAATCGCTCAAAATCCTAATTGAGCGAAAACGCATTCACGACGGACAAACAAAGTTGGTCCGTTGTATAAGGAAAAGTTTCTGTTCCAAGAAGCCAACCAAACGCGGAAAAACACGTTCACAACGGACAAACAAAGTTGGTCCGTTGTACATGCAAAAATGGCTTCGGTCATGAGCTCAAAACAAGTTCACAACGGACCCCAGAAGCTTGTCCGGTGCAAACGTGCCACGCTCGGTTTCACAAAAGTAAAACCCTAGAAAAAGTCCATTCACGACGGACAAAAAGAATTAGTCCGTTGTACATGTGAAAATCTTGGTTCCAAGAAATTATCCAAACCGAAAAAGTTTGTTCACAACGGACCAAGAAAAACTGTCCGTTGTACATGTGAAAATGACTTCGGTCATGGGCTCAAAAACATGTTCTATGAGACCCAAAAACACTGTCCGTCGCAGATGAGAAACTTACTGTTTCTTGAGAACTTTGTCCGGCGCTAATGCGTAACTTACTGTTTCTTGTCAAATTGTCAAACACATGCACAAGCACATTTTGCAAATCCAATTCTAAGTTAATTTTTCAGTTCAAAGCCAATTTTTCAGCACATGATTTCACAATCTCCCCCTTGATGAAAACATTGGCAACACCACTTAGAATTGAACATTTGGCATTCACTTTACAAAAGATTTTGAAATCGAAAGGATCAAAGACCGAAGGAAGAAAACACAGAAATCCCCCTTTGACCAAAAAGCAAAACAAAATCTCCCCCTGAGAAGGAACATGTGTGTGAATGTGCAATGTGCCCAAAAATTCCAAAAATCCTCCAAACTTCTCCCAAAATTCTCAAATTTAACAACTCTCCCTTTTTCTTTAAACTTTTCAAATATTCCCAAAATATCTCCCCCTTTGACAATGGATTCATCAAGAGTACAAAAGAGAGAATTTGTTCAAAATTTTTCTGAAAACAATGATTTCACAAAGAGAAATAAGGGAGTGCCAAGATAGGAAAAGATGAGCTCATTCGATCATATAACCTTATATATCACATAATATGTAAAATACATGATCTTGATGTGATTTTAACAAGTTAGGGAATGACATGCATCTCAACCTCAATTCAGTCAACTATAGCCAAGTACTAAGCAAGATCTCAGTAGAAGAACAAAAGCTCAAAAATTGAAACAACTAACAACTCTGGGCGAGCAAGTGATTTCAACTCCAATCTAGTAGACCAAATTAATCTTTAAACAAGAATCGCATGTGGCATGCTTGAAGCATACTTCTTTTATTTCCTTGGATTGGCATGCTTGAAGCATACATCTTGTTTTTGAGGGAATGGCATGCTTGAAGCATACATCTTATCTTTTTAGGGAAAGCAAGCCTGAAGCACATAACTTGAGGTTTTTTGCTTTTAACAACCCTTTTTATTGATTCCCTTTTCTTTTCATTTTTCTTTGATTATAAACATGCAAAAGTGATTAAAAGGTCTTATGAAAGAGTAAAGTTGAAACCACACTTGCTTCATAGCCCAAATTTGTCAAGAGGATTCAATATCAAGCCTAGAAGAGTAAGATATCACAGAGTATTTAGCTATAGGTAATCAGTCCAGGGAATTCCGCAATGTCATTTTTAGTTCAAGTGAGATAATTAGATTATCATATATTAGCTCAATTACATAACATATAAAGAAATATGATAAAGTGAGCTCATTAAGTGAAAGAACTTGGCAAAGAAACTCCCCCTCAAAACAATCCCATTGGATGAACAATTCCAAGTTCTCCCCGAATAAAAGCAAAACGAGAAGAAGACAAAGGTTTTGTGAAAATGTCTGCCAATTGATGTTCAGTATCCACATGGTGAAGCACAATATTTTCTTTTTCAACATGATCTCTAAGAAAGTGAAATCCAATATCAATATGCTCAAGAAAGAGGATTATTCAAGAGGTGGCACGAACCAAATCAATTCAACATCCTCCAAAGTCAACATCAGAATAAGCTCTTAAGCTAATGCATAAGGAAGCAGAAAGCCAAATGCCAAAATCTTGAGTACCATGGAGATACCTGAAAGTTCACTTGAACGCTTGTCGATGTGAAGCACGTGGGAAGCTTGAAAACAAGCATACACAAGCACGTGGGAAGAGTCTCTCATGTAAACCTCCAATTATCTCATCCTCAACAGCATCATCATCATCTTTTATGAACAAAGACACTCTCCCCCTGAACATATGCACTTGTACCTGCATCATTTGAACTAGTGCCTTTTGCGAAAACAGAAGTGGAAGAAGCATCTCCAAAGGCAACACTTTCAGCATGAGATGCACGAGTGAAGGAGAACCAAATCTTATCACTGAACATATGAAGTGAGCATCCGAAATTCACTAGCCACATGTTCTCCCTCCTCGCGTGAGAAGCCTACATAGAAGCAGAAAGTGTCGAGGTCTCAGATGCTGGGGTTAGAAATAAGATGTTTAGGAATCGATCTTGAGACACCCGACGCTGTGATAGGCACAACACGAGTATTCTTATGCACAAAATCAGATTTGCCTTTTCCTGTGTTTTTAGCATCAAAAGGTGTTTGTTTCACCCTAGGCACATAATGAGAAGTGGAGTGTGCCTTTCTGAAATTAGACCTAGCATTAAACCTTTCTCTCTTTTGTTGTTTAGCTAGTCTAAAGCAAAAGTCTACTAAATGTCCATCTCTACCACAATGAGTGCAAGTGTACTTAACATTATGTTTAGCTTTGGAAGTAGAAGCAACATTTGCATTCATCATAGTAGAAGATAAAAGGCCAGCAGATTTGAAGACAATTTTCTTAGGCTCATTTGAAATCTCAAGTTTGTCATTGCAAGGAGCATAAACAACAGAGCGAGGTTTAGTTTCATATGAAGCATGAAGATCAAAACCTAAACCTTTCTTGTTTGAGCTAACCTTAGATTGATCCAAAATCAAGTTCAACTTTTTCTTGCCATTAGTGAATCGTTCCAAAGAGTTTTGCAAGTAATCAACTTTATTAGCAAGAATTAAACAATTATTGCAGGGATCATCCACTTTTCCTTTTTGCTTGCGACAAGTTGAGCATGAAAGAACCTCATGTGTAAGAAAATCTTCTGTCATTTGAGAAACCCTAGCATTTGCATCATGCAACTTCAATTCTAGTATGGAGCATTTATAACATGGATTTTTATCATGCAAATAAATTGTAGAAACGACTAGCATGTTTAACATGTTTCTCATTTTTCTCATTTAGATGTAACAGAAGAGCGTGTTCTTTCCTAAGCAAGGTGAGCTCATTGTAAATTAAGTCACATGATTTGCAAGTATCATCATCAGGAATCAAAGTCTTAAGTCTAGTAATTTCAGCATTCAATGACTCCACAAGAATATCATGTTTCTTAATTTTTCTATCACGTTTGTCAAGCAATTTTCCAAGACGGGCAACAGCATTGGCTAATTCATCATAGGAAGGATCTACCTCATTGAAGTTGCTGTCGTTGCTGTCCTCAGTGAAGCTGTCGCTGCTTTTGGCCAAGAGACACAATCCCGTCAATTCATGCTTGCTTGGAGTTGCATCGTCCTCCGCTCTCCGAATCCATATCGCTCAAATTGACTTGTTCAAGAGCGGAAAGAACTCGGTGGACAACTTTGCTATTGATGAAGCTCTTCTTCTTTCTATTACTTGAAGAGAACTTCTTCTCTTTTCTTCTGTCGTTGTCCTTCTCCTCCCTTGATGCTTTATCTGCAAGTTTAGGACAGTTTGGACGAATATGGTCGAGATCACCACACTCATAGCATCTTGGAGGATCACCACCACCTCTCTTTCTCTTTCTCACATTTTGCAAAGCTTTGTTAAAGCGAGAAGAGAGTAGTGATAAGTCTTCTTCTGAGAATTGCTCAATCTGTTCATCGGTTAGTGAAGACAAGAAAGATAGAGCAAAACTTGAAGCAGCACCATTATGAGGTATGCTAGATTGAGATGTCAAAGCAATTGATTTATGATCATTCTTTCTAGCAAAAACATCTAATTCATGAGTTTTCAACTTAGAATAAAGAACATCTAAAGTAAGTGTACTCATGACAGTGGATTCTTGTATAGATGTTACTTTCATCTCCCACACCGACATGTCCAAAGCATTAAGCAATTGTCTAGCATTTGCCGCATTAGTATAGTTGACTCCAACAAAGACGTAGATTGCTAAGAATCTTATTAAAGCGTGCAAAGAAGTCATCTACCGACTCACCCGGTTTCATCTCGAATCGCATGTACTCCTTCTTGTAGATGTCTTGGCGAACTTCTTTCACAGTGTTAGAACCCTCATGGTAATCACAAAGAGATTTCCATACCTCATATGCGGATCGAAGATGAACCACACGATCGAAGTCGGCTGCGTCCCAAGCCTTGGATGATCAAGTTGCGGCGCCTTCTTTGTTTGCTTCAACATGTGTGCGATTGGTGTCGTTGACGTTGTCGTTTGCAGGGACTTCATATGGCTTGTAGACCTTCTCCCAAATTGCGAATCCCTGAGCTTGGATGAACGCCTCCATCTTGGCCTTCCAAAACTGAAAATCAACACCATTGAACACACAAGGTTTTGTCGAATAATGATCCATTGATCTAATCACCGATTAAGATAGATTAGAAAAACCTTGCTCTGATACCACTTGTAGGATCGAAGTATACGAATATAGCAATCAGAGGGGGGGTGAATGATTGTGCGGAAGCTAAAACCAAATTCTTGATCTATTAAAAGTTCACCCCAAAACAGAACCAAATAATTGCCTCGTTTTCGACAAAAACAGAATGACAGAGGTTTGGTAAAACGAGAATTCCCGGAGATCCAACCGACGAAACGATCTGAAATTTGGACACAAGAAACTAGATTCCAATACGAATCGAACCCAAAAAGAATCAGCTCGATCGGTCTTACGGATCAAAAGTTATGAGCTTTGCAAGCTTGCTGATCCAGAACTTGACGAGAATCAATCTAATCAAAACTTCAAGATTAAACAAGAACGACAAAAGATTGATCAACTAGACTTTGAGAAACACTAGATCAATACCCTAGAGAGGTTTTTGATGGATCAAATCAAGATAAAAACTTGAAGAACAAAAACCAATCTAGAACTAGAACAAGCATGCAAACAAGAACCAAAACAGAAAATACTGTAGCGACGCAAAAATCTTGGAAGAATTGATCTTTATTTCTTGTCTAAAATACTCTCATCAAAAGAGTACAAACCCTAAAACCAAGCTCAAAGCTTGATGCGCTCAGCTCTACTTGGTGCCTTTCAACAGGAGACCCCCCACCTATTTAAAGCACCAAACAAGAATACGATTCCTATTCCCTAGAAGGAATCCGTATCCAACTCAACTCTACTTGGCCCAACCAGGCCGAGTACAACTCTTGCACGCGTATGGAAACCCTTCCATACTCACGTGACTAACACTTTGCACGCGTATGGCCACCTGCCATACTCACGTGACTAACACTTTGCACGCGAATGACCTCCTGCCATTCTTACGTGACTAACCATTCTTCATGTGCACCATTCTCTTAGCCCGAACGTCCCGCATGACATCCTTGACCACCAAGACCTCAGTTCCTCCTGAACCTAGTCCCGAACCTCAGTTCCTCCATGAACCTAGTTCCGGTCCCGTCATCGACCACATTCGTCTTCGAGCAATACCTGCACATGAACAAACCACAAAACAAATCCGAGCACAAGTCCACGACTTGACTCAATGTCAATCCATGCAACTACTCACATGAGTATTGCATAAAGTCCACTTCAAAAGAAGCATCATGAAATCATCACAAATTTCAAATTCACATTCAAAATTCAAATCCAAATCGCTCAAAATCCTAATTGAGCGAAAACGCATTCACGACGGACAAACAAAGTTGGTCCGTTGTATAGAAAAGTTTCTGTTCCAAGAAGCCAACCAAACGCGGAAAAACACGTTCACAGCGGACAAACAAAGTTGGTCCGTTGTACATGCAAAAATGGCTTCGGTCATGAGCTCAAAACAAGTTCTAGCGGACCCCGAAGCTTGTCAGGTGCAAGCGTGCTGCCTTCGGTTTCACAAAAGTAAAACCCTAGAAAAAGTCCATTCACGACGGACAAAAGAATTAGTCCGTTGTACATGTGAAAATCTTGGTTCCAAGAAATTATCCAAACCGAAAAAGTTTGTTCACAACGGACCAAGAAAAGCATCCGTTGTACATGTGAAAATGACTTCGGTCATGGGCTCAAAAACATGTTCTATGAGACCCAAAAACACTGTCCGTCGCAGATGAGAAACTTACTGTTTCTTGAGAACTTTGTCCGGCGCTAATGCGTAACTTACTGTTTCTTGTCAAATTGTCAAACACATGCACAAGCACATTTTGCAAATCCAATTCTAAGTTAATTTTTCAGTTCAAAGCCAATTTTTCAGCACATGATTTCACACAAGACATTTTACTTTCAAATATATTCATCATTCGAACTTACTGTAGTACTTTCAGGTTACCGTCCGGAGGGCCAGACTACGCCGCACACGCGGGCGGACGACTTCGACACAGAGTATGCTGGTCCGACGCATCCAGACGTCCTGTTTGGGTCGCACCCGAGCGCACCCACGCCTACACACCCTACAGACTTGAGTTCTTCAAGCCGCACTCCTTTACCACCCGTGCTTGGAGCCCAGATCATCCGCCCACCAGACCGGTGGACCCCTTCAGGGCCCAGACGTCGACCTGCAGATGCACGTCGACAAGTGAGGCGTACCAGACCTCGTGCACAGGGGGGGAGGTGACCAGGGAGAGGGAGGTGACCAGGAAGAGGACTACGAGGAGGTCGACGATTGAGTATTGTATTGCTATGTTGTATTTCTGTGTTTTAATGTTTGTTGTTGATTATACATTTCTATCAGCTTTTGTCAAATCAAACTCGTGTCATTATTGCTTTTGTCCTATCGCATGCAAAGCGTCAGAAGAATCCGATGCTCGCGGATTTGAACTTCTCTTAAGTCCGCCACTCTACCCTATGGCTGGCTATTTAAGGCCGAGTGGTCACCTCCCAATAATCACAGCAAGATTTGCCCTCGCCCCCAACCAAGTTCGCCCACCAAACAACCGGTGCCAATGGAGTTCCCCTCGCCCCCAAGACACAGCGTTGTCGTAGCCATCCCCGAAGGCACGCAGGTCCGCATGTGCCTATGTGGGGATCCATGCCGCTTCCAGCAGTCTGTAGACAACTCATACACATACGGTATGAGATACTGGAGCTGCCGCAACCACGACTCCGAGCCAACGCTGGGGATGCGAATGCGGCAGAGAAGCCCGGTATGTGCGTACTCGCATTTCATGTTACATCAAACCGTGCAAACCTTAATACGGTAATACTATCTGCTCTCACCAATTGCAGCCTCCGTTGTGCGAGTTCGTCGAATTCTACGACGCGGAGCAGACGCCTGACATGGAGAGGATGCGGGATCGGGAGTACTCGCATCGCAGAGCTATGGTAGAGCAGCAGTGGCGTGAGCAGGAGGAGGAGGAGAAGCGCATGAAGGCTGCCGAAGAAATGCGTGCACAGAGGGAGGCCGAACGGCTGCGCCTGGCGGTCCAGCGGGAGGCCGAGCGTGAGAGGAAGCGCGAGAGGGCGGCTAGGGCCAGGGCGGCAGGCACCGATGGTTTGCGCAAGGGGTAAATATCCCCGGTGCACTCAGTAGTGTAGCAGAAGGACCCTTATTGTTTCTTTTACCTAAGGCATGTTAACTTTAAACCATTATTTCTGCATTTCCTATATTGTAATGTTACGTTGTTACTGTTATTTCGTTTACCAGAAGAGCTCTGCGTTGTGATGTTATGTTGTTGCTTATGTACTTATGTATTGTATTTTTGCATTTATGCATTTTCTATGTATTGTATTGGACCATGCGTGATATCTTATCGGAGTACTCGATAATACTTAGGGTTATTGAGCTAGTGCGTTTTAGATGCAAACAATGGTCTAAATCAAAGATTTTCCCATAATATGCCAGTCCATATATCAAACATCAAATCTGATCCATTGTTACAAAAAAATAACCCAAACACGATATCTAACGGCCTGCCGAAAAGGCTTAAGCGCTATAGTTCTGGAGTACTCGATAATACTTAGTGTTATTGCGCTAGTGCGTTTTAGATGCAAGCAAATGTGTAAATCAAATTTTTTCCCACAATATGTCAGTCCATATATCAAATATCAAATCTCATCCATCGATACAATAAAATTTCCCAAAACACGATAGCTTACGGCCTGCCGAAAAGGCTTAAACGCTATAGTTTCGGAGTACTCGATACTTAGGGTTATTGAGCTAGTGCGTTTTAGAAGCAAACAATGGTGTAAATCAAAGATTTTCCCACAATATGCCGGTCCATATATAAAATATCAAATCTCATCCATTGTTACAAAAAATTACCCCCAAACACGATATCTTACGGCCTGCCGAAATAGCTTAAGCGTTATAGTTTGGGACTACTCGATACCACTTAGGGTTATTGCGCTAGTGCATTTTAGATGCAAACAAAGGTGTAGATAAAATATTTTTCCATAATATGCTAGCCCATATATCATATAACAAATCTTATCCATTCTTACGAAAAATTACCCCGAAACACGATATTTTACGGACTACCGAAAAGGCTTAAACGCTTTAGTTTCGGAGTACTTGATAAATGGGTCTTTACGGTAAACTTACTTTGTACATTTCAATTTCACATGCAACATAATACTTTCTGTGAGATATTATGAATACTTATAGCTTAATAAAAATTTTAAAATTTATTTCGTTCGATTCGGAGGTTCAAAAATAACAAAAGCCGTAAACCCTAAATATGTCTTTAAGTAAACTTGATTTAAACAATTTAGATATAAATGGACCGTAGTTGTTTGATCATATAATCTTAATCCTTACATCTTCATAAAAATTTATAAAATCATTTCATTATTTAAGATTAATCTATTTATTTCTGCAAATTTTGAAAAAAAATACGTCCGAAAATCCGCAAATGAAATCTTTTTTTTTCCTTTTTTTACTTTTCCTCTCTTTCTTTCTTTCCTTTTTTTCCTTTTCCTCTCTTTCTTTCTTTCTTTCTTTCTTTCTTTCTTTTTTCTTTCTTTCCTTGTTTTTCTTTCTTTTTCCCCCTCTTCTTTCTGCTGGTTACGGACTTATTTGGCCACCGTGGCGCGACTATTTCGCTCCACCGTGGCACAAAAATAGTATACTTTTGCAAAAAAAAAAGAACCTACGTATATTTTTTGTAATATGCGAATAAAAAACGATTATTTATAAAAAAAAAATTCCTCGCCCATCACCCCCGCCCCCTTCTCGGCCCTCATGCCGTCGCCCGATCTCCCCAACCGCGACAAGCTCCACCCCCACGCTTCGGCCACGGCTTCACCCTCGCTCTTCCCTCCCAAACCATCGCCGCCGCCTCAACCCCAAGTGCAGCCGTCCTCTCCCGTCCAGATCACGCCTACGCCAACCCCTCCAACCTCAAGATCGATGCCTTCCGTTTCCTCCCAAATCCCTAGCCCGCCGCGCCCTCGCACCCCCGCGTCGCAGCCATGAGGGAGATCCTCCACATCCAGTGCGGCCAATGCAGCAACCAGAGGATGCTGAGCTCATCGACTCCGTGCTCGACGTCGTCCGCAAGGAGGCTGAGGACTGCGACTGCCTCCAAGGTACGTGTATATCCCGCCAGATCTAAGGTTTTTGCGGTATTATGGGGTCATGTAGCTTTTAGATCTATGGGGTCATGTAGCTTGTAGATCAAGGTTTATGCGGTATTGTGTGTGTCCTGGTGTCAGGCGCGTTGAAGTGAAGATGGAGACCCGAGGAGAGTGGGTCTTCAGACAATTGAGCTAAACATCTTCGCTTAAGTGATACTCACTAGTCCAGAGTACCGTTCGTTTTGGAGAAAACAACCCAACGGTCATTTGACCAGTAATAGTAATTATTTCTATAGGAGTTAAACTGGGGAATTGTCGTTTTCTCTTTTTACTTCGCGTTTGTCTGCGTTTGTAACAAATTCCTAAGAGTTGTTGGCTGTGCGCTGTATGCAGTCAGGGTATAAAACCCAAGAGGAAATGGAAGGAGACAAGAATTCTGTAGTATTTCTACTAGTCTCTAGTTCTAGATAATATTCACATATGTCTCTATCGTTGTGTTGCGTTTCTACGTTTCTGGGTTATCAAACAAGTTCATTTTTCGATACTGCTATTTGTCGGATCCTGTAGAGGTTCTGACAAATTGGTATCAGAGCAATACGGTTCTTGGCTTCTGAGTTTTGGTATTCTTGCTAATCAGGGTTGGTTCTCCGTAAAATCCCCTGACTTGGATCGGTGAGGATTTCTAGCTGCAAAGATGGATGTTCAGGAAGAGATCATCAAACTCCAAGATCAAGTGGCGAGTCTGGAGACCCTGAAGGGCGATATGGAACTTCTCAAGATAGATATGGCTGAAATCAAAAGTATACTGCTGGGCAAAACTGTCGTACCCGATTATTCTCCAGAACATCAGAGTGCATTGGTTTCTGGTGTGAGTAATCTACCGCCTTCATCGACAGATGTGAACAGGTATGGGATGATCACTTTTCCATTGGGTCTTATTATGGATGTGTCTGGGCAAACTGAATATCAATCTGGTAGTCAAGGAATACCTCCAGTATATACTTCGGCGACTAGAACTTCTTCATATCCTCATTTGAGAACCCAGGGGGAAAATGGATCTAATGCATTCAGTCAACCAACTCCTTTATTACCATCTGGAATGGTTATGGGAAATAGAACTAAGGGTCAGTCTAACTTGGGCTATTTTCATCCGACTTTAACACAGCACCTGCCATCACCAGCCACCGCTCCACAGATACATTATCCTGGGGTTCAGTTATTAGATGCTCAAAGGAATATTTATTTGGGAAATCAGCAGGTTAATCATCAGTATGCTGAAGTTGTAATTAAAGGACCCAAACTTGAATTACCTCTTTTTTCTGGTGATGATCCGATGAACTGGATTGATCAGTGTGCGAAGTTCTTTGAGATGGCAGGTACACCTACTGATCAATGGGTTAATTTAGCAGTGGGCCATATGACTGGAAGAGCGAACACTTGGTTCCGGGGTATTGGAATTGCTTGGCCAGCGTTATCCTGGTTTCAATTCAGTAACATTGTGTGTGATAGGTTTGTGGAAGTAAGCGCTCATGAGGCTGTGGAAAGATTAGTTGGAATGAAACATGTGAGTACAGTGGGAAAATATATTGATTATTTTGAAAAATGTGTTGAGCTGGTGAGGAGAGAGCATAGTTATTTACAAGAAACTTTCTTGATGAGTTGTTTCATCGGTGGACTCAAAGAAGAGATTAAACACTCGGTGAGTTGTCATCAGCCAAAAGGGTTATTGGAAGCTTATTGGTATGCACGGCTAGAGGAGAGAGCAGCTAATGCCAGACGACTACCATCACAGAACACATCTAGTAAACCAAAGTTTTACAATACACAAAAATCTGCTAGCCCACCAGTGCAAAGGGGAGAAAAGAAAGAAAAACTACCAGGAGGGCCGAATGTGAAACAGAATAGAACCTGTTGGCACTGTCAGGAACCTTGGTTTCCAGGCCACAATCAGCAATGTAAAGTAAGGAATGCACTGCATTCTTATCTATTGCAAGGGGAAGAGCAAAACTGTGAGGATGATGAAGGGGAATTCCCAGTTGAGCCGAGTGGCTTTATTACAGCTCCTGGAAGTCCTGCTAGAGTTGAAAATGATGATACAGCTGAACAGCTAATGCACATTTCAGTGTATGCAGCTCATGGACTCAATGGTCCAGTGACTTTTGCCCTGAAGATATTGATTGGCAGCAAGTGTGCAATTGCTTTGGTTGATAGCGGGAGTACTAACTCTTTCATGGACTATGACTTTGCTGTGAAAAATGGCTATTCCTTAAGTTCCATGCCGAGCAGGAAGGTCACAGTAGCAGGAGGGGGGGTTTTAATGTCCGATGCTAAGGTGGATCATCTTCAGTACAGAATTCAATCTACTTCTTTCAAGTCTACTTTCAAGTTATTGAAGCTATGCAATTATGATGTGATATTTGGCGTGGATTGGATTTTTGAACACAGTCCTATCTCTTTAGATCCTAAGAAAAGGTTAATAACTATTTACAAGGAAGGTCAACTGATGCAGTTTTCAGATTACAGCCATCCCACAGCTGATTATGTCATGAATGAGAATCAGCTTCACAAGTTAATCAGAAAGGGAATTCATGGGATGATGATTCAAGTAAACTCACTGGAACCAGAGTTTTCCAAGAAACCTCCAGTATTGAACCCAGAAATAGAAGTGATACTAAAGGAATACTCTGATGTGTTTGCTGAAATTGATGGGCTACCTCCAAAGAGGGAATGTGATCATGTGATCCATTTGAAAGTCGGGTCAGAACCACCCAATTTTAGGCCATACCGGATTCCCCACTATCAAAGGTCGGCCTTAGAAGATATCATCCAGAACATGCTTAGAACCGGTGAAATCCGACCCAGTCAAAGCCCATACTCATCTCCGGTGGTGATGGTCAAGAAAAAGGATGGTGCATGGCGCCTGTGTGTGGACTTCAGGCAATTAAACTCTTTAACAATCAAGAACAAGTTCCCGATGCCTGTTATAGAAGATTTACTGGATGAGTTATACGGCTCTGTGGTATATTCTAAACTTGACTTGAGGTCGGGTTATCATCAGATACGGATGAACGAAGAGGATATCCCAAAAACCTCCTTCAAAACTCACCTCGGCCACTATGAGTATACTGTGATGCCTTTTGGGCTAACAAATGCCCCCCCAACATTTCAGGCATTGATGAATAACATTTTTGCTCCTTATTTGAGAAAGTTTATACTTGTGTTCTTCGACGACATTTTGATTTACAGTAAAAGTCCTAGTGACCATTTTGTGCATTTGAAGAAGGCTTTGCAAGTGTTGAGGGATAACAAGTTAGTAGCAAAGAAGTCTAAATGCTCTTTTGCTGTTCCGGCCATTGACTATCTTGGGCATGTTATCAGTGCTGCAGGAGTATCTACAGATCCAAAGAAGATTTCTGATGTGCAAAAATGGCCTCCACCCGACTCGGTGACTAAATTGCGTGGATTTTTGGGTCTCACTGGGTATTATAGGAGGTTTATAAAGGGATATGGGAATCTTTGTAGACCTCTGTATGACTCTCTCAAAGCCGGCAGTTTCAAATGGGGGCCAGAACAGTCGACTGCCTTTGATCAACTTAAGAAGACAATGACTTCATGCCCTGTCTTGGCCTTGCCGGATTTCTCCAAGCCTTTTCAGCTAGAAACTGACGCCAGTGGAGTGGGAATCGGAGCAGTACTAATGCAGTCTGGGCGTCCTATTGCTTTCTTTAGCCGAGCCTTGGGTACAAATGCAGCCACTAAGTCCATCTATGACAAGGAGGCCATTGCAATATTAGAAGCATTAAAGAAGTGGCGTCACTATTTACTTGGCAATACAGTCATTATAAAGACAGATCAACAAAGCCTCAAATACATCACGACTCAAAAATTGGTTGATGGTATTCAACATAAACTCATGCTTAAATTGTTAGAATTCGATTTTCGGATTGAATACAAGAAAGGTAGAGAGAACAAAGTGGCTGATGCTCTGTCCAGGTTAGATCATTCACAAGAAGTGGTGGAGTCTTGTGCTGCTATGACCTTCGTCATTCCAGAATGGATAAAAGATATCAAGGCCAGTTATGAATCTGATTCAAGGGCAGTACAAATAAGAGAGGAACTACAAAATGGGACTGACCCTAATAACAAGTTCAAGCTGGAAGCTGATCTTATTAAATACAAAGGGAGAATTTATGTTGGAGACAGCCATAACCTCAGATCTGTTTTAATGGATTCATTTCACTCATCAGCTTTTGGGGGTCATTTAGGAGTGAGGGCTACTCATCATAGGTTGAAGAAGTTGTTCTATTGGCCGAAAATGAGAGGAATGATTGAATCATTTGTGAAGGAATGCCCAGTGTGTCAATTAACTAAAGTGGAACATGTGCACATACCGGGTCTGTTAAATCCTTTGGAGAAAACAGAGTGGGTCTTCAGACAATTGAGCTAAACGTCTTCGCTTAAGTGATACTCACTAGTCCAGAGTACCGTTCGTTTTGGAGAAAACAACCCAACGGTCATTTGACCAGTAATAGTAATTATTTCTATAGGAGTTAAACTGGGGAATTGTCGTTTTCTCTTTTTACTTCGCTTTTGTCTGCGTTTGTAACAAACTCCTAAGAGTTGTTGGCTGTGCGCTGTATGCAGTCAGGGTATAAAACCCAAGAGGAAATGGAAGGAGACAAGAATTCTGCAGTATTTCTACTAGTCTCTAGTTCTAGATAATATTCACATATGTCTCTATCGCTGTGTTGCGTTTCTGCGTTTCTGGGTTATCAAACAAGTTCATTTTTCGATACTGCTATTTGTCGGATCCTGTAGAGGTTCTGACACCTGGGCTTGTAGATCTGAACATCTTGGCCTAGAAAGAAGGGATTTACCCTGTTCGTCCAACGCTTGCACATGGCACCTCCACACCACTTTGGGCGATCATCCGTGAAACCGTTGGTAGCCTTATCCCTAACTTCGCTCTCCCGATTTCCTTGCAACCGCTTCCACGATCTCCACACCATCGATCTTCTCGATGGAAGCAGCAAAGGCGAAACGCGCGGGTGGGCTTCGTGACCAGGCAGCGATCTTGCGCTGTCGCCTGCAAGCGGCCGCCCCATCCAAATGCTCGCGTTTACGCGGCGGCAGCCGCGAGTGATGGTGATGCTGGGAGTGGCAAGGTAGGGAGGAAGCGGCTTGCGGTGTTCATCTCCGGCGGGGGCTCCAACTTCCGGTCGATCCACGAGGCCGCTCTAGGTGGGAGGGTGAACGGGGATGTGGTTGCGCTGGTCACCGATAAGCCAGGTGATGATGATCTGCAGCTCTTTGGACCATGAGGTGTTGGGAATGTTGGGATTGAGCACTCTCTAATACTCAACACACTACAAGAGCTACACGGGAGTACCCAGAGAGAACCTCTATTCTCTTGTACTACTAAGCACAATGAAGATGAAATACAGGGGACACCAGAGACACAACTTGACTTTCGTCGTTTTGCTCCTTTTCAACTTGATTAAAACGAATACACAGACTGGTACTTAGGGTATGTACAATGGTTATATTTAGCTGTCTATAAGAGATGACACGTAGGATTTTAAATGATGTGGATGAGAGAGAAGAAGGAGAGAGAAGACTGCTGTCTACTATTTAATAGACAGCTAGCTTTACATTTTGTGTACCATTGTATAGACAGTCTGTTAATTGAATGAGAGACCACTACAGACAACTCTATAGACGATCCATTGTATGAATTATTTTTAGTGCTGTCTATGTGGAGCTACATTATAGACAACTGCCATCTATACCATTGTACATGCCCTTAATTATAACACATGTGGACGCACGAGCTAACAGGCTCGTTCCACTAAGTGCACAACTAGCCCAAGAGCCGGATCACGACTAGCTCTCCTAACGTCCTCCAACATGCAAGTATCACGAACTGGACCTATTCCTAAGCCATGCATGCACACACGTAATTAACTGCACCAGCACTAATTCAACACTAAAAAGTCTGGTCTAGTGACTCCCCTATCATCTAGCTTCATGCAACACATTAATGCAGGCCTATTTTCTAAAATAACATGCATGCATGCAACAAGATTAAACATTAACAGGGAATTGGGGGGTTCTGATATGGCGAAACGGAATGTTGCAGGCTGCGATGGTGCGGAGCATGCGAGGGGTAATGGCGTACCAGTGGTGGTGTTTCCAAAGTCGGTATCGATGGCTGAGCTATTGAATTTTCTGAGGTCAGTTGTGTTGATCACTTCTCAGGGCTGTGGTGTTAGATCTCGGGATTTACATAGAAAAGGTGGAAACGGACGCCGTTTGAGCTCGTTAAACTTTTTCTTTTAGTTGTATTGGCAAAATGCATGCTCAAATTACATCTGATTGAAATTCGTCTAATCCGTTTGTCTACCTTACGTATCATGGTTTGAACCCATCACTGATGGAGTATGTTGCTATTATGTAGCTTCTAAGCATATTTGAACTTGCTCGCAATGTGTACATGTGATGCTTTGTCAGAAGAACTCTGTAGAGCATGTTCTTCGCCATTTCTGTCCGTAAGTCTTACGTGGTAGGCCATTAAGTGGGATAGATTAACCAATTTATGGCATAAATATTTCTTGCATGTTTACTCCCATATATGCTCCATTGCTATCAATTATGTAGAACCTGTTTATCTGTGTTTGTTGTTTGTTTTAGCAATTTGGTCAATTATATCTATCACCATCAATTGAAGTCAACTCAAGTTATAAATGGTTTAGTCCTTAGTTTCTCAAGTATCACCCTCCGTATTGTATAGCTAAAATGTCCGACACATTCACAGAAAGGAAAATTCTCAAATCTAATAATTATTTTGCAGTCAGTCTGTGAAGTGCAAATCGCTGATAAGCATGAATATTGGTTCTATCAACATTGAGTATTGCGCACTTCCAAGACACGTGCTTCACTTCTTTGCTTCATTCTTCAATCATCTCCGTGCTGCTTCTGCAGAAACGAACATGGGTTGTTTTATGCACTGGATCTTGGAGGGACCCACTTCCGTGTTCTGCGAGTCCAACTTGGAGGAAGGAGAAATGTGTCGTTAAGCAACAGTATGAGGAGGTCTCCATTCCACCACACCTGATGGTCGGGACTTCCATGGTGAGTACTTACTGTTTGATTTTCATGCTTCTTAGAGCTGTAATTTTCATCCATGCTTGCCTACATATCTTGAATTATTGATATAGGAACTATTTAATTTTGTTGCTGCTGCATTGGCAAAATTTGTGGATTCTGAAGGTGACGATTTCCACCTCCCAGAGGGGAGAGAGAGAGCTGGGTTTCACTTTTTCCTTCCCAGTGAACCAAACATCAATATCATCAGGAACACTCATCAAGTGGACAGAGGGCTTTTCCATCAATGGCGCGGTAAATGTCAAAACACTTTGGTTCATACCCTACTAACTGAACCGGAATTTGTTATAAGCACACGAATTCTCCCTGCAAGGTTCTGTGAGAAAGTGATTTAATATGGCAATAGAGCCTCTGGCATGTGTTCCTTTTTTCTCAAAGGACCAGCCTTCAGTAACAAAATTCTGCATTGCTCTTTTAGAATGTTGGAGCAGAGCTTTTAGTGTTGAAGTTTAATGTCGGTGTTGCTGTTAAGTATGATATCATGTTGATTCACTAATTGCTGTATTCACCTGTAAACAATGTAGTGCTTACTCCATTCTTTTCAATTTTCAATTGTTTCAATATGATCAAACTGATTTGTTTATCTCAATGAAATATTGAGCTTGGTTAGGAATCATATTCTTGAGGTGCAGTAAGAATATTATGTTTCTCCTGTAGATGGTATCTGTGTCAATTTCCAGGCAACCAATAATAGTCACAAACTCCCAATTACTTGATTTGGATATTTATTTGATTGCTCCTGAATCATGTGGGCGAGGATGTTGTCTCTGAGTTGAGCAAGGCCATGGAGAGGGGTTAGCAATTCTGTTTGATTCAACTTTGCGGTGCATCCAAAATATTTTACTTTAAGATCCCTAACTTTATGAGGAGATCTTATAGTAATATATAACATTTCTTCTCATTTAATTAAATATTTTCGTGATTGATCCTTGCATGCAATCTATAAATAGCTGACAGCTGTTCTTTGTTACGCAGGGTTTGAAAACTGTGGAGGGCATTTGTTAACAAACTTCTTTCAGCATCAGAGGGTGCAACTTTTGCAAAGACAAGAACATTCTGGCCATCAAAGATTGTCTTCAAAAATAAAGTGATCTTTGTGTGCTAGACATCTGCACCAGATCAAGCATGTTTGTGGCAACATTTCTCAATTTTTGTGCTATCTTTTATAAGGAGTGCTACTTGGTGTTGCATTAGGATTGGGTAGAATTTCACTTCTTTAAACTAATTTAAAACTTTTCCTAAACTACAAATAATAAGGAAAATGTTCAAACTTTGCCTCTTTTTATTCTCTAATTCAAATACAACTATATATCATGACCACCATTCAACATTTCTTGATCTGTTCATGTGTACCTGAAAAATTACAGGCCATCCTATTTGTGTCAATAAGGCACTTCTCAAAGAGATTATACCGGCGGATCAATAGATTGTTGGTCGAGCTGCTGTGGCTCCAGCTGGTCTGGTTTGTGGACTGGTTGGCGGCGTTAAGGTATGAAGATATGATCAACGAAAAAGCAAACTTCACCACATTCCCTTCTAGATCCCCCATCTTTCCTCCCTCTCTTTTAACATCTCCATTCTCATTTCACTCCACATATCCCCTTACTCCAGATCCCCCATCTCTCATGTTTTTTTTTTGTTGAATTAACCTCGGCGCTGCTTCTTGCCATGTCTTGTTATTCGAATTGATATATACTTTTTCCTATTTGTGCAGAGTTTATGGAGGCTCATAGGAATTATCTGAAGGTTGGTGTTACTTCTCTTTCTCACTGTACCTTTGTTTTTTTGCTATTATTTGAAGCTTTTGGTGCTATTCTGTTTCCACCTTTTTCCTATTTCAGGTTTGAGCCTTCAAGCTAGACGGCCTAACTGCTTTTGAGTGAAATCTATTTGCTGCTGCTCCTATGCCTCATTAGGTGTTACGGAGCAATTCTTTTTGGTAATTTATTCACTGTTCTTTTAACGGCATCAACCAGTAAATGAAGAAATTAGCTATTACTATAGTTTGAGAGGAAAATGCATATTTAGGAACACTACATTAAGCTTTCTCTTCTTTATTGCTATGAAAAAAGGGAACGGTCAATTGGTTTGCACAAATTAGCTTGTTATATCCTATTTTGTGCTCAACAAATAGTTAATACATCTTCCTGCAATTTTTGTGCATGACGGTAATTCCATACAGGTTAATTTCAGGTGTTTTGTTGGAACAATATCAATGTTCTAATATGACATATTCTATGAAGGACACAGGCCATTTCCGTAACAAGGAAGCATTTTACGATGCATGAGACGTATTCAGCAAGCAGACACCAAGATCGGGATGCTACCAATTAACATTCATATCGTCTGTAAATACTTAGCAGACCTCTGTATATCGACCTGTATTAGGTTATCTGTAATAAATCATTCTATAAACATCACGTAAAATGCTAGATGCGATTGTATAATGTGCTGCTAATTATAAAAAGACTAAAGTGATAAAATTCAGAGATTTGTTGAATTTAATTCTAAT
Source organism: Rhipidocladum racemiflorum (assembly GCA_036346355.1). Lineage (NCBI taxonomy): Eukaryota > Viridiplantae > Streptophyta > Magnoliopsida > Poales > Poaceae > Rhipidocladum > Rhipidocladum racemiflorum. The sequence continues at coordinate 1,653,712 of CM070592.1, read as the reverse complement.
TTTGTTTATGCATATCCATTTTTGATAGGGAGTAGAATCCGAAGAATGTGTGAAATAAAATGGCTATTTATGTGTAAATTTGAAATTCCGTTGCAACGCACGGGCATCTTACTAGTCACCGGAATAAATTCGCAGGTCAAGTGAACATCAGGTAACAACCAGTGGAGATGAGGCAAACAATGAGTTACTTTTAGAGAGTGACTAGGGAACGGTATACCGTTGCAACGGTATAGCCATGAAACTTATGAAACTTATCAGTTTCAGTGCTGGTTTCATGAGTTTCAGTGTTTAGTTTCATCAGTTTCATGTTTTATCAGTTTTTAGTGCTAAGTTTCATGAGTTTCAGTGCAAAAAATCATAAGTTTCATGAGTTTCAGAGGTATACCGTTGCAACGGTATACTGTTTTTTAGTTTTTCTGTTACTTTTATCAGTGGAGATGAGGCAAAACAATGAGTTACTTTTATCAGAACAAATAATACCTGTCACTTATACCTAAAGTTAGTTCTATATGAAACAAAGTATGTGACGGAGTCGAACCTTGAAACACCTTTCAAATTAACGATGTGATGCTGGATTTCACCCCTTTCTCCAACTATAGAATACAGAGAAGCTCGTAAATGGATCCCAACAGAAAGACAAGATCAAAGACTCAAATAGGCAGTCTAAGGTATAAACAGGTTGAGAGTTTCACTGGGAAAATGTGTGGGAATGTAAGCAGTAGTTGATTGAGCACTATGAGGACCCAGCTTCATGGATTTAGAATTCATGATAATATATGGTTTGGAATTCATGGATTTGCAGCCTTGCATTACCAAAGTAAGTAGCCTTTCTCATTGAAGTATTAAGAACAGAATGTACATTTTAAGAACATACATTTTAAGAACATACATTTTAAGAACAGAATGTACATTTGAAGAACATTTGTTAAGGTACATCATTTAGTTGAAGGCAGAGTTCGCCTCCTCTTCAGCCACATTCTCTTGCGCACTACTGCATGGCTTCCATCAGAAATTCTTCCGCCTGCGACAGCGAATTGCTACTGCTTTGCTGTTGAACATACATCGGATTTGTAAATACTCGAGATGTAGATTTGACATCTGTAGGACCGAATATAGCAATCAGAGGGGGGGTGAATGATTGTGCGGAAGCTAAAACCAAATTCTTGATCTATTAAAAGTTTACCCCAAAATAGAACCAAATAATTGCCTCGTTTTCGAAAAAAACAGAATGATAGAGGTTTGGTAAAACGCGAATTCTCGGAGATCCAACCGTCCGATCGATCTGAAATTTGGACACAAGAAACTAGATTCCAATACGAATCAAACCCAAAAAGAATCAGCTCAATCGGACTTACGGATCAAAAGTTATGACCTTCGCAAGCTTACTGTTCCAGAAGATGGCGAGAATAAATCTAACTAGAATTGTAGCTCTTGAAAGATTTGATGAACTTGATCTTTATTTCTCCTTTCTTTTGTCTAAAATACTCCAAACAAAAGAGTACAACCCTAAAGCTTGCTCAAAGCTTGATTGCCTTCAACAGGAGGCAACCCCTCTATTTAAAGAAGGCAAACACACCTAATCCTACAAGGAGTCCTAATCCTAGAAGGATTCCTAATCCTAAAAGGATTCCCACTCCTAATCCTAGAAAGAGTATGTATTCAACACAACTCCACTTGGCCCAACCTGGCCGAGTACAACTCTTGCACGCGTATGGCAACCCTACCATACTCACGTGACTAACACTTTGCACGCGAATGACCTCATGCCATTCTCACGTGACTAACCATTCTTCATGTGCACCATTCTCTTAGCCCGAACGTCCCGCATGACATCCTTGACCACCAAGACCTCAGTTCCCCCTAAACCTAGTCCCGAACCTCAGTTCCTCCATGAACCTAGTTCCAGTCCCGTCATCGACCACATTCGCCCTCGAGCAATACCTGCACATGAACAAACCACAAAATGATTCCGAGCACAAGTCCGCGACTTGACTCACATTAAACAATGCAACCACTCACAGGAGTGCATTGCATTAAATATTCTAAGAACACGATTTCAAAACACGAACAAAAACCTTTGCAAAAATCAAAAAGCTTTTCAAATAATCAAACTGATTTCAGATCTTTTCAAATAAAGAAACCAAAAAATAAATCTTGTCGAAATATTAAACTGGTTTCAAATCTTTTTCAAATACTCATCATCAAAATCAACTGGATCAAAAATAACGATCCTTCAATCTCCCCCTTGATGAGTAATTTGACAAAACACAATATAAGATTTGACAAGAGATTGAGCAAGAACCAAAAGACCAAATAATCCCAATTCAAAAACCTCCTTGACTTGTTATGCCCTTTTTTGACAAAATAGTCATCAAGATCTCAAAACTCCCCCTTAATGAATGCAGTATCTCAAGCTTTGAAGTATATTCAAGGTATATAATCAAAGTAAAGCATTTGAAGAGTTTTTAGGAGAACTTTCTCATTTTGTATCAAATTATCCAATGAGAAAGCAAATTGTGAGAATATGGAGGCTCTAACACATAGAATAGTTATTGCATAAGCAAATTAGAGCAAACAAGTAAAATGTCATAAACAGATTTTGCCAAAGCGAAAAAGAAATCTATCATGCATAGAGAGACTTTCAAATTCACTAATATTTGTCTCAAGCCTTTTTCAACCATTTGAATTTCCTTTTTCTCTTTTAGCAAGTTTGACAATTTTGCTTTGTGATCAACAGGGATGACAAGTAACTGCACACTAGCCCATACTTGTGTATGAGTAGGTAGTTCTTTCTTGTATCTTTCTCAGTTTAAATTGGCAAGTGGCTTCACATTGTTCTGAACTTTTGTTTAGACAAGTAGCCTTTTCTTGCATCTTTTGCATTTAAATCCCTGGCAAGGAAGCTGCACATTGTACTAAACTTGTGTTTAGCCAAGTAGCTTTTGCTTGCATCTTTTTCAACTTGCTTTTAACATTAAAACACTGATTTTGCTTGAGACTCATAATGATCATTTGAAGTCCAACAAAAAACTCACACATAGTTTCTAATCAGCTCTAGCCTTTCAACAGATGACAAGAAACTTTTAAGCCTATTTCACAAATGCAATACCATAATGAGCAAGAGCCAAAATATTCTCGAAAAGCATCTCAAATTGAATTATTTTAGCCTTTTAGTGATAAGTAAAGCATTGAGCATTAACTTGGCTATATACACAAGAATAATCACCAAAGTTTTGTACTACATGATGCAATGTAAACAGGGGTTTTTACTTGAGGTGTAAAGTCAAAATACCACTTATAAAAAAATCACTTCTACGAACCAAAGTCAAGTAACCCAAAAAAAGAAAAACTCAAGACTCCCCCTCAAATCAACCCATGGGGATGAATGATCCCAAGTTCACCGCGTAAGAAAGCAAAACGAGAAAAATCAAGCGGTTTAGTGAAAATATCAGCAAGCTGAGCACCCGAATCAACAAATTTCAGTTCAATAGCTCTTTTTTCAACATGATCTCTAAGAAAATGAAATCTGATGTCAATGTGTCCAAGAAAGAGAATTACTCAAGAAGTGGCATGAACCAGATGTACTTTTTCTATTAATTCCACATCCTCCAAATTCAGCATCAGAGAAAGGTCTTAAACTAATGCGTGAAGAAGCAGAAAGCCAAATGCCAAAATCTTGAGTACCACGGAGATACCTTAAAATCCTCTTGATAGCTTGTCGATGTGAAGCACGCGAGGAAGCTTGAAAACGAGCACACAAGCACACAAAGAACTCCAATTATCTCATCCTCAACGACATCATCATCATCTTCATCAACAAAGATACTCTCCCCCTGAACATATGCACTGTGCACTGCACTATTTGGACTAGTGCCTTTAAGTAAAACAGAGGTGGAGGAAGCATCTTGAAAAATAACACTTTTAGCACGAGATGCACAAGTGAAGGAGGAGAACCAATTCTTATCATTGGACATGTGGCGTGAGCATCCGGAATCCACTAGCCATATGTTCTCCTTCCTCGCGTGAGAAGCCTACATAGAAGCAGAAAGTGTCGATGTCTCCGATCTTGGGGTTAGAAATAAAGCATTTAGGAATCCAAAGATCGAGACACACGACGCACAACAATAGGCACAACACGAGAATTTTTATGCACAAAAATAGATTTATCCTTTCCCGTGTTTTTAGCAACAAAAGGTGTTTGCTTCACCCTGGGCACATAATGAGAAGCAAAGTGCATCTTTCTGACATTAGACTTAGCATTGAACCTTTCTATCCTTTGTTGTTTAGCTAGTCTAAAGCAGAACTGAACTAAATGACCATCTTTACCATAGTGAGTGCAAGTGTATTTAACATGATGTTTAGCTTTAGAAGTAGAAGCAACATTTGCACTCATCATAGTAGAAGATAAAATTCCAGCAGATTTAAAAACAGTTTTCTCAGGCTCTTTAACAATTTCAAACTTTCCACTTTCAAGAGCTTTAACAACAGTAGGAGCATGTGATTTGTGATGAGCATAAGGATCAAAACCTAAACCTTTGTGATGAGTGCTGACTTTTGATTGATCCAAAATCATATTTAGGTTTTTCTTTCCTTTAGTAAAACGCTCTAAACAATCTTGCAAGTAATCAACTTTACGAAAGCACAAGACAATTATTGCAAGGAATATCAACCTTCTCTTTACATTTGCGACAAGTAGAGAATGAAAGAACCTCATGAGTGAGCATGTTATTAGTCATCTGAGAAACTCTAGCATTTGCATCTTTCAATTTCAATTCAAGAATCGAGCATTTAGGACAAGAGATTGAACCATGCAAATCATCAGTGGAACAGCTAGCATGTTTAACATGTTTCTCATTTTGATGCAATAGGGAAGCATGAACACTCCTTAAAGCAATAACTTCAGATTGTAGCACATCACAAGATTTGCAAGAATCATCATCAGGAATTAAAGATCTAAGCCTTGCAATTTCAGAATTGGAACTATCAATTTATAGATCTTTTTCTTTAAGAGCCTTCTTAGACTTTTTAAGTTCCAAGCTAATTTAACCATGGCATACTCAAGCTCATCATAAGAAGGCCTCACCTCTTCAAAATCGGAGTCGTTGTCGCTATCCCTTCTAGTCATGAAACACATCCCGGTGAAGTCATCATCGGAATCTCCCTTCTTGTCCTTCTTCTTATCATGTGGCTCATTATCACTCTCAAAGTCCACATCGCTAAGATCACACTCCTCTATGGCGGCTAAGACTTTCTTAGCAACTTTCCGAAAATTGGGGCGCCTAGAAGTAGTGTGTCTTGAGCTGCGTTGTGCCGATTCCCGTTCTTCTTTCTTCTTCAACTTGGGACAGTTTGCTTTAACATGCCCGGGAATGTCACACTCAAAGCAGTTGAAGGACTCCGAAGTTGTGCCTCCACGCCTCCTCATCCTCACATTGTTGAGTGCTTTAAAAGCACGTGAGGAGATGAGCACAAGATCTTCTTCAGGAAGCATCTCAAACTGTTTATCTGAAAAAGAAGCCAATGCAGACAAGGAAACAAAAGATGGTAGTCCAGACGAAGTGCTGGGGTTAGCAACAAGTGCATGTGTAGAGGACTTATCATCTCTAGGTGACAAGGAACCCATCTCATAAGTTTTTAGTCTAGAATAAAGATCATCCATGGTCAAAGTATCCAAATCAACAGTTTGATTAATCGCAGTAACAACCATGCGCCATTCAGGACTAAGAGATCTCAAAATTTTACTAGCGTTATCCTCAACTGAATTAGTTACTCCAACACCACGCAAATTACACAAGATTTTCTCAAATCGAGAGAAAAGATCATCAATTGATTCACCTGGTCTCATAGCAAAATCAGAAAAGTCCTTTTGATAAATATTTTTGCGCACTTTCTTAATCTTAGTAGAACCTTCATGATAGTCACATAATGTCTTCCAAACAGAATAAGCAGAACGTAGATGAGAAACTCGATCAAATTCTTTTTCAGAAATTCCTTGAAAAATCAAGTTTCTAGCTTTAGCATTCATATCAACGTCTACTTTATTATCATTGGTGACTATATCAGGAACATCAAAAATAGTAGAAACTTTGCACCAAACATCATTACCTTGAGCCTCAATATAGGATTGCATACGACTCTTCCAATAAGAAAAATTCGAATCATCAAGCATAGGAGGACGATTATCATACCTGTCTGACGCCATACCTTAACCTCGCTCTGATACCACTTGTAGGACCGAATATAGCAATCAGAGGGGGGGTGAATGATTGTGCGGAAGCTAAAACCAAATTCTTGATCTATTAAAAGTTTACCCCAAAATAGAACCAAATAATTGCCTCGTTTTCGAAAAAAAACAGAATGATAGAGGTTTGGTAAAACGCGAATTCTCGGAGATCCAACCGTCCGATCGATCTGAAATTTGGACACAAGAAACTAGATTCCAATACGAATCAAACCCAAAAAGAATCAGCTCAATCGGACTTACGGATCAAAAGTTATGACCTTCGCAAGCTTACTGTTCCAGAAGATGGCGAGAATAAATCTAACTAGAATTGTAGCTCGCCGAAAGATTTGATGAACTTGATCTTTATTTCTCCTTTCTTTTGTCTAAAATACTCCAAACAAAAGAGTACAACCCTAAAGCTTGCTCAAAGCTTGATTGCCTTCAACAGGAGGCAACCCCTCTATTTAAAGAAGGCAAACACACCTAATCCTACAAGGAGTCCTAATCCTAGAAGGATTCCTAATCCTAAAAGGATTCCCACTCCTAATCCTAGAAAGAGTATGTATTCAACACAACTCCACTTGGCCCAACCTGGCCGAGTACAACTCTTGCACGCGTATGGCAACCCTACCATACTCACGTGACTAACACTTTGCACGCGAATGACCTCATGCCATTCTCACGTGACTAACCATTCTTCATGTGCACCATTCTCTTAGCGAGCGTCCGCGCATGACATCCTTGACCACCAAGACCTCAGTTCCCCTAAACCTAGTCCCGAACCTCGGTTCCTCCATGAACCTAGTTCGATCCGTCATCGACCACATTCGCCCTCGAGCAATACCTGCACATGAACAAACCACAAAACGATTCCGAGCACAAGTCCGCGACTTGACTCACATTAAACAATGCAACCACTCACAGGAGTGCATTGCATTAAATATTCTAAGAACACGATTTCAAAACATGAACAAAAACCTTTGCAAAAATCAAAAAGCTTTTCAAATAATCAAACTGATTTCAGATCTTTTCAAATAAAGAAACCAAAAAATAAATCTTGTCGAAATATTAAACTGGTTTCAAATCTTTTTCAAATACTCATCATCAAAATCAACTGGATCAAAAATAACGATCCTTCAACATCTTCTGGGTATTCATCTTGAATTCCCTTGGCAATATCTGTAGTGTTGGATGGTCCAGCCTCTTCTACTGACTTAGGTCCTGTGCCCAGTTCCATATCTTCAGAACTACTACTACAGCTGCAACTCCCACTGCCACTGGAGTAGCTGCTTGAAGTATCCTCGGAAGTAGTGGTGTCGCTGAACGTATTAAAGATCGTAATGCTCTCTTTCCGTGCGTTATGAAAGGAATGGCTCTTATACTTCCCATTATAAACTGGCAAGATAGAGCCTTGCTTCAAGCCTAGGATATCCCTGCCAAGGCTGTATGATTTGTACAGCTTCCTCTCAACACCTTCCTTAATTAGATTTTGCCATTTCACCCAACTGTTCAAAAGTTTCGTGTGAAGTGTCCTCGACTGCCTTCTGCTCTAGCTCTGAGATCATCGTGCCTAAGATTCTTCTCTTACTGCGAAGAGAACGCTGCATTTCAGAAGGTAGAGGTGTGACCTATAGTTTAGTGGAGAAGTCACTCTAAGCAATATCAAATGCAACAAACAAATCCAGCCTCTAATTAATGCACATACCCTCCTTTCTAGGAACTTCTGCAAGCCATTGTTTTTAAGCTTTTGCTGCCTCCAAAAGATCCAGCAAAACCGAACAATTACCACCTGTATCGCTATGACAACGAGTTGGAAGAACAACAACACAACAACAGGGTTGTGGTCACCTGATGGACATAAATTACAGTCAGTAGTGATGCACTTTTAAATAAACAGCAGGGAAAAAATGACAGCATTTGAACTTCACCTGGATCAGCATTAGCAAACTTGGCTTCTGCTTTTCTACAAGTCGAAGCAATCTTTTGCCCTTGAAAACAAAAGGCTCAAGTCTTCAGTACGAGAATAACACTTCAAAATGGAAACCAATTAGATACCTGAGAAAGAAACATACTTTTCGTGTCGCATTGCATACTGCTGCCAATTCCTGTGACAAGAAATTTCAAGGGTGAGGCTTTGCAGATTAATTAGTTGATGTCACGTACTTTTTTTACCAGTTTCTTTTTTATTGTTTATCTCTGTTCAGTGAACTTGAAGTGTAATAACTGGTATTTGATACTGACTCCAAGATAAACAAGACTTACTTGCTGCAGATAGAGCAGTGAGAAGAATGGTCTCATCTGGTGTAAAATAGTTCAGGTCACTACTAGACAACAGATTTGATAATTCTCCTAACAAGGAAAATGAAACACCATGCAATAGTCAATTTTAGTGGTTATTTTTCGGGGAAAAATTAATGTCACGTGATAACACAAAATTGATTCAAATAAGGAAAGGAACAAACCAGGATACTTTCCAGTCCAGTAGATTGTTCCAGTTGCTGGAGCCAACAAAGTAAACAATATGCTCGATGACTTCATCACCGATACATAGGTATAATCACCAATTGTTTGGCTCGATTTTGCCTCCATTATGGTCTGGCTGATGTACACTGAAAATCCTGAGCAGTCAAGGACTGGGCTTGCATGGATCATTGAGTTAGGAGCTGTTCTTTGAAGAAACTTTCTGATGTCACCATCAGGAGAGATTGAATATAAGGTCCCATCTAGCAAGCCAATTGATATCCAACCTATCATAGCAGCCAAACAAAGTAGAAAGAATGACAGCATATTACAAATTAGCACGCATATAGGTGTTGGTAAAACTATGAATGTTGAAGAGAATGCAGTTACTATTGACGGGAGAATGTGAAAACTTTTTATGTTACAAGGCAAAAAAAAAAGAAAGAACGGTTAAACAGTTAAACAATGCAACTACTGCCCCATGAAAATTACGCCGCTTCAGATGTGAACTAGTCAGGGAACAAATGTGTTCCAAAATCCAAATATATGTTGATATATATATATATTTTTTTGCTTACCATTGGAATCCACAGTTGGCAAGCTTTTCCCATTACTAAGTGGACCAACATTCTGCTGCCATGAAATGTTTCCTGTCGAAACATCAAGCCCCATCACAATGGTGCAATTGTCATCACTTTGTCAATTGAGCCCAAGTCTTGTATCCATCTGAACTGACGGCTATGAATGTTAAAGGAATAGAGTTGGCCTTCAGTATTTGATGAAATAACCCTAAAATTGCAAATCTAAGTTTGAATTAGGCTTTATTTGCGTTTTTTTTGAATTTTTCTGATTTTTTTCGGATTTTATTTGCATTTATTTGATTAAATTACGAATTCTTTCCGTTTCGGGAAGGTTTCGTCCCGGGGACGCTTTCCCCTTTTGGCCTTTGCGTCTTCCCCGCACTCCCGCGCCAGCCCGCGCGTTGCCGCCTTCCCCGCGCGCCCGCGCCCTCGCTCGAACCCGCCTCCGCCCTCGCGCCCCGCTTGCCAGCGCCTCGGCTCGCGCCGCGCCGCGCCAGCGTTGCCGCCTCCGCGCTGCGCTTTCGCGCCCCGCCCGGCCGCCTTGCCACTGCTCCTCTTCCCGAGAAGCTAGCTGCCATGGCGACCTTTTGCCGGCCAGCTGCGTCCCATCGCCGCCCTAGCTCCGTGAGTACTCGCCTCCGTCATTTGCTCGCGCCGCGCCCGCTCCGAGCACCGCGCCGCTCGTCCCGTTTCGTCGCCGCAGCCCTACTCGGTCTTTCCCGCAATCATGAAGCCGACGGCTTTCCCCGCGCCCTCGCCGGCTATTTAAACATTCCCCGGCCGCCATTTTTGGCCCGTCAAGCCCGCCGCCCTTCCCTCTCTCGATTCCCCTCTTTTCCCCGTTTCCCCGTGCACTTCCGTGGCCGCGCCACGGGCGTCCTCCTCCTCTCCGGTCGATCTCTCCGCCGTTAGCTCGCCCCGCCGCCGCTTGGTCTCCCCCGAGCCAAGCCCTAGGACCGGGTGAGCTCCCCTCTCCCTTTCCCTCTCGCCCGTTCGTGCCCGTGCCCTAACTCGCCCTTTTTTTTCTTCTTCTTCCTCGCCTCCGGCGCCTGCTCCGCCTTGCGCCGCCTGGCTCCGGCCTCGCCTCCTCCCTCTCCCGCTGACGCCCTGGCCCACGCGCCAGCTTCCTCCCTCTCTCTCGCTGCAGCCCGGCCCCGCATGGCAGCCGCACCTAGCCAGGCCGCAGCGCGGCCAGCCTCCCCCTCCCACGCTTGCGCCCGGGCCCACTCGTCAGTGCGCCCTGGCCGTGAGTAATGGGCCGGCCCAGTGGCCATTCCCCATGCGCGCGAAACCAGGCCGAATTCGGCCCAACGCAGCCCAAATGAACAGTGTTTATTTTCCATTTTCTATTCGGTTTTTAATTCCAAAAATCCTTTTTAAATCATTTCAATATCCAAAAATGTCCCAAAAATATCCAAAAGCCCAAAAATACCCAAAAATGCATATTCTGAACCGTTTCGAGCCACTGAGTCCGAAAATGACCTCCGTTTCACCAAACTAAGTTTCCAAAATTCCCAAAATGCCCTCCGACCCATTCTCGGCTTGTTTTCTCTCTCGGTTTTTCTCTTTTCTTTTCTCTTCTTTCTTTTGGTATTATTTATTGTTTATCTTATGATGTTTGTTTACGATAGAAACGACGACCGAGCAGTACCAACTCCCGGAGCCGACACAGGAGCAGGAGCAGTACTTGGAATCGGAGCCGGACCAGCGAGACGCCGAGTACGACTACACCAACACTGAACTAGGGAACCCCTCCGCCTCGCAAGGCAAGCCATACTCCATTGATCATGTTGAACCTAATATTCCCTAAAATACTTCATAAGTTATTTTCTACCGCATTATTTCCGAACTATATGTTGAAATATCGCAAAGTTGGTATGTTTGAATGACATGATAGCTAGTTAATGCCAAAAAAGCTCATGGAACTTCCTTGACAAATATTAAATCCGAATAATCCTTTGTAACCCTAGAACATCACTGTTGTCATTATTTGGCTAGGTATTCTATTATAGTTAATTAGACCATTTTAAAAGGAAACATGAAATGTCGATGTACTTGGATGTGGAATGTTTATGAAATGTTGCGGTCCGGGGGATAGTATTGGGCTAACTACCGGATGGGTGTTAGTCGATCCCGTACGAGGTGATACCAAGGTATGGATGGATGATGGTGCTGCGGATACTGTGGGTGTGGAATGTAATGGTTTGGTCTATGACAAGTAAGGACTTACAACCTTGGGTAAAAGTAAATAACTTAAGAAATCGTTCGACCACGAGTTGGGCGGTCAACCGTTGGCTTGACTCAACGTAGCTTTCGGTACATTGTACTTTCCCGGAATACCTATAGGAGCAGGGTTACCTTCCGGTATGGGAGATGGTCACTTGATTATGGGGTGGAGCGAAAGTGTGCACGAGGAAGCGTGGCATTCGGGTTCACAATGGTAGGTGTCCACGATGAACGGGATCGCGAACTTCACTGCGGCGGTGGGGACCCCGGGTTAATGTGGACCGAAACTCTACCGGATAGGGGCTAAAGGGGAAAGATCCAACGAAAAGCTATGATAATCTCGATCCGGCCGCATGCTTAAAAGTTGCATGTTAATCGCGTGGCATAACGATCGTGGAATCTTGTGGGTAAAGCTGAACACCCCTGCAGAGTGTAATCAAATGGTATTCGAATACGCCGTGCTTCCGGTAAATGAAGCTGAGTTAAAATGGGGTGAATCCCGCACCTAAGCTCAAGTAGTTTTTGGATTAACAAGTATGGGAATGGATAACTTTGGAAACCCCCTTATTCATATTATTATTATGATTTGTGTTTTAAATGAAATGCCAAATATTATGAAAACTTGCATACACAAATGAGACATATGGCTATCTCTTGTTATCCCTTGCATATGATAATCAGGATTCACTGTGTGGCTTGTTGAGTACGTTGTAGTACTCACCCTTGCTTAATTAACCCATTTTAGAGTATCAAGATGTTGGTGACTTCCAAGAGATCGTAGATGGCGACACAGTGTGGTTCTAAGTCTCAGTCTTCGCTCAACTCGCCTGTGGATTTTACTCTTGCGCTAACTCTCTTTTGTGATGTAATATATACTTGAAGCTCGTCGCTTCCTTTGAAAACTCTGGCCGTTAGGCCTTATGTGATGTAAAAACAGTTGTATTGATCTTTTGCGGGTAACGTACAACTTGGTTTCCGGTGACTAATCTTCCTGGGTAGTCATTTCGGAGTTTAAACGCACCCCTGAAAAGGCGGTCCGTCACATTTGATATCTGTTTAACCATATGGATCGCATCACGAATTAAATAAGGTAGGATAAAAAGGTGAGAAGACAAAACCATGGAAATTTGAGAACAGCTATATGCATTGAAAATGAGGCCTTACATAAAGAGTCCCCTCGCACTGATCAACAACTGGAGCTGAATTGAAATAGCAGATTGAGATATTTCTCTTGCAGCCGAGACGGTAACCAACGCGATCAAGCACAGGCCCGACACTCCATTGTAGTCCAGTGCGCAACGAGAGAGAAATGGCCACGGTTCTTAATGGTAAGAAAGAGAGATGAATAACTGCCGTTGATAGATAGACCGATGATCTCCTCAGATCTCCCCGGCGTTGAATTGATGCTAAAAAATACTTCTGACGCTGGATCAGTAGTATCTATGTTTTGTGGAGTTATCTTCATGACCTTATCTTCTGCCACCAAATATATCTGCACAGCAGATACAATTCATTCTCTGATAAGGCATTATGTAACAATAACGCAATTGATACATCCAAAAAGGCGCTTTGCAAAATAAAACTAAGAATCATCATAAAATGTAGAGTTGCAACTGCAAATGGAGGAAACAAAACTCCTGAAGACTTGGACCCTTGAAACCAAAAAGAACTGGAAAAGAAAGGGAAAAGATTTCATTGTATGTCTGTGAAATCATGAAGAATTTCACACAACTCGATTACCTTCTCTCAAGTCAGGCATCCCTTCTCGTGACATACAGGAATCAAGCAAGGAAACAAAGCAACAAGAAACTACAAGGAACAAGGAAGAAAATGTATTACCATTTTCAGTAGTATTACTCGCGTAGAAGCTCTGAAGGGTTGGCGATTCCAAGCACACGGCACCGATCAGAAAGTACACGAGCAGGCATAGGCGTTGCGGTATTCTCATGGCCATGGTTGCGCAGTTTCAGAGAGAAAGAGTAAGGCTCAATTTGGAACCAAGGTATTTCTACTAGAATCTGAGAGAAACCCAACCAAACGGGCTAAAACTCGGAACGATTCTTCTCGAAACGTTTCTTCTTTTTCCACACTGTGGCTGAATCACCCTCAACCCCATTACTACTAGTTTCTACTAGGATCTGGAACCGTACCAAACGGTTTGCAAGAAGTGATTCTGATTCTACATGAAACGTTTCTACCAAGAATCTGGAACCGTTTCCGTTTCTACTAGAATCTGGGAACCGTACCAAACGGGCCTAAGTAATTGCATGCACTCCGTTTCTACTAGAATCTGGGAACCGTACCAAACGGGCCTAAGTAACTGCATGCACGCATTTTTCCGATGAGTAAGCAACGACTCACTTGGGCAGGTTTAAACTAACAGGAACAATAAAAACACATAAATAAAAAAGTATTGTATGAACAAGCAAGAAGAAAAACCAGAGCCTAGCAAGAACCAAAGCAAGCAAGATCGATGGCTGAAAGAGAGGACCTGGATTTTTCTTGTCAATCCTACAAAACAAGCATACGGTGGAAATATGAAACGAAGGGAACTCACAATTCTTCAAGAATATATGCGACCGTGTCGCGATAAGCAATAAGGGATCGTCTCCAAGAATTTCGATGCCAACAGGCGAGCAGGCGACACCATACACACACACACGCACGAGCACTGCGATCTCTGAAGAAAAATGCGCTTGCCTGACGGACTACGCGAACAGAGAACTCGATGCCAACAGACGAGGAGGGGACTCCGGCGCTGGCGGGGGAGGAGGGGCTTCGCTGTTCTTGGCTTGGTGCGGAGAGGCGGTTTGGTCTGCGCGACTGCGAGGCGATCGACTCCAAGGCGTGGGGGCGATGGGCTCGCGCCACCAACGCTATTTATAGCGGAGCGGGCGGCTGCTCAGAGTCCCCCGAGTTGGCGGGGGCCAACCGACGCGACCCAGCCAAAGCGAGCGGAAGAGAACGAACCGCCTCTTTCTACAAGAGTCTGAAATTCTTGAAATTTTTGGAAAACTTCAGATTTGTGCTTCAGCAGATAAATCCAGGTAAATTTACTAAAATCATCAATGAAACTTACATAGTATTTCTTCCTCCCTACAGACTCAGAAGCAGGACCCCAGACATCAGAGAAAACAAGTTCCAAGGGAAAAGTGGAAACACTAGATAAGGCAATTGGTGACTCTTTGCTTGTTGACAAGCGTTACAGATTGATTCATTATCAGACTCTTCTAAGCAAGGGAGATTATTTTTAGTGACTACTTGTTTGACAATAGTAGAGGATGGATGACCTAGCCGCCCATGTCACGACTAGGGGTATGAACAGTGGTATGACCAATATGACTAATATCCATACCTGCTCCACTAGCTGTATGGATTTGATTGCCGCCGTTGTATTTTTCCTTGATAGTAAGCTTCTCCAATTCACCTGTGATGTGGTCTGTAGCACCGGTATCAATATACCAGTTCGTGTCTACTCCATAGGAGTTTGTAGCTGCAGCAGCGTGTTTCTCATCTGCAACATAATTTTCATCATATCTATACCAACAATCAGTAGCAATATGACCTCTTTTGAAACAAACTTGGCAAATTGGACGGTTGTCGTTGCCACCATTGCGGCCATGACCACGGCCACCACGGCTTCCGCGGCCCCGGCCATGTTGCTGCAACTGTTGCACACCCCTGCCGCCAAAGTCACCTCCACGTGCACTGGTTCCTCCACCGCGCATTGCACCGCGTCCTTGATTTGCGGCATTTGCAGAGCCACCTTGTATGCCAGCCCGATAGAGTTCGAGCCGTGTCTCAAAATTGTGGAGCTGTGAGTACAACTCTCCCACAGAGATTGGCTCCACCCTAGTACATATGGCAGTGATGACAGGGCTAAAGTCCTCATCTAGTCCAGTAATAATATACTGAACCGAGTCTTCTTCTTCGAGTGGCCGACCACCAGCGGCCATCTCATCACCGAGTGCCTTCATCTTTACAAAAGTACTCGGCGACTGTCTGGTTGCCCTTCTGCGTTGTAGCGAGAGCAATGCGAGTGTTCACTGACCTCGCGCGGGTATGCGATGAGTACATTCGCTCTATCGCTCCCCATGCCTCGGCTGCGGTTTTGCACGCAACAACTTGGATCAGGACGTCCCGTGTTAGAGACGAGAGGATGTACCCCAAGACCTTTTGGTCCGATGCCTCCCAATCTTCATATGCCGGGTTAGGCTTCTTCTCTGTCTTCCCATTTGTTGTGACAGCGATCTCCAGTTCTGGCGCCATTGCAGCGCCAGTGAGGTGCCCGTGGAGTCGTGCCCCAAGGATGGTGGCGCTAATCTGCGCCTTCCAGAGAGCGTGATTGGTCTTGTTGAGCTTTTCTGTTATTGGATGGCCTTGCAATGGATTCACAGCCGCCGCACTTGACGAAGCAGCCATGGCACATGACGATCTTGGCTGCAATCTAGCACGACGACGTGATTGGCAATGGCTCTGATACCATGTCAAAAGTGCAGGAAGCGGTGACCCATCCGTCACGTCTTGCGTGTTAATATATGGCAGAAACAGCCTCTGCCATAGCAATTACAAGGAAGGTACAACGTATATGGTCATCCAGATTTACAGGAACAAACAATTCTTATCTAGGAAAGAAACTATCCTAAGAATAGAAGCTAATCTCTTTCTATCGGAACCGTTCCGGATTGACAGCGCATGTCTGTGAATATACCTTGTATTCTTCTAACAGTTAGTTCTTCGACTTTATTTTGTCTTCAGTTGTAACCGAGTTCACTTCACAAGTATGCGTGTTTGATGTTGGGAAACCATTTGATCCACAAAGATCCAGTATGGTTTCTTAACCGAAACCCTAGTTATAGCTTATAAATAGGAGTTAGGGGTTCCACCCCATTATACATGCAATCAGAAACAAAGGATTGATTCCCTACTGTGTCCCTCCTTCTCTCTGTTCTCCACTTTATATCTGTTCGGAAACCTCATACTATTTTGGTAGCGATATTGCTTAACACGTTATCAGCACAAAACTCTACTAGTGAATAGATTGGAAAGTGAGAAAGGTGAGATTCAAGGGATTGATCTAATCACTCGTTTGAATCTATGTATGCATCTAATCTACGTGGCACAAGCTACGAAACACAACGATTTTACAGTACATGGCACGAAGTCATCTACTGTAGTGTTGGCCCTCCAGATAATGCTCGAAGCACCGACCGCCGACTCGACCGCGCATGAAGCACCACACCGCCGGTTGCCAACATGGTGCTCAAAGCTCGAAGCCACCATCGCACAGCATCGCCCGAAGCACCGGTCGCTGACCGCCGCTGGCCCCGAAGGGCTGCCACATCGGCTCGAAGCTGCGCACGCCCAAACCGCCGCTGGCTCGACCGCACACGAAGTGCCACACCGCCCGGTGCCTCGCCTTCCGCGCCGCCCTACGCCTCGGCATCCGGCACGAAGCCGACCGTTGCCTGTCACATCCTCAAAATAAAAGAAATGAAATTAAAAAATCTAAAATATGGATTGTGGTTATAATTTGGATTTTAATCTTTTTGTGGATTCAATGGAATATGCATTGCTTTGTCTTCCTTTTAATTTACCTAGAAGGAAGAATCTTCATTACAAAAACCTGAAATCTGAGAATGTAAAATTTGAGGAAAATATGACTAAGTCCCAAATCCTCTGTATGACACCTCTGAAAATTTTTGTTAAGTTTTGAATTGATTTACTGATTTTATAAAATCAAAAACAGCAAATAGAGTTTTGGACCTAGAGCAATGACAGAATTTTATAAAAAAAATATAAGTGTTCTTCATCTGAAATTTTTACCCTAGAATGAAAATAATCCTAGGACAATACAATAAAAAATTCAAAATTATTTGACTTATTTTGTGGCCACAGAAAAATCATTTTCGGAAAAGGGCTATTCCTGACAGAGTCATTGTCAGATTTTTATAAAAATCTTGGCTTGGTATTTTGTTTGAAATTTTTATGGTAGATCACATGCATCTTCAGGACCCCTCAAAAAAAATTATCAAAAATTCCTAACAGGTTTTGGTAGCTGTACTAAATCGGAATGTACTTATTATCCAAAATCAGGAAAAACAAAAACTTAAAAACCCTCTTTTCTTTTCACTGTCAAGCCGGCCCACCAGCAGGTAGGACCCACCTGGCAGCTCGCCCGGCCCCATTGCCCTCATTGTCACGTGGCCCCGGACCCCACGGATCATCCTCCCCTCTTCTTCCCTTCCCCTCTCTTCTCTCTCCCGTGCGAGCATCGCACTGAGGCACCGCCGCAGCAGCCAATTCCCCGCCTCCCTCTGATGCAGCGATGATTCTGGCTTCAAATCATGACTGTGGAAGCTCTCTCCATTGGTTCCTCTCTGTCGCGGTGACCGAATCCTTCCCCTTTCCTTCTCTACCATGGCCGTTGACCGTCCTTTTCCACTCTGTCACGGCACTGAGCCGATGCCGCCCCTGGGACTTGAGCTTGAACCGTCAAGTTGCCCCATATCTGCTCGCAGTCTCTTCTTTCTCCTTGCTCGAGCTCGCGTGCGCATGAACTTCGCCAGGAGCCACTGCCGTTGTTGTCCTTTTCCCTGTGGCACCGAATCAAGTTCACCGATCTTCAACTCTCCCTTCTCCCTCCTGGCGACTACTTAAGCCACTAATTGGCTGATTGGTGCTTCTCCGCACTGCCCTACTCCCAGACCGAGAGCTTGCCTATGGCACTTCACTGAGATCGTCGACCGTAGGATAGGCCAGTGCGGAGATCGATCAATTTGTTCACGCTGGTAAGCCACTTTCCAATTCGTCCATACTGGACTACCCCCAACCCCTAATGACCCCATTCCATTGCTCGATTTCAGCGGGGATCGCTCGGAAAGCTGCCGCGATGGCCTTCTTCTTCCTTAGCTCTGACGCACGATGACACAACGCCTCAGCTCTTCTCCTACCCGGTGAGTCTTCCGATTAGAACCCTCTTGGCCCACTGATGCTCGCCGACCCCCATTGCCGCCACCACACTGCTCCGCTGAGAGCCCACCTCCGGTCATTCCCGAGCCGAATCGACCTAAGCCCTAGACTCCTCACGTCGTTCTCTTGCTTACCGCGTCCTCGCCCAACTGTCTCCAGCCTTGCTCCACCGCCAGCGACCACCGCCGCCGCCTTCCCCTGTCTAGTGCGGCTGACGAGTGGGCCATCCTCGTCAGTCTCATTCCCTCATGGCCGAGCCATAACGCACCAATAGTGGCCCCACCTTTGTTAGTCTTGGACGCATCTCAGTGGTTTTGCTCAGAAGCCAAAATACGCTTTCCTTAATAAAAAGCGTATTTCTGCTTTTTCTGAATTTTCCAAAATAGAGAACACTAGTTTGCCTATAACTTTTGCAATATAGCTCCAAATTATGCCAAACTAGTTTCTAAAATTGTGTTTCTGAATATAGAAAAACATGTCAAATTTACACATAGAATAGTGTTTGAAATTCAAATCTAAACCCTAGGTCGATTATGTGTTAATGTGAAATTTTTGCAAATTACCCCCAAATTTGATGAGACTAATTTTAATGTGTTACTGAGGTCATTAGGTTTCCATTTATGCAAAAATATTTAATTTTGAACTTAGTTTGTATCAAATGTTTAAATAGATTAGTTTCAATGTGTTCAAATTTAAATTATTCGTAACTAGTGCAAATAAATTTCAAAACTTGTGAAACCAGTTCCTGTGATTTCATGAAATGGTACTCTCTCTGTTTATGCAAAAATATTTAGGTTGGACTTGTTTAGTCATAAGGTTCAATATAGTCATTTCATGTGTAAATAGGGTTTAAGTTATCCATGCATGCTTAATGTGAAACAAGCTTAGTTTGAATTGAAATTCAATACCTATACTTTTGAAATAGCATGATTTTAGGCTCTGTAACAATAGCTTAACTTGCCACCTTTTGTACTTTAGTTAACTACACGAGTATGACTACTAGTTCATTTAGAGTTTCGATCGATCGTACCAACTAATTAACCTTGACCTAATTTCATAAATCCAAACAATCTTAGCTTCTTGAATTTGAAGGTAAATATAATTATATGTACAATTTTGGCCTCTTGAATTCGTAAAGTAAAATTTTAACTTTCATAGATAACGATTTTGGTACTCTACGCTAGTAGTTGGACCCAAACCCTAAAACCTCGCCCATCTATACACTCTCGTGCTTGTTATCATGAATGATTCTATTTGTGCTTATGTTTGACTTCTTTTTGCCACATGTATGTTTGTCTTCCTTCTTTTATTGAATTTGGTTATTTGTTTTGCTTCTTATTAAACGATGTAGACCCCAACGTTTCGGATACCGTCATCGACGACCTCGACTCCACCCTCCTTTGACCATGTTGATCCTACTATTTTAATTTGGTTGCCTTGTTTTATCAAAACTATTATGCATGCGCTATGTTTAGTAAACGTTGCTATATTGTGGGATTTGGTAAAAATATACCTAGCTCATGGAATTTCATTAATAAATGTTGACATGAGAACATTGAGAACCCTAGATTATGGATATACATACAATAATGTTAGTTGGGTATACACGAATATTAATTGCACATGCCTAGTATGCTTTAGAAATGGGATCATGAACAAATGGTTATATTGTTCGTGATAAATACTGAAATTTGGACATGTTTGGGGAGAGACATGTGTTGTCATGTAGTTTAAAAAGGTTGGACATGACAGTAAATGATACCGATATCTTCACAAAAATGAAAATAAAACTATGGTTTGACACGGGCAAATTATGGCAATAGCTGGGTGTGCAAGCGTTAACTTCTACGTAGTGTAGGGGGAGTATTCGCCTGGGTCGGATTAAGGACCGAACTTAGTGTTGTATAATCCAAGAATTATCGTACAACCACAAGTGCTATTATGGGGTAGCCTTAACCTATTAAGTTATTTAAAACTGGCTTTGCACATTGGAAGGCTGAAGTAGCACAAGCAGTAAATCCTATCGAGTTTGCTTGTAAGGGGCTGCCACATTTGTCTTGTGGGTAAATGCATACCGATGCAACGATGTACGCCTGGCTATTGAGCTTAAAAAGATTATTTTGTTTCATGTGATTGGTTGTTTCTACCACAGCAAGGGTTTTACGTCACTGGGCTGGTACAAAGCTAGGTTTGAATAATGTAACGGTTATGTATGATCTATATGCGGCACACGAAAGGAAGTGTGTTAATTTTGTAATGCACAATGAGTTGATTATTCCTTGTGGGAAATGTTGTACACCTCTGTAGAGTTTAAATCTTTTCAAAGAGCCATTCCCGCGGTTATGGGTGTCTTGGTGCACTGACACTAGTTAGAGTTTTGGTATTTTCATAAAATGGATTGAGATTGGAAATGGTTGTTGGGAAAATCTTTATTTCAGTTTTGTTGCCTAGGGTGTGGCAAAGGATGACATTTTACTCGTGATCATGGAGGATTGTGAGTTGTTACATTTATTCATACTTGTTATTTACATATATGTCAATTGCTTTTACAAATCATGCTTGCAATCTACTATTCAGTATTTACAATTCAATTTTCGCTTTATGCAAATAAACTCGGGAGCGTTCTTCATGACATAGCTTGCATTTATTATATATTTGTGATACACTACAAGTCTTGCGAGTACATATGTGTACTCAACCTTGCTATTGTTGATATTCAGAGAACGAGGAGACAAAAATTCCTGACCTTGACGTAGATTACGGGGACTTTGCTAATGAATCTTACTAAGGTTTACCCTTGACAGCTGCTTGTGGTATTTTGGGTAGAAGGCATACTGTCGAGCAATGTATCTTTCGTTGCAAAGTTTTAAATTCGGCCAATAAGCTGTCACGACCTGCGAAACCACCCAGGAATTCGGTTTCGGACAGAGATTGGATATCACCTGCTTACATCAATAAAAGACAGCAGAAGAACATTAAATAGGTAAATGTAGCCAATAAGATAAAGTTAAAAGAACTTTGTAGGCCACTGGCCTAAAACTCAAATTACGAACCATCAATTGAAAACAAACCCATAGGAAAGGCCTGAGTGCGGCCATGACCCTATACGCCATCACCACTGAGGGTATAGGTAACCAAGCAACTGTCTTCTTTCTTTTTCTCTGAATAAATGTCAACAAGCAATGTTGAGTACACGTATGTACTCGCAAGACTTTAGTGTATGGAAATAAATAATTATGCATGGTTCGTCCAAAGGGATTAAGCTTCTACACTAACTTTATTTTTAGCATAAAGCATATTTTATTTGCAATAGAGTAGTACATAAAACAATTTTGGATTTGTAAAGAGCACTTTAGTTAGAAAGTAATTAGCAGTATATAAAGCATTTGTACATCAATTCGTAACCAATCCAACAAGTATGTTGCATCCAACTCCTCGCGATACCATTAATCCAACCTTTCATATTAACGATCCAACTCGTCCTACCAACACATTTTTCTTTCAAGTGTTTGCAAAAACCAAAACCAAAAATACTATACTTGACATTATGTCCCAAGTTGCTCTTGACCGTGAGCATGGCTAATCGATTAGGTTTAAATCTTTGCAGAGAGTGTACACTTTACCCACATGACATATTCTAGCAATCATGTCAACCATACCACGCAATACACAAGTACCTGTTTTGCTAGACTATGACGAAACTTTTCGACTAGCTAGAGCCCAACCTTACATTAGCCCGGGTATGACCATCCTTGCTATAGTGGCAGAACCCACTCATTGTACATTTTAGTACATTCATTGGGAACACATCCCATCACTCTAGTTCTCCCCATAGCAAGGCA
Organism: Rhipidocladum racemiflorum; assembly: GCA_036346355.1. Taxonomy (NCBI): domain Eukaryota; kingdom Viridiplantae; phylum Streptophyta; class Magnoliopsida; order Poales; family Poaceae; genus Rhipidocladum; species Rhipidocladum racemiflorum. The sequence continues at coordinate 1,631,408 of CM070592.1, read as the reverse complement.
TACCGTTGTATCGGGTTGCTTTGGTCCCAATGCCTTGGTGAAGAGAGCACCCTCGAACGACACCACTCCCCCGATTCGTCCATACTACTCGGGCTGCCAACATGCAAGGTTTAAACTCCAACTAATTTACTAAGTTAAGGCTATCCCATAACTAGCACATGTGGTTGCACAATTTGACTCAGTTGATAGCATCAAGTTCAGTCCTTAGGGTGACTCAGGTGAGATCTTCCAATTCCACTTGCTATAGCCGTAGAGAATGGTCACTAGCGGCCCCACGGAGCTCCCATGTGAGGAGCCTCCCTTTTACAGTACAATGCACCGTAAAAGATAGGTTCTAATGTGCTTCATGTGCTAGTCTGTAACACCCCAAAATTTTGCTTTTCTTAAATTTATGTGTGATTTGGCACTTTGGTGAATTTTTGGAATTTTCTGGAATTTATTTGAATTTATTCCATTTTGAAATAATTAAAGAATTTAACTTTGCAAATAAAATTTTGTTGGAAATATTTTATTTGAGTCCAAAATGCCCCAAAGTATTTTCCAGAATTTTTCTGGAATTTTTCTGAGTATTTTGCTATTTTTCTTGAATTAAATGAATTACTGGAAATTATTTTAAATATTAAATCGCTGGAAAATCGAACCGGGTCGGTTACTGTTTCTCCGACCAAGCCCGAGTCCGACTCGAGTCCGACCCGAGCCACGTGACTTGACCAAACCCCACTCGATCCGAACCGTTGGATCAGAATCCAACGGTCCAGATTGGACCGCACCGGTTGAGCTGAGTCCGGGCCGGATCCGACCGCGCCCGCGCGATCGTGACCGTCGATCGTGCCACGTGGACGGCCGTGCGTCATCGTCTCCGTCGAATCCGAGCCGGACTCCGCCGCCGCGTAGCCGCCGCGTCTGGTTAGGTTTCCGTTTTGTGCGCGCATGCCGAGGCCATTTAAGGCGTGGGTCATCGCCCGAGGACCGCCGTTTGCGAGCGCACATGTTGCCCTAGTTTCCAATGCCCGAGCCGCCGCCGCCTGCCCGCAATCTTTCGCCGGAGTTCGTGAAGCACCACCGTGGTTTCTTCCTCTCCTCCGGTCCCGATAGCCCGTTCCGTGCCGCGTGGGTCCCAGATCTGGAACCCCCATCGCGTGACGCGCCCGTGGGACACCTTCGTTTCGCCGGATCTGCCCCGAGTCGCCGTCCCGTGGGTCGTCTTCTTCGGTTCCGGTGACCAAGCCCCGCCGCGACGCCATCGTCACCCACGAACTCCTCGGTAGTCCGTCGAGGATCAGAAGCGATCGCGGTGAGTCCACGTCATCCCGGGTAAATCTACGTTTCGATTTCTAGATCCAATCTCAGCCGTTGGATTTAGATCTAACGCTTCGTATTGAGCCACGTAACCGTAGTAGTAACTAACTAGATTAGATCCGGACCGTTGGATCTAGATCCAACGGCCCAGATGTAGCCACGTAGCCTAGGCGCGCCGCACCGTGCGAGCGCACGTGGGCCGCTGACATGCGGGCCCGCATGTCAGCCGCACCAAGCCGTGCGCCAGTCCACCGTGGACCCGTGCCGCCCGTGGACCCAGTCCATGGACCGAACACGTGGCAGCGCCCGGGAGGTGCCACGTGTCATCTTTGGCGTCGACGCATAGCGTCATCACGGGACCCGTTCGGTGGTGACGTCAGCAAGTCCACGTGGACCAATCGGATGCTGACATGTGTCCTCGCTGACGCCATAATTAATTTCCGAAAAAGAAAATGATTTATTAATTCGAAATAATGATTTCAGATTTTGTTTCAAACTTCAAACGCTTATAACTTTTGCGTTTCAACTCCGATTTGAGTGATTCAAATTTCTAAATTTGTATAAAATTGAGATCTACCTAATTATGAATTTTATTTAATTTTTGGACTAAAGTTTTTCTCTGTAAAATTATTTAATTGATTATTTAAACTTTAAATAATCATAACTTTTGCATTTTAACTCCGAATTTGACGATTCCAGTTCCTAAAAATTCATAAAATTATGTTCTCTCTGTTTATGGGTTTTATTTGGAGTTTTGTGATGCTTTTTCCTATTGTTTATTTGTGTATTGCTATTTGCACGTATTACGAGTAGACGTTGAAGTGCCCGAAGGCTTCGAAGGAGAAGTGTTGACCCAGGAGCCAGCTCAAGACCAAGAACAAGTACTTTTTGAAGGCAAGTTATGCTTTGACCATGTTGATCCTATTTTGAAACCTATTTTGATTTAACTTATTGCATGCTAGTTCAATTATAAAATACTTTATTTAGATTTGGGAAATTAGATAAATGCCAAATTGCTGTATGACACCTTGATTACTTAAGTATGTGCCATGACCCCTTGTCACCCTAGTTGTGGATTACTAGTTGGACACTACTAAAACTGCCAACATGGGATTGTAGATCGTTGTAGTATATGGCTTAGACCTGCTACGTACTCATGACATGATTTTGGACAATCAAATGTTAATATTGACTTAATGATATATTGAACCTGTTTTGGGAAGATATCATGTGATGTTGATGGCACGTGGTGCATGGTAATCAACTGGGGTTTGATAAATAGCTTTTGACCAGGGCATGTGGCAAGAATGATCAGGTGGGCCAGTTGTGGCATTGGGAATGATGTTTTGGTTCTTCGGGTAGTCTTGGCCTGGTCACCCTAAGGACTTCACCTTGCAAGCCTTTGAACTGAGTCAATCTTGCAACCACATGTCTGTAATGGGACGGACCTAGTTGATTAAGTTGCTAATAACGTACCTGTGGGACCTCAGGAGGTCAACTACACCCTTTGTGTAAGTTATGCGGGGAGCGCATCGGGCCGAGGCAGGTACCCATCTAACGGTTGGTTGGCCTAAACTTCGCCTTAGCTAAGGGAAGGGTTAGTGTGCAACAACCGGGGAGGACCACTTGTATTGTTAGAAGTTTCCGAAAGACTTTGTTACGGGAACTCGCCTTTGTGGTGTTTGACTGTATCTTGTGGGTAAAGTGCATAACCTCTGTAGAGTATAAAATCTATTCGAATAGCCGTGTCCGCGGTATTGGACATCGCTTGGAAATTACAGTCAAGGGTTAGACTTTCTCAAAAATAACTTGGATTGGAAAGGTTGGGTTGGATTAATAATGATGATGATGGAAACGTGGATTAGGATGGGAAAGATGTTTACTAAACTCCTTGAAAAGTTATTTATGCTTTACTTGTTACTACTGCTTTCGAATCTACTTATGATACTTGTTAAATGCTCTTACTGCAAATATACCTTGAGCCACTCCTTTGTATTAAGCCATGCATGTAGTATATTAGCTGCATTCTGTGCATAACTTGCTGAGTACCAAGTACTCACCCTTGCCACAATACAACACCAGTTGAAGAGGAGACTACACCAGCTTTGGAGGAGGAGCTCCAAGAGGAACCGTCTACTTAGGGAGCGAGCCGGTCAGGTTGCCTGTGGTATACTGGATGGCGCCACGGGTTATCTTATTTTTCCGCTGCTATTATTTCTCTCTTAATAAGTTTAGCCTGCGTATGTATATTTGTAACTTGACCATAAGGTCGAGCAATCAGTTTGACTATTTAATTAAAGTACTTTATTAGTATCGAGTGGTACGATTGTGATATTTACCGATGTTAAGACTGTGTGCACTAGCGCGTTCCTGGACTAGTGCTGAATACACAGAGGGTCCGGATTTGCAAATTCGGGTCCCGACATAGTCCCTGGATCAGTAGCTAGCACGTACATACAAATGGAAATCACAACCATATAAAATATTGTCATTACTATTGCAAAAGCTATTTTACATGATAGTCTTACAACTTAGAATAATATTGCAGCGGAAAGAAACAGAAGTCTTGTAGTGTGCCCATCCAATCCCTCAGGCAACTAACAAGGTATAATCCTTAGACAAAATCATCGTCACTATCCCGCAACCTGCGACAAAGCATGATCCTTCGAGATATTCTATTTGTTCACCTAAAAACAACAACGATAGCAAGGGTGAGTACGTTGCGTACTCAGCAAGACTTGAAGTGTTTGCAAAACCTATGTTATATGCAAGCTGATTCAACAGGATGGCTATCAAGGTTATTTTTGCGTGGAGCCGAATTGAATTGTAAATACTGAATAATAGATTGAAAGCAAAAATTTAAATAAAAGGAAACTAGACAGATAATTAAAATAACAGGTGTGCAAGTATAACAAGTAAGGATGACAACAGTAGTAAACAACTCACAGTTCGTCGTGAGCATTGAATCTCCCATTCCCAACAATATCTAGGATCAATTTATTTTGTCCACACAGGGCATAACAGGTGAACTCAACCTTGCCAACAAATGTCAAGTATTGAGTCCATCTGCAAGGGTAAGCTCACCAATTCCAAATTTTATCTTCTCAATTCATTTTATAAAAAGACAAGAAGCTTTCTAACTAGTGCAAGTTCACCAAGTGCTCATAACCGAGAGCGCGGCTAATCGATTAGTTTTAACTCTGTAGAGTGGTACAGATTTACCCACAATTAATGATTTCCCTTTTTGCAATGCATAGTTACACACTTCCTTTGGTGTGTCGCCAGGGAAAAATCATATATAACCTTTACATTACTAAATCCCGACTTTGCACCAGCCCAGTACCGTCAACCCTTACTAATGGCGGGAGAATAGTAATAATAAAGTATATATATATATATCAGGTCGAACACATCATATCGAGCGAACAAATCGTCCCGTTTCTCCCCCATTAGTAAGGCGTATACTGTTGCATTGGTATGTGTCTAACCCACACCTTTGTTTGGACACCCCTACGAGCAATCCCGTAGGAACAGCCCGTGCTACTACAGCCTTCCAACATGTAAAGTCAGTTTTTAGTAACTTAATTGGTTATAGCCGTCACCATACCAGCATTGTAGTTGTACGGTTAATCTTGGATCATACAACACTGAGTTCGGTCCTTAATCCGATCCGGGCGACAATCTCCCCCTAGCTACGTGTGAGCACACCCTCACACAACCGGCTATTGCCAATAAGTCACCCGCGTCCAAATCATAGTTTTATTTCCAGAAAAAGAAATATCAGTATTCCAACATGTTCATAAGTGGAGTTCATCATGTTCATCTTTTTAATCCAATATGTCAAATATTGAGTTCATCACGAACGGTAAACCATCTGTTCGTTTCCCAGTCTAAGCATGGCTAAGCATATGTGTGAGACCCCGGATCGGCTATCCAAAATCTCCTGTGTATTTCTGTACTAGTCCCAGATCAGTAGCTAGTACACACAGTCAACAGTGATACGTCATTGCCGAACATAACGAAATTGTAACATAAATAGTAAAGTATGGGCCACATGGCCACTTATTACAATACTCGGTCACGAGACCAGAGACACGATAGCGGAAGCAAAAGCGACAAAGAGCGAACACCAAAAACACCACAGGCGACGACAAGAAGCGCGACTAGCTATCTTGGCAATCTTCCTCGAAGTCTTCGGTGAAGAACTCACCGTCTTCAGCTGCGTCCTGGTAGTTCTCTGATGATGACAAGATGTGTGGCATGTGAGTACAAAAGTACTCAGCAAGTCGGGAAAAGTATGCATATGTGGGGTTTGCCAAGGAAGGCTTAATAGGGTTCTTTTGCACAAAGCCAAATTTCATTAAACCATACTTGCTAATAAGTTTCTTAAAGCATGTTTTAGCAATTCTTTTTAACAATTGAATTATTTAATATTCCAGTGAAGGTTCTATCCACCATCACTAGTATAAGGCTCTAACCGCCACAATTTAAAAGATTAAGGTTAATCACATATGACACTGTCCGTCAAGGCATAAAACAGTTTCTTTCCACCTTGTTGGCTCAATCCGCCATTAAACATCCGAGAGTTCTAACCACTCCCGAACCCCAACACAAAACACCGTTTAGTTTTAAAACCAAAACCAAAGTCTACCAATATAAAAGCATTCCTTTCTTTGCCTTTGACCGTAGGCACGACTATTCGAATAGTTTTAACTCTGCAGAGGTGTACAACTTTACCCACAAGACATGATATTCTCTTGATGCCAAGCTATTAACACACTTCCTTTGGTGTGCCGGCAGAGAAATCATGACAAGGCCTTTACAATGTATACGCCGAACCCGATCCACCCGCTAAGGTTTCATCGCTGTTAGGGTTCAATCCACCCAGTACAGAAGCCCCCTCTTGCGCCGTGTGAGAAAAACAGTCTTGCCTCTATCCGGCACACACATTCCACCATTTGGTGAGTCTAAGTTAGGTTTCTACAAATTAGTTAGCCAGGTCGTACCATTATAGACATGTGGTAGTACGGTTACGCTTAGAATGGACAATCATAAGCGTCGGTCCTGAATTGACTTGGGGCGGTACTTGCACAATGAAAACTAGTGCTCAATCCGCACCCACCCGACATACCATTCCGCCCAAGTCCAAACCATTTTTCCTTTTCTTTTTATTTTAGAAAAACAGTACCAAAATCTCTATAATCATCTCCAAATCACACTTTAAATAATCATTTTTGAATAATCCTACCCATGGGTTGTTTTCATCAATATTGGTCCTAAGCAATTCTACCGTACTATTCAACAACGGTCACCATATAAGGTAAACATGGCATAGCAAATGTCCTAGGGTTACAAATAACATGGATGTCAATAACAAAGGAGGTATTCACAATTCGGATTAACTATTCACTTATATTTGACATACGATTATAAACATAGCATGCAAGTTTACCAAACACTTTAAAACACATTTGTAAACGTCGGGTCAATATGCATCAAGGAGACTTGCCTTTGGTCGTGGCAAGGTCGTCGAATGCTTGAAGTCCGGCGGCGGGGTCGGCGGACTCGGACGGCTCGTCGGCTACGTGCACAACGAGACAACAAATAAATACAAGAAAATAAATAAAATCCAAAAATTATAAAAAGTAGTACTGGCAGGTAGGTATTGATTTTAGATGAATTTAGGAATTTGAACGGAGTTAATCGGAGTTCGGACGAAAAACATATGAGCTTCCGAAGTTCGAAAACCCTGAAAAATCAAAAACGAGGGAATATTCCCGAAATATTCCTTTTTCATTTTTTTTTTCTGAAATTTGGGATGGGCTTGGGTCTATGCCATGTGGGCCCATGGTGTCATAGAGGTGCTCTTCTTCAAGCTTGGGCTCTAGCCATGGGAGCCAAAGGGGAGCTTGGAGGGGGGGCGTGGCCGGCGGCGGCGTGGCGGCGTGGCGGGCGAGCGGCAATGGCCAAGACGCACGGGGAGCTCCAAAAAAAAACAAAGACCTCAATTTTTTTTCCAAAATTTGAATTTTGCACCAAATTTTGAATGAAACTTGGCAAAATAAATTCATGTATCACGGAGGGAACATCTAGAGGAGCTTACACTTGCAAGGAAATGGATCAAAACTCACCGAAGACGACGAATCTGGCGAAAAACGGAGCTCCGGCCGAAGTGACAAAAACGTGAAATTGTGGGGGCTCCGGAATCAGATTAGCGATGCAGGTCATTACTGTTGCATCGGACAGAAGATTAATGCAACCCGTAACGTCTCCTGACCTCTAAACCAACTCCGTACTCGGATTGGGGCCAATTAATCGGCAAAACTCGTGAGGAGTGCACGTGCCAACTGATTGATCCCAACTCGAGCTTCCCGCAACCGCGTGCATTGTACTGGTTCCCTGGATCAGTAGCCCAGTACCCACGCGTTGTCATACAAGACAGGTCTCAACTATTGTAACACCCCAAAATTTTGTTTTCTTAAATCTAGGTGTGATTTGGCACTTTGGTGAATTTTTGGAATTTTCTGGGATTTATTTGGATTTATTTGGAATTTATTTGAATTTATTCCATTTTAAAATAATTAAAGAATTTAATTTTGCAAATAAAGTTTTGTTGGAAATATTTTATTTGAGTCCCAAATACCCTAAAATATTTTCCAGAATTTTTCTGGAATTTTTCTGAGTATTTTCCTATTTTTAATGAATTAAATGAATTACTGGAAATTATTTTAAATATTAAATCGCTGGAAAATCAATCGGGTCGAGTACTGTTCATCCGACCGAGTCGGAACACGAGTCGGACTCGAGTCCGACCCGAGCCAGCTGAGTCGACCGGACCAACTCCAACTCAGATCAGATCCGAACCGTTGGATCAAGATCCAACGGTCAGGATCAATCCGCGCTAGTCACGGCCGCGCCCGAGCCAATCTTGGCCGTCGATCGCGCCACGTGGACGGCCATCGTGCGTCCACGTCATCTCACCGTGTTTGGAACGGACTCCGCCGCCCGTACCGGCTCCGCCGCGGAAACCGAGCGAATCTCGACGTCCGCGCCGGTATTTAAGGCGTGGATCGTTGCTCGAGGATCGCCTGACCCGTGCGCATCGTCTTCCCCAACTCCCGGAGCCTTATCCGCCGCCGTCACCTCGCAATTGCTCGCCGGAGTTTCCTCTCTCCCCGCCGCGGTTGTTGCTTCATTCCGCCGCCGTTCGCCGTCTTCCGCCGTGGCTGAGCCCAGTTCCGAGACCCCCAAGCCAAGGCGCACCCGTGGGTACCTCTCACTCCGCCGGAGAGACCCCGAAGCGTCGTCGGGCTCGTCGTCGTTTTCGTCTCCGGTGGCCCTGCTCCGCCGCGTCGCCATCGTCGTCCGCGAGCGCTGTGAGCCGTTGGATCTCCATCGCACGGTCCAAGATCACGCCACGTCACCGGACGGTGAGATCCCGTCCAAAAATCTCAGATCCAATCTCGACCGTTGGATCTAGACCCAGCGGTCCAGATCAAACGAGTTAACCCAAACGCGTGAGACTCAGATCTAATCTGGGGCGTTGAATTTCAAATCAACGGCCGAGATTGCGCCACATGTCCGGGAAGGCTTACCGCCGCGGTCAGCGCCGTCCACGCGCGCGTGCGTGTGACGTTGACACGCGGGGCCCGCATGTCAGCGGCCCGGCCAAACTGCACCATGACGTCACGCTGACGTCATGGCGGGCTCAAGATGTCGGGCCGTCTCAGCCGAAAGCGCCGACGCCAAGAATGACGTCATAGCGGTCCCACTCGCCGCCGCTGGTGGTCGAGCCTCACGACGCCGAAGTGACGTCACCCGAGGGGGACCCACCAGTCAGTGACACGAAGAGCCGTGGACCGAGTCCACGGTAGACCCGAGCCGAGCGTGGACCAAGTCCATGGACTACCGACGCCACAGACCAATCAGAGGCTGCCACGTGTCCAGGCTGACACAATAATTAATTTTCGAAAAAGAAAATGATTTATTAATTCGAAATAATGATTTCAGATTTTGTTTCAAACTTCAAACGCTTATAACTTTTGCGTTTCAACTCCGATTTGAGTGATTCAAATTTCTAAATTTGTATAAAATTGAGATCTACCTAATTATGAATTTTATTTAATTTTTGGACTAAAGTTTTTCTCTGTAAAATTATTTAATTGATTATTTAAACTTCAAAATGCTATAACTTTTGCATTTTAACTCCAAATTTGACGATTCCAGTTTCTAAAAATTCATAAAATTATGTTCTCTCTGTTTATGGATTTTATTTGGATGTTTGGATACTTTTTGCCTATTGTTTATTCGTGTATTTGCTATTTGCACGCTTTACGAGTAGACGTTGAAGTGCCGGAAGGATTCGAAGGAGAAGTATTGACTCACGATCCAACTCAAGACCAAGAACAAGTACTTTTTGAAGGCAAGTTGTGCTTTGACCATGTTGATCCTATTTTGAAACTTATTTTGATTTAACCTATTGCATGCTAGTTCAATTAGAAAATACTTTATTTAAATATGGGGGATTAGATCAATACCAATTTGCTGTATGACACCTTGATTATTTAAATATGTGCCATGACCCTTGTCACCCTAGTTGTGGATTACTAGTTGGACATTATTAAATCGCCAACATGGGTTTTAGACCGTTGTAGTATCCGCTTAGACACACTACGTGCTCATGACATGATTTTGGACAATCAAATGTTAATATTGACTTAATGATATATTGAACTTGTTTTGGAAAGGTATCATGTGATGTTGATGGCACGTGGTGCATGGTAATCAACTGGGGTTTGATAAATAGTTTTTCGACCGGGGCATGTCGTAAGTATAATCATGTGGGCCAGTTGTGGCATTGGGGATGTTGATTTGGTTCTTCGGGTAGTCTTGCCCTGGTCACCCTAAGGACTTCACCTTGCAAGCCTTTGAACTGGGTCTAACGTGCAACCACATGTCTGTAATGGGACGGACCTAGTTGATTAAGTTGCTAATAACGTACCTGTGGGACCTCAGGAGGTCAACTACACCCTTTGTGTAAGTTGTGCGGGAGCGCGTCTGGAAGTGAGGCCAGGTACCCATCTAACGGTTGATTGGCCTAAACTTCGCCTTAGCTAAGGGAAGGGTTAGTGTGCAATAACCGGGGAGGCTCACTTGTATTGTTAGAAGTTTCCGAAAGACTTTGTTACGGGAACTCGCCTTGGTGGTGTTTGACTGTATCTTGTGGGTAAAGTGCATAACCTCTGCAGAGTGTAGAATCTATTCGAATAGCCGTGTCCGCGGTATTGGACATCGCTCGGGAATTACAGTCAAGGGTTAGATTTTCTCAAAAATAACTTGGATTTGAAAGGTTGGGTTGGATTAATAATGATGTTGACGGAAATGTGGATTAGGATGTTAAAGATGCTTATTAAACTCCTTGAAAAGTTACCTATGCTATACTTGTTTCTACTGCTTTCGAATCTACTTATGTTACTTGTCAAATGTCAAGCATCGCAAATATACCTTGAGCTATTCCTTTGTACCAAGCCATGCATATAGTATATTAGCTTGCATTACATGCATGACTTGTCGAGTACCAAGTACTCACCCTTGCCACAATACCACACCAGTTGAAGAGGAGACTACACCAGCTTTGGAGGAGGAGCTCCAAGAGGAACCGTCTACTTAGGGAGCGAGCCCAGTCAGTTGCCTGTGGTATACTGGATGGTGCCACGAATTTATTTGATTTTCCGCTGCTACTATTTCTCTCTTAATAAGTTTCGCCCTGCGAGGCGTGCATTTGTAACTTGACCATAAGGTCAAGTAACCAGTTTGACTATTTAATTAAAGTACTTTACTAGTATCGAGTGGTATGATTGTGATATTTACCGATGTTAAGACTGTGTGCACTAGCGCGTTCCTGGACTAGTGCTGAATACACAGAGGGTCCGGATTTGCAAATTCGGGGTCCCGACAGAGGTGGTATCAGAGCCAGGTTGACCGTAGGCTCAACCCTAGCTAGAATGGTCGTAGTGAGGATAAAACCTATTTTCTAAAGCTAAAAATTTGTTAAGATAAGAAATGACATCTCGACTTATCCCCTTCTCTCTTTTCTTGTCTCTTGCTGAATTTTTCCTTACCTTGTCACGATTTAAAAGTTTCGAGTTCTTACGTAAGCACTCTTGTGACAGATGGAGGGAGAGTTCAACTACGTCGATCTAGAGGTTGGTCACGCCGCAGAACTTTGGCATATGCTTCAGACTCTCGGAGATTTTGAGAAGCCGCAATACCAAGTGGAAGTGATCAGACAAGCAGGATTGATCAAGGCTTGTGACGTGAAGATTGAGGTACCTGCTAGGAAGAAGGGCCCAGGCAATCGCCCGATACACTGCACTGCCAGGAGGTCTACAATGTAGATGGGTATCCAAGAAGTATCACGACGAGCAATGCGACACATTACCCATATCTACGCCAGAGAGTTGGAGAGCACGGTGTTCCGTTATCACCCGCGCAGCAATAACCTTCTTGACCCGAAGGCGATTCAGGATGAGGATGCCATGGTTACACAGTTGGCACGACTTGTTGTCGCCCAGGAGGATGTACTCGATGATACAAGCAAGGAGCTACAGAAGGCCCGCAAGGAGATCACGACAGAGAAGAACAGATGGCGGGAAGCTCAAGAGTATGTGTCACACCTTCTGCAAAGGATTGACGAGTTGGAGATGGCTTTGTACGGACCGTAACTGCAGAGCGATTACTCGAGCTACACGAACCAGATCCGAGGAGTCGGATCTCGATGAGGACATCGCTTCTTCGACTACCACAGATGACACGATTCTTTGGACATGGCAATCGCTTTCGCGCCTATGCCGCAAAGATCCGTACCCAGGCCGTGGAGGTTTTCTCGATGAGTGAGCGTAGGTTCTATAGTGAGACTCCTTCGCCGAGTCGCGTCTTAGAATAAAGAGTCACCCTTTTGGCGTTAGACTCCAGTGTTAGTTTGATTTGGATTTTCATTGCTTGCTGAGTGTGCAGTATGTGTTGCAAGGCCCCTAGGCATTGTAAGCAGCCATACCAAGTTACTATTGATTAAAATAATAAGGTCGGACCCTAAAGTTACACCTTTCGCCCCGCATAAGTTCCATATTACTTGTCTATTCTTGTTTCCCTCTCATCTCTAAAACCTAGAGCAAATCGACAGATGGTGAACACCCGCGGAAACTTTGGAGGCAATGGAAGTGGTTCTCGCCCAGCAGAAAACCCTAATGATGGAGCACCAGCACCGCCACTAGACATGCAGAATTTTGGGGCATTTCTTGCTGCTCAGACTCAGTTGATGCATGCTATGATGCAACAGATGCAACACGTCACTGCTCAGGCCACAGCTAATCAAGTTAATCAGGGACAATGCCAGAATACAAGACTATCAAAGTTCATGAGGACTCATCCACCCACTTTCTCTGGGAATGCCAATCCATTGGAGGCCGATGATTGGTTAAGGTCAATTGAGAGGAAGCTACACATAGCTCAATGCATAGGAAATGAGAAGGTACTTTACGCTTCTCATCAGTTGGAAGGAACAGCCGCCGAATGGTGGGAGAACTTCTGTGCCACGCAAGAGAACCCTCAAGATATCACTTGGGAGGAGTTCACAGTTGCGTTTCGTCAGTATCACGTGCCTGAAGGAATCATGGATCTCAAGAAGGAGTAATTCAGAGCACTGAAGCAAGGTAATCAGCCAGTGGCCGAATACCTGAACAAGTTTACACAGCTTGCTCGCTACGCACCTGAGGATGTAGCGACAGATAAAGCCAGACAGTCTCGTTTCATGAAGGGACTTAACTCAGGATTGCAGGTGGGATTGATCACCCACACCTTTCCAGATTTCCAGGAGCTTGTGAATAAGGCGCTTATTCTTGAGGACAAGCGCAAGGAACTGGATGAGAACAGGAAGCGCAGAATGCAACAGCAGGGATCACGCCAGGGAACGCAACAGCATCTGAGAGTTGCGCCAAATCAATTTTTCAGATTCCAGCCACAGAATGCTACAAGGACACCGTCACCAGCACCAAGACCCGTCAATCAGAACTACTGCACCCCACTTCGCTAGAAACGCCGCTCCAGGCAAATAACAAGGAACAATGAGACGCCGCTACAACCGCAACGAGCCGTGACATTTTGCCAACAGCTTGTCCAAAGAAGACAGCAGGAGTGACCCGATTCGCTTTTAACTTGGGAACCACCCCACTAGGACGCCAAAGACAAGGAACCACATCCTGCATCAGGTGAGAGGCCGAGTCAACCATGTCACCGCAGATGCTGCGAGATACGCTACGGACGTAAGATCGGGTAAGTTACTTGTTAACTCAGTACCTGCAACAGTTTTGTTTGACTCTGGAGCTTCGCATTCGTTTGTTTCGCAAGGCTTTGCTGCTAGAAATGATTTGGGGATTGCAAGACTTAAGTGCATGATTTTAGTTCAAACCCCTGGTTCCGAACTCCGAACGAAAGTAGGATGTTCCGGGGTGAGAATACTAATAGATGGAATAGAGTTCCTAGCGAACCTTATAATTTTGGAGACCCAGACCTTAGACGTTATTTTGGGAATGGACTGGTTATCCAAGCACAAGGCCGTATTGGATTGTGGACGAAGGACTATCTCAGTTGAGAGCCCGTGTGGGAAGAAAGTGGAATTTCAAGCCACTGCAGTTAGAGATGGACAGATGATGGTTAACAGCACCAAGGCAATCAAAGATAGAGGATGTCTCAAGAGTGAATGAGTACCAGATGTTTTTCCCAAAGATCTACCCGGTATGCCGCCAGACAGGGACATAGAGTTTGTGATAGAGCTTGTACTGCACAAAGACCGATAGCAAAGAGACCCTATCGGATGTCCACCGAGGAGTTGGTAGAGATGAAGAAACAGTTGGAAGAGTTAATGGAGAAAGGATTTATCAGACCGAGTTCGTCGCCGTGGGGAGCGCCAGTTTTGTTCGTCAAGAAGAAGGACGGGAGTTTCAGGATGTGCATTGACTACCGTGCACTCAATGAAGTCACCGTGAAGAATAAGTACCCGTTACCCAGGATTGATGATTTGTTTGATCAGTTGAGAGGAGCCGGAGTTTTCTCCAAGATTGATCTGAGATCGGGATACCATCGGCTGAAGATCCGATCAGAAGATATTCAAAATCGCATTCTCGCCAAGATATGGACATTACGAAGTTCTGATTATGTCCTTTGGACTGACGAATGCGCCAGCATATTTCATGAATATGATGAATAAGGTGTTCATGGAATATTTGGACAAGTTTGTTGTCGTGTTCATAGATGATATCCTAATCTACTCCAAGACAGAGGATGAGCATGCTGAGCACTTGAGGCGAGTTTTGGAAAAGCTGAGGGAACAGCAACTCTTCGCCAAGTTCAGCAAGTGTGATTTTTGGAAAGACAAGGTAGAATTCCTCGGGCATGTAATGACCGCAGAAGGAGTAGCCGTAGATCCGAGCAAGGTAGAAGCTGTGTTACATTGGGAGCAGCCGAAGACTGTGACCCAGATCCGGAGTTTCCTTGGAATGGCAGGATACTATCGCCGTTTCATTGAAGGCTTTTCGACAATTGCGAGACCTCTTACGCAATTGTTGAAAAAGGAGAAGAAGTTTGCATGGACGCCAGAATGTGAGAAAGGATTTCAGGAGCTGAAGAAGCGATTGACATCAGCGCCGGTGTTAGTTTTACCGGATGTTAATCAAAGCTTTGATATTTATTGTGACGCATCGCGCCAAGGACTTGGATGTGTCTTGTCACGAGAATGGAAAGGTCGTCGCTTATGCATCAAGGCAGTTGAGGCCGCATGAGGAAAATTATCCGACGCATGACCTAGAGCTAGCTGCCGTAGTGCATGCCTTGAAGATATGGCGTCACTATCTGATCGGGAACAGATGTGAAGTGTATACGGATCATAAGAGCCTTAAATACATATTCACCCAGTCGGATTTGAATATGAGGCAGAGGAGATGGTTAGAGTTGATCAAGGACTACAATGTTGGAATCCATTACCATCCCGGGAAGGCCAACGTAGTTGCCGATGCCTTGAGTCGGAAAAGCCATACTGTGAGCATGTTGCTAGCCACAAGCCAGGATGAGCTGTGTGAGGATTTCCAGAGAATGAAGATTGAGGTGGTGCCTAGCGGATTCTTGGCCGCATTAAAAGTAAAGCCTACCCTAGAGGACCAGATCCGAGAAGGACAGAAGGATGATGACAAGATCCGCTAGATTAAGTCCATCAAGGAAGAAGGCAAGGCAGAGGATTTCAAGTTGGATGAGCAAGGTACGTTATGGATGAAGGATCGGATTTGTGTGCCGAACAAAAAGGAGCTGAAGCAGTTGATTCTAGAAGAAGCCCATGACTCCAAGTATTCAATTCACCATGGAAGCGCCAAAATGTATCAGGATTTGAAGGAAAGATTCTGGTGGCCGAGTATGAAGCGTGAAGTTGCCGAGCATGTTGCATTGTGCGACGTATGCCAGAGAGTCAAGGCAATGCATCAGAGACCAGCAGGATTACTACAAATTGAAAATACCTGAGTGGAAGTGGGAGGAAATCGGAATGGATTTCATTACTGGTTTGCCTAAGACTCAAGGAGGTTATGACTCCATATGGGTTATAGTGGATCGTTTGACCAAAGTAGCCCATTTTATCCCCGTGAAGACCACGTACTCGGGGAATAAGTTAGCAGAGTTGTATATGATCAGGATCGTCTGTTTGCACGGAGTGCCAAAGAGGATTGTATCGGACAGAGGTACCCAATTTACCTCAAGGTTTTGGAATAAGTTGCATGAAGCCATGGGAACCCGTTTAAACTTCAAGATCTGACCTATCATCCACAGACGGATGGACAGACCGAAAGAGTCAATCAGATTCTGGAGGATATGTTAAGAGCATGTGCATTGGCTTATGCTACCTCTTGGGATAAGAGTTTGCCGTATGCCGAGTTCAGTTACAATAATAGTTACCAGGCTAGTTTACAGATGTCACCTTTTGAGGCACTGTATGGTCGACCCTGTTGGACGCCATTGAATTGGAATGAGACAGGCGAGCGCCGTGTCTTCGGGCCTGATATTCTTCAAGAGGCTGAAGAGCAGACTGCCATGATTAGGGAAAGGTTGAAGATCGCCCAATCACGACAGAAGAGTTATGCTGACAACCGTCGCCGGGATTTGAGTTTTGAACCAGAAGACTTTGTATACCTCAGAATTACGCCGCTCAGAGGAGTTAAGAGGTTCCACGCCAAAGGGAAACTCGCACCCCGTTATGTTGGACCATTTAAGATTTTGAGCTGCAGAGGCGAAGTTGCTTATCAGCTGGAGTTGCCACAGTCGTTAGCAGGAGTACATGACGTATTCCATGTGTCCCAGTTGAAGAAGTGTCTCCGAGTTCTCGAGGAATGCACACCGCTAGAGTCAATTGAGTTGCAAGAAGATTTGACTTACAAGGAGCATCCCGTGAAGATTCTAGACACTATGGATCGAGAGACCGTAAATAAGTCAACCCGCTTCAGAGAGTTCAGTGGAGCAATCATGAAGAGAGCGAAGGTTTACTTGGGAGCCACAAGAGGATTTGAAGAAAGAGTTTCCAAGCCTATTCTGTAGTAAGCCCTGAATCTCGGGGACGAGATTCTATTAAGGGGGGGAGGTTTGTAACACCCCAAAATTTTGTTTTCTTAAATCTAGGTGTGATTTGGCACTTTGGTGAATTTTTGGAAATTTCTGGGATTTATTTGGATTTATTTGGAATTTATTTGAATTTATTCCATTTTAAAATAATTAAAGAATTTAATTTTGCAAATAAAGTTTTGTTGGAAATATTTTATTTGAGTCCCAAATACCCTAAAATATTTTCCAGAATTTTTCTGGATTTTTCTGAGTACTTTGCTATTTTTAATGAATTAAATGAATTACTGGAAATTATTTTAAATATTAAATCGCTGGAAAATCAATCGGGTCGAGTACTGTTCATCCGACCGAGTCGGAACCCGAGTCGGACTCGAGTCCGACCCGAGCCAGCTGAGTCGACCGGACCAACTCCAACTCAGATCAGATCCGAACCGTTGGATCAAGATCCAACGGTCAGGATCAATCCGCGCTAGTCACGGCCGCGCCCGAGCCAATCTCGGCCGTCGATCGCGCCACGTGGACAGCCATCGTGCGTCCATGTCATCTCACAGTGTTTGGAACAGACTCCGCCGCCCGTACCGGCTCCGCCGCGGAAACCGAGCGAATCTCGACGTCCGCGCCGGTATTTAAGGCGTGGATCGTTGCTCGAGGATCGCCTGACCCGTGCGCATCGTCTTCCCCAACTCCCGGAGCCTTATCCGCCGCCGTCACCTTGCAATTGCTCGCCGGAGTTCCCTCTCTCCCCGCCACGGTTGTTGCTTCATTCCGCCGCCGTTCGCCGTCTTCCACCGCGGCTGAGCCCAGTTCCGAGACCCCCAAGCCAAGGCGCACCCGTGGGTACCTCTCACTCCGCCGGAGAGACCCCGAAGCGTCGTCGGGCTCGTTGTCGTTTTCGTCTCCGGTGGCCCTGCTCCGCCGCGTCGCCATCGTCGTCCGCGAACGCTGTGAGCCGTTGGATCTCCATCGCACGGTCCAAGATCACGCCACGTCACCCGACGGTGAGATCCCGTCCAAAAATCTCAGATCCAATCTCGACCGTTGGATCTAGATCCAGCGGTCCAGATCAAACGCGTTAACCCAAACGCGTGAGACTCAGATCTAATCTGGGGCGTTGAATTTCAAATCAACGGCCGAGATTGCGCCACATGTCCGGGAAGGCTGACCGCCGCCGGGCCGCCCACGCTGTGGCAGGTGACGTTGACACGCGGGCCCGCATGTCGGGCCGCCCGGCAAATCGCACCATGACGCCACGCCGACGCCATGGCGGCTCAAGATGTCACGGGCCGTCTCAGCCGAAGCGCCGACGCCAAGAATGACGCCAGCTGGTCCCACTCCGCTCATTGGTGGTCGAGCCTCACGACGCCGCCAGTGACGCTACCCGAGGGGGACCCACCACAAGGACGAGGAGCCGTGGACCGAGTCCACGGTAGACCCGAGCCGAGCGTGGACCAAGTCCATGGGCCGGCTGACGTCAGCAGACCAATCAGAGGCTGCCACGTGTCCAGGCTGACGCAATAATTAATTTTCGAAAAAGAAAATGATTTATTAATTCGAAATAATGATTTCAGATTTTGTTTCAAACTTCAAACGCTTATAACTTTTGCGTTTCAACTCCGATTTGAGTGATTCAAATTTCTAAATTTGTATAAAATTGAGATCTACCTAATTATGAATTTTATTTAATTTTTGGACTAAAGTTTTTCTATGTAAAATTATTTAATTGATTATTTAAACTTCAAAATGCTATAACTTTTGCATTTTAACTCCAAATTTGATTTATTCCAAAGATCTAAAAATTCATAAAATTATGTTATCTCTGTTTATGGATTTTATTTGGATGTTTGGATACTTTTGCCTATTGTTTATTCGTGTATTTGCTATTTGCACGCTTTACGAGTAGACGCGTTGAAGTGCCTAAGGATTCAAGGAGAAGTATTGACTCAGGATCCAACTCAAGACCAAGAACAAGTACTTTTTGAAGGCAAGTTGTGCTTTGACCATGTTGATCCTATTTTGAAACTTATTTTGATTTAACCTATTGCATGCTAGTTCAATTAGAAAATACTTTATTTAAATATGGGGGATTAGATCAATACCAATTTGCTGTATGACACCTTGATTATTTAAATATGTGCCATGACCCTTGTCACCCTAGTTGTGGATTACTAGTTGGACATTATTAAATCGCCAACATGGGTTTTAGACCGTTGTAGTATACTGCTTAGACCTGCTACGTGCTCATGACATGATTTTTGGACAATCAAATGATAATATTGACTTAATGATATATTGAACCTGTTTTGGAAAGGAATCAAGTGATGTTGATGGCAAGTGGTGCATGGTAATCAACTGGGTTTGATAAATAGTTTTTCTACAGGGGCATGTGGCAAGAATGATCGTGTGGGCGGTTGTGGCATTGGGGATGTTGATTTGGTTCTTCGGGTAGTCTTGCCCTGGTCACCCTAAGGACTTCACCTTGCAAGCCTTTGAACTGGGTCTAACGTGCAACCACATGTCTGTAATGGGACGGACCTAGTTGATTAAGTTGCTAATAACGTACCTGTGGGACCTCAGGAGGTCAACTACACCCTTTGTGTAAGTTGTACGGGGGAGCGTACCGGGGCTGAGGCCAGGTACCCATCTAACGGTTGATTGGCCTAAACTTCGCCTTAGCTAAGGGAAGGGTTAGTGTGCAATAACCGGGGAGGCTCACTTGTATTGTTAGAAGTTTCCGAAAGACTTTGTTACGGGAACTCGCCTTGGTGGTGTTTGACTGTATCTTGTGGGTAAAGTGCATAACCTCTACAGAGTGTAGAATCTATTCGAATAGCCGTGTCCGCGGTATTGGACATCGCTCGGGAATTACAGTCAAGGGTTAGATTTTCTCAAAAATAACTTGGATTTGAAAGGTTGGGTTGGATTAATAATGATGTTGACGGAAATGTGGATTAGGATGGGAAAGATGTTTATTAAACTCCTTGAAAAGTTACCTATGCTATACTTGTTTCTACTGCTTTCGAATCTACTTATGTTACTTGTCAAATGCTGTTTACTACAAATATACCTTGAGCTATTCCTTTGTACCAAGCCATGCATATAGTATATTAGCTTGCATTCTGTGCATGACTTGCTGAGTACCAAGTACTCACCCTTGCCACAATACCACACCAGTTGAAGAGGAGACTACACCAGCTTTGGAGGAGGAGCTCCAAGAGGAACCGTCTACTTAGGGAGCGAGCCCAGTCAGTTGCCTGTGGTATACTGGATGGCGCCACGAATTTATTTGATTTTCCGCTGCTACTATTTCTCTCTTAATAAGTTTCGCCCTGCGAGGCGTGCATTTGTAACTTGACCATAAGGTCAAGTAACCAGTTTGACTATTTAATTAAAGTACTTTACTAGTATCGAGTGGTATGATTGTGATATTTACCGATGTTAAGACTGTGTGCACTAGCGCGTTCCTGGACTAGTGCTGAATACACAGAGGGTCCGGATTTGCAAATTCGGGGTCCCGACAACTATGCAAGAGTAAATATATTACACATGAAAGGTAACGTTATTACATTAGTTTAACTTTACAAGTCTCGGCCTACAGCCGGCACAAGTCCAAAAGAATCATCCAACGCCAGCGGAAGCTCCAAAAGAAAAACACGCAGTGTGCCTCCACCCTCGTGCAATCGATCGGAAGGAAACCCAGCTAAGCCCGGTAATCGTCGGCGTCATCGTGACTGCGACTAAATGCAGGTACATCTGCATCATTACCTGCTTCTTCTCCTTCTGACCAAAATCCGTTAGAGCAAACGGTGAGTACACGTATGTACTCGCAAGACTTTAGTGTATGGAATGTATACATATAAAATGTAGGTTAAATCGATGAATAATAGGTTACTACACTAGTCTTTTGAGCACAAAGCAGATTTTGCTTGCAATATGATAATAGATTCACATTCGCATTTTTACAAAAGAAGCTGAAGAAAACATTTCAAACAATTAATAATAGATAAACCATTAACCAAATCAACCATCCAACCATTCCTTTCACCAAAACAACCAACCACCTGCACCTTATCCGAACCCAAGATCCAAACACACACCCGACCAACACAAACTAACCTCGAAACCCATTTTCCCAGAAGTCAACCTGCACTCCAAAATCTATACTTGATAATACTTTCCAAGCTGCTCATGACCGTGAGCACGGCTAATCGATTAGTTTATTTATCTCTGCAGAGATCAGACATCTGTACCCACATGACACGTTCTAGCAATCATGTCATCCATGCCTCGCGATACCGAAGTACCCGATTTGCTAGACAAAGGATGTAACCTTTCGAGAGATTGGAGTTCTAATCCTCGCCGCCCCGTAACGTGCATTCCCAACTACAGCCACAGAGGCCGCCAGTGGTTCCCATAGGCACCCACTAGCCCACGACCTCCCTGTAGTAGGCATTACCGTTGTATTGGGTAAACTTTCCTTCGATGCCTCGACAAGAAAGTCCCTAGAATGCACCGACACCACAAGTGCATCCAATCCTCTTTGCCCTCCAATAATGCAGGGTCAGATCCCTTTTCCCCGTACTAGGCTGAGGCCATCCCACACTGGCACATGTGGTTGCACGTATTACACCCAGTAAATAACACCAAGTTCGGTCCTTAGGGTGACTCAGGCGAGATCTTCCAAACCCACTTGCTATGGCCACAGATGATCGACACTAGCGGCCCCACCGAGCACACACTAGCCTTCAACCTCCCCAAGCAAGGGACCAACTGAGACCAAACCACTCCAAACCAGCCAACGGCTTGACAACCAATCCGAACCTGAAACCAGCCTACCAACCGGAACCACTACCCGGCCAAATACCACCAACTCCGAACCACCAAACATCTCGCCCGGTCTAAACTCTCCAAGTTTTTCCATTTTACTCACGCAACCATTCCCTTTTTTTTCAACAAAACCCCATATCCACTGATTCCAACCTGACACCAATCACCTATCCTATTAGTTCCAGGAGTTTATGAATAAGAACGTCATGATCTCCTGCAACCAATTCTACTGCTGAACTAAGCATATGCGACTATTATTCTTTAATACCCTCTAACACTTACTAACGTGTCTAAATTATTCCTAAGTCTATCAAGGATTTCATATTCGGATTAAATTGAGGTAATCCAACAATTTCTGGTTTAACTACTGCTTCCCACAAATTATCACTTTTAATAAACTTATGAGCATGCATAATAGTTTTAGCAATCAAAAATAAGAATTTGCAAATATGGGATTCAAAATGTTCAAGGATGTGCTTGCCTGTTTGCTCTTCGGTGAAATCGGTCTCTGGGACGTAGTCGGGATCGTCGGCAACGTTCGAAGTGTCTACGTCTACACAAAAAGGAACGAGACCAAAATCATCGATCAAAATAGGCAAAGAAGCAATCAAAATCTAAAAAGAAGCGAAAACGGAAAACGAGAACCTAGACGGAAAAAGAGATTCTAAACTTTCTCCCGTGAGGCCGCATACTGCCGTGTGGGGCGGTAGTGCCGCTCTCGGCCGGGCAAGACTGCCATCAGAAGGCCAGTAGTGCCGCCGGTCACTCCGGCAGAACCGGTTGGATTTCCCGGTAGTGCCGCTGGCCGGGAATCGAAAAGGGTTGCTCTTTGGGAAATAACTACCGGCGTTCTAAACCCGGTTGTGCCGGACCCTCCGGCAGTACCGCCCTCACCCAGCGATAGTGCCGGTCACTTCGAGACCAAAATCCAAAAATTGAGATTTTGCGCACTAGCCCCCGGAACTTCGACGTAAGTGCATGGATAGGTTCCTGGGGACCCATGGGACTTATTCACATAGGTTTCGTCAAGTTTGCTCAAAATCTCACTTTTCGGATCCTTTCTCTCCCGATATTGACGCGAAAACGGATTTCAACCCAGAAGGTGTCGAAACTCGAGTTTCTTCGCGGCCACGGGTTCTCTACGGCATTAAGGACTTATACGCGCTAGGCTTGTGAGCTTTGGAACTTCAGAACACAAAATCGCTCCGAATGCCCAAAGTGCATCTTTTGCAAATCCTTCGGAACGACGGATTCGCAACAAGCGCAATAGGTCCAAAAATGCACTAGGGTTCCATAAGATCGAGAAACTGGCTACAACCCTCGGCACACGACAATCAGACCTCTAAGGACCGAAAAACCTAACCTACTCTGGATTCGATTCTTGTCTCGAATCGAGTACAAACTCGATCCTCCTACAAGAAACGACTTACGAGGCTATAAGAAAACATCCGCAGGTCATTTCCCAGACTTCCCGGTGTTAGGGTTTCGAAAGGAAAGAGCTCCGAGAATTCGAGAAATGGCTTTTTTGCAGCGAATGAGTCCAACAAAGCGTAGATCAGGGTTACAGAAACTACTCGATCACGCGGAAGGATTCTTCTACCCTTGACCTAGGTTTAACCACTCGGAAAACGACTATGCACCACAAAAACTAGGGTTTCTAGAGTTTAACTAGGACGTAAGGAACGATTACAAGCCAAGGAATAGCTAGGGTTTGCATCTGCACCTAGGGTTTAGGTTTAGCTTCAAACCCTACCTCTTGTGGAGTTCCTTGACAGCTTTGAGACGCTTCTCCACCCTTGCTCCTGCTCCCACACAGCCTCCTGGAGCTTCAACCGGCTGGAGATGGCGAGGAGGAGGAGAGAGCTCCAATGGAGAGAGAGGAAGGAGAAGAGAGGAAGAAGGAGGAGGAGAGGAGGAGAAATGAGAGAGGAGAGGGAGAGGAGGTGCTCCCTGGTGCTTTTAGAGGCTAAGACGTGCACGCATACCGAGGCAAAGAGATAAACACGAGCACAGGACCAAAACCTGTCGCTCGGCCGGCGATCGCTTCGGGGTGGCGATCGCCGCTCGGCCGGTAATACTGCATGAGCCTAATCATGATCGCCGCCACAGCTAAAATTCGGGAAAAATTATTGACTTCGCAACGGCTCCAATTCAATCATCTAGTGGACCTCTAAAATAGGTTCGGGAGACCCTAATGAAGATTTTAAAACTTAGGTTTGGGATCTAGCTCTCACGATTTTAAATTTCACCCGATTTCGGATTCTGTGACTCCAATCGGGGAAAACGATCAAATGAAACGACAAAACCGAATTCAAGGGCAAATAACTCCAAATTCAAACTGGAAACTTTACAGAACACTAAACCACACTAGTTAGCCTATTTAAGCTTAATTACAAACACGGACGTTACAATACTACCCCCCTTGGAATAATCTCGTCCTCGAGATTAGCTAGTCTCTGTGAAGAAAGAGGGAAAGTCAATTCTAAGACGATCTTCTCGTTCCCAAGTAGCTTCTTCTTGGGTATGATTACTCCACTGGATTTTTAGCATTCTGATGACTTGATTGCGAGTAAGGCGCTCAGCTTCTTAAAGTACTTGGATCGGATGCTCGCGATATGATAGATCAGGCTGAAGATCAATCGTTTCCAATGGCGTAAGTTCTATGGGCTTCCGAAGACATTTCTTCAGCTGCGATACGTGGAATACATCGTGTACCTCGGAAAGCTGAGGGGGAAGTTCAATCTGATAAGCAACTTCACCTTTCCTCGCAAGAATGCGGTACAGTCCGATGTAACGCTGCGCTAATTTCCCACGAACTTGAAAGCGACGAGTGCCACGTAGCGGCGACACTTTGAGATAGACGTAATCGTCTACATCGAAACTCAGCTCGCGGCGACGAGTATCGCCAGAACTTTTCGCCTCGATCGAGCTTCCTTTAGTCGGTCTCGAATCAACTTGACATGATCTTTGGCTTCTTGGATTACAAAGAGGCGAAGAATTGTCTTTCGCCGACTTCAGACCAGAACAAAGGAGTTCTGCACTTTCTCCCATAAAGTGCTTCGAACGGCGACATCTGGAGACTTGCCTGATAGCTGTTGTTGTAGGAGAATTCAGCGAAAGCTAAACATTTTCCCACTTTGCGTTGTAAGCCAACACACAAGCTCTGAGCATATCTTCCAAGACTTGGTTAGTTCTTTCAGTTTGGCCATCAGTCTGAGGATGGTACGCTGTGCTGAAAAACAACTTGGTACCAAGGAGTTCATGCAGATTTTTCCAGAATTGTGACGTGAATTGGGTCCCACGGTCTGACACAATGACCTTAGGAACAGCATGCAGTCGGACTATGTGATTCAGGTAAAGTTCTGCTAGTTTAGGCCCATTATAGGTGGTATGGACTGGAATAAAATGAGCCACTTTGGACAATCGATCCACGATTACCCAAATAGAATCATGGCCACTGGATGATTTTGGCAGGCCAGTGATGAAATCCATGCCGACCTCATCCCACTTCCACTCTGGAATTTTTAAAGGCTGGAGCAATCCCGCAGGGCGTTGATGCTCCACTTTCACCCGCTGACACACATCGCAAGTAGCGACAAATTCAGCGATCTCCTTTTTCATACCAGGCCACCAGAAACTTACACGAATATCCTGGTACATTTTCGTACTTCCAGGGTGGATCGAAAGAGGAGTATTGTGAGCTTCCTTCAAGATCAATTGTTTGATCTCCTGGTCATTCGGAACGTACAATCGCCGTCCACGCATGACCATCCCATCTGCTCTTTCCAAAAACTCCGAAGGCACGCTTTCCTTCAAGCTGCGCTTGATTTCAGCCACCTTCTCATCAACGATTTGCGCGGCTAGAATTTGGGACTCAAGAGTGGGCTCTAAGGTTAGGGCCGCCGCAAACCCTTCTTGAACCACTTCCAGATTGAGTCTCCGAAACTCATCCATCAGTTGAGGTTGACTAACAAAAGTCGACACACTAATGGCGTGCAGTTTGCGACTGAGGGCATCTGCAACCACATTAGCTTTTCCTGGATGATAATGGATTCCCAGATCATAATCCTTGATCAGCTCCAACCATCTGCGCTGCCTCAAGTTCAGATCTGGTTGGGTGAAGAAATATTTCAGGCTCTTGTGATCGGTAAATATCTCACATCTGTTTCCAATGAGATAATGACGCCACAGTTTTAGAGCATGAATGACCGCTGCCAATTCCAAATCATGGGTTGGATAGTTGGCTTCGTGAGGTTTCAGTTGTCGTGAAGCATAAGCTACCACCTTGCCGTCTTGCATCAAAGACACAACCGAGACCCTGACGCGTAGCATCACAGAAAATGTCAAAGCTCTGATTTATGTCTGGCAAAACAAGCATTGGGGCAGAGGTAAGTCTTCGCTTCAATTCTTGAAAACTTGCCTCACAATTTCATGACCACTCAAAGTTCTTTTCTTTTGAGTAGTTACACAACGGTTTAGCGACATTGGAGAAGTTCTCGATGAACCGTCGGTAGTAACCGGCAAGACAGAGGAAACTTCGGATCTCAGGAACAGTCCGTGGCTGCTCCCAAGCAATTACATCCTGCACCTTACTTGGATCAACTGCAACTCCACCTCCAGAAAGAACATGCCCTAAGAATGCAACTTCTTTGAGCCAGAACTCACACTTGCTGAATTTTGCGTAAAGCTGGTGCTCGCGGAGTTTGTCGAGCACTAACCGCAAATGGAGCTCATGCGTTTCTTCACTTCTGGAGTAGATAAGGATGTCATCAATGAACACCACCATGAATTTGTCCAGGTATTCCATGAATACCTTGTTCATGAGGTTCATGAAAGTGGCAGGGGCATTGGTAAGACCAAAGGAAACCACTGTGTACTCGTACAATCCGTAGCGAGTAGTAAACGCAATTTTCTGAATGTCCTCCAGTCAGATTTTGAGTTGGAAGTACCCAAGCCTCAAATCAATTTTGGAAAAGATCTGAGCCCCGCTCAGTTGATCAAACAGATCATCGATCCGCGGAAGGGGATACTTATTCTTAATGGTGACTTCGTTCAACGAACGATAGTCGACGCACATGCGAAGACTGCCGTCCTTCTTCTTAACGAAGAGCACTGGACTACCCCAAGGCGAAGAGCTAGGACGGATAAAACCCTTTGCTAGCTGCTCCTTGAGTTGCTTCTTGAGTTCGATCAACTCATCCGAGGGCATCCGGTAAGGGCGCTTGGATATTGGTGCTGTTCCAGGTAGCAAATCTATAATGAACTCCAAGTCTTTGTCTGGAGGCAATCCCGGCAATTCTTCAGGAAAAACATCGGGATAATCACAGACAACCGGTACTTGTCCCATCTCAAGAATAGACAAGGAATGAAGAGAGGGATTTTGCACCGATAACGGGCTGGAGTTAAATTTGACTTGGATGCCATCTGGATTCACCAAGGAAATGGAATGTTCGGCACAATCGATGCGTCCTTGGTTCTTAGATAACCAATCCATCCCTAGGATTACATTAAGTCCAGGTGTATCGATCTGAATCAGATCTCCACTAAATCGCACTCCTTCAATCACAATCGGGACTCCTAGGCAAATACATTGAGCCCGAAGGATTGAGCCAGGGGAATGAACTAACATGTAATTGCCTAGCAAACTAGTCTTAATCCCTTGGTCCTTAACGAACCTTGAAGACACAAAGGAATGGGAAGCTCCCGAATCAAACAAAACCACAGTAGGAGCTGAATGCACAAGAAACATACCGAGGACCACATCTGGTGCATTACTTGCTTCCTCCGCTGTTACCAAATTAAGACGACCCTGAGCAGGACTCTGCGCAGAACGAGAACCCGCTCGGCCAACCTAATGACCACCACGTCCACTAACAGGAGCTTGAGGACGAACCGGAGTGCTTTGAGCTGAAGGGCGAGTCGGTAGGGGTCGACGATGAGGGCAAACATTGGCAAAATGGCCAATCTGTCCACATGCAAAGCATGAAAGCGGCGTCCCCCTTTGCTGTCCTCCTTGCATCTGCCCACCGCGGTTATGGGATTGAACCGCAGATTGAGAGGCACGAGGAACAGGTCGTTGAGGTTTTGGAGGAGAAATAATTGACTGAGCACTGACAGCCTTCCCAGGGCGAGACCTTGACGGGCCCGCACCGGCTGCTTTTTGGGCCAGCCACTTCCGTTTTCGATTTTCCGCAACTGCCTTTGCACTGTCTTCCACCCGAATCGCCTTATCCACTAGCTCTTGGAGATTTGGGAAATCAAGAGCTGCGAGCGAATGTTTAACTTCATCATTCAAATGCTCCCGGAACCAAGCAGTTTTCCGGGCCTCGCTCGGAATCTCATCAGCGACATAACGAGTCAGGTAATTGAACTTATGCAGATAGTCCATAACGGACATGGACCCTTGCTTCAAATTATAAAATTCCCTCTTCTTTATCTCCATCAAGCTGGAGGGAATATGGACTGCACGAAAAGCTTCTTTGAAATCTGCCCAAGTGGTGACTTGTCCAACAGGGCGAATAGTCTTAAAACAGTTCCACCATGCTGCTGCCGCTCCTTGGAGATAATGTGCAGCATACTGGACTTTCTCGTCATCCGTGCATCTAGCCAACTCAAGTTTATCTTCAATGTCGCGGAGCCAGTCGTCCGAGTCCAAAGGATCAGTGGCCGTGGAGAAATTCGGTGGGCGAGTCCGTTGGAACTCTGCCAGCCGAGTCTGGGGTTGCATCGCTGCCACACCTCCAAAAGCA
Organism: Rhipidocladum racemiflorum; assembly: GCA_036346355.1. Classification (NCBI taxonomy): domain Eukaryota; kingdom Viridiplantae; phylum Streptophyta; class Magnoliopsida; order Poales; family Poaceae; genus Rhipidocladum; species Rhipidocladum racemiflorum. Next base: position 1,602,882 of record CM070592.1, on the reverse strand, counting down.
ACGGCACCCAGATTCTCCGAATTCTGCACCAATCTCTCGAGTAAACGAGTCTGCATCACCAGTACTTGGGCCATGGACGGAGGAGGAGGTAATTCCTCACTCTGCGCTTCCTGACGTCCATGTGCTGACGCCACTGGATCATTAGAATGCCGCGAAACATGGCTATGGGATCCCTGCTGCGGCGGATCACGAAGTGAGGGGTTCGGCTCATCTCGCGCCGTACCCTCGGCCATAATCGCACGGACTGGCCGTCTCCTCGGCATCCTGCTTAACACAAGGTTCAACAACGTGAACAACAGGTGCCATTCCAGAAATGAGACGACACAACGAGATTATTGCAGGATTCATATGCATTTAATAAGATTCGCAGCAATACAAGGCAATGAAGCATGCATTGCAGCGAAAGGATTGCATACACGATAGATTTAAGGACGACGACAAAGCACGTCCTTGCGCGCTACAGCTGATTCATATTACATCATCACTCCCACTTAACACAAGTTCCCACCTAACCTCTGTACAGCAAAAGTACATCACCAGCCAGCTCGTATCTACGACAAAAGCGAGCTTCAGTACTACCTATTACACAGAGGACTCCTAAGATCCAGGTCTACACATCCCCACCATTCTCGGCAGGAGCATCGGAAGGGCCTGGAGCTGCAGAAGAAGTAGATGACTCCACCGGGTACATCAGCTCGTACTCACGACCACCAAAGACGAGGTTACGACCCGGTGCTGCACTCGACGAGGCTCCAGGGCGCCTGGTGAGGCCAGCGGCGGCGGTGCCTCGCACGGACATCCTGGCATTGCGGGAGACCCGACGGTAGGATCCATAAGGGCGAGGAAGCTCCTCTGCCAGCTCAAGCTCATCGTGCTCCCCGTAGATCATCTCGGTGGTGAAGAAGCCATGGTTGACGAACGGTGCCATATGACTCTCTAGCTCGGAAATATGACGGCGAGCGACCAGGAGCTCGTCCCAAAGGCGGCAGTAATTGCCGACAACAAGACGTACCCAACCTGCCAAGCTTCCACTATATCCATCAGCGGATTCACCTGTGCATAGAGGTTTGCTTGGCAGTCCGGCTCACGAGAGGGACAACTCGGAAACATCTGCGATAGCTCGGGAAGGTCGAAACGGAGTCGAAGGATTGCCACATACGCCCCATCTAGCAACGCTGCGAGAGGACTCGGAGTTGTGCCATAGTAGAGACGTGACTGCTCTCCTGCAAGACGACCTCGAATGGTGACCTCTGCCACATAGAGAGAGGATGCTGGGCTAAGTCCAGCGCTTGAGATCATGTACTCTGGTGGCTCAGTGAACCCAACACGGCGCATCATCTCCCAAAGGGTGGCCTGAACAGAACCCTCTAGGATAGCACGCGTGTAGAAACGAGGTTCCTAGCGTCCCGACATCTAAAAGCGAGAAAAGAACTAGTTAGCAAAACCTTAACGGAGACAACCCAAAAGAGAAGAAACCAAGCAACTACCACACAAAACAACTGCAAAAGCCACAGCCCGAAGCCTTGGTCCTATCCTTGTACAATACGTAACTAACTGTTGAACTAGGTAAGATTTCCCCAAACTCTATCTTTAGGTTTTGAGTGAGAAAGGGAATAGAATGAATCCCATTTTCCTACTTCACTCCTGTCCCAGAAAACAAGGTTTGAAAATCAGCTAAGATGAAATTCACTTTGAAGATTCAAATCGTAAAAAGAAGCTATAGAGGGAAAAGGCTAGCATTCTACCATTTCACAATTAAGAATACTAAGTTAAAATAGCTCACCCGGGAAAACTCATTCCTAAGTTCTATTATCTAGCGATCTAATTTATCCTATCGGTTTAGCATAGCTCGATACCACCTCTTGTGGGGGCTCAGGAATCGATTAGCGATGCGGTCATTCTTGTTGCATCGGACGTAAGATTAATGCAACCCGTAACGCCTCTCGACCTCTAAACCAACTCCGCACTCGGATTGGGGCCAATTAATCGGCAAAACTCGTGAGGAGTGCACATGCCAACCGATTGATCCCAACTCGAAGCTTCGCAATCAGCGTGCATTGTACTGGTTCCCTGGATCAGTAGCCCAGTACCCACGCGTTGTCATACAAGACAGGTCTCAACAATGCAAGAGTAAATATATTACACATGAAAGGTAACGTTATTACATTAGTTTAACTTTACAAGTCTCAGCCTACAGCCGGCACAAGTCCAAAAGAATCATCCAACGCCAGCGGAAGCTCCAAAAGAAAAACACGCAGTGTGCCTCCACCCTCAGGCAAATCGATCGAAGGAAACCAGCTAAGCCCCAGCCGAATCGCTGGCCATCGAATCGCGACTGCCTGGTACATCTGTATCATTACCTGCTTCTTCTCCTTCTGACCAAAATCCGTTAGAGCAAACGGTGAGTACACGTATGTACTCGCAAGACTTTAGTGTATGGAATGTATACATATAAAATGTAGGTTAAATCAATCAATAATAGGTTACTACACTAGTCTTTTGATCACAAAGCAGATTTTGCTTGCAATATGATAATAGATTCACATTCGCATTTTTACAAAAGAAGCTGAAGAAAACATTTCAAACAATTAATAATAGATAAACCATTAACCAAATCAACCATCCAACCATTCCTTTCACCAAAACAACCAACCACCTACACCTTATCCGAACCCAAGATCCAAACACACACCCGACCAACACAAACTAACCTCGAAACCCATTTTCCCAGAAGTCAACCCAGACCCAAAATCTATACTTGATAATACTTTCCAAGCTGCTCATGACCGTGAGCACGGCTAATCGATTAGTTTATTTATCTCTGCAGAGATCAGACATCTGTACCCACATGACACGTTCTAGCAATCATGACATCCATGCCTCGCGATACCAAGTACCCGATTTGCTAGACAAAGGATGTAACCTTTCGAGAGATTGGAGTTCTAATCCTCAAGACCTACCTGTAACGTGCATTCCCAACTACACCCACAGAGGCCGCGGTGGTTCCCATAGGCACCCACTAGCCCACGACCTCCCTGTAGTAGGCATTACCGTTGTATTGGGTAAACTTTCCTTCGATGCCTCGACAAGAAAGTCCCTAGAATGCACCGACACCACAAGTGCATCCAATCCTCTTTGCCCTCCAATAATGCAGGGTCAGATCCCTTTTCCCCGTACTAGGCTGAGGCCATCCCACACTGGCACATGTGGTTGCACGTATTACACCCAGTAAATAACACCAAGTTCGGTCCTTAGGGTGACTTAGGCGAGATCTTCCAAACCCACTTGCTATGGCCACATATGATCGACACTAGCGGCCCCACCGAGCACACACTAGCCTTCAACCTCCCCACAGCAAGGGACCAACTGAGACCAAACCACTCCAAACCAGCCAACGGCTTGACAACCAATCCGAACCTGAAACCAGCCTACCAACCGGAACCACTACCCGGCCAAATACCACCAACTCCGAACCACCAAACATCTCGCCCGGTCTAAACTCTCCAAGTTTTTCCATTTTACTCACGCAACCATTCCCTTTTTTTTCAACAAAACCCCATATCCACTGATTCCAACCTGACACCAATCACCTATCCTAATAGTTCCAGGAGTTTATGAATAAGAACGTCATGATTTCCTGCAACCAATTCTACTGCTGAACTAAGCATATGCGACTATTATTCTTTAATACCCTCTGACACTAACTAACGTGTCTAAATTATTCCTAAGTCTATCAAGGATTTCATATTCGGATTAAATTGAGGTAATCCAACAATTTCTGGTTTAACTACTGCTTCCCACAAATTATCACTTTTAATAAACTTATGAGCATGCATAATAGTTTTGGCAATCAAAAATAAGAATTTGCAAATATGGGATTCAAAATGGTCAAGGAGGTGTTTGCCTGTTTGCTCTTCGGTGAAATCGGTCTCCGGGATGTAGTCGGGATCGTCGGCAACGTTCGAAGTGTCTACGTCTACACGAAAAGCAACGAGACCAAAATCATCGATCAAAATGGGCAAAGAAGCAATCAAAATCTAAAAAGAAGCGAAAACGGAAAATGAGAACCTAGACGGAAAAAGAGATTCTAAACTTTCTCCCAGAGGCCTAGCATGCCTGTCGGGGAGGGCGGTAGTGCCGCTCTCGGCAAGACGGCCATCAGAAGCTCAGTAGTGCCACGGTCACTCCGGCAAGACGGTTGGATTTCCCGGTAGTGCCGCTGGCCGGGAATCGAAAAGGGTTGCTCTCTGGAAAATAACTACCAGATTACGAACCCGGTAGTGCCGACCCTCCAAGATCGCATCACCCAATGGTAGTGCTGGTCACTTCGAGACCAAAATCCAAAAATTGAAATTTTGCGCACTAGCCCCCGGAACTTCGACGTAAGTGCATGGATAGGTTCCTGCGGACCCATGGGACTTATTCACGCAGGTTTTGTCAAGTTTCGAGCTCGTTTGCTCAAAATCTCACTTTTCGGATCCTTTCTCTCCCGATATTGACGCGAAAACGGATTTCAACCCAGAAGGTGTCGAAACTCGAGTTTCTTCGCGGCCACGGGTTCTCTACGGCATTAAGGATTTATACGCGCTAGGCTTGTGAGCTTTGGAACTTCAGAACACAAAATCGCTCCGAATGCCCAAAGTGCATCTTTTGCAAATCCTTCGGAACGACGGATTCGCAACAAGCGCAATAGGTCCAAAAATGCACTAGGGTTCCATAAGATCGAGAAACTGGCTACAACCCTTGGCACACGACAATCAGACCTCTAAGGACCAAAAAACCTAACCTACTCTGGATTCGATTCTCGTCTCGAATCGAGTACAAACTCGATCCTCCTACAAGAAACGACTTACGAGGCTCTAAGAAAACATCCGCAGGTCATTTCCCCGACTTCCCGGAGTTAGGGTTTCGAAAGGAAAGAGCTCCGAGAATTCGAGAAATGCCTTTTATGCAGCGAATGAGTCCAACGAAGCGTAGATCAGGGTTACAGAAACTACTCGATCACGCGGAAGGATTCTTCTACCCTTGACCTAGGTTTAACCACTCGGAAAACGACTATGCACCACAAAAACTAGGGTTTCTAGAGTTTAACTAGGACGTAAGGAACGATTACAAGCCAAGGAAGAGCTAGGGTTTGCATCTGCACCTAGGGTTTAGGTTTAGCTTCAAACCCTACCTCTTGTGGAGTTCCTTGACAGCTTAGAGACGCTTCTCCACCCTTGCTCCTGCTCCCACACAGCCTCCTGGAGCTTCAACCGGCTGGAGATGGCGAGGAGGAGGAGAGAGCTCCAATGGAGAGAGAGGAAGGAGAAGAGAGGAAGAAGGAGGAGGAGAGGAGGAGAAATGAGAGAGGAGAGGGAGAGGAGGTGCTCCCTGGTGCTTTTAGATGCTGAGACGTGCACGCATACCGAGGCAAAGAGATAAACACGAGCACAGGACCAAAACCTGTCACTCGGCAAGCATCGCTTCGGCGGCCAGATTGCCGCTTCGGCCGGTAGTACTGCAGCCTAAAGCAGATCGCCGCCAGCAGCTAAAATTCGGGAAAAACTATTGACTTCGCAACGGCTCCAATTCAAACATCTAGTGGACCTCTAAAATAGGTTCGGGAGACCCTAATGAAGGTTTTAAAACTTAGGTTTGGGATCTAGCTCTCACGATTTTAAATTTCACCCGATTTCGGATTCTGAGACTCCAATCGGGGAAAACGATCAAATGAAACGACAAAACCGAATTCAAGGGCAAATAACTCCAAATTCAAACTGGAAACTTTACAGAACACTAAACCACACTAGTTAGCCTATTTAAGCTTAATTACAAACACGGACGTTACAGAAATTCGTCTCCAAACCTTGATGGATCCTAAAATTGATGGATGAATTAGAAACTAGACTCCCACACGATCATAAGGAAACCAACAGAATGAGGATTGACCCACCGGAGAGGGAGGAACAAGGATGAACACGAAGAACACCCGAAAACTTGTTTCCTCGACTGTTTTCTCTATCTACCGGATGAACGAGGTGGAGAGGCTATGAGTGAGTGCTACCACCGGGAAGGGGGTCCTAATACGCAGCAATGAGAGGTGGAAGCACGTCGTTTGGAGAAGAAACGGTCGAGTTATGAGTAATTAAAGCAATTTCGGTTTTAGGCGGATTGTTCAAATTCCGGCGAGATCCCGGGCTATTGATGGTGGGGAATGGAAGGGATTCGTCGTCAAGGATTCAACGGACCCGGCGGTTCGCGATTTGGAGGTGTGATGGAGGAGTTATGAAGGAATTAAAGAGGAGACCTCCATGGGAGAAGCTTGAGCTCTTCTCTGGAAACTTGACATCCCAAGGTAGAAGAAGGGGTAATGTAGCGCCACGTGGCAAGCTCCCATTGGCCGATGAATACACGAAAGTGACACCCTAGAGAAAATTTAGGAAAAATGGTCTAAAAATTCCGGAAAAATTCGTAGAACCATTTTGGAATATTTGGAACCCAATAAAATTGGTTTCGAGGAATTTGGATGAAATTTGTGGATTTGAATATTCTAGAGCGAATAGTGGGCATTAAACAAAAGCTACGCGGGATAAAATAGGGGCGGAGTTCCAAAAATCTTGGGAATCATTCCAAAAATCATTTTCGAATATTTGGGACCTAATTGAAGTGATTTTTGGATTTTTGGAGCATTTTTGGACTCGGGTGAAATTTCGGGTACCGGCGGGAACTTAGAAATTCGATTTTTCGAACGGAAGGGAATTGAATCCCGATTTCGGATGGAAAAGGATGCCAGGTTAACATAAACAACAAGGAAACTCCAATTTTTGAATTTAATTAATTTAAATTAGATTTTTCTCCAGAAGGCGAAACTGAGGATGTTACAATATGCATGTAATAAACGAATATACCCATCCTAAATTGTCTATCCATTGTCTAGGGTTATCAAGGTTCACATGGCAACATTGATTAAGGAAATCCCATAATGAAGGTAATATCTACCATAACCCAAACTAGCATTTTATAAACATAAAGCATGCATGAAAAACTTGACAAAGGAATTTCTGAACATTTGGGTTCAATATGATCAAAGGGGCTTGCCTTGCTACACGTTGTTTTGCAACGAAGTCGAAGTCGTAGCTTGGAGTAGTCAGAGTTGTGTTGTCGTCGAGATTGGAGTTGTCGTCAAGTACACACTTAGACTCATTAGCGGTAGCGTCAATTACGTCAGGTGCTACTCGTCATACCGTGAGAGCATAGCAAATAACAATAAACTCCAATAAGATAAATTCCAAAGAGGTAAAAAGAATATAGATAGATATCCAAATAATAAATCATCACACATAACAAGCATGATTTCTGGGTTTAGGTTATATGATTTCAAGTATACCTGTTTTATATTGTCTTCTCACTCATGTCTCTTACTAACGGTTTAAGTTGTATTGTTACTCACTTTTCATGAATTGTTTATTCTTAGTTTATGAATTCAAGAAGCTAAGATTGTTTAGATTAATAGAATTAAGACACTAGTTAAGACGCTATCGCTTTCCCGGTAATACCGACTCTCGGATCACGGTATTACAACTTTCGGTAGTACCGTTCTCGAGTTCCGGTAGTACTGACTTTTATTATTAAAAGGCATTAAAAAGGGTGTTAACTATATTAGTGCTACCGGTTGAACTTACATAGTTTCCAGGTGAATCTTACGATATGAGTATTCTAGCTACAGGCCATTCTATGCTTAACTATTCACAACCCGCACTATTGATTTTCATAATACTTAGGGTTCTTGCTCTAATAGGATTCAGATGCAAAGCAAGACATAAATTAAATATTTCTCCAGATTATGGTAGTATATATACTAGGGAGTGATTCTAGGCCATTTCTCTTAATATTAGCATTTAGACGAGATATTCTATGGGCTGCCGAAAAGGCTTAAGTGATACTAAAATCTACACGATAACAGTTCAATTTTCGTTTTACATTTGTGGCTGCACCTTAAGGAGTTCTTTAACCATATTTTACGCACTGGTAGGGGATGTCTCTAAAAGTGTTTTAAAACTAGTTCCGCGACATTTCACTTTTATACGCAATGTTTCTCAATTAAAAGAGCATTACAGCTTACACAAATTAAATCCTACATTGCATGCAAATGAATTATTTTTACAAGATTAACTAGTATTGAACTAGAGGTATTTAAATACAGATTCGGCAAGAGTTAACACTAATATTTATTTCTATACTTTAACTCATATTCCAATCATTTATACATTAAGGCAAGATTACATACAAACATGAATTTAACTTAAGAAAACATGGATTATGGTTGTTATAGTCTGATCTGGACCTAGGGATCATTTTCAATATATTTGGAATTTGCACAATTTGTTTATCACTATTTAAGTTGTTAATGCATTGAGAAGCAACATAATGCAAACTTAGCACAACTAATCTCAAATCTAAACATTTTTTTCATAAATGGATTGCATATGATCTAAGGGACCTAACAAAGTTTGTTTCATTAATTTCGGAGTCCGATTACACAAATTCTACACATGGCATATTTCAACCTAGCATTCAAATTCGAATTTACATTCAAACAGAAGTTAAATATTCAATAATTTGCATAAAAAGGTTGTCTACTGTCTAACTATCACTGGAAATTTGGTTGCTCTTAAATCGAACCTTAATTGATCAAGTCATGCATTTTCAAACATCTAGTGCATCGAAATCAGACTTAACTAGAAACAGATCTAAAACAAGTTAGAACTTAAATATTTTTACATATTTGAGTTCCTAGGATCATAAGTATTCTAGTGGAATTGGTTTCACTCTAATCGGAGTTCATCTGCATAATTTTAATACTTAGCATCTTTAGACCTTATTCTTTGAATACAAATTTAAATTTTGAAGAGAGATCAAACATTCAATATTTTTGCCTAAACAGAATCTAGAGATCCAAATATGAATCAAAATTTATTTCATGTTATTTGGACATTTCTAGCAAAAGATATGAAGGATTGAATCCAATAGGGCATAAATAAATAAATAAAAAGATCTAGCTTCAACAAGACTCGAACGGGAGACCTACTGAACCAGAGCGCAGCGCACCTGCCATTGTGCTACGTTGTTGCTTGTTGAAATGTATCATACCAGTGTATATAATGTAGCATGCAAGGGCTATCCACTAAAACGAGGAAAAATGCCAACAGCAGCGTCAGAGGTGGGATTCGATCCCTGGCCGCATGAATTTAGAGCTAAGGCTCTCTCCACTAGGCCGCGGTGTGACTTGTGACACGAATTCATGCCCAAGTACTTGAGCTCACCCTCTCCTGTTATCTTTTGCATGCAGTTTGCTGCTTCGACATCAGGAGGAAGGAGGAGGCTACGGTAGTTTTTCTAGCGACGGAGGCTGTATGCACAGAGCAGGGAAAGCAGCTCAGGTGATTGAGGATAGCACTTATAGCGAAAGATTGATCAAGAGCTCACCAAAAAGAAGAAATGGCAGTGGATCAATATGTTGTTGATTCTCTCTCTCTGAACTCGTGGTGAAGCAACAGAAGGGACAAAGCAAGCTTCCAGCGAGGTTGGCAAGGAACCAGAGGGAGCGAGGAGTATCGTAGCTTGCTTCGACCGGTTATTAGGAGGGCAAAGAGCGAAGACTACAGAGGGGGGGAGGCTAGGCGGTGAAGCGGCAGCAAGGCGTGGCTGGATCCTCGTCGTGGCAAAGCAAGGATTGATGGCGCATGCAACAGGATGCGTGGAAGACAAGGGTATGGCTCAAATGCCCAAGCTCAAGCGATTCGGCCGAGAGGGCCAAGGCGGCGGCTTCAGCTCGGTTGCTCTGGCTCTTGCTGAAGTTCTCGGGATGGAATTTGGAGCTAGCTCGGTTGCTTCGATCGGCTTCGCGTGGCCTCAACGCAGGGCAGAAACAAAGCAGAGGGAGATTCTAGAAGTGCTAGAGAGATGGAGGATAAGCTTAGCTTTGATTTGTAAGTTGCAGCATTGACTGGAGAAGAAGAGACTAAAGAAAACAAACAGTGGGGCAGGTCAGTTTTGGATGGCTACGTGAGCTACAGAGAAAACATCAGGGCATGGGCGACACGATCGGGAAGCAGTGAGCCCGCTTGGCTTGGCTTACCTATGCGCTCGGCTAGCTCGAGACAGAGAGAAGGGGAAAGGCGGAGGAAGGAGATGACAAGGGGAGGCTGACACCTGGGGTTGGTCCCATGGCAGCGATAGAGGAGAAGAAAGAGAGGGAACAGTGCCGGGGACTGGCGGTGGGGTCGCTGAGCCCACTGGCAGCGATAGAGAGGGGGTAGACTTGTTGGTTTTTCTCCCGGGACAACAGCAAGAGTGCAACAGTTCAAGGGTCAAAAATGCAATATTAATTTTTGATAAATTTATCGAGTGTCTAAAATGGTATTAATGATCTCCAGTAAAAATTTCAAACTTATTTAGTGAGTATTTAAATTTCAATAATTCTTTTAGTGAATTTCTTAGATTTTCACAATTTCAATTATTTAATTTGTTAAGGGGGGTAAAACTAGATATTAATTTTTGATATTTTTACCAAAGGTAGATATTTGAGTAAAGAAGGTGTGGTAAAATTCTCATCTTTAGATAAAGTAACAATTACCCTACATAAATCTAACATGATTGAAATGACAATAAAATCCTATTGTTTTTAAGTCTTTCCTTTCAATTAAATGCATCACTTTTACTTTTTTTGACTTTGGCAAAAGTTGTTAACAGGTCAAATTTACTTTAGTAAAAAGTTTTATTACTATTTTACTTTTTACCTTTTTACCAATTTACGAATTGATTTTCTTTTTGAAACCAATTCCAAAATAAGGAGTAAAACTTATAAATTTTGATTTTTGGCTCAAACAAGATTTTGAAATGCACATTTTCTGTTAGGCCCATTTTTGGGACGTTACATCCCACTAGCCCATACCTCCCCATAGCAAGGCAAACCTCCGTGCAAGCCCCACTTGCACGCCCAAAACCAACACAAAACCAACCCACGACTGTACAAGTCCACACTTCGTGCCCGCAACCATCACTCATCTCGCCCGTGTCTAAATCACTCTTTTGTTTTCCATTTTTACTCACACAACCATTGTTAGTTTCAAATAGAACTAATTTCACCATTTTGATTTTCCAAACTATAAACCATATTCAAACTATTGTTAATCTCCAGGAGGAATCATATTTGTCTGTATCACGACCTCCTGTGGCATTTACTACTGCATAACTAAGCATATGCAATTACTGTTCGATATTACCCATTCGACATTTATTATTATGCCTAAGACTAACCTAGGGTTCAACAAGGTTCACAGATCAATTATAATTAAGAAAATCCAACAATTCAGGTTTAACTACCAGTTTCCCACAACTAGCAGATTTACTGAACATACACGCATGCATAATACTTTGACAAAACAAAATAGACATCGTAAAATATGGGATCAAAATGCTCAAAGGAGGATGCTTGCCTTGCTTGTTGAACAATTGGTCTTGTCGTGGTTGATCGGAGTACCAACCACATCATCTAGTCCTAGACTTCTCACATAGTCCCACGATTCGCGTGCACACTCCAACGTCAACATACATACAAGCAAACAATCCGAAGTTACTATTCTTCGGTATAAACAACATACATACAAGCATTATACAAGGTCAAGCATATGAGAATGATGCATGCGAGGATGATGCATATGAAAATGATGCAAGAGCCAAGGGAAACCTAGGATCTATCCTAAAGCGTAACTTTATGATTTCTGGGTATAAGTTATTTCCATCTATTGAATTCAAGAAGCTAAACTTACATCTACTTCTAAAATAAATTTCGAATTCGAGAGGCTAAAGTTACTAGCTCATTTAAGCATAATACTAAGTTTCCAAATGGTTCTATATGAGGACCAAATGAACTTAAGGGTGTAGCATAAAGATAGTCAATATAGTGTTCTAACTTAGGGTCAGGCTAAGGTGACAATTTAGTTTCTCAATCACACAATTGCCCGACAACTATAACACCTCAATTGATCACCGGAATATTATCTACTCAACATCCTACATTAACCACCAAGCCAACTTGAAAGTAATAATCCTACAGATTTAACATACAACATATTCATGCGGCACTAATAATTTTCGTATGTGATCCAACAATTCATCCAATTGAATATCTTGTCATCTACCGTTCAATCAAGCATGTTATTCCTTATTGTTATTCTTCATCGTCTAAGATATATGTAAGAGTTAACAAGTTATTATCCATTTATTTATATGCTACCACACAATTAAAATGTAACAGCTAGTTATTTCCAATCATGAACCATTGGACAAATTTTACAGCAAACATGCATGTATATGCGATGAGTATGAAAATGAGATGACATGTGTAACAAATAAATTCGTGTATGTGAAAATGCAATCGACACTAGCATTTTACCATAGCGTCAAACATGTATCGCCGGATCTGAGGAACTCCCAAAAAATCCCCAACATTGCACGCACATAAAACTTGGGTCTACCGCCAGCATCTAGTTCCTATTTTTTTCGGCTTCAGGAAGCTATATTTATGTATTTATGTATTTTAGTGTTTTTTAGTTTTGAATTCAAGAAGCTAAGATTGTTTGGATTAAAAGAGTTAAAACTTTAATAAAAGCGTTCGTGTGAATGGTACTTAGCTTTAAGCATGTTTTGCACAAAAGTTGATTTATATGAGTTGGGTTTATAGGATAATGCTAGTGGTTATATCTACATGGTTATAAGGTGATTCTAGTGACATAAAACATTTTACCTTAGGGTTCATTAAGTCTAACTATTCAAATGCCGTCATTAATTACCATAATACTTAGGCCTATTGTGCTAGTAGGATTTAGATGCAAAGCAAGTTATTAATTAAATATTTTTTCATAATATAGTAGTACAAACATTGTAGAGTGGTTTTGAGACATTCTCCCTAATTTTTGCATTTAGATGAGATAATATACAGGTGGCCGAAAAGGCTTAAGTGTTACTAATACTCACGTGTTAACGGTTCGGTTTTCGTTTTACGATTGCGATTGCACCTTAATATATTATCTAATCATTCTTTACGTACTGTTAGGGGAAGTCTAAATGAGTACTTTAAAGTTGGTTCCGCTACATTTCGTTTTTATTTGCGACGTTTTTCATATAAAGAGGATTAGGGTCTTTAATAAATTAAGTTACACATTGTGTACATGTGACTTATTTTTGCATAAACGGGAAGGGTACCACTTTTAAATGTCCTAGGATTTGGTTTCATTGAATTTCGAGTTCGTTTGCAAAAGTTATGACTATTTAAACTATTGTAGCATTGAAACTTCGGCTATTTGACAAATAATGCATACAATGGTGAAACATAAATATTTTTGTATATTTAGGATCCTTGTGACCCCAGGAACACAACTAAACTTGATTTACCAAATTTCGTATTCATTTGATCCATATTTTAATTAGTTGAATTTGCATGCATGAAAGGCCTTATATAACAATTTCCTTCATTCAAACTGAGTTCTTCCTTAGATGTTTTTACAAAAATGGGACATCTATGATCCTAGGAACATGCGATAATTATTTCATGATTTTTGGATTCATAGTTTACATAGTTTCTTCACAATGCATAAAAGGGACTTTAAGTAAGCTTAATTTAAACAATTTAAATCTGCATGCAACATATTAGTTTTTAATGTATAATTTGAATATTTAAGTCTTATCACAAATTTAGAAATTTATTTCACTTCATTTGGACCTTCCTAGCAAAAGTTGTAAAGGGTTGAAATAAAATAGAGCAAAAAGAAAATGAAAGAGGCTGGGGGGTGGGGGTGGGATTAGGACCCCAGATCCATATTTTAATTAGTTGAATTTGCATGCATAAAAGGCCTTATATAACAATTTCCTTCATTCAAAGTGAGTTCTTTCTTAGATGTTTTTACAAAAATGGGACATCTATGACCCCAGGAACATGTGATAATTATTTCATGATTTTTGGATTCATGGTTTACATAGTTTCTTCACAATGCATAAAAGGGACTTTAAGTAAACTTAATTTAAACAATTTAAATCTGCGTGGAACATATTAGTTTTTAATGTATAATTTGAATATTTAAGTCTTATCACAAATTTAGAAATTTATTTCACTTCATTTGGACCTTCCTAGCAAAAGTTGTAAAGGGTTAAAATAAAATAGAGCAAAAAGAAAATGAAAGAGGCTAGGGGTGGGGATTAGGACCCCAGACCTATCGAATCGGACCATTGAACTCTCCCACTTTGCTACGATATTTCTTCTGTCACGGTAACCAGAAAGTATACTTGAGGTGTAGATACAAGAGACCACTAGAAAACGGGGGAAAAATCCAACAGTTCTGATAGAATGGGGATCGAACACACAACCTAATGAATCAGGTGCTGGGCTCTTACCACTAGGCTGTGTTGATGCTTGGGATTCTGTAGCCGGTTAAATCACTTGAAGCTAGCTTCTCTTGCTATCTTTTGGAACGCAGCTCACATCCATCTAGAGGAGGAAGAAGGCGGAATTTTTTTTAAATAATACTTTTTTTAAACTGAATTGCGTTTTTAATATACGGAATAAAAAATTTGCAAAAATAATATGTGGTCGCCGAACCGTACGGCGAATACCCTATTTTCGCCGAACCGTGCGGCGAACACCCTATTTTCGCCACACGGTTCGGCGAAAATAGCTTAATTGCGCTATTAACCCGCTGCACGGGAATCAAGGGTATTATCGCCACACGGTGTGGCGAACACCCAGTTTTCGCCAAACCGTACAGCGAAAATAGGTTGTCGCCGCACGGTGTGGCGAAAATTGCTCGGTAAAAATTGCCCCGACGACAGATCGATCGATCTGCTCGTTCGGCCGCCGAAACAGAGAAGAAAAAGAGAGGGAGGGCGATCCGCCAGCCGGAAGAGAGGGAGAGAGAGAGAGGAGAGGGAGAAGAAGAAGAGGAGGAGGAGAAGAAGAAGAAGAAGAGGAGAAGAAGAAGAGGAGGAGAAGAGGACGAGAAGAAGAGGAGAAGAAGAAGAAGAAGAGGAGAAGAAGAAGAAGAGAAGGAGGTAACCTCGCATCGCGATTTTGTTTAATTTCGTGTTTTTTAGTTTAGAGTAGTGCAATTTAGAGTAGCGATATAGAGTAGTGCAATCTAGAGTAGCGATATAGAGTAGTGCAATGTAGAGTAGCGATATAGAGTAGTGCAATCTAGAGTAGCGATCTAGATCAGTTGAATTGTAGAGTAACGATTCTAGTTATTTAATTTAGAGTAGCAGTTTTAGTTATTTAATTTATAGTAGTGATATTAGTTTGCATATGTAAACGTTGTTAAATTTACAGTAATGAAATTTACTTATTAACATTGTTGAAGAAATCATTAATCGGTAACTAATTGGTCGACCTAGGATTAACTGAACTAAAATATTGAAAAAGTGATTAATCCCGTTTTATCGTTCGGTCGGCCACGCTTTATCACCGTAAACATAAAAAATGGAATCTTTAGGTGTTCGATCACAAGCCAATCGGCCAGTTAATCGGCTAATCGGCCGATTTTTTCGAACATTTAGCAAATAGACATATTACACATGCGAATATTATAAGAATATAGTATCGATAGCGCGGTAGTTAATTAGCGTGGTTGAAATTACGGTTCTGATATTCCATTTGAAGTAGGGAAGGAAAAATTAATTATGTCTATGTCTATGTCGTCGCAGTGATGTCGGACCCAGTGAAATTCAGGGTATATTATGGCGATGGTGAAGTAAAAAATGGGCAGAATGGAGTGGATTTAAGTCGCTGCGGTCACCATGGCCGAGCACTTGTCCCCCGATACTGTTAGCATTCGTGATATAAAACTTTGGTTGACCCAATTTTTTTCCTGGATCCAAGTGTTTATTCTGTTAGCATCCAAATCGTATACACGCAGCGTAGCAAGGGTGACCCGTGTGTGGGAGTTGAAGACGATGAGATCGAACACAGTTGTGGCAGAAATGGTTAAGATGGTGCAAGGGATCTAGCCTCGATTGTGTGATGCTGGTGCAAGCTTGCCCTAGGGAAGAGGTGAGTACTAATGGTGTGAGCGAGAGCAGCACATCGGCTACAACTGAACAAGTTCAGCCAGCGGTGTCGGTTGAGGCAGCAGCAGCGGGGGATGATCACATGGATGCAGCAAGCGCAGAAGGTCGGGCTGATGAAGGGGAGGATATCGATCAACTTGTGGATCAATTGGATTGGGTGGACCGCATGGCGACAGAAGAGGAAGCCGAAATGTTGGACCCAGTCGATACCATCGGCGAAGATGATGACCGGGAGGAAGATGATGAAATGCATGGTAGTACTCGCTCAGCGGAGGTACCCATCCCCGATGAATGGAACAGGCAGAACAAAGCGGGTATGGAAGCTTTGTGGGGCCATGACTCGCATTGTGAGTATGGTACTGGTGCCATTCGGTTGAATCAAATATTCCCAAACAATTCTAAATTGAAGTTGGCAGTGAGCTTGTGGGCACTATCGCTGCAAAGAGAGTTTCGGGTTGTCCTGTCTAGCCCAGATAAGTACACGGTGAAGTGCGTAATCGATGGTTGTGAATTTAAAGTACATGCATACAAGCCGAAGTGTGAGACATATTGGATTGCATCAAGAGTGGACGAGCACACATGCAGACTAGAAAATGTTCTTCTCAAACACCGTAACTTGAATGCGGCTGTAATAGCTAGCATGATGTTTAATGAAATCATTGAGAAGCGGGATATCAAGTGTTCGTATATTCAGAAAGCAATGTTACGAACATTTAAGTATCAGATAAGCTACTCCATGGCCTGGCGTATGCGGCGTAAAGCATTAGAGAAGAGGTTTGGCACATACGAGGCATCGTATTGCAACCTACCTCGTGTGCTTGAAGTACTGAAGCAAACCAATCCTGGCACATACACCGCTTTCAAAGAAAGCGAAGCAGATGCAAATGGGATCTGTACATTTCGTCGTGCTTTCTTTTCATTGGGGCCTTGCATTGCGTCATTCAGGTACTGTCGTCCATTGCTTTGTGTTGATGGCACATTTTTGACTGGAAAATACAAGGGGCAGATTCTAACAGCCATTGCAATTGATGCGAACAACCACATACTTCCATTGGCCTTTGCTTTTGTTGAGGGTGAGAATCGGGATAGCTGGCTGTGGTTTTTCAGACATCTGAAGGTGGGGGTAGTTGGTGATCGGCCCAGCATGTGCATCATTCATGATCATCACAAAGGTATCATCTCGGCAATCAAGACTCTACAGGAGGACCGAGATGAACCATTTTCGTGGCCTGACCTGCAGAACAGGTGGTGCATGAGACATTTGGGTGCCAATTTCTTCAGGCAGTTCAAAAGCAAGAAACTGATGAATCTGTTTAAGAGGTTATGCAAGCAGAATCAGACACGTAAGTTCAACACGCTATTTGCCGAGTTGGATAAGCACACCAGTGCGCATATCGAAGAGATGAAGAAGCAACCACCTACGCCGAACGAATGTCCACCCAAAAGGCTAACACCCCTTGGGGAGATCGATCCTCCTAATATGAGGAGACGAACGTCAAGGAACATTAAGTGTTTCGCCTTTGGATAGAGGCTGAGCCTCTAGAGAAGTGGGCATTGCTCCATGACACCGGAGGCGCCAGGTTAGTATGGTACATTAAAATATCAAAACAGCGCTAAACAATTTGGCCTGTTGTTCTAAACTATTTTGCGTTGAACAGGTTTGGCGTGATGACAACGAACATAGCCGAGGTTTACAATTGGGTCATCCGAGGCCTCCGTCCGCTTCCGCTTGTGGCCATCCTTGAAGGCATGTTGCACGGCATCGTTAGCTACTACCAAAAAAGGCATGCGGAAGTGGTACTTCATGCGACCACATTGCAAACGCCGTATTGTTCGCGGATGATGACCTACATGGAGGAACGAACCATGAAAGCTCAGCAGCATATGGTGCGTAGCTACGGGGTCACTGAATACCGCTTCGAGGTGACTCTTCGGTGCAAAAGGGGATTGGGAACGGACACAGCGGTTATTACGCATGAGGTTAATCTAGGCCAAGGGGCATCTGGATGGTGTGAATGCAGCTGCAATAAGCCAAGACTTCTCCATATTCCTTGCTCACACGTGATGGCTGCTTGTGGGCAAATTGGGATGAACACGTCGCAATACATGTCCCCTTTCTACTTGAAGGATCATGTTGTCCATATCTGGTCGGGTGAGTTTCGTGGTTTTCGTGCACACGGTGATTTCACTGCGATTAACAGAGATGAGGGCATCTGTTTGCCGGATCCAACCTTGCGGAGGTGTGCAGAAGGGCAGTCTGATCGTCCACAGACTAGGCGCATTCGCAACGACATGGATGAATCTGAAGTGGGTGGCCCTCTTAGGAGGTGTTCTGAGTGCGGCGAGTATGGCCACAAGGCAAACCAGTGCACGTAGGGTGTAGGTTCTGAAAGTGGTGGTGGCTATGTATCGAAATATGTTATTATATGCACGTTGGATGTCTTTTATTGTAATATTGAAGCGATTGGGTGTCTTTTATTCATATATGTTGTGTCTCTCACATGTTGTGTACTTTTATTTATGTTCACCCCTTATGTCTTTTATACATATATGTATTGTAATATTGACGTGATTGGTTGTCTTTTATTCATATATGTTGTGTCTTTTATTCAGATATGTTGTGTTTGTCACATGTTGTGTACCTTTATTTATGTTCAACCCTCATGTCTTTTATTATTATACGTTGTGTACTTTTATTCACATATGTCGTGCTTGCCGTACGTTGTGTAGTATGATTTATGTTGAAACATTTCTATGTGCGAGGATGGAGCAGTCGACTCACTCCTCGACCTCGCCTTGATGCGCGCACCGCGGCGCACGCTCCACACGGCTGTGCAGGGGAATGACAAGTTGCCCTTACTGCGGATTCGTGTGCCTAACAAGGCATGGTGCGTTGACGCTCGCTTCCACACCAGGTTAGTTGCAGTACTTGTACATGTTCCATTGTTCGTACAATTAGTGTTCATTACATTCAATTCATTCAACTCTGTGGTTCCTCGTTAGGCTTGCACGTGCCGGGCTGCTTCCGCTAGTCCGCATGGTGGAGGGTTCAGCTGCCGACCCCGTCGAGCACGACCCCCAGGCACAGGGTGACGACCCGCAGTGGTCGCGGTGTTTCCCGTACGACCACTCGCTGTTAGCGTGTTTGGTCGACCGCTGGAGGTCGGAGACGCACACTTTTCACCTGCCTGTCGGGGAGATGATGGTGACGCTGCAGGACGTCGCCATGCTCACTGGATTGCCGATCGCCGGGGCAGCGATCGGCCCCTCGGTGGCTCCTGCTGGGTGGGACGCGGACTTATCGCGCCGCCACGGGTCGCGGAGGTCGACCCACAGATACCGGTAGGCGAGAAGCATGGGCCATCGAGGAGGTGGTTGGCACAGTTCGAGGTTAGTGATTGTAAATATTACTATGTTACTCCAGCTTTGCATAGCATTAACGTGATATCACACTCTTTCAATTGTTGCAGGTGCAACGGATGGCGGCCGAGCCCACGGACTACCAGGTTGCTAGGCACCTCGAGGCCTATCTGCTTTGGTTGTTCGGCTGGGTGATGTTCACGTCGAGTCACGGCGACACCGTGGACGCGCGTTGGATAGCCTACGCACGGGCTATTGCGGACTCAGAGCCTGACGATGTACCGGCGGTATCCTGGGGTTCGGCAGTTCTTGCTTCCACGCATCGCGCCTTTGCGACGCGTGCGTGAAGAAAGGCAGGAACTCCAATCTGACCGGGATGCCGCTTTTTCTTCAGCTTTGGTCATTCGAGCGCTTCTCCGTGGGTCGACCCCTTGTCGACCCTCGGCACTACACCGCCGACATGTACGGCGGTGATGCGCTGGACCGACCAACGATGGGCTCGCTCTGGACCAGGCGACGGGTACATGTTCTTACTCATTAATGGAATTGTAATTTCAATGCCATCTGCTTACAGTTATTTCTACTCTATTGCAGCCACAGTGGGCAGGTGTCCAGGTACGTGCGGCGTACCTCGCCTTCACGGAGGCCTTCGACCACCTGAGGGACAGGAATGTCGTCTGGGACCCCTACAGCGACGAGCGTGTAGGAGAGAGAGCTGCCGGGGGGGGGGCTATCCATGCTCTGCGACAGGGACCAGCCTTACTGGAAGATGAGGAGGAAGCTCGTCTTCGACGTCTTCGTAGAGGACTACGCGCCGCACCGAGTCCTCAGGCAGTTCGGACTACGCCAGGTGGTCCCTGTTCCTTTGGGGGAACGCGTGCCAGCGAAAGTGCACTCGTGAGTTACTCGCCACTACAGGAATGCTAAGTGCTTACGACATATTTGTAGTAATGAGGTCTTTTGTGCAGCTACTCCACCCAGGGACCCAAGAAGGCCATGGTGACCTTGCTGCAGAGGATGGCGCCGTGGCTTGCGCTGTGGGAGGGGGCGCTGGAGGACGTTGTCGAGGAGGTCGCGCCCTACGACCCCTCCTCCTACCAGGAGTATTTGTCCTGGTACGTGCCCCGGACCCGTACTCGTCTCCTACGCGAGGAGCAGCCGGCCCAGGTGTTTGCTGCTAGCATCGCAGACTTGTAATCGAGCCACGCAGGACTGGCACTGCACCAGATGGTAAGTCTCGTTGTATTTTTAGTCATTAATGCAATTGTAATTTCAATGCTATGTCGTTATGTTTAATGTTTGTTTGTACGTGATAGGTGGACGAGGCGAGGGGCTTGCAGCAGCATGCCGCTGACTTTCTGTCTAGGCTGCAGCAGGGGACCACTTTCACACCGCAGCAGCTATCAGAGGCCATGGGGCATGTGGAGCTGCACTCCCGACGGATCGTGGAGATTGGTGTCGCTTTGGCGTGCCCTAGCCCCGATCAAGCTTTACCGGCACCTCGTCTAGGCCGCCACCCGGGCTCAGCTCCTGGACGCCACCTTCTCGACCACCGCTACAGCCAAGGTCCAGCTTCCACACCCAGGTGCCTCCAGCTCCAGGCACGGCTGGAGGATCCAGTTGGCAAACGCCAACACGCGGGCCTACCATGGTCGCCACACCCAGTAAGCCGATAAACATTCAGTTCATCCCGTTTCGAATCTAATCTTCTCACTATAATTAAATGTTAATGTCTGTACTGTAGGCCTCCTAGGACATGCCTCTACTTCGGACACCCAGTTAGGGCACGGCGTCCCTGACTACTGGACCGATCAGTTCTTCGCAGGGGCTCCGTTCACGCAGCCTCCTCCAGCCACGCAGATCACGCAGCCTCCTCCAGACCCGTTGCCTCCCCGCTTGCGTGTCCCGCCGGTTCAGTACAGCCCTTCGGACTACGGCTAGGCGGGACCGTCGCGGGTGCTTCGCACACGACCTCTCGACGATGCACCTCCTTCGGCGTGTCGGCGAAGTAGAGCTAGGGGTCAGGGCCAGGGTCAGGATCCACCACCGGGGGGTGATCAGGCTTAGGATGTGCATTATTTTTGGGTACTTTATCCTATTATGCTTTACCATCTATTTTGTGTACTTTGTCATATACGTGGTCTATTATATATTTCTGTCATCTTTAGTCATATCAACCGCGTGTCATTATTGCTTTTTCAGCTTTTGTCATATCAACTTTTCCAGCCTTTGTCATTTCAGCTGCATAATGCTGCCGAAAGCCGGCTATGGCAGAGATTCCCTGTTTAAAGATGTGGGCATAGCCACGCTCATGTCATCATGACCTGCAGAAGCATCCGATGCTCGCGGATTTGAAATACTCTGAAGTCTACGAGACTCTCCTTTGGTTGCCCCTTCGCCAGCTCTTTATAAACCCACCGAGGGAGGGATATGTGCATCACACAAATGTAACTTCCATAAACTTTAGTCTGCTTTCCCCACACACAAGAGGCCACGATGTCGTTCTACCGTCGCCTCTTGACAGCGAAGGCTAACCCCAATACCCGGATGAGAGTAGCGTTGACGCTTGATTCTGCCGGAGTTGCCACGCTGAAATGTGATCGCAACTGGTAGCGAATGTTACGCAGCTTCACGCGACGGAGATACGGCCTCCGCGCCACTCATCAAGTTGTGCGGCTTCGGGGTAAACCAAATGTTGTCCATACCCTAATTACGGTAACAGTACCATTTCATGCATCGTTATTTGTTTTTTTTAGGACGAGGACCGTTGTTGCTTTTTCCAATGGATCGACGGGCCGGAACGACGTCACTACGAATTTCTCTACAACTGCCACGACGCCTACCCCACTTCGCCAGAGAACTTCACACGGTGGGAGAGGCCGCCGGGATATGTCCCCTACCTAGATCGACCGGAGTTAAGGGCCAGTGGGCAAGGGACGAACCAATCGGTCAGTTTTACGTGCCTCATGTTTCAGCTACAATGTACCCATTCTAAATCATTTCATCGCATACAGGACTTCAAAAAGAAGTTTGCAAAATGGCTCAAGTCAAGGCAAGAAAATCCTCCTCAGGGGCCAATGCAAAGCCAGGAACTGTGCAACCACGGCCTGTGCGATGGTTGATACCGGCCGACGAGGATCTAGCAGACGTAAGATTCTACCGGTGCCCTTTGTCCGAGGATGCATGGTGTCGGTACTTCAACTGGTGGACCTGCAGAGGCGTACCACCCACATCTCAAACTTCCCGTATTTGATAATCGGGAGAGCAACCTCGCCGTGGTGCTACTACCTCCCGTAAAAGCCGGACCCCGAGTACGCATACGGTATTCTCCAACCACCACAATGCATACTGCATTGATCGCAGTGGCACGCTGATTGTACAACAAGAAGCCCAACACACACCTCCTGGACCATATCGTGGAGTGCGAGCCGAAACAGAGGAGGCGTCTCGGCAAGTCTCCGGAAGGGCAAGAGGGTTCGTCCTCTCGAATGGTACGGGATAAGGGGAAGCAGCCGGCCAAGGTCCGCAGTACGCAACAAATCCTTGACGCATTACAAAGGCTATCCGGCAACCCCGGTGGTATTAACATAGGGGGCGCCGGAAATCGGGAAGGCATGCCCATATGGGAG
The DNA here is from genome assembly GCA_036346355.1 of Rhipidocladum racemiflorum. NCBI lineage: Eukaryota > Viridiplantae > Streptophyta > Magnoliopsida > Poales > Poaceae > Rhipidocladum > Rhipidocladum racemiflorum. The sequence goes on along the minus strand of CM070592.1, from coordinate 1,579,795 downwards.
GGCAGGACTCCACAGAATGCACACAAACAAGTTACTTCTTACACCCCAGAGACGTATGGCATAGGCTACCCATTCGGCGATACCGGGAGCATCAAGACGGCCATGGAGCTCTTTCATAAGAGAGATTGAGCGGTGTCCGAGAACAAATCGCACAAGATTGACAGGTGATGTAATATGTAGAAAATGTATGGCATCATTCCCACTCTACGAACATAGGCGGAAAGATCACTTGTTCCACCATTACAATCAGTGTTATTGGCACTTCTCCTAGCAATGCCGTCACTGTTTAATATCCGTTGTATCTGCCGTACTAAGGTTGAGTTTGCGTACTAAGATTGCTGGCTGCATCTACATGCTTTTGTTATTGTCCTTTCTCATATTATGTCTTACCATTTAATTCTATCAGCGTAAACAAAGGCGTAGATGAAAAATTTTCCCATAATATGGTACTCCATATATCAAAGAGAAAATCTGCGGTATTCGTGCCAAAAAATACATTCGAACGTCACATTTCACAGGTTGCCGAAAAGGCTTAAAAGTTATGGTTGACAATAGTAGCGGTATATTTTTGTAGTGAACAAAGGCGTAGATGAAATATTTTCCCATAATATGGTACTCCATATATCAAAGGCGTAGATGAAATATTTTCCCATAATATGGTACTCCATATATCAAAGAGCAAATCTGCGGTATTCGTGCCGAAAAATACATTCGAACGAGACATTTTACAGGCTGCCGAAAAGGCTTAAAAGTTATGGTTGACAATAGTACTTAGGGTTATTGTGGCGGTATATTTTTGTAGTGAACAAAGGCGTAGGTGAAAAATTTTCCCATAATATGGTACTCCATATATCAAAGAGCAAATATGCGGTATTCGTGCAGAAAAATACATTCGAACGTGACATTTCACAGGTTGCCGAAAAGGCTTAAAGGTTATGGTTGACAATAGTACCTAGGGTTATTGTGGCGGTATATTTTTGTAGTGAACAAAGGCGTAGATGAAATATTTTCCCATAATATGGTACTCCATATATCAAAGAGCAAATCTGCGGTATTCGTGCCGAAAAATACATTCGAACGAGACATTTTACAGGCTGCCGAAAAGGCTTAAAAGTTATTGTTGACAATAGTACTTAGGGTTATTGTGGCGGTATATTTTTGTAGTGAACAAAGGCGTAGATGAAATATTTTCCCATAATATGGTACTCCATATATCAAAGAGCAAATCTGCGGTATTCGTGGCTTTAAAAATACATTCGAACGTGACATTTCACAGGCTGCCGAAAAGGCTTAAAAGTTATTGTTGACAATAGTACTTAGGGTTATTGTGGCGGTATATTTTTGTAGTGAACAAAGGCGTAGATGAAAAATTTTCCCATAATATGGTACTCCATATATAAAATAGCAAATATGCGGTATTCGTGCCGAAAAATACATTCGAACGTGACATTTCACAGGCTGCCGAAAAGGCTTAAAAGTTATTGTTGACAATAGTACTTAGGGTTATTGTGGCGGTATATTTTTGTAGTGAACAAAGGCGTAGATGAAATATTTTCCCATAATATGGTACAACATATATCAAAGAGCAAATCTGCAGTATTCGTGCCGAAAAATACATTCGAACGTGACATTTCACAGGCTGCCGAAAAGGCTTAAAAGTTATTGTTGACAATAGTACTTAGGGTTATTGTGGCGGTATATTTTTGTAGTGAACAAAGGCGTAGATGAAATATTTTCCCATAATATGGTACTCCATATATCAAAGAGCAAATCTGCGGTATTCATGCCGAAAAATACATTCGAACGAGACATTTTACAGGCTGCCGAAAAGGCTTAAAAGTTATGGTTGACAATAGTACTTAGGGTTATTGTGGCGGTATATTTTTGTAGTGAACAAAGGCGTAGATGAAAAATTTTCCCATAATATGGTACTCCATATATCAAAGAGCAAATCTGCGGTATTCGTGCCGACAAATACATTCGAACGTGACATTTCACAGGCTGCCGAAAAGGCTTAAAAGTTATTGTTGACAATAGTACTTAGGGTTATTGTGGCGGTATATTTTTGTAGTGAACAAAGGCGTAGATGAAATATTTGCCCATAATATGGTACTCCATATATCAAAGAGCAAATCATGTATCCGTGTTAAAAATACATTCGAACGTGACATTTCACAGTCAAAAAAGGCTTAAAAGTTATTGTTGACAATAGTACTTAGGGTTATTGTGGCGGTATATTTTTGTAGTGAACAAAGGCGTAGATGAAATATTTGCCCATAATATGGTACTCCATATATCAAAGAGCAAATCTGCGGTATTCGTGCCGAAAAATACATTCGAACGTGACATTTCACAGGCTGCCGAAAAGGCTTAAAAGTAATTGTTTACAATAGTACTTAGGGTTATTGTGGTGGTATATTTTTGTACTGAACAAAGGCGTAGATGAAATATTTTCCCATAATATGATACTCCATATATCAAAGAGCAAATCTGCGGTATTCGTGCAAAAAAATACATTCGAACGTGACATTTTCCAGGCTGCCGAAAATGCTTAAAAGTTATGGTTGACAATAGTATTTAGGGTTATTGTCGCAGTATATTTTTGCAGTGAACAAAGGCGTAGATGAAATATTTTTCCATAATATGGTACGATACCTACATATTTTTGCATAAATGGAACATCCAACACTGTATGCATATGGTATAATTATTTTATTCCATGTTTTGTATATTTTCGCCATACGGCTTGGCGACTACCTATTTTCGCCATACGGCTTGGCGAATAATATATTTTCGCCGTATAGCATGGCGACTAACTATTTTCGCCGAACGGTGTGGCGAATACCCTATTTTCGCCACAACGTATGGCGAAAATACCCTAACCCATGGTTCTGAACAATTAATAGCGCAATTAGCCTATTTTCGCCGAACCGTGTGGCGAAAATAGGGTATTCGCCACACGGTACGGCGAAAATAGGGTGTTCGCCATACCGTTTGGCGACGGCATATTATTTTTGCAAATTTTTTATTCCGTATATTAAAAACGCAATTTGATTTAAAAAAAGTATTATTTAAAAAAAAAATCGAAGAAGGCGAGGCTACCGTGGAGTGCTCTGGCCATTGAGGACCGAGGGAAGAGCAGGCGGCCACTACGGCAGGAGCAACAGAGAGCCTTTAATTTTTTTGCTATATACCCTTTTTCATATGTAAAAAGAGTATATAAACAAATTATGCTACAAAGGGTGGACTATGATGAAATTTTTTGTGGAACTCACTTTGAAGTATCTTATAATCAATATTAGAGTATACTCAAAATGATAAAGACGTACAACAATATCATTTAAGCGGTATACTGAGAGTGAGAGTATGTACTCCCAGGGGTACGAAACCATTTTCATATATATCTTAACTATTATAAGAATGAGTTGGTGGTGATGGTGAGTCTGCCAGGCCGTTTTTGGGCCAGAACAGTAGGGGTCCAAGGCCCAGTAGGTGAGTCACTATTACTTTGCTAACCTATAGTTGTAAATCTGCAGGACAACTCAATATGGATGATTTGATTTATTTACTAGCTTACAAATATATGTTTTGCATGATATGTGTGTTACAGAAAATTGATTTATTGTATGGTTTAGGATCCTGCATTATAATTATGTATTATCCTCTTTTGAAATTCCGTTGCAACGCACGGGCATCTTACTAGTATATATATATGGAGGAGCCGGTGGGCCACGGGTGGGGCTTCAGCCCACCTGTGCCCCACCGGTAGATACGCCTCTAATTGCGACCATGACATTATATTCTATCCATCGGCTACGATGAACACTTTTTTTAGACAATGGAAGAATTTTATTAATCTTCTGGCATCTGCATCAAGAGATACACATAGCCAATCCAATAATACAAAGTTCACACCGAAAAGTTTGTAAGAAAACACTTCAACTAACAGAGACTTTGTATACGCCAAAGACTAGCATAAAGGACTTTATAACAAAACTCTCAACTCGCACACAATCTTGCATTAAACCTCCATCCATGTCGGACAAAAATTTTCTGGAGCACGATCTGTATAGAGTTGCATGCTTCCAGTACCAACTCTCGAGCCTCCTACCGTTGCACCATGAACGTAGCCAACCAATGCATGAATAGATAACCTGCAATGGATTAAACACGTGTTTTTTTATTAAAAACCCTGTCATTTCGATGTATCCAAATAGCCCAACAAAGTGCGGCAACCCCCATTAGACAATAATTTTGTACTTCCTTTCGCAAAACCAATAGCCAAGATCCAAATAGATGGGCTATACTGTGTGGAGGTGACAAATTAGAGGCCGCTTCAAAAACATACCATGCAAAACGAGCATATTGACAATTCAAAAAAAGATGTTGAATAGTTTCTTCATTGTTACAAAAACAACATTGTTTATTGCCAGTCCAATTTCGTTTACTTAGGTTATCCTTTGTTAAAATTACTCCTCGATGTAAGTACCAAAGAAATATTTTGATTTTTAAAAGTATTTTAAGCTGCCAAAGTTGTCTATTTGAAAAAGGAATATTTTGATGCATTAAAGCTGCATACATCGATTGAACAAAAAATTGTCCATTCCGATGGTTCTACGAAAAGAAATAGCAACAATTCTTGTAATAAGCTCTTGAAGATCAAGTAAAGTAGATCCCATAATGGTTCTACGAAAAGAAATATTTAAATGATTCAGAACTCATTACTTGTCGGGACCCGAATATGCAAATATGGACCCTTTGTGTATTTAGCACTAGTTCAGGATCACGCTAGTGCACACAGTCTCAACATCGGTACATATCACAATCATACTCAGCGAAATAGTAAAGTACTTTTAATTAAATAGCAAACTGGTTACTCAACCTTATGGTCAAGTTACAAAAGTACGCATCGCAGGGTGAAGTCTTATTGAAATAAACAATTGCAGCGGAATAAAATCATCTTCGTGGCTCCACTGTAACATCCTCAAAATAAAAGAAAGTAAAAATAAATTAAAAATTTTAATTTATTATTTTAAATTGAATTCTTAGTATTTTGTGAACTTCTTTGAACTTTGTTGCCATCCTTCCCTGGCTTCCTGACCAAAATGTTAGGTGAGTCTATGAGCTCCTTAGAATGAAATTTTGAATGCATTCGGCCATGCTCAGATTAGGTGATGCGATGCTAGATTTAGATTTGCTTGGAATGAGTACAATGTTTAGCTCATAATGTTTAGCTCATAAACCTTAACTCAAAAATTTTCAATTCGAAAAATTTCAACTCGCAAAATTTCAAATTAGAAAGCTTCAATTCAAAAACCTTCAACTCGAAAAATTTCAAATCAAAAAATTTCAACACTGAAAGCTTTGAGAAAATGGGGATGTAGGGGATAGCGCTAAATGTCGTGATAAAAGAGGCTTTAAAAAGAAGGAAGAAGGTGCTGTCATAGAGGATGTCTTAACCATAGATTTAACAAAGCTGAAGAGATTATTTTATTATAATAACTATATTATATTATGTTATATTACATTATATTGTATTGTATTATATTATATTATAATATATTATATTACATTATATTGTATTATATTGTATTATATTATATTATATTATATTATATTATATTATATTATATTATATTATATTGTATTATATTATATTATATTATATTATATTATATTATATTATATTATATTATATTATATTGTATTATTCTCTTTAAAGTTGAAAAGATTGTTTAAAGCTGAAGAGATTGGAGATCAGTCACTAAGCCAGCCATGTCAAGTCATCGGTTTCGTGAGGAGATTCTCCAAGAATTTTGAAATCAAGATCATATCCTTTACTCTCTTTAAAGCTAAAGAGATTGGACATCTTGATCGGTTTCTTGGGGAGATCTTCTGAAAGCACGGATAGACTCTTTCATATGTTTTTTTTTTCAAAAAAAGGACACGTGATTTCGCAGATTCGTGAACATGTCCTCCACCGGTTTTTTGAAGGCCAGCTGTTGTAACATCCCAAAATTTTTCTTTTCTTAAATCCATGTGTGATTTGGTACTTTGGTGATTTTTTGGAATTTTCTGGAATTTATTTGGATTTATTTGGAATTTATTGGAATTTATTCCATTTTGAAATAATTAAAGAATTTAATTTTGCAAATAAAAATTTGTTGAAAATATTTTATTTGAGTCCAAAATGTTCCAAAATATTTTCCAGAATTTTTCTGGAATTTTTCTGAGTCTTTTGCTATTTTTAATGATTTAATTGAATTTCTGGGAATTTAATTGGATTAATTAAATCGAGTTGGTTTCACTGTTCATCCGACCGAGCCCGAAGTCGACTCGAGTTCGAGTCCGACCGAGCCCGACCGCGCCGCGGGTCAAGCCGAACCCGCTGGCCGGAACCCTAATCAGCGTGGACTGGATCTTGATCCAACGGCCACGATTGAGCCACGCCACCGAGCCCGAGCCCGACCGAGCCAATACCGCCTCGAGTCCGACCGGACCCAATCGCGCACCGCTGGATCTCGATCCAACGGCCGCGGCGCTGCCACGCCACCCTACCTGTCGCCGCCGGACTCGCCAAGAACGGAGCAGTGTCTCGCTTTCCGTGGCGTTTACCTGACGCCGAGGGCTCTATTTATTGCGCCGTCGCCGCCGTCGTGACCGCCACTTCATTGGCGCTGTAGCCCTGAGACAACGCCGCCGGAGCCGCCGCCGTCTAGCCGCAATCGCCGCCGAAGTTGCCGTAGCGTTCGCCGTAGTTTTTCGCCGATTGCGCCCGTCTCGTCGTCCTCCGCCGCCGTTGAGGTCGATCCGAATCGGAGGTCAAGCCGCGTCGGAAGGACCTCTCACCTCGCCGAGCACGCCCGGCGCCGCTGCCGTGGTCGCCGTCCCCAATCCCGGCGAGCAGCGCGCCGCAAGCCATCGCCGGACTCGAGCTCGCTCGCCGTCCGATTCGATCCAACGCCCCAGATTGCGCGCCACGCCATCTCACGGTGAGATTCCGCCCAAAATCCCAGATCAATCTCGGCCGTTGGATCTAGATCCAACGGTCCAGATCAAACGCGTTAACCCAAACGGCGTGAGAGCCGATCTAACTGGGTCGTTGATTTTCAAATCAACGGCCGAGATTGCGCCACGCGTCGGGAAGGCCGACCGCGCGGTCGGCGCCGTCCCACGCTGCGTGCATGTGACGCCGACACGCGGGGCCGCATGTCGGCCCGGCCACATCGCACCATGACGCCACGCCGACGTCATGGCGCCCGCATGTCGGCCGTTGTCCCAGCCGAGCGCCGACGCCAAGAATGACGCCAGCCGGGTCCCACTCGCCATTGTGGCCGAGCCTCGCCGACGCCAGCGACGCCACGCGAGGGGACCCACTGCCGCTGACACAATGAGCCGTGGACCGAGTCCACGGTAGACCCGAGCCGAGCGTGGACCCAGTCCCTGGACTACCGACGCCACCAACCAATCGAGGTCGACACGTGTCCAGGCTGACGCAATAATTAATTTCCGAAAAAGAAAATGATTTATTAATTCGAAATAATGATTTCAGATTTTGTTTCAAACTTCAAACGCTTATAACTTTTGCGTTTCAACTCCGATTTGAGTGATTCAAATTTCTAAATTTGTATAAAATTGAGATCTACCTAAATATAAATTTTATTTAATTTTTGGACTAATGTTTTTCTCTGTAAAATTATTTAATTGATTATTTAAACTTTAAATAATCATAACTTTTGCGTTTTAACTCCAAATTTGACGATTCCAGTTTCTAAAAATTCATAAAATTATGTTCTCCCTGTTTATGGATTTTATTTGGATGATTGGATACTTTTTGCCTATTGTTTATTCGTGTATTTGCTATTTGCACGCTTTACGAGTAGACGTTGAAGTGCCGGAAGGATTTGAAGGAGAAGTATTGACTCAGGATCCAACTCAAGACCAAGAACAAGTACTTTTTGAAGGCAAGTTGTGCTTTGACCATGTTGATCCTATTTCGAAATCTATTTTGATTTAACCTATTGCATGCTAGTTCAATTAGAAAATACTTTATTTAAATATGGGGGATTAGATAAATACCAATTTCTTTGTATGACACCTTGATTATTTAAATATGTGCCATGACCCTTGTCACCCTAGTTGTGGTTTACTAGTTGGACATTATTAACTTGCCAACATGGGTTTTAGACCGTTGTAGTAAATCGCTTAGACACACTACGTGCTCATGACATGATTTTGGACAAACAAATGTTAATATTGACTTAATGATATATTGAACCTGTTTTGGAAAGGCATCATGTGATGTTGATGGCACGTGGTGCATGGTAATCAGCGGGGTTTGATAAATAGTTTTTCGACCAGGGCATGTGGCAAGAATAATCAGTGGGCCGGTTGTGGCATTGGGAATGTTGATTTGGTTCTTCGGGTAGTCTTGCCTGGTCACCCTAAGGACTTAACCTTGCAAGCCTTTGAACTGGGTCTAACGTGCAACCACATGTACGTAATGGGACGGACCTAGTTGACTAAGTTGCTAATAACGCACTGTGGGACCTCGGGAGGTCAACTACACCCTTTGTGTAAGTTGTACGGGGAGCGTCTGGAAGTGAGGCCAGTACCCATCTAACAGTTGATTGGCCTAAACTTCGCCTTAGCTAAGGGAAGGGTTAGTGTGCAATAACCGGGAGGACCACTTGTATTGTTAGAAGTTTCCGAAAGACTTTGTTACTGAACTCGCCTTTGTGGTGTTTGATTTGTATCTTGTGGGTAAAGTGCATAACCTCTGCAGAGTGTAGAATCTATTCGAATATTTGTGTCCGCGGTATTGGACATCGCCGAATTACTGATCAAGGGTTAGATTTTCTCAAAAATAACTTGGATTTGAAAGGCTGGGTTGGATTAATAATGATGTTGATGGGAATGTGGATTAGGATGGGAAAGATGTTCATTAAACTCCTTGAAAAGTTATCTATGCTATACTTGTTTCTCGCTCGAATCTACTTATGCTACTTGTCAAATCTCAGTTTCTGCAAATATACCTTGAGCTATTCCTTTGTACCAAGCCATGCATATAGTATATTAGCTGCATTCTGTGCATGACTTGCTGAGTACCAAGTACTCACCCTTGCCACAATACAACACCAGTTGAAGAGGAGACGACACCAGCTTTGGAGGAGCAGCTCCAAGAGGAACCGTCTACTTAGGGAAGCGAGCCCAGTCAGTTGCCTGTGGTATACTGGATGGCGCCACGAAGTTATTTGATTTTTCGCTGCTACTATTTCTCTCTTAATAAGTTTCGCCCTGCTAGGCATACATTTGTAACTTGACCATAAGGTCGAGTAACCAGTTTGACTATTTAAATAAAGTACTTTATTAGTATCGAGTGGTATGATTGTGATATTTACCGATGTTAAGACTGTGTGCACTAGCGTGTTCCTGGACTAGTGCTGAATACACAGAGGGTCCGGATTTGCAAATTCGGGGTCCCGACAGCTGTGCCACATCATGGTTTTGTGAGGAGGTCATTCGGGAATACTGAAATCGCGGACAGGTCCTTTCACATGTTTTTTTTGCAAAAAGGGCATGTGGTTCTGCAGATTCGTGAACGGGTCATCCACCGTTTTTTTTTTTGCAAAAAAGACTCTGTGGTTGCACAAATTCACTGATAGCTCATAGCCAGCCAATTTTTTACAAAACCCCTTTGAGAAAATCAAAATTACATTAATGTCCTTCTTACCATTTTTTCAAAAAGAACCATAAATCAAATTTCGCATGAAGAAGCGTAGCATGAAATCCTACATATTTAGTTTAAATAGGGGGAGGTAAAAAAAAGAGAAGGTGATAGAGAAGCGCACACAGTTGGCCTGAGGGGCCAAAACACTAAAGGTATATCGTGCTAAGGAAATGAGAAGGGATGAACTTAATTAGCATGCATGCTGAGACAATTACTCCACCAAATACTCCCTCCATTGAAAAATGGAGCATATTTCGATTTAACATAACATTAAGATGACAATGAAATTATTAAAGTTATTAGAGAAAATAATTTAGATATCCTTTATAATTATTTTAGAAAGATAAGATATAATATGTTGTACAGTGATAATGAATAAATGCACAAGGTTAAGAGACAATAAATAGGAGTACAGTAAAAGATGCCTCATTACATATGTATGCGAGCACTGTATTTGTTGATAGTATCATTCAAATTTCAAAATATATGTTTTATATTTCTATACGGAGGGATATAACACATACAAGTATGCTTGATATTGCGTGTGATTATTATAAATCTTTGTTCGGTTTCAAAGCTAAACCTAATATTAATTTGGGTGATAATTTTTTTGGTTTGGATGATATGATCTCAGAAAATGACAATAGGTTGCTTGAGGCTTCCTTTACTGAGGAAGAAGTTAAAAAAGCTGTTTTTGATTCCTACTCTGATGGTGCTTCGGGTCCTGATGGGTTACCTTTTATTTTCTATCAGAGATTTTGGAATGTTATAAAAGATGATCTGTTGGATCTTTTTAGAGATTTGGAAAAGGTGATCTTGATCTTTTTAGACTCAATTTTGCTATGATCTCTCTAATTCCTAAAGAAAATAATGCCAAGAATATAAAACAATTTAGACCTATTAGTTTGTTAAATTATAGTTACAAAATCATTACTAAAGTGTTGACAAATAGAATTAGTCTCATTTGTGATAGAATCATTCTCAGTAATCAGACAGCGTTCATCAAAAATAGATTTATCCTTGAAAGTGTTGTTACTGCCCATGAGGTGATTCATAAGATTCACAAAGATAAAGGCAAAGGTCTTGTACTTAAACCTGATTATGAAAAGGCCTACGACATTGTGAATTGGAGCTTCTTGTTAGATATCTTATCTAAGAGGGGTTTTGGGATTAAATGGCAGCTTTGGATTTACTCTATACTAGACAAAGGCTCTCTGGGAATCAAAATTAACAATATAGAGAGTAAATTTTTCCAGACTGGTAAAGGGTTGAGATAGGGGGATCCTTTGTCCCCTATTCTTTTTAACTTAGTTGCTGATGTCTTTGCTAGAATTCTTCATAAAGCTGCCAATGCTGGTTTGATAAGAAGAGGTTTGTGTGATGACTTTTGTCTTGGAGGGATTACCAGTTTACTGTGTGCCAATGATATTCTTTGTGACACCACGGAGTGTCGTAACCATATAAAAAGTGAATGTTGAGCTCAAAAACATTATGAAATATGGTATTGGAGGTTAAAACCATATGGTAGGAGGTTTAATTGCGTTTCCAGGCCGTTTCCGGGAGTTTGGTGTAACACCCCAGCTTTTACTAAGCCCAGAATGTCACCAAACATAGACCATAACACATTTAATACCATAATTTAAGGTAAATAATAGCAAGTAATCATTTGGAATAATTGGAAATTTTGACAGCATCTCCTTTGTTTTTGCATGAAACTTAACAACATAGCATCATATCAATATGTAAGATAAACGAGATATCCATACGCAGCGATAAGGATAGCTAATCATCAACTAAAACATCAATAAGAATCGATAGCAAAATAATAAGCATCAATTTAAATCTAGGAAGTTAAAACAACTCCCTCCATAGCCCCACATGATACACATGAGGGAAACAACCAAACATACAGACCATACACTAATGATTATTGTAATACTTAATGCCGTGTCTCCAAAACAGGTGAATTAGCCAGATTATGATACTACGTGGAGGAGTGTAGCTAGATCCCTTTCCTTACGCCGATTTCATTGTACCTAAATAAACAAACAACATAAAACACAAGCGTGAGTTCATAACTCAAAGAAAGTGTATTGAAATGGATCAACAAGGATCAAGACAACAAACCATCATTCCAGTCTCCACAGTTATATCACAACACATCATATTTAACATTATATACAACCTTTAAAACAACATGCTATTCATCTCATGAGCATCTCATGAGTACTCTCATCACCATCTCATAAACATCTTCATTTATGTATTTCATTCATGCAATGCAATGCACATGTCTTCTGGAATACTCATACCGGTATGGTTGAGTGCACACCCGTCGGCATGCACCCTTTTCCCCTTCCATCCCGAAGATGAAGGGTGCCTATCACTCGCTTCCATTCACCTCGGTGATGGAATCACGATGTAGGACTTACTCAAAAGAATAGCCCCGGACTAGTCATAACTGTTCTCACCGACCCTACCGGAATAGTTATGACTTATCTCACCGTCCGGCCATGAAAATATGCCATGTATGCACAATGGACAGCAACGTACTTAAATACATCTTGCATATTGTCTCATGGCATCACATCAAGATAGCTCAAAACACATACCAACGGCAACCTTCTCAAGCATGGCATGAGGACATCATAACAACAGCAAGCATTTAAATCATGGCATGAGTACATCATATCGGTGATAACATATAAAGCATGGCATAAGTACTCAACATAAATTCCATTGCATCTCATCATCAAACACCCTACAACTCTCTACTCATTCCATTACACTTGCCTCAACCGCGGGGGACGGAGTGGCGGGACGTAGAGGGTACTCCCGGAGGCACACCACCTGCAAATAAGTGCCACACACTCAAATCGAGTCCACAAAATAGCACACATATAAATCCCACTACCCGACTTCGCTTACAACTCCGAAAATCAGAAAACAGCAAATCTGTCACTTCGGGACAGCAGCCTTCCAATGGGCATAACTTCGGTTCTAGGACTCCAAATTGAATAAACGAGTACATCCCCGCGTAGCTTAGGAAATTTTCGAACTTTTTCTAGTTATAGGGAAAGACTAATTCGGACTCTAATGTTGTTTAATCTAACGTTGAACACGAACTGTCCCAATCTCGTCACAGATTTGACAGCGCTCGGTAAAACGGCCATATCTCCCAAACGGCTGGACGGATTTTAACATTCTTTATATGCACGGAAAGATAAGGAAATTATCTACAACTTCCTAAAAGTCCGTACGGTCAGATTCAAACTCGAAATTGGCAAAAACGCCTTCCCTAGTTCGGGTTCCCAATCTGCCCGAACCAAAACGCGAATACAACTCTAGTTTTCAACAAATCTACCCCATGGCAGCACCTCCCATGATCCAAAAACATGATAATCCACCACTACACAGCATCTAATCAATCCCCAAAGGTTTCCCCCATTACCTTCTTGAAGAACCATGAATCGATCGCTCTCCTTCGCGCGTACTCCACCCGATCTCTCCCCACGCGACGTGGCCACCGGTTCTCCTCGTCGCGGATCCTCCTACCGGCAAGGGCAGCACCATGGCGTGGCATAGCAATGAGGGGGACACAGCAAGGGCACGTGGTGGTGGGGGAGGAGGCGCAAGGAGGGGTGGTGCGGCTTGGGGTGTGGAGGAAGAGGAGGAGGGGCTAGAGGGAGGAGGAGATGGGAGATGAGGGGATGGGGGATACGCAATGGAGGGGTGGGGGCTAGGGCAGAAGGGTGTGCTGCCCCCCACTACTCCCACATGGGCCCAAGTGCCCCACCTCCGGCCCACGAATTCCCCCCAAGGCCCAAATCGACCTCGGAGAGGCCCGGAAGCCCGGAAACAGCCCGAAACGCGTTAAAATGTGAAATCTCAGGGTTTTAGCTGCAAAATCCCCAACCTATCCCATTTTACCACATTTTATAACCTATTATCACAAATTATAAAGTCTCGACATTCCATAGTATCACATTTGGGCCTTTCCGGGGGAGTTTGGGCCTAAAAGAAGGGGTTGTGGGCTTTGGTGCTATGGAGTATGAGTCCATTTAGGATTAGGAATCCTGTTTGGAGCTAGTAAAAGGGGCTTCCCCTGCCCTTATTGCACCCCATCCTCCCTTGTGCGCCCCCACACCCCCCCTTGTGCCCTAGCCGCCCCACTCCTCCCTCTCCCTTTGGCCGTGCGCCCCCCTTTGCCCCTTTGCTCCCCACCTCTCCACCACCTCTCCACCCCCTTGCTGCCCTAGGGTAGCCTCCCCACCCCTGCACCTCGAAGATCCATCCGTTGGAGCGAGGAGCGATCTGGGAGGAGATCTCTTGGGTTTCGTGCGTCGGGCGAAGGTATGGCCATGGGACTCCTTGGGGTTCGTCTAGGTACTGTTCTAAGGATCATTATCATGTTGTAGGATCGAAATATACGAATATAGCAATCAAAGGGGGGGTGAATGATTGTGCGGAAGCTAAAACCAAATTCTTGATCTATTAAAAGTTCACCCCAAAACAGAACCAAATAATTGCCTCGTATTCGACAAAAACAGAATGATAGAGGTTTGGTAAAAGGCGAATTCCCGGAGATCCAGCCGTCGGAACAATCTGAAATTTGGACACAAGAAACTAGATTCCAATACGAATCAAACCCAAAAAGAATCAGCTCGATCGGACTTACGGATCAAAAGCTATGAGCTTCGCAAGCTTGCTATTTTAGAACTTGACGAGAATCAATCTAATCAAAACTTCAAGATTAAACAAGATCTTCAAAAGATTAATCAACCAGACTTTGAGAAACTCTAAATCAATACCCTAGAACGGTTTTTGATGGATCAAATCAAGATGAAACTCAACGATCAAAAACCAATCTAAAATTAGAACAAGCATGCAAACAAGAACCAAAACAGAAAACACTGTAGCGACGTGGTTACTGTAGCACGCAAAAATCTTAGAAGAATTGATCTTTATTTCTTGTCTAAAATACTCTCATCAAAAGAGTACAAACCCTAAAACCAAGCTCAAAGCTTGATGCGCTCAGCTCTCCTTGGTGCCTTTCAACAGGAGACCCCCCACCTATTTAAAGCACCAACCCACAAGGAGTTCTGAATACGATTCCTATTCCCTAGAAAGAATCCGTATCCAACACAACTCTACTTGGCCCAACCTGGCCGAGTACAACTCTTGCACGCGTATGGTAACCCTACCATACTCACGTGACTAACACTTTGCACGCGTATGGCCACCTGCCATACTCACGTGACTAACACTTTGCACGCGAATGACCTCCTGCCATTCTCACGTGACTAACCATTCTTCATGTGCACCATTCTCTTAGCCCGAACGTCCCGCATGACATCCTTGACCACCAAGACCTCAGTTCCTCCTGAACTTAGTCCCGAACCTCAGTTCCTCCATGAACCTAGTTCCGGTCCTGTCATCGACCACATTCGCCCTCGAGCAATACCTGCACATGAACAAACCACAAAACAATTTCGAGCACAAGTCCGCGACTTGACTCAACATTAATTCATGCAACTACTCACATGAGCATTGCATAAATTCCACTTCAAGCATCATGAAATTCACAAATTTCATAATCTCAAAAACAGATCAAAAATCAATTTCAAATCGCTCAAAACCCTAATTGAGCAAACACCATTCACGCCGGACAGATCGCCAAAAGCATGTGTATGGCGGACCAAAAAATTTGGTCCGTCATGCATGGGAAAAGCGAGATCGCCAAAACGCATGTGTATGGCGGACCAAAAAATTTGGTCCGTCATGCATGAGAAAAACGAGTTCGCCAAAAAGCATGTGTATGGCGGACCAAAAAATTTGGTCCGTCATGCATGAGAAAAACGAGTTCGCCAAAAAGCATGTGTATGGCGGACCAAAAAATTTGGTCCGTCATGCATGGAAAAAACGAGATTTCTTGAACAAACGTAAAGGCATCAAAATCACGTTTATGACAGACCAAAAAGTTTGGTCCGTCATACATGCGAAACTCACTGTTTTTTGGATGTTTGGTCTGGCGCAAATGCAGAGTCTGTTTTTTTTTGGATGATTGAATGTTTGGTTCTTCATGCAAGCAGTTTTGCAAGATTAATCCTAACCAATTTTTCAGCATAGGATCAAGCCAATTTTTCATCATAAAATCAAGCCAATTTTTCATCACATGATTCACACATGTTTTTAGATCAATTGGTGGTGCTGGAATTGAGTAGATTGGATTAGATCTAGAAGTTGCCACGTTCTCTGTTTCGAGCAGCATGAGCAGTCGACCTAGGGTTTGGTTTTTCGCCAATTTAGAGTCAGAATTTGGTTGTACGGCTGTTAAAGAAGTTGTAGGTAATTTCAATACCTTTCAGTGGGTATAAAGAACTTTAAATTCCGCCTAGCCATTTGAAAGTTATGCTTGTTTTACCGAGCGTATTAAAATCTGTGACGAGGTTGGAACAGATCACGGTATTTTGTAGATTAAACAACTTTAGAGTCCGAATCAGTCTTTCTGTATACTTAGAAAAAGTTAGGAAATTTTCTAAGCTACGCGAGGATGTACTCGTTTAATTGATTTGGAGTCGTAGAGCCCGAGTTATGCCTTTTGGAAGGCTGCTGTCCCAACGGGACAGAACCTCTGTTTTTGGGTTTAGCGAGTAGTTTGCGATGTCGGTGTGACACTATGGTTTGGTGTGACGTTATAGAAGGTGAAACTAGAGAATAAAACCTTTCGGCTTAGGGTTTTCTCGCGTTTTTTGGGCCGGTTGAAGTGTTATGTCGCCACAGAGTGTCGTAACCTTATTTAACGTGCATGATAAGGTTAATAACATTATGAGATGTGGAATTAAGGTTAAAACTATAGGATATGGAGGTTAATAGCTTTTCTGGGCCGTTTCCGGGGTTTTGGGCCTTCCTAGGGGAGTTTGGGCCTTGCTGGGCTTTGGTGGGATGGAGTAGGTCTCCGTAACGGACTAGGTTTGGGTGTGGGGGCTGGTAAAAGGGCTCCCTACCAGCCCTTGGGGCGTCCACCCCTGCCCCATGCGCCCCTAACCCTAGCCGCCACCCCTCCTCCTCCCTCCACCTCCTAGCCGCCCCATCTCTTGCCCCCATGGCGCCCCCATTGCTCCCCATTGCACACCACCTCTCCTCCACCCCCCTTGCTGCCCTAGGGTGACCTCCCCACCCCTGCATCCTCATGGATCCATCCGAGGAGCGAGGAGCTAGGAGCGAGGTGCGAGGAGCGAGGAGCGAGGAGCGAGGAGCGAGGAGCGAGGAGCGAGGAGCGAGGAGCGAGGAGATCGATTGGAGTTTTCGTGCGTCGGGCAAAGGTATGATCATGGGGCTCCTCGGGGATGAGCTAGGTACTTTTATTAGGGAGTTTATCAAGTTTTTAGATCAATTGGAGGCGCTGGATTTGAGTAATTTGGGTTAGATCTAGATGTTGCCACGTTTCTGTTTTCGGGCAGATTGAGCAGTCGAGATAGGGTTCGCGTTTTCGCCAATTTAGATTTGGAATCTGGCCATACGGACTTCTAGGAAGTTGTAGATAATTTCATTATATTTCAGTACATATAAAGAAATTGAAATTCCTCCCAGCCGTTTGAAAGTTATGACTGTTTTACCGAGCGTGTTAAAATCTGTGACGCGATTGGAACAGATCTCGGTAATCTGTAGATTAAACAACTTTAGAGGCCGAATCAGACTTTCCATATACCTAGAGAAAGTTGGGAAATTTCCTAAGCTACGCGAAGGTGTACTCATTTAATTCATTCGGAGTCCCAGAACTGAAGTTATGCCTTTTGCAAGGCTACTGTCCCGACGGGACAGAACCTCTGTTTTAGGTTTTGCGAGTAGGGAGCAATGTCGGGTTAGATGGGGTTTGCGTACTATTTTGTGGTTATGATTGTGATTGTGTGATACCCCTGTGCAGGAGGTGTGACCCCGGGAGTGCCTTCTACTTCCCGCCAATCCGTTGCACGTGGTTGAGGCAAGTGTGTTGTGATGGATAGCGAGTTGTAGGTTGCATGTTGAGATTAGATGGAATTGTTTACATGATATATGTCCACTTGCCATGTGTTAATGATTGCTATGATATGATGAGCATGTTTAAGATGTTATGACGCCATGTGTTAAAATATGAGTTTTATATGATGTTGGCATGCTTGCATACATGACATGTTACATGGCCCGGGCGGTGAGAAAGTCATTAACTAATCCGGGAAGGTCGGTGAGAAAGTTATGACTAATCCGGAGAGCCAATAGAGTAAGTCCTACATCGTGATTCCATCTACCGTGGGTTGTGGAAGCGAGGAGTAGGCACCCTCCATCTTCGGGATGGAAGGGGGGAGAGGGTGCACACCGACGGGTGTGTACTCAACCATACCGGTATGAGTTTCCAAGGAGATATGAGCATTGCATTGCATTGCATATACAATGATGATGATTTTGTTAAAGTGTTCATGATTGAGATGATATACATGATGTGAGATGTTATTTTCTATGATATTGTTATTGTTGTCCATTACAATATGCTTGCTGAGTTTCGAACTCACGCTTGTGTTTTATGTTGTTTTTAGGTACTTTGAGATCGGCATGCGGGAAAAAGGGGTTTAGCTACACTTCTACACGTAGCTCCACCATCATAGTCTATGATTAATCACTTGGAGACATGATTTTAAGAGTTGTGCCATAAAGTTAATGTATGGTTTAATCTAGCATGCTCGTGATCCCTTATTTGCTTCGTTATAGTTTATGAGGTGGTTGAGCATGGTATTATTGGCGTAATTTGATGATACATCCATTTATGTTGATGTTTTAGATGTCGTGTGCTATGATATATCTTGCCATGATATTGATATTGTGTTAATTCATGGAAAAACAAAGGAGATGCTGCCGAAATATCGGTTTGTAGCATATGTACCTTTGCTGGAATTTATGTTTAAATGTGATATTTAGTTGTTGTTTAGCTTATGTTTGGTAGCATTCGGGCATATTAAATGCCAGGGTGTTACAGTTGGTATCAGAGCGGGCTGTAGGTCCTTGGAATGTGATTTTTTTTTGTGTCATGCTATAGGGTAAAACTAAAATATGATGTGGAATAACTTAAAAACATGGCTTAGGTCTTAACTAAAATTTTGTTATAGGATAGCTACATTAAAACTTGCAAAAGTGGTATAACTAATCTAAAATTTGACACACAATGGATGCACAGTAGGAAAGGGTATGGGTATCGTTTCTTTACGCTTAAATGTTGTATTTAAGCTATGATGTTGAATGCTTTATTTGACAAAGCATGTTGCTATGTCTATGAGATAAATGTTTGAATTGTTCTTGTGGTGGTGATAAAGTGGGGTTGTGGTGCCGAAGGGTTTCGGTCACCTCTTTTTGTTCATAGTAAGGGTGAGGTTTGGCGGTGTGGCCGGTTAGTGCCATCACCGAAGAACTGTTAACCCCTGTAAGGGAAGAGTGCATACCCTTTCTGTCGTAGATCGGGTAGTTAACTGGAGTCAAATAGAAGAGTTTGGTGGTGGATTCCTTCGGATGTTCTTTATCGTTCTGTGATCGGTCTTTGTTGATCTTCTTGGTTTTAGTGATGGAAACCAAAAAGGAAAGTGTTTGGTATTGGTTTTTCGCTGATCGTTCAGTATGCGGTGTGTGGTTTTGTCTTCCTTGATTGAAGATGAAGAAGAGGAGTCTAGTGTTGCGCTTCTTTTGGGCGCCTTTCCAGTTTTAATGAGTAGTTTGTGGATGGCTTTATGGGGAAGAAGCATTCAAATTTATCCCTGTGTTTGTCTTTCTCCGAGGTTAACGGAGTTATTATGAGTTATGCTGCACTGGCCGTCGTGGCTGAAGTTCTGTGTCTTTGTAGAAGTAAGTGGTGTTTGATTCGTTATTTTGCTGGTTTAAGAAAATCATCTTTGAAGAACCCTTCCTATTTTGTGAAAGTTTGGAGTTAGGGTTTATTTGCAAAGGTATATTTGATTGATTGGTTCCCTCCAAAGAGGAGTCTTTGAGATTTAAAAGTGTTTTGGAGAATTCCTTTGCATGACCAAGTTTGGGTTTGTCTCATCGCAATTTTGAGAGTCAAATTTTCCTTATGAATTTGGGATGAGTTTTAAAACTAAAATGCTGTAAATAAAGTAGTCTTTTGACTGAAATCGTTTGTCCCTAGTAAGAATTGATGTTTAGCATGTTATGTAGTAGGTAACAATGTGGTTTATGGATTGATGTGTTGCTAAGTTAAATTTTGAGTTGAATCAATTCAACGTGATTAATATCTCTAACTTGAGAATAAATAGACTACTAGTGTTGCAGTTTACTCTTAGCGAGAATGATTAAATGTGTTAATGTACATGCTTAGAATCTGTTGCCTTGCTTTAAAAGTGCTTATGATCCTTGTTAATGTTAAAAGTTTAAACTTTGATGCATAGTTAAAACATTAAGATGATGTAGACTGCTGTTATTGTAAAAGAAACTTTGCTGGTTGTTAAAGATGTTCTAATCTAATGGATTAATAGAGAAATTTAATCATGTTGACTAGTGACTTTAATTTGGATGTTGATTAGAGTTGCTATTTATGTTGTTGCAAACTACTAGTATCTTTGGAAGTATGCAGTTGTGTCGCTACAATGCTAGTATTGATATCAATGGAGAAGACATAAGACTTATTGTTAATGATGTTGTTAATGGTAGTGTTAATGCTAGTATTCAGTCTATTTTAAATAGTGGGAGTATGTTGTGTGGTGGTAATTTTGTTATCACCTATGTATAGGGTAGCTAAAAGTAATGTTGTTGGTTGATGATTATGCCCATTTGTTGTTATTGATGACTAAGTAGTTGTGGTAACTGTTTAGATTATTCGTTGGAAAACCATGGTTAAAATAGAGGAAAATTTTAACATGTTGCGATGGAGTGAGCTTTGGATAATTAACATGATGTACAATTTCATCCTTAATAAATGTATGCCTTGGAATCCTAGTTATGAACTTTGTCTTGTAGAGATAATATTTACATGTTGAAGTCGTTGTTTAACTGAATAAGGTTCGGTTGTCGAGACGTGAATATATAGGAAGTATGAAATTTATATGCTGATCTTGCTGAAAGATTTATTGAAATACTATGTTTCCAACTTGGAATAAGATGTATTATGATTCGGTGACCCGTGAGGGTCATGTCAATATAGTTTTGGTTGGGTGCCTTTTTCGATAAGCACCTTAAACCCTAATTAAAAGTGTTGGGATTGGTAACTAGAGGAAGAATTTGTTGTGAAGTTTCTGATTTATTTGTGTTGGGGCTTCTCAGGAAGTAGATAGTAATTATTGAAGTCTTTTAATGGAAAGCGTAGTGGAGTTCTAGAGATGGTTCTTTTTATGCTGAGCTTGTGTTTAAAAGCTTTTGGACTGGTTTGGTTGTTTGCCATTTTGCTTGAAGGGTTTTCGGTCAAGGGGTTCCTTATGCTGTGTTTCAGAGTTTCCCCAAGAACTCGTAATGTTTGGTGTCGACCTTTGGTTTTGGCGAATTTGTTTAGTTCGTGTTGTGAGTTTGGATTTACATCCAAAAGTTTTTGAGTCGATCGCGCCCTTTCGCGTCAAGACCGAATTATCTTTGGAATTAATTTCAAAAGGAAGCAGATGGTCATAAAGGGTTGTGTTGGAAACTTTGAGTTAAGCCCTTGATGTGTAACTCTATTTGGCTAGAGTTGGAGTCATTTGGAAAATGTGTCTGGTGTGCGGGTGTTTCACAAGTCTGGATTTTTATGAATGTTTCATAAGTGAATTTGGTTAGAGAAGAGTTTTCTTTTGGGATTGAGTTTCCCTCTCTTTTGATAAAATTTATGGCAGTTGTTTGTGCAGAAGTCTAACTTTGGAGTCAATGTTCTTTTCCAAAATGTTGATTTTGGTTAAAATACGATGTTTTGCAAAGTTTAGCTATCTATCGTTGGTGGGTTCTGATATGATGTGGTGCCTTACTGTTAACTATGTTGCCGACATAGTTTATATGAATTAGCGCAACTCTCGATGTTATTCGAGATTTATTCATCTGATACCGAGGAAGAAGTCGTCATGTGAATGACTTTTCGGTAGTGTGGTTACATGATGAAGGAATGGTGAAAAGTAAACATGACATCGTTTTTACATGTTAAATGATAAAAGAGTCGTTGAGCCAGGTCGGTGAGAAAGTCATATATGGAGATATGACTAATCCGGAGTGCTCCTGAAGAGTGTGCATTTATGTCATGAAACGAGATGTCCATTTCTTTCTAGTATGAAAAGAAAGAATAAAGAATTTCTGGTATGTTGGTTGTGATGAAGGGGATTTGTGTTTCCTTTGCATCTTGGTTTAGAAAGTTAAACTGAATGCTCTTTGGTTGTTGTCGAATCCTTTCCAATGTGATTGTAGTGCATTGGATTCAAGGTTAAGCATGGGGACCAATTGGGTTCATGGTTTGTGGTTGAGTTTATCCAACCGTTGTGTCCTTGTTTTAGTCCTTGGGTGGAAAGCTTGAGGGCGAGACCCGCTTGGATGAGAAATCCAGTATGGGTTGTTATCGACCTAAGCATTAGGTGTTGTTAGTAGTGGATCGTAAATGGTTTAAAGGTGAGGAGTAAAGGAAGGTTGAGTTTGACTCAATTCAAAACTTCTTGGAGAATTGTGCTGTTGATGTGTTCCTCGATAGGGTTGATTAAGTACTAGTGGACCACTTGGTGGTTGCTAGTAATTGCTTTTCCTTTTCGAAGTGTATTGGATCTTTTGTCGCTGATCTATGAGCGAGTGGAGTCAACCATAGCATTTTGTTCGGTTGTTACTGTTCTTGCGGGTTTTAAGAACTTTGGTTTTAAAGAAAGCTTTCCCTTTTGATGTTAGCGGTGGGTATTGGTCTTTTGTAAAAGACGAATCTTTTGCATGGTTTCAAACCCCGTTGTTCAAACAGTGGGTTGTCTTGGAGTGTAGTGTCTCTCTTGGCTTGCGTCGTCTTGATTACGGCGAACCATAGTAGAGAGGTTGATGTGTGAAAAACACTTTTGTGCGTGGGAGCTGAAGAGGGTTCTAGCGGTTGAAGCCGTGTTCTTCTGGAAAGTAGCATTGCTAAAGGGATCAGGCACTTTAGTGCCAAGGAATGTATCGAATGAGGAGTGTGAGACCGTGTTCTTTTGTGGTCTTTTTGGCAATTGGGGTGAAGGAGGAACCATGCGAGGTTGCACTTTGTTGAGCTAAATCAACATTTCCTCGCCAAGGGTTGGTTTTGAGAACTCGTTTGTCGTTTGTTCCGGTTTGAGTCTTTGTGTGAATGTTTTATGTTGTAAGGAAGTCTTTTGTCCCTCGGGGACTTTGTTGTTGTTTTTGGCGTCCTTCAGATTCGAGGTCGAATCCTGTTGAAGGGGGGAAGAATGTGACACTATGGTTTGGTGTGACGTTATAGAAGGTGAAACTAGAGAATAAAACCTTTCGGCTTAGTGTTTTCTCGCGTTTTTTGGGCCGGTTGAAGTGTTATGTCGCCACAGAGTGTCGTAACCTTATTTAACGTGCATGATAAGGTTAATAACATTATGAGATGTGGAATTGAGGTTAAAACTATAGGATATGGAGGTTAATAGCTTTTTCGGGCCGTTTCCGGGGTTTTGGGCCTTCCCAGGGGAGTTTGGGCCTTGCTGGGCTTTGGTGGGATGGAGTAGGTCTCCGTAACGGACTAGGTTTGGGTGTGGGGGCTGGTAAAAGGGCTCCCCACCAGCCCTTGGGGCGTCCACCCCTGCCCCATGCGCCCCTAACCGTAGCCGCCACCCCTCCTCCTCCCTCCACCTCCTAGCCGCCCCATCTCTTGCCCCCATGGCGCCCCCATTGCTCCCCATTGCACACCACCTCTCCTCCACCCCCCTTGCTGCCCTAGGGTGACCTCCCCACCCCTGCATCCTCATGGATCCATCCGAGGAGCGAGGAGCGAGGTGCGAGGAGCGAGGAGATCGATTGGAGTTTTCGCAAGGCCGGGCAAAGGTATGATCATGGGGCTCCTCGGGGATGAGCTAGGTACTTTTATTAGGGAGTTTATCAAGTTTTTAGATCAATTGGAGGCGCTGGATTTGAGTAATTTGGGTTAGATCTAGATGTTGCCACGTTTCTGTTTTCGGGCAGATTGAGCAGTCGAGATAGGGTTCGTGTTTTCGCCAATTTAGATTTGGAATCTGGCCATACGGACTTCTAGGAAGTTGTAGATAATTTCATTATCTTTCAGTGCATATAAAGAAATTGAAATTCTGCCCAGCCGTTTGAAAGTTATGACTATTTTACCGAGCGTGTTAAAATCTGTGACTCGATTGGAACAAATCTCGGTAATCTGTAGATTAAACAACTTTAGAGGCCGAATAAGACTTTCCATATACCTAGTGAAAGTTGGTAAATTTCCTAAGCTACGCGAAGAAGTACTCATTTAATTCATTCGGAGTCCCAGAACTCAAGTTATGCCTTTTGCAAGGCTGCTGTCCCGACGGGACAGAACCTCTGTTTTAGGTTTTGCGAGTAGGGAGTAATGTCGGGTTAGATGGGGGTTTGCGTACTGTTTTGTGGTTATGATTGTGATTGTGTGATACCCCTGTGCAGGAGGTGTGACCCCGGGAGTGCCTTCTACTTCCCGCCAATCCGTTGCACGTGGTTGAGGCAAGTGTGTTGTGATGGATAGCGAGTTGTAGGTTGCATGTTGAGATTAGATGGAATTGTTTACATGATATATGTCCACTTGCCATGTGTTAATGATTGCTATGATATGATGAGCATGTTTAAGATGTTATGACGCCATGTGTTAAAATATGAGTTTTATATGATGTTGGCATGCTTGCATACATGACATGTTACATGGCCCGGGCGGTGAGAAAGTCATTAACTAATCCGGGAAGGTCGGTGAGAAAGTTATGACTAATCCGGAGAGCCAATAGAGTAAGTCCTACATCGTGATTCCATATACCGTGGGT
Organism: Rhipidocladum racemiflorum; assembly: GCA_036346355.1. Lineage (NCBI taxonomy): Eukaryota > Viridiplantae > Streptophyta > Magnoliopsida > Poales > Poaceae > Rhipidocladum > Rhipidocladum racemiflorum. The sequence continues at coordinate 1,555,108 of CM070592.1, read as the reverse complement.
TGTGGAAGCGAGGAGTAGGCACCCTCCATCTTCGGGATGGAAGGGGGGAGAGGGTGCACACCGACGGGTGTGTACTCAACCATACCGGTATGAGTTTCCAAGGAGATATGAGCATTGCATTGCATTGCATATACAATGATGATGATTTTGTTAAAGTGTTCATGATTGAGATGATATACATGATGTGAGATGTTATTTTCTATGATATTGTTATTGTTGTCCATTACAATATGCTTGCTGAGTTTCGAACTCACGCTTGTGTTTTATGTTGTTTTTAGGTACTTTGAGATCGGCATGCGGGAAAAAGGGGTTTAGCTACACTTCTACACGTAGCTCCACCATCATAGTCTATGATTAATCACTTGGAGACATGATTTTAAGAGTTGTGCCATAAAGTTAATGTATGGTTTAATCTAGCAAGCTCGTGATCCCTTATTTGCTTCGTTATAGTTTATGAAGTGGTTGAGCGTGGTATTATTGGCGTAATTTGATGATACATCCATTTATGTTGATGTTTTAGATGTCATGTGCTATGAAGTGGTTTGTAGCATATGTACCTTTGCTGGAATTTATGTTTAAATGTGATATTTAGTTGTTGTTTAGCTTATGTTTGGTAGCATTCGGGCATATTAAATGCCGGGGTGTTACAGTCGGGTTAGAAGAGGGTTTGCCTACTGTTTTGTGGACATGATTGTGAGTGTGTGGTACCTATGTGCAGGTGGTGTGACCCTGGGAGTGCCTTCTACTTCTCACCAATCCGTTGCCCATGGTTGAGGCAAGTGTATTGTAATGGATAGCGGTTTGTAGGTTGCTAGTTGAGACTAGATGAACTTGATTATATGATATGATCACTTGCCATGCTTTAATGATTGCTTATGATATGATGAGTATGCTATGATGCCATGTGTTAATGTACAAGTTAATTATGATGTTGGCATATTTGCATACATAGCATGTTACATGGCCCGGGCGGTGAGAAAGTCATAACTAGTCCGGGGAAGGTCGGTGAGAAAGTTATGACTATTCCGGAGAGCCAATGAGTAAGTCCTACATCGTGATTCCATCCATCGCGGTGTTTGGAAGCGAGGAGTAGGCACCCTCCATCTTCGGGATGGAAGAGGGGAGAGGGTGCACACCGACGGGTGTGTACTCAACCATACCGGTATGAGTTTCCAAGGAGACATGAGCATCGCATTGGATTGCATACATAATGATGATGATAATGATATGTGATCATGAATGAGATGGTTTAAACGATGTGAGATATTATCGCCATGTAATTGTTCTTGTTGTACCATTGCAATATGCTTGCTGAGTTTTGAACTCACGCTTGTGTTTTCTTGTTGTTTTAGGTACCATGAGACCGGCATGCGGGGAAGGGAAATAGTCACACTTCCGCACGTAGCTTCACTCATTTGATTCCACAAGTCATTCAATTAGTTTTTGAGAATAAACTGCGTGTAATGATTATTGCTTTAAGGTTTAGCTTTGCTATATGAGAGTCTTATTGTTCGTTTGACTCTTGGAGACATTAAATGCTTGAAAGTAGACTTATATTGTCGTTAAGTCTTTAATTATTGCTGTTTTAGCTGTCTCTCATATTGCCTTATATTGCTATACTGTTGTTGCTCCTTCAAATCATGTTAAAACAAAGGAGATGCTGCCGAAATCTCGGGTTTTAGCATTTACTCCTTTGCTGTAATTTACCTTAATTCATGGTATTTAGGTGTTGTTTAGCTTATGTTTGGTAGCATTCAGGCATATTAAATGCCGGGGTGTTACAGTTGGTATCAGAGCGGGCTGTAGGTCCTTGGAATGTGTATTTTTTTGTGTCATCCTATAGGGTACAACTAAAATGTGATGTGGAATAATTTAGAAACATGGCTTAGGTTTTGACTAAAACTTTGTCATAGGATAGCAACATTAAAACTTGCAAAAGTGGTATAACTAATCTAAAATTTGATACACTTGGTTGTACAGTAGGATGGGGTTTGGTTCATCATTGCATTGCGCTTGATTACTTAATGATAGGGATGGCAATCGGGCGTGTACGGGCGGGTAGACCTCCCGCAGACCCGAACCCGAAACCCAAAATTCATACCCGAACCCGAACCCAAAATCTCTCACGGGTACATACCCACGCCCATACCCGAGCCCGATGGGTACCCGAACCCGAACGGGTACCTGAACCCGAAATTAAATTCACCACGCAATCAAATTTTCAACCATCAATTGTCAATCAATTCATTTGTAATTTCTATGTTTAAAGGAAAAATATATGGTGTATATAATCATGAAAGTTACCGCATCTTACATCTCGAACGATGCTTGAAAATCTTGAATTAACTTTCCATTGTTTTTATTTTATATTAATTAATTCGGGTACCCACGGGTGCAGAACCGAACCCGAATCCGAACCCGAACCCGAACCCAAACCCGAAATTTGAAACCCACGGGTCTGAAATCAAACCTATACCCGAACCCATCGGGTCGGGTACCCACGGGTAATTTTCCCATCCCGACTTAATGAAGATTATGTCTATGATGATGTTTGATCTCTGTTCTTGATTATATGATGTTGTGCTTATGTTTATGTGATCGGACGGTTGTCTGTCTGTAGTTGCCATGCCGAGGGGTAGAGGCCATGGTCGCCGTGGCCGTGGAGGCCAGGGGCGAGGTTCTCAGGGAGTTGCGGAGTCTGTAGCTGAGGGTAGCGTTTCGCTCAATGCTCATGGGCCAGCGCAGGAGGAGCTCCCGGCGGCACAGTCAGGGGCGGAGGTACCCGCCGCCAATGAGGATTTAGTTCAGGCTCTGCAGAGGGAGATTCAGGAGCTGCGCCAGCAGTTGCGGGCAGCCCCTGCTGTTGTGCCTCCCCCTGCAGCGGCCCCAATTGCTGCCCCCGCTGTGCCGGAGCCGAGGATGAGTCTCCAGGAGTGGATATCCCTCCGTCTTGACACTTTTGATGGAGCGGGCACGCCGATCCAGTCCGCAGATTGGCTGAGGTACATGGAGAGGCAGTTTGAGGTCCTAGAGTTGACCTCGGTCCAGAGGGCTCGCTTTGTGGCCTTTCAGCTGAAGGGCCAAGCTAATATCTGGTGGGAGGCGGTTCTGGCTGCTAGAGCCCCCGACCTTGGTCCGATCACCTGGGAGGACTTTGTGGCTCGCTTCCGAGCCAAGTTCTACCCAGAGTCTTTCCTTGAGCGGATGGAGCATACTCTAACGACTCTTTCCCAGGGAAAGAGGTCGGTGGCAGAGTATGAGGTGGAGTTCAACAGCGTGGTGCGCTTCGTGCCGGCTGTGATAGCCGACGATCGGGAGAAGGCAAGGAGGTTCCATAGAGGCCTCAACCAGGAGTTCAGAGTTTTCATGGGGGCGACCATCCCTTGTGACTTCTGCTCCGTGGTGGAGCAGGCGAAGGGCATGGAGCTCTCCCAGGATAGGCAAAACCTGGGTGGTTCAGGGGTTCCTACGGCCCCAGGCGGGGGCAAGAAGAGGACCTTTGGTGGAGGAGGTGGGTCATCTCAGTGACCCACCTTCAAGAAGTTCAAGGGGGGATAGGGCTCCTCCTCAGGGGCTAAGATGAGGCCGCCTCAGTCCTCTTCCTCGCAAGCGGCTGTCCGTCCTGTGCCCGGGCAGGGCATGATGTGTTTCAAGTACGGTGGTGAGCACCGTGCTTCAGAGTGTGGTTGGACTGGGAGTTGCAATCACTGTGGCAAGCCCGGCCACATGGGACGAGTCTGCCGGATGAATCCCGGTATCATCATCAAGTGGGAGACGGTGCCTTCTCCTCCCACTCCAGCGGCATCTTCCAGAGGTTCGGTGCACATGATGGCGGCTCTTGCTCCTCAGCCGCCCTTTGCGTGGACACCACCAGTAGCGTACTGGTGCCCGCAACCGTCTGCTCCTCCTCAGTTGCCTCCTCCGCCCCCAGCTTTGTTGGGGCATCAGCCGGGTGTTGGGGCTCCTACTGTCCCGGCACCACCAGGAGTGTACGCCTTGTCGACCGCCGAGTCAGCCGGGCATCCAGAGGTGGTTTCAGGTACCTTACTTGTGGATTCAGTTGATGCCCTTGTTTTGTTTGATTCTGGAGCATCCTATTCCTTTGTGTCGTCTGAGTTTGCTAGTAGAGCTAAGTTGGGAGTACAGCGGATCTCTGAGTCTGTGATAGTCAGTTCTCCTGGGGGTTTGATTGCTAGTTCCTTGGTTTGCCCTGGTTGCACCATTGCCTTTGATGATGAGGTTTTCTTTGCCAATCTTATGGTGATCCAGTTGGCTCCTTTTGATGTCATTTTTGGCATGGACTGGCTGCATCAGTACCGTGCCAAGATCTGTTGTTTCTGGAAGACGGTTGCCTTGCAGGCCCCGTTAGGGGTAGAGTTGACCTTTTAGGGTGGTATACCCTTCAGTTCCGTCTTTGCTTTGGCTAGTCTATTTTCTGGTCGCCGTTTGAGGCAGTTGGGTTTCCTCATTGCTATGTCAGAAAAGCCATCTTCTTCAGTTTCCATTGAGGAGATTTCTGTAGTGAAGGAGTTTGTCGATGTGTTCCCTGACGAGCTGCCTGGTTTACCTCCTGTGAGGAATGTGGAGTTTCGTATTGATGTTGTTCCCGGCACTCGACCTATTTCTATCTCTCCATACCGCTTGGCTCCTCCTTTTCAAGACGAGTTGAAAAACCAGTTGGAGGATCTGTTGGCCAAGGGCTTTATTCGATGTAGCGTTTTGCCATGGGGAGCACCCGTTCTCTTCGTCTCAAAGATGGATGGAAGTTGGCGCATGTGCATTGATTATCGTGCTCTTAATCAAGTGACAGTCAAGAACAAGTATCCTTTGCCTCGCATTGAGGATCTGTTTGACCAACTAAAGGGAGCAAAGGTGTTCTCCAAGATTGATCTTCAGTCGGGGTACAATCAGATCCGTGTGAGGGAGCAGGACATTGAGAAGACTGCTTTCTCCACTAGGTATGGGCATTATGAATTTAAAGTTATGTCTTTTGGACTAACTAATGCACTCTTTGTCTTTATGGAGGCGATGAACAGTATGCTACACAAGTACCTTGATGAGTTTGTGGTAGTGTTCATCGATGACATTCAGTTTACTCTAAATCGGAAGAGGAGCATGAGCGACATTTGAGGCTTGTCTTGAGCACCTTGAGGGAGAATCAGTTCTTTGCTAAGCTGAAAAAGTGGTCTGGATTTCAGAAGTGGGTTTTCTTGGCCACATCATCAATCCAGAGGGCATATCCGTAGATCCTAGCAAAGTCTCAGCAGTTTTGGATTGGAAGAGGCCTTCCAATGTCAAAGAGGTGCGTAGTTTCCTTGGGTTAGCTGGCTACTATCGGCATTTTGTGCAGGATTTCTCTATCATTGCCAAGCCACTTTCGCAGCTGACTCAGAAGGGGATGAAATTCCAGTGGACTGCAGAGTGTGGGCACAGTTTCTGCACTTTGAAGGAGAAGTTAGTGACTGCTCCTATTCTTACCCTTCCCGAGCCTGGGAAGTGCTTCACTGTTTATTCAGATGCTTCTCGTTTGGGACTTGGTTGTGTGCTCATGCAAGACGGCAAGGTGATTGCTTATGCATCGAGGCAGTTGAAAAAGCATGAGCAGAACTATCCCACGCATGATCTTGAGCTGGTCGCTGTGGTGTTTGCACTGAAGATATGGAGGCATTACCTGTATGGCGAGTCTTGTGATATCTTCACTGATCACAAGAGCCTCAAGTACATCTTTACTCAGAAAGATTTGAACTTGAGGCAGAGGAGGTGGCTGGAACTGATAAAGGATTATGACCTCACTATCCAGTACCATCCGGGTAAGGCAAATGTGGTGGTTGACGCTCTCAGTCGCAACACAATACCCCTGTCGTTGATTGTCTTGTTGCTGATTTTGAGCGATTGGGAGTCTCCTACTGCTTTGCAGGGACCGTGCAAGCTGAGACGCAATTGATTCTTGAGTCAGCGATTCACGAGCGTGTGCGGGAGGCACAGCAGCGTGACCGTTTGCTCCAGCAGGTGAGGATGCGCCTTGAGGATGGCAAGACTGGAGACTTTACCGTTGATGATGCGGGAGCTTTGAGGTTTCAGGGTCATCTGTGCGTACCTCAGAAATCCCAAGTGAAAGATGATATTCTGAAAGAGGCTCATTGCACCCCATACACAGTCCATCCTAGGGAGACCAAGATGTACAGGGACTTGAAAAAGAATTTCTGGTGGAAAAAGATGAGAGTGGATATTGCCAAGTATGTGGCGTCTTGTGGGATTTGTCAGAAGATCAAGGATGAGCACAAGCGTCCTGCTGGTCTGTTGCAGCCATTGGAGATTCCTGTGTGGCCGTGGGATGATATCTCCATGGATTTCGTGGTTGGCCTACCTCGTACTCCACGAGGGAAGGATGCTGTTTGGGTTGTGGTGGACCGTCTCAGCAAGTCCGCGCACTTCATTCCTATCCGCACTACCAATTCAGCGAGCGATTTGGCTCCCATCTATGTGCAGGAGATTGTGAGACTGCATGGTGTACCCAAGACCATTATCTCTGATCGGGATGCGAAATTTGTATCAAAATTCTGGGAGAGTTTGCAGAGTGCTTTAGGTACATAGCTTTGCCTTAGTACTGCTTTCCACCCTCAGACGGATGGGCAGTCTGAGCGTACCATTCAAACTTTAGAGGACATGCTCAGGGCCTATGTGATGGCTTGGAAAGGTAGCTGGGAAGATCATTTACCATTGGCAGAGTTTGCGTGTAATAACAGCTATCATTCCAGCATCCGGGTTGCTCCTTATGAGGTACTGTATGGCCGGAAGTGCAGATCGCCGCTGTGTTGGGATGCTGTGGGCAAGAGAGCAGTTCTTGGACCAGATTGGGTTCAGCAGACTGTTGATCGCGTGGTGGAGGTACGGCAGAGTCTTCTTGCAGCGCAAAGCCAACAGAAAAGCTATGCTGATGTTAGGAGGCGAGTTTTGGACTTTGAGGTGGGTGATAGCGTACTCTTGCGAGTATCTCCCACCAAGGGTGTGGTTTGATTTGGCACCAAGGGAAAGCTCAGTCCGAGGTATGTTGGGCCATTTCCTATCATCGCCCGAGTTGGTAAGCTGGCCTATCGTCTGGAGCTACCGGAATCCATGCAAGGTGTGCATAATGTGTTCCATGTCTCGATGTTGTAGGATCGAAAGACACGAATATAGCAATCAGAGGGGGGGTGAATGATTGTGCGGAAGGTAAAACCAAATTCTTGATCTACTAAAAGTTCACCCCAAAACAGAACCAAATAATTGCCTCGTATTCGACAAAAACAGAATGATAGAGGTTTGGTAAAACACGAATTCCCGGAGATCCAACCGTCAGAACGATCTGAAATTTGGACACAAGAAACTAGATTCCATTACGAATCGAACTGAAAAAGAATCAGCTCGAGCGGACTTACGGATCAAAAGTTATGAACCTCGCAAGCTTGCTATGACAGAAGATGACGAGAATAGATCTAACTAGAATTGTAGCTCCCCGAAAGATTTGAAGAACTTGATCTTTATTTCTCCTTTCTTTTGTCTAAAGTACTCCAAACAAAAGAGTACAACCCTAAAGCTTGCTCAAAGCTTGATGCCCTTCAACAGGAGACAACCCCTCCTATTTAATGGAGCAAAACACAAGGAGTCATGAATACAATTCCTACTCCTAATCCTAGAAGGAGTCCTACTCCTAATCCTAGAAGGAGTCCTACTCCTAATCCTAGAAAGAGTATGTATTCAACACAACTCCTCTTGGCCCAACCTGGCCGAGTACAACTCTTGCACGCATATGGCAACCCTACCATACTCACGTTACTAACACTTTGCACGCGAATGACCTCCTGCCATTCTCACGTGACTAACCATTCTTCATGTGCACCATTCTCTTAGCCCGAACGTCCCGCATGACATCCTTGACCACCAAGACCTTAGTTCCCCCTAAACCTAGTCCCGAACCTCAGTTCCTCCATGAACCTAGTTCCGGTCCCGTCATCGACCACATTCGCCCTCGACAATTACCTGCACATGAACAAACCACAAAACGATTCCGAGCACAAATCCGCGACTTGACTCACATTAAACCATGCAACCACTCACAGGAGTGCATTGCATTAAATATTTTAAGAACATGATTTCAAAACACGAACCAAAACCGTTGCAAAAATCAAAAAGCTTTTCAAGTAATCAAACTGATTTCAGATCTTTTCAAATAAAGAAACCAAAAAATAAATCTTGTCGAAATATCAAACTGGTTTCAAATCTTTTTCAAATACTCATCATCAAAATCAAATGGATCAAAAATAACGATCCTTCAATCTCCCCCTTGATGAGTAATTTGACAAAACACAATATAAGATTTGACAAGAGATTGAGCAAGAACCAAAAGATCAAAAAATCCCAATTCAAAAACCTCCTTGACTTGTTCTCCCCCTTTTTGACAAAATAGTCATCAAGATCTCAAAACTCCCCCTTAATGAATGCAGTATCTCAAGCTTTGAAGTATATTCAAGGTATATAATCAAAGTAAAGCATTTGGAGAGTTTTTAGGAGAACTTTCTCATTTTGTATCAATTTATCCAATGAGAAAGCAAATTGTGAGAATATGGAGGCTCTAACACATAGAATAGTTATTGCATAAGCAAATTAGAGCAAACAAGTAAAATGTCATAAACTGATTTTGCCAAAGCGAAAAAGAAATCTATCATGAGCATAGAGAGACTTTCAAATTCACTAATATTTGTCTCAAGCCTTTTTCAACCATTTGAATTTCCTTTTTCTCTTTTAACAAGTTTGACAATTTTGCTTTGTGATCAACAGGGATGACAAGTAACTGCACACTAGCCCATACTTGTGTATGAGTAGGTAGTTCTTTCTTGTATCTTTCTCAGTTTAAATTGGCAAGTGGCTTCACATTGTTCTAAACTTTTGTTTAGACAAGTAGCCTTTTCTTGCATCTTTTGCATTTAAATCCCTGGCAAGGAAGCTGCACATTGTACTAAACTTGTGTTTAGCCAAGTAGCTTTTGCTTGCATCTTTTTGAACTTGCTTTTAATATTAAAACACTGATTTTGCTTGAGACTCATAAAGATCATTTGAAGTCCAACAAAAAGCTCACACATAGTTTCTAATCAGCTCTAGCCTTTCAATAGATGACAAGAAACTTTTAAGCCTATTTCACAAATGCAATACCATAATGAGCAAGAGCCAAAATATTCTCGAAAAGCATCTCAAATTGAATTATTTTAGCCTTTTAGTGATAAGTAAAGCATTCAGCATTAACTTGGCTATATACACAAGAATAATCACCAAAGCTTTGTACTACATGATGCAATGTAAACAGGGGATTTTACTTGACGTGTAAAGTCAAAATACCACTTATAAAAAAAATCACTTGTAGGAACCAAAGTCAAGTAACCCAAAAAGAGATAAACTCAAGACTCCCCCTCAAATCAACCCATGGGGATGAATGATCCCAAGTTCACCGCGTAAGAAAGCAAAACCAGAAGAATCAAGCGGTTTAGTGAAAATATCAGCAAGTTGAGCACATGAATCAACAAATTTCAGTTCAATGGCTCCTTTTTCAACATGATCTCTAAGAAAATGATATCGAACATCAATGTGTCCAAGAAAGAGAATTACTCAAGAAGTGGCATGAACCAGATGTACTTTTTCTATCAATTCTACATCCTCCAAATTCAGCATCAGAGAAAGCTCTTAAACTAATGCATGAGGAAGCAGAAAGCCAAATGCCAAAATCTTGAGTACCACAGAGATACCTTAAAATCCTGTCGATAGCTTGTCGATGTGAAGCACGTGGGGAAGCTTGAAAACGAGCACACAAGAACACAGCAAACTCCAATTATCTCATCCTCAACAGCATCATCATCATCTTCATCAACAAAGATACTCTCCCCCTGAACATATGCACCTGTACCTGCACTATTTGGACTAGTGCCTTTTGCGAAAACAGAGGTGGAAGAAGCATCTTGAAAAATAACACTTTTAGCACGAGATGCATGAGTGAAGGAGGAGAACCAATTCTTATCATCGGACATGTGGCGTGAGCATCCGGAATCCACTAGCCATATGTTCTCCTTCCTCGCGTGAGAAGCCTACATAGAAGCAGAAAGTATCGAGGTCTCGGTACTGGGGTTAGAAATAAGATGTTGTGGAATCCAGTACTGAGACACACGATGCACAACAGTAGGCACAACACGAGCATTCTTATGCACAAAGATAGATTTGTCTTTTCCCGTGTTCTTACCAACAAAAGGTGCTTGCATCACCCTAGGCACATAATGAGAAACAAAGCGTGCCTGTCTGAAATTAGACCTAGCATTAGTTCTTTCTTTCTTTTGTTGTTTGGCTAGTCTAAAGCAGAAATTCACCAAATGACCATCTTTCCCACAATGAGTGCAATTGTACTTAACATATGGTTTGGCATTAGAAGTAACTTTTGCACTTGAAATAGTGGAAGATAGAGTGTCGGCAGATTCAAACAAAGTTCTTTTAGGCTCATTATCAATTTTCACATTTTTGCTCTCAACAGGTTTAATGATAGTAGAAGCATAAGAGTTAAAACCTAAACCCTGTTTGTTGGAGCTCACTTTAGATTGATCTAAAATCATGTTCAAATTTTTCTTCCCTTTAGTGAACCTAGAAAGAGAATCTTGCAAGTAGTCAACCTTTTTAGCAAGATTTAAACAATTATCACAAGGAGTGTCAATTTTAGCTTTCTGTTTCTGGCAATTTGAACACGAGTTAATTTCATGAGTGAACATGTCATTTGTTAATTGGGTAACTCTACAATTTGCATCTTTTAATTTCAACTCAAGAATTGAACATTTAGAGCAAGCAATTTTATCATGTAAACTATCAGTAGAGCAACCAATATTTTTCACAAGTTTTTCATTTTTCAATTGTTCGGCATAAACTTGTTCTAGTTTAATCACATGTTCCTCTTTTAGAGACTTAATTTTAAATTTGAGATCTAAGCAAGTATCACAAATATTTTCAGAATTTGAATTTCTAAGATCAAAGTTTTCAGATTTTAGCATGGATAGATCTCTAAGTTTTTATTTTTGAGTGAAGATTTTCTTAAAGATTTTCTCAATATGACTAAAACTTCACAAAGCTCATCATACGAAGGCATTACCTCATCACCGTCGCTGGAGGTGCTGTCGTTGTCACTAGAATCACTAGTGTTCCCTTTTGCCATGAAGCACAGTCCGGTGAAATCCTTCTCATTCAGCTTCGTTTGCTTCACTTCCTTCTCATCTTTAGTTGAGTCATCAATGTCGCTTAAGTCTAAGCGACCAATTGCCGCGAAGACTTTATTGAGCATCTTCTTCGTCCGTTGCTTATTTTTATCCTTGCTCTCTCTTGGCCGAAAGGACTTGGAGGAGTTGCTTTGCTCCTTCTCCTCTCTATCCTTGTTCTTGAAACAGTTAGCACGGATGTGCCCTGCCTTGCTGTAACGCCCTAGTTTTCGCCTTTTGGAGAAAATCTAATTTAAATTAATTAAATTCAAAGATTAGAGTTTCTTTGGTGTTTATATTAACCAGGCATCCTTTCCCATCCGAAATCGGGATTTAATTCCCCTCCGGTCGAGAAATCGCATTTTCCAGTTCCCGCCGGTACCCGAAATTTCACCCGAGTCCAAAAATATCAAAATCACTTCAATTGTGTCCCAAATATTCCAAAATGATTTTAGGAACCATTCCCCGGATTTTTGGACCTCCGTTCCTATTTTATCTCGCGCGGTTTTTGTTTAATGCCTGCAACCCGCGCCCGAATATTCAATTCCACAAATTTCATCCAGATTCCGCGAAACCAATTTTATTGGGTTCCAAATATTCCAAAATGGTTCTAGGAATTTTTCCAGAATTTTTAAACCATTTTTCCTAATTTTTCTCTAGGGCGGTTCATTCGCGTAAAGGAGAACCAATGAGGGAATGCCACGTGTCAATGAATAGTGCTCATCTTCTACCTCCAGCCATGGTGGAAAAACAGAGAGCTCCAAGCAAAGCTCTAATGGCTAGGGCTTGATTCAAATTCTCATAACTCCCTCAAATCAACTCCAAATCGCAAACGGTCGGTTCCGTTGGATTCGTAACGTCGATCTCTTGCCATTCCCCACCATCAATCGTCGTTAATCTCGCCGGAAACGGCCGCATTAATGAAAAACCGAATTGCACTTAAACGCTCGTAACTCGGCCATTTGTACTCCAAACGGCGCACCACCACCTCCATTCTCTCCGTATAAGAACCCCCGTTCCGGTGGTATGAGCCTCCTTTGGCCTCTCCCTTTCGTTCATCCACTAGAGCAAGAAAATCGGCGCCGGGTTGAAGTTTTCGGTGTTTTTCGTGTTCTTGCTTGTAGATCTCTCTCCGGTGAGCCATTCTTCGTGCCACTTGGTTCCTTGTGACCGTGATTGAGTCTAGAGTCTAACCCTTCAATCAATTTTAGGTTTCATCAAAGTTTGGAGGCGAATTTTGAGTTTTTTTCGGTTCGTCCGGAGCTCCATTCGTCGCGAAATTCATCGCCTCCGGTGAGGTTCAATCCAATTACTTCCTCCTATGTGTCCCTAAGGTTGTTATCTAGAGATCCCATGCTTTTGTTTGATCAAATTCCATGCGAAAATGATGTAAAAATCGAATTTTTGGGTGAAGTGGGTCCTCTGCCATTTTTTTGCTCTCTGTGGTGTTGCTCATGGACGTGCTTGGGCCGAGCTCGCCGCTGGCTGCCCGCCGGCCGCCGCCCACCGCCGTCGGCGCTCACCGCCCGCTGCACCGGCCATCACCGGCGCCCGCCGTCCAGCCAGGCTCGTGCACCGCCGTCGCGCCACGGCCCCGCCGCCGTCGCCGCCCTCGCCGGCCGGTTTCCCCCCCTTCCCCCAAGCTCCCTCCTCTTCATTCATGGCCATGGCCAACACCCAAGCAAGAAGAAGGCCTCTCCCTATGACAACTATGGCCCACATGTAATAGAGTCAAAGTCCAAGTCAAACTTTAGAACAGTCAAAAAAGGAATATTCCCTGGAATATTTCTGATTTTTCAATTTTTCAAATTTCAAACTTCGGAAGCTCATATCTTCTCCGTTCGAACTCCGTTTGACCCCATTCAAATTTCTAAATTAATCTAAAATCAAGATCTACCTACCAGTACTACTTTTGTAATTTTTGGATTTTATTTATTTTCTTGTATTTATTTGTTGTCTCGTTTTGCGCGTAGTCGACGATCCCGCCGAGTCCGCCGACCCCGCCTCCGGGCTTCAAGTGTTCAACATTCTCGCTATGACCGAGGCAAGTCTCCTTGACGCATGTTGATCCTATACTTTATAAATGTTTTACCCTGTTTTACAAAGTGCATTGCTTTTTATATAAAAGAATGATGTTGATGTTAGGCTATTAGCTATACCTGTTGTTCCTACCTCCTTGATATTGTTATCCATGATCCTTTGTCGCCCTAGTATAGTAATCCACTAATATAAATGTTTTTGGAAAAATATTCTTTTATTAGGAAAAATGACTAGTGGGAAGAGAGTTTGGATGGAACATATTAGTATAGAATGTAGATTGGAGCTAGAACCCAATTTGATTGGAGATTACATGAATATTAGTGTTGATGGGGATTGTTAGTTATGGAATTGATTTATGAACGTTGATGGTTGAAATATTGTGAAGTTGGATTGTTATAGTAGTTCACACTGTCATGAATTGGGGGAAATTGTGGAAGATGTATGTGTAACACCCTGGCATCTAGTATGCCCAAATGCTACCAAACATAAGCTGAACAACATCTAAATACCAAAAATAAAGGTAAATTACAGCAAGGAGTAAATGCTAAAACCCAAAAATTTCGGCAGCATCTCCTTTGTTTAAACATGAATAGAAGGAAACACAATAGTATAGCAATATAAGGCAATATGAGAGACATCTAAAAATAGCAATAATTAAAGGTACGACGACCAAATAAGTCTAAATCCAAACATTCAATGCCTCCATGAGCCAAACGAACAAAAGCTAAACCATTAAGCATTAAACATCACACTAGTTTATTGTCAAAACCCAAATGAACGACTTGTGGGACAATTGAGTGAAGATACGTGTAGAAGTGTGACTATTTCGCTTCCCCGCATGCCGATCTCAAGGTACCTAAAACAACAAGAAAGCACAAGCGTGAGTTCAACACTCAGCAAGCATATTGTAATGGTACACAAGAACAAATATATGGCTACAACATCTCATATCATGACATTCATCTCATTCATGATCCCATATCATTATCATAATCATTATGTATGCAATGCGATGCGATGCTCATGTCTCCTTGGAAACTCATACCGGTATGGTTGAGTACACACCCGTCGGTGTGCACCCTCTCCCCCCTTCCATCCCGAAGATAGAGGGTGCCTACTCCTCGCTTCCAAACACCGCGATGGATGGAATCACGATGTAGGACTTACTCATTGGCTCTCTGGAATAGTTATAACTTTCTCACCGACCTTCCCCGGACTAGTTATGACTTTCTCACCGCCCGGGCCATGTAACATGCCATGTATGCAAATATGCCAACATCATAATTAACTTGTACATTAACACATGGCATCATAACATAATAAACATACTCATCATATCATAGGCAATCATTAAAGGATGTCAAGTGATCATATCATATAAAACAATTCCATCTAGTCTCAACTAGCAACCTACAAACCGCTATCCATTACAATACACTTGCCTCAACCACGGGCAACGGATTGGCGAGACGTAGAAGGCACTCCCGGGGTCACACCACCTGCACATGGGTACCACACACTCACAATCATGACCACAAAACAGTACGCAAACCCTCATCTACCCCGACATTGCCAACTACTCGCAAAACCCAAAAACAGAGGTTCTATCCCGTCGGGACAGCAGCCTTCCAAAAGGCATAACTCGGGTTCTAAAACTCCGAATCGATTAAACGAGTACATCCTCGCATAGCTTAGGAAATTTTCCAACTTTTCTAGGCATAAGGAAAAACTGATTCGGACTCTAAAGTTGTTTAATCTAAAAAATACCGTGATCTGTTCCAATCACGTCACAGATTTTAACACGCTCGGTAAAATAGCCATAACTTTCAAACGGCTGATCGGAATTAAATGTTCGTTATATCCACTAAAAGGTATTGAAATTACCTACAACTTCTTCAACAGGCGACCAACCAAATTCGGAATCTAAAATTGTTGAATCTATAAAATACCGTGATCTGTTCCAATCACATCACAGATTTTAACATGCTTGGTAAAACAGCCATAACTTTCAAACGGCTAATCGGAATTAAAGGTTCTTTATACCCACTGAAAGGTATTGAAATTACCTACAACTTCTTCAACAGGCGGCCGACCAAATTCGGACTCTAAAATTGCGAAAACCCAAACCCTCGGTTGACTGCACAAGCTGCCCAAAACAGAGAACGTGACAGCTTCTAGATCTAATCTAATCTACTAAATTCCAGCACCACCAATTGATCTAAAAACATCATAATAACCCTTAGAATGTACCCTAGCCCAACCCCAAGGATCCCCTTGGCCATACCTTCGCCCGACGCAAGAAAACCCAATAGATCTCCTCCCGGTTCGTGCGATCTCCTTCCTCGCTCCAATCCCGCCGGATCTCCTCGTCGCGTAGCGCTCCAACGGATGGATCTTCAAGGTGTGGAGGTGGAGAACTCCCCTAGGGGCAGCAAGGGATGTGGAGAGGTGGTGGAGAGGTGGTGGAGCAATGGGGAACAATGGGGGAGGTGGAGGCGCCACAAGGAGGAGGTGGGGAGGTGTGGGGGGCGTCTAGGACTTGTGGGGGCGTAAGGGCAGGGGTGGACGCCTAAAGGAGCTGGGGGAGGCCCCCAACCAGGTCTCCTACTCCTATTAGGACTCAAACTCCATCCCACCAAAGCCTACGACCCTTTCCTTTAGGCCCAAACTCCCCCGGAAAGGCCCAAACTCCCGAAAACGGCCCGAAAACGCAAATTAACCTCATAACGTATGGTTTGAACCTCCAATTCCATATTTTATAATGTTTTTGACCTTAACATTCACATTTTGTAATGCCACAATCTCTAATTTCACATTTTATAAAGTCTCGGCATTCCGTAGTGTCACAGTATGGTGTTGTGAAGTATTTATGATGGGTTACCTAAATCATTGCAAGTGAATAATATGTTGAATTGGATTCCTTGGGCTGATAAAATAGTATCAAATGGGAATCAGAGTTAGTTGGATTATTAGTGTTTGTGGGGAGTTATTATTATAGGACTGATTAAGAGATAGATGATGTAACACCCCAAAATTTTGTTTTCTTAAATCTATGTGTGATTTGGCACTTTGGTGAATTTTTGGAATTTTCTGGGATTTATTTGGATTTATTTGGAATTTATTTGAATTTATTCCATTTTAAAATAATTAAAGAATTTAATTTTGCAAATAAAGTTTTGTTGGAAATATTTTATTTGAGTCCCAAATACCCTAAAATATTTTCCAGAATTTTTCTGGAATTTTTCTGAGTATTTTGCTATTTTTAATGAATTAAATGAATTACTGGAAATTATTTTAAATATTAAATCGCTGGAAAATGCGAGTGGGTTTATACTGTTCATCCGACCGGACCCGAGTCCGAGTCCGACTCGAGTCCGACCCGAGCCACGTGGTCGAGCCGAACCCACTCGGCCGAACCCTAGCCACGTGACCGTTGGATCGAGATCCAACGGCCGTGACGGCGCCACGTCACGCGAGCCCGATCCGATCGGATCCGGGTCGGACCCGTTCGCGCCAAGCCATCGTGGCCGTTGATCACGCCACGTGGACGGTCCGGGGTCGTCGTCCCCGATCCGGAGAGCTCGCCGCGGCCGTTGCCCTCCGCCGCCGCGTCGAACTCGGATTCCGCACTATAAAAGCCGTGGACCCCCTCCCGAGGACCGTCGTTTGACGCCGCGCCCGTTGCCCTAACCCACGCTGCAGGAAACCTAAGCGCCGCGCAATTCCTCGCCGTAGTTAAGAACGACCGCCGTGTGTTCTTCGTTCTTCGCCGCAAAACCGGTAGCGCTCCGCCGCCTCCGTGGTCAGATCCGCAACCCCCGCGACGAGGCGAACCTGGGCACGTACTTCATCTCGCCGGAGGCCCTCGGAAACGCCGCGCGGAAGGTCGCCGTCCTTGTCTCCGGTAGCCTGAGCCCCGCCGCGCCGCCATCAACCGCGTTCTCCCCCAAACCCTAGAATCCAGATTAGATCTGGACCGTTGGATCAAGATCCAACGGCCCACGATCGGCCACGTCGCCCGTACTGTGGAAAACTTTACGGGTTAGGATCGTTTCCAACCGTTGGATCAAGATCCAACGGCTCAGATTGGCCGCGTTCACCCCAAACGCGTGAAGCATAGATCCAATCTGGGCTATTGATTTTCAAATCAACGGCCGAGATTGTGCCACGTGTACCCAAGCCACGCCACGCGCGCGTGTGCGCGTGTCTCTGACACGCGGGGCCCGCGTGTCAGCGGGACAACCGAACCACACCATGACGTCACCGCTGACGTCACGGTGGGGCCCGCATGTCAGCGAGCTGGACCGCACGGGTTAATTGCGTGCGTGACACTGACATGTGGGGCCCACATGTCAGCGACACGTGGAGTCGTGGACCGAGTCCACGGTAGACCCGAGCCGAGCGTGGACCAAGTCCATGGACCGGCTGACGTCAGCAGACCAATCAGAGGCTGCCACGTGTCCTCGCTGGCGCAATAATTAATTTCCGAAAAAGAAAATGATTTATTAATTCGAAATAATGATTTCAGATTTTGTTTCAAACTTCAAACGCTTATAACTTTTGCGTTTCAACTCCGATTTGAGTGATTCAAATTTCTAAATTTGTATAAAATTGAGACCTACCTAAATATGAATTTTATTTAATTTTTGGACTAAAGTTTTTCTCTGTAAAATTATTTAATTGATTATTTAAACTTTAAATAATCATAACTTTTGCATTTTAACTCCAAATTTGACGATTCCAGTTTCTACAAATTCATAAAATTATGTTCTCTCTGTTTATGGATTTTATTTGGATGATTGGATACTTTTTGCCTATTGTTTATTCGTGTATTTGCTATTTGCACGCTTTACGAGTAGACGTTGAAGTGCCGGAAGGATTTGAAGGAGAAGTATTGACTCAGGATCCAACTCAAGACCAAGAACAAGTACTTTTTGAAGGCAAGTTGTGCTTTGACCATGTTGATCCTATTTCGAAATCTATTTTGATTGAACTTATTGCATGCTAGTTCAATTAGAAAATACTTTATTTAAATATGGGAATTAGATAAATGCCAAATTGCTGTATGACACCTTGATTACTTAAGTATGTGCTATGACCCCTTGTCACCCTAGATGTGGTTTACTAGTTGGACATTACTAAAATTGCCAACATGGGTTTAGACCGTTGTAGTATACTGCTTAGACCTGCTACATGCTCATGACATGATTTTGGACAATCAAATGTTAATATTGACTTAATGATATATTGAACCTGTTTTGGAAAGGTATCATGTGATGTTGATGGCACGTGGTGCATGGTAATCAAGCGGGTTTGATAAATAGTTTTTCGACCGGGGCATGTGGCAAGAATAATCAGGTGGGCCAGTTGTGGCATTGGGGATGTTGATTTGGTTCTTCGGGTAGTCTTGCCCTGGTCACCCTAAGGACTTAACCTTGCAAGCCTTTGAACTGGGTCTAACGTGCAACCACATGTCTCATACCGGACGGACCTAGTTGACTAAGTTGCTAATAACGCACTGTGGGACCTCGGGAGGTCAACTACACCCTTTGTGTAAGTTGTATGGGGAGCGCATCGGCCGAGGCCAGTACCCATCTAACAGTTGATTGGCCTAAACTTCGCCTTAGCTAAGGGAAGGGTTAGTGTGCAATAACCGGGAGGACCACTTGTATTGTTAGAAGTTTCCGAAAGACTTTGTTACTGAACTTCGCCTTTGTGGTGTTTGACTGTATCTTGTGGGTAAAGTGCATAACCTATGCAGAGTGTAGAATCTATTCGAATAGCCGTGTTCGCGGTATTGGACATCGCTCGGGAATTACAGTCAAGGGTTAGATTTTCTCAAAAATAACTTGGATTTGAAAGGTTGGGTTGGATTAATAATGATGTTGATGGAAATGTGGATTACGATGGGAAAGATGTTTATTAAACTCCTTGAAAAGTTACCTATGCTATACTTGTTTCTACTGCTTTCGAATCTACTTATGTTACTTGTCAAATGATGTTTACTGCAAATATACCTTGAGCTATTCCTTTGTACCAAGCCATGCATATAGTATATTAGCCTGCATTCTGTGCATGACTTGCTGAGTACCAAGTACTCACCCTTGCCACAATACAACACCAGTTGAAGAGGAGACTACACCAGCTTTGGAGGAGGAGCTCCAAGAGGATCCGTCTACTTAGGGAGCGAGCCCGATCGGTTACTGTGGTATCTTTGGATGGCGCCACGAATTTATTTGATTTTCCGCTGCTACTATTTCTCTCTTAATAAGTTTCGCCTGCAAATCATACATTTGTAACTTGACCATAAGGTCGAGTAACCAGTTTGACTATTTAAATAAAGTACTTTATTAGTGTCGAGTGGTATGATTGTGATATTTACCGATGTTAAGACTGTGTGCACTAGCGTGTTCCTGGACTAGTGCTGAATACACAGAGGGTCCGGATTTGCAAATTCGGGGTCCCGACAGATGATTATGGAAATATAGACCCGTGATAATCAATTATGGAAAATTGTGAATAGTCCAGAATAGTCGGTGATTTAGCAAATAATAGTATTACGTATTCCTGGTGGATTAAAGTAGATGATTTAGAGGTGGTAATGTGAAGGATTAAAGATATGAGATTATGAAGTATTATCGGTGGGATCATGAATAATGTGGATTACGTATGATTTGTGTAGTAGATTTGGTGTCACTAAGTATGGAAATCATTGTAGCCGATGAACTAATACAATCTTGGGTTAAGGAATCTTTATTAAAGGATGCTTGGGGATGAGAGTATGAATTATTCTTGGTGGATCCAGTAGATTATAGATTAATCGATGTATGGATGAGGGATAATCAATCGAGTGACTTATATTTTGAGGAGATAGTATCCTATGCAATTATGATCGTAGCTTAGCCTGATTTTTGGAGGCATGATGGCACATAATATAGATTTTACTTGTTGGAGTACCAAATTGGACTGAATTATATAGTATCATGGTAGTATTGGGGGAAATCGTGGTGCTCTCATGAGTTTTGGAGATTATAGAATTGATTATAACAAATTTTATCAACACTGCTATTTGTATTTTATAAACTAAACTATTGGTGGAATAGAATAGTCCGGTAGAAATGCTTAGACTCGCAATCGGTCAGTATTCACCTATGGGTGGGAATTTCATTTAACTCTTGAAAACTTGTGTTGGAAGTTATAGGCAAGGAGTATTGCCGATGATTTACAAAATAAAACTTTAAAATGAAAAATGGTTATGACTAGGGCGGAATGGTTTATCTGGTGGGTGCGGATGGAGCGCTAGCTTTCATTGTGTAAGTACCGCCCCAAGTTAGTTAAGAACCGACGCTTATGACTGTCTCCATTCTAAGCATAACCGTATAACCACATGTTAAAGTGGGCACGACCTGGCTGAATAATTTGTAGAAACCTAACTTAGACTCACCAAACGGTGGAATGTGAGCGCCAGATAGAGGCATTGTTGTTGTTTTTCTCACACGACGCAAGAGGGGGCTTCTGTACTGGGTGGATATAACGCTAACAGTGGTGAAACCTCAGCGGGTGGGTCAGGTTAGGCGTATACATTGTAAAGGCCTTGTCATGATATCCCTGCCGGCACACCTAAGGAAGTGTGCTAATAGCTTGGCATCAAGGGAATATCATGTCTTGTGGGTAAAGTTGTACACCTCTGCAGAGTTAAAACTATTCGAATAGCCGTGCCTACGGTCAAAGGCAAAGCTTGCTGAATGCTTTCATACTGGTTAAACTCAACATGACATAATCAAAGCAAGTCACAAATTCTTTAATGACCTCTCTACATTCCCGAAAAATTCCCTCGAGGGGAATAACTCATTAAGGCACACTTGCCCTTGCAATACACGATCATGCTAACATTCATTCTATCCTCTCCCAGGCAAAACTCAAATCCAAAACAACTAGTGACGACAATTGCTCACAGCAGGACAAACATCGCCGAACTACCGTCAACTTCACTTCCACCCATCACTACTCTTAATAAAGGTTAAATCCTTACATCATCAACCTCCATCACAAACCACCCTTATACCACTAAGGTTCTACACCTAGCCCCAAGCTAGGATCGTAAAAACTTTACCAAACCACAATTGGTTCCTTTCTTAAGAGGGTCTCGCCCTCACACAAAAACACTTAGCTATCAAGCCCAAGTGTACTCACGACAACTCAAACCCAAAGCGTTAACAACCATTTTTGGAAAGAATTCGGCAACATCCAAAGAGCACAAAAAGGAAGCATAAATCCCCTACACCACAACCAAGATACCATAATTTCTTCATTCTTTCTTTTCATACTAGAAAGCAAGGGAAATCTCGTTTCATGACATAAATGCACATTCTTCAGGAGCACTCCGGATTAGTCATATCTCCATATATGACTTCTCACCGACCTGGCTCAACGACTCTTTAATCATTTAACATGTAAAAACGATGTCATGTTTACTTTTCACCATTCATTCATCATAGAACAACGGTACCGAATAGTCATTCACCAAATAACTTCTTCCTCGGTATCAAATGATTGAAATACCCATAACACTGACGGTTGCGCTAAATCATATAGACTATGACGGCAACATAATTAACAGTAAGGCACCGCATCAAATCAGAACCCACCAACGATAGATAGCTAAACTTTGCAAAACATCGCATTTTAACCAAGATCAACGTTTTGGAAAAGAACATTGACTCCAAAGTTAGACATCTGCACAAACAACTGCCATAAATTTTTATCAAAAGAGAGGGAAACTCAATCCCAAAAGAAAACTCTTTTCTAACCAAATTCACTTATGAAACATTCATAAAAATCCAGACTTGTGAAACATCCGCACACCAGACACATTTTCCAAATGACTCCAACTCTAGCCAAACAGAGTTACACATCAAGGGCTTAACTCAAAAGTTTCCAACACAACCCTTTATGACCATCTGCTTCCTTTTAAAATTAATTTCAAAGATAATTCAGTGCGAATGCGAAAGGGCGCGATCGACTCAAAAACTTTTGGGTGTAAATCCATACTCATAGCACCAACTAAACAAATTAGCCAAAACCAAATATTTGCACCAATTTATACGAGTTTTAGGGAAACTCTGAAACACAGCATATGGAACACCTTGACTGAATACTCTTCAACTAAAATGGCAAACAACCAAACCAATCCAAAAGCTTTTGAACACAAGCTCAGCATAAAAAGAACCATCTCTAGTACTCCACTACGCTTTCTATTAAAGATTTCAGTAATCACTATTTACTCCTTGAGGAGCCCCAACACAAATCAACCAAAAGCTTCACAACAAATTCTTCCTCTAGTTACCATTCCCAACACTTTTAATTAAGGTTTAAGATCCTTATCACAAAGGCACCCAACCCAGACTACATTGACATGATCCCCACGGATCACTAAATCATAATACTTCTTACTCTAAATTTGAAACATAGTACTTCAACAGCTACTTGAGCATGGTCAACCTATCAATTTATACCATCCATACGTCAAAATCTTGACAATTGAAACTTGTTCAATCTATAAAATGACTTCAACAAATAAGTAATATCTCTACAAGATAAAATTCGTAAATAGGATTCTAAGATATGCAATCATTAAGATTAAAATCTTGCATCATGATTATTATCCATTGTTCATCCCATCACAACATGTACTTGACATAATACCACAGTTTTACACTTTTTCTTCTATTGGATCAATGGTTTCCAACAATTAACCACACTACCAAAGCATCAATATCAATTCTTTGCAAAATCATCAATCAACAACATTGCTTTTAGCTACCCTATACATCGGTTATAACAAAACTTCCACCACACAACATACTCCAACTATTAAATTGGATTTAATAAGTTAGATTAGCACAATGTTTTTAACAACATCATTAACAAATAGTCTTATGTCTTCTCAATTGATATCAAAACTAGCATTTTAGGAACACGACAGCATACTTCCAATCATGCTAATATTTTGTAACAACATGAATAGCAACTCTAAGCAACTTCCAAATTAAGGTCACAAGCTAGCATGATCAAATTTCTCTACTAACATGTTTAAATTAGAACATCTTTAAACAACCAGCAAAGCTTCTTTAACAATATCAGCAGTTTACATCATCTTAATGTTCTAACTATGCAACAGGGTTTAAAACTTTAAACATTATCAAGGGTCATAAGCACTTTTAAAGCAAAGCAACAGATTCTAAGCATGTACTTTAGCACATTAAATCATTCTCGCTAAGAGTAAACTACAACACTAGTAGTCTATTTATTCTCAAGCTAGAGATAACAACCGCATGGAATTGTTTCAACTCACAAATTAACTTAACAATGCATCATCCCATAAATCACATTGGTACATGCTATATAACATGCTAAACAGCAATTCTTACTAGGGACAAACGATTTCAGTCAAAAGACTACTTACTTTGTTTGCAACATTTTAGTTTTAAAGCTCATCCCGAATTCATAAGGAAACTTGACTCTCAAAATTGCAATGAGACAAACCCAAACTTGGTCATGCAAAAGGAATTTTCCAAAACACTTTTAAATCTCAAGGACACCCATAGAGGAAAATGGTTGAAAGACAATTTTCTCGAAAGGGAACCAAGCGCTCAATTAAACCTTTGCAATTAAAACCTTAACACCAAACCCCAAACTTTCACGAAATAAGAAGGGTTTTTCAACGATGATTTCTTAAACCAGTAAAATATCGAAATCAAACACCACTTACTCCTACAAAGCCACAGATCTTCAGCCCTGACAGTCGGGTCTGGCACAACTCTGCAATAACTCCTTTAACCTTGGAGAAAGACAAACACAGGAATGAAATTGAATGCTTCTTCCCCATAAAGAAATCAACAAACTAAGCATTAAAAGTGGAAAGGCGCCCGAAAGAAGCGCCACCCTAGACTCCTCTTCTTCGTCTTCAACCAACGAAGACAAAACCACACACCACATACGGAACGATCCGCGAAAATCCAATTCCAAATACTTTTCTTTTGGTTTCCATCAACTAAAACCAATAAAACCAACCAAGACCGACCACAGAACGATAAAGAACATCCGAAGAATCCACCACCAAACTTTTCTATTTGACTCTAGTCAACTACCCGATTTACGACAGAAAGGGTAAGCACTCTTCTCCTACAGGGGTTAATAGTTCTTCGGTGATGGCTTTAACTGGCCATACCGTCAAACCACACCCTTACTATGAACAAAAGTGGTGACCGAAACCCTTCGGCACTACAACCCTACTTTATCACCACAACAAGCACAATTCAATCATTTATCTCATCGACATAGCAGCATGCATTATCAAATGAAGCATTCAACATCGAAGCTTAAATACAACATTTCAGCGTAAGGAAACGATAACCATACCCTTTCCTACTGTGCATCCATTGTGTGTCAAATTTTAGATTAGTTATACCACTTTTGCAAGTTTTAATGTTGCTATCCTATAACAAAATTTTAGTAAAAACCTAAGCCATGTTTCTAAGTTATTCCACATCACATTTTAGTTGTAACCTAAGGTATGACACTAAAAATACATATTCCAAGGGCCTACAGCCCGCTCTGATACCAACTGTAACACCCCGACATTTACTATGCCTAAATGCTACCAAACATAAGCTAAACAACATCTAAATACCACAAGTTACCATAAATTCCAGCAAAGGGTACATATGCTAAAAACCGAAATTTCGGCAGCATCTCCTTTATTTTAACATGAATTAAACGAGCAACAACAGTATATCAATGTATGGATTATGAGAGACAACTAAAAACAGCAATAATTAACGACTTAGCAACAATATAAGTCTAGTTTCAAACACATAATGTCTCCAAGGGTCAAACGAACAATAAAACTCTCATATAGCAAAGCTAAACCTTAAAGCAATAATCATCACACACAATTTATTATCAAACTAATAGAATGACTTGTGGAATCAATATGGTGAAGCTACGTGTGGGCGTGTGACTATTTCCCTTCCCCGCATGCCGTTCTCATGGTACCTATAATAACAAGAAAACACAAGCATGAGTTCGAAACTCAGCAAGCATATTGCAATGGACAACAAGAACAATATCATGGCAATAACATCTCCCATCATATATATCATCTTATTCATGAACACTTAACAATATCATCATCATTATGTATGCAATGTAATGCAATGCTCATGTCTCCTTGGAAACTCATACCGGTATGGTTGAGTACACACCCGTCAGTGTGCACCCTCTCCCCCCTTCCATCCCGAAGATGGAGGGTGCCTACTCCTCGCTTCCGTTCACCGCGGTGAATGGAATCACGATGTAGGACTTACTCATTGGCTTTCCGGATTAGTCATAACTTTCTCACCGACCTTCCCGGACTAGTTATGACTTTCTCACCGCCCGAGCCATGTAACATGCCATGTATGCATTTATGCCAACATCATATTTAACTCACATATTAACACATGGCATCATAACATATTAAACATGCTCATAATATCATTGGCAATCATAAAAGCATGGCAAGTGATCATATATCATGTAGTCAATTCCATCTATTCTCAACAAGCAACCTACAAATCGCTATCCATCACAACACACTTGCCTCAACCACGGGCAACGGATTGGCGGGAAGTAGAGGGCACTCCCGGGGTCGCACCACCTGCACATAGGTACCACACGCTCACAATCATGTCCACAAAACAGTATGCAAACCCTCATCTACCCCGACATTGCCAACTACTCGCAAAACCTAAAAACAGAGGTTCTGTCCCGTCGGGACAGCAGCCTTGCAAAAGGCATAACTTGAGTTCTGGGACTCCGAATCAATTAAACGAGTACATCCTCGCGTAGCTTAGTAAATTTCCCAACTTTCTCTAGGTATATGGAAAGACTGATTCGGACTCTACAGTTGTTTAATCTACAGATTACCGTGATCTGTTCCAATTACGTCACAGATTTTATCACGCTCGGTAAAACAGCCATAACTTTCAAACGGCTGGGCGGAATTTAACGTGCTTTATACCCACTGAAAGATAATGAAATTATCTACAACTTCTTCAACATCCATACGGACAGATTCTGTCGGGACCCGAATTTGCAAATCCGGACCCTCTGTGTATTCAGTACTAGTCCAGGAACGCGCTAGTGCTCACAGTCTTAACATCGGTAAATATCACAATCATACCACTCGATACTAATAAAGTACTTTAATTAAATAGTCAAACTGGTTGCTCGACCTTATGGTCAAGTTACAAATATACGCCACGCAGGGCGAAACTTATTAAAAGAGAAATAATAGCAGCGGAAAATAAGATAACTTCGTGGCGCCATCCAGTATACCATATGCAACTGACTGGGCTCGCTCCCTAAGTAGCTCCTCCTCCAAAGCTGGTGTAGTCTCCTCTTCAACTGGTGTTGTATTGTGGCAAGGGTGAGTACTTGGTACTCAGCAAGTCATGCACAGAATGCAGCTAATATACTACATGCATGGCTTAATACAAAGGAGTGGCTCAAGGTATATTTGCAGTAAGAGCATTTAGCAAGTATCATAAGTAGATTCGAAAGCAGTAGTAACAAGTAAAGCATAAATAAATTTTCAAAGGTTTAGTAAACATCTTTCCCATCCTAATCCACATTTCTATCAACATCATTATTAATCCAACCCAACCCTTCCAGACCAAGTTATTTTTGAGAAAATCTAACCCTTGACTGTAATTCCCAAGCGATGTCCAATTCCGCGGACACGGCTATTCGAATAGATTTTACACTCTGCAGAGGTTATGCAGTTTACCCACAAGATACAGTCAAACACCACAAAGGCGAGTTCCCGTAACAAAGTCTTTCGGAAACTTCTAACAATACAAGTGGTCCTCTCCGGTATTGCACACTAACCCTTCCCTTAGCTAAGGCGAAGTTTAGGCCAATCAACCGTTAGATGGGTACCTGGCCGCAGCCCCGATACGCTCCCCCGTACAACTTACACAAAGGGTGTAGTTGACATCCTGAGGTCCCACAGGTACGTTATTAGCAACTTAATCAACTAGGTCCGTCCCATTACAGACATGTGGTTGCACGATAGACCCAGTTCAAAGGCTTGCAAGGTTAAGTCCTTAGGGTGACCAGGGCAAGACTACCCGAAGAACCAAACCAACATTCCCAATGCCAACTGGCCCACCTGATCATTCTTGCCACATGCCCCGGTCAAAAGCTATTTATCAAACCCCAGTTGATTACCATGCACCACGTGCCATCCACATCTCAACACATGATACCTTTCCAAAACAGGTTCAATATTTCATTAAGTCAATATTAACATTTGATTGTCCAAAATCATGTCACGTGGCAAGGCTAAGCATACTACATCGGTCTAACTACCCATGTTGACAAATTAATAATGTCCAACTAGTAATCCACACTAGGGTGACAAGGGGTCATGGCACATATTTAATTAATCAAGGTGTCATACAACAATTTAGCATTTATCTAATTTCCCATAATTAAGTAAAGCATTTTCTATTTGAACTAGCATGCAATACATTAAATCAAAATAGGTTTCAAAAATGGGATCAACATGGTCAAAGCATAACTTGCCTTCAAAGAGTACTTGTTCTTGGTCTTGAGCGGGATCCTGAGTCAACACTTCTCCTTCGAAGCCTTCGGGCACTTCAACGTCTACTCGTAATACGTGCAAATAGCAATACACAAATAAACAATAGGCAAAAGCATCCCAAAACTCCAAATAAAATCCATAAACAGAGAGAACATAATTTTATGAATTTTTAGGAACTGGAATCGCTCAAATCGGAGTTAAAACACAAGAGTTATGATTATTTAAAGTTTAAATAATCAATTAAATAATTTTATAGAGAAAAACTTTAGTCCAAAAATTAAATAAAATTCATATTTGAGTATATCTGAATTTTATGAATTTTTAGAAATTTGAATCGTTCAAATCGGAGTTGAAACGCAAAAGTTATAAGCGTTTGAAAATTTGAAATTCAAATCAATTATTAAACCGAATTATTAAATCATTTTCTTTTTCGGAAATTATTTATTGCGTCAGCAGTGACACGTGTCAGCACCGGATTGGTCCACGTGGACTTGCTGACGCCGCCGGGCCGAACCACCGATGACGCCAAGATGACGCCATCGCCACGTGGCACCACCCGGTGCCGCCACGCGTGTCCTGGTCCATGGACACGCCCACGCCGCGGCTCGGTCCATGGTGGATCCGTGCACGGCTTGGTGCGGCTGACATGCGCCCGCATGTCGGGCCGCCCATCGCGCCGCAGACGGCGGCGCACCTAGGCTAAGTGGCACGATCTGAGCCGTTCGATTCAGATCGAACGGTCCAGATTGGATCGGATTTTTGCCTCACCGTGGGTGGCGTGGCATGATCCGGCGGGTGACGCGTGGCGCTACCTACGCCGTTCGATCTCGATCGAACGGTTGATCCTTATCCAGCGCTTGGTGCGATGTGGCTTACGTGGCTACATCTGGACCGTTGGATCTTGATCTAACGGTCCAGATCCAATCTGGTTTTCTAAAGTTTCGGGGAAACGTGGACTCACCGTGATCGTTTCGATGAAGATCCAACGGTGCACGGAGCTCGTGGACGGAGATGGCGTCAAGGCAGGGCTGGGTTGCCGGCGCTAGGGAAGATGACCACGGGCGCGGCGCTACGGGCGTTCTCCGGCGTGATCGAGATGTCCCGCAGGTGCGCCTTGTCTTGGGGGTTCCGAACCTGGGCTCCAACACGGCGGAGAAGGGCTATCGGTGCCGGAGAAGACGAGGAAACCGTAGCGGCTCCGCCCAACTTCGGCGAGCGATCGACACGGCTTGGCGGTGGCTTGAGCTCTAATAGCTAGGGCAAACGGGGCGCACGAAAGAGGGCAACCTCGGGGACTGGTCCGGGCTTTAAATAGCCTAGGCATGCGCGCAAAACCCGGAACCCTAACGAACCTGGCAGAGGGCGCGGCGGCGCAGTCCGTATCGGACTCGGCGGAGACGACGACCCACGGCCGTCCACGTGTCCGATCAACGGCCACGATTGCCAGGCGCGCACGGGTCCGAGCCGGACCGGCCGAAACTGGCGGCCCAATCTCGATCAGCTCGATCTCGATCCAACGGTCGGGATCGATTAGGTTTAGGGCTGGTTCGGTCGAGTCACGTGGCTCGGGTCGGACTCGAGTCTGACTCGGGTTCCGACTCGGTCGGATGAACAGTACTCAACCCGAGTTGATTTTCCAGCGATTAAATATTCAAATTAATTCCCAAAAATTCATTTAATTCATTAAAAATAGCAAAAGACTCAGAAAAATTCCAGAAAAATTCTGGAAAATACTTTGGAACATTTTGGACTCAAATAAAATATTTCCAACAAAATTTTATTTGCAAAGTTAAATTCTTTAATTATTTTAAAATGGAATAAATTCAAATAAATTCCAAATAAATCCAAATAAATTCTAGAAAATTCCAAAAATTCACCAAAATGCCAAATCACACATGTATTTAGGAAAAGCAAAATTTTGGGATGTTACAAACCTCCCCCCCCCCCTTAATAGAATCTCGTCCCCGAGATTCAGGGCCTACTACAGAATAGGTTTGGAAACTCTTTGTTCAAATCCTCTTCGCGCTCCCAAGTTGCTTTGCTCTCTGCATGGTTGCTCCATTGAACTCTGCAGAAACGGGTTGACTTGTTCCTCGTCTCTCGATCCATTGTGTCTAGAATCTTCACGGGGTGCTCCTTGTAAGTCAAATCTTCTTGCAACTCAATTGACTCTAGCGGTGTCTG
Source organism: Rhipidocladum racemiflorum (assembly GCA_036346355.1). NCBI lineage: Eukaryota > Viridiplantae > Streptophyta > Magnoliopsida > Poales > Poaceae > Rhipidocladum > Rhipidocladum racemiflorum. The sequence continues at coordinate 1,524,976 of CM070592.1, read as the reverse complement.
TTCCTCAGGTACTCGGAGACACTTCTTCAACTGGGACACGTGGAACACGTCATGCACTCCAGCTAATGACTGCGGTAACTCCAGCTGGTAAGCAACTTCGCCTCTGTGGCTCAAAATCTTAAATGGTCCAACATAACGGGGTGCAAGTTTCCCTTTGGCATGGAACCTCTTAACTCCCCTAAGAGGCGTAACTCTGAGGTATACAAAGTCTTCTGGTTCAAAACTCAAATCCCGGCGATGATTGTCAACATAACTTTTCTGTCGTGATTGGGCTATCTTCAACCTTTCCCTAATCATGGCAATCTGCTCTTCAGCTTCTTGAAGAATATCAGGCCCGAAGACACGGTGCTCGCCGGTCTCATTCCAGTTTAATGGCGTCCGACAGGGTCGACCATACAGTGCCTCAAAAGGTGACATCTGTAAACTAGCCTGGTAACTATTATTGTAACTGAACTCGGCATACGGCAAACTCTTATCCCAAGAGGTAGTATAAGCCAATGCACACGCTCTTAGCATATCTTCCAGAATCTGATTGACTCTTTCGGTCTGTCCATCCGTCTGTGGATGATAGGCTGTACTAAAGCTCAAATGGGTTCCCATGGCTTCATGTAGCTTATTCCAGAACCTCGAGGTAACTGGGTACCTCTATCCGATACGATCTTCTTTGGCACTCCGTGCAAACAGACGATCCTGATCATATACAACTCTGCTAACTTGTCCCCCGAGTAAGTGGTCTTTACGGGGATAAAATGGGCTACTTTGGTCAAGCGATCCACTATAACCCATATGGAGTCATAACCTCCTTGAATCTTAGGCAAACCGGTAATGAAATCCATTCCGATTTCCTCCCACTTCCACTCAGGTATCTTCAGCGGCTGCAACAATCCTGCTGGTCTCTGATGCATTGCCTTGACTCTCTGGCATACGTCGCACAATGCAACATGCTCGGCAACTTCACGCTTCATGCTCGGCCACCAGAATCTTTCCTTTAAATCTTGATACATCTTGGCGCTTCCCGGATGAATTGAATACTTGGAGTCATGGGCTTCTTCTAGAATCAACTGCTTCAGTTCCTTCCTGTTCGGCACACAAATGCGATCCCTCATCCATAACGTGCCCTGCTCATCTAGCTTGAAGTCCTTTGCCTTGTCTTCCTCCATTTTGGACTTAATCCTGCGGATCTTGTCATTATCCTTCAGCCCTTCCCGAATCTGATCTTCTAGGGTAGGCTTTACCTCCAATGCGGCCAAGAATCCACTAGGTACCACCTCAATCTTCATTCTCTGAAATTCCTGGCATAGCTCATCATGATTCGTGGCTATTAACATATTCACGGTATGGCTTTTCCGACTCAAGGCATCGGCCACCACATTAGCCTTTCCGGGATGATAATGGATTCCGACATTGTAATCCTTAATCAACTCTAACCATCTCCTTTGCCTCATATTCAGATCCGACTGGGTGAATATGTACTTAAGGCTCTTATGATCCGTGTACACTTCACATCTGTTCCCGATCAGATAGTGACGCCATATCTTCAAGGCATGCACTACGGCAGCTAACTCTAGGTCATGTGTCGGGTAATTCCCCTCATGCGGCCTCAACTGCCTTGATGCATAGGCAACAACCTTTCCATTCTGCATCAACACACATCCAAGTCCTTGGCGCGATGCATCACAATAGATATCAAAGCTTTGATTGATGTCCGGCAGAACCAACACTGGTGCTGATGTCAATCTCGTCTTCAGTTCTTGGAATCCTTTCTCGCACTCTGGCGTCCATGTAAACTTCTTCTCCTTTTTTAGCAATTGCGTAAGAGGTCTCGCAATTGTTGAAAAGCCTTCAATGAAGCGGCGGTAGTAACCTGCCATTCCAAGGAAACTCCGGATCTGGGTCACGGTCTTTGGCTGCTCCCAATGTAACACAGCTTCTACCTTGGAGTAGATTAGGATATCATCTATGAACACAACAACAAACTTGTCCAAATATTCCATGAACACCTTATTCATCATATTCATGAAATATCTTTGGCGCATTAAATCGATCCAAAGGACATAACAGTAAACTCATAATGTCCGTATCTTGACGAGAATGCAGTCTTCGGAATATCTTCTGATCGGATCTTCAACTGATGGTATCCCGATCTCAGATCAATCTTGGAGAAAACTCCAGCTCCTCTCAGCTGGTCAAACAGATCATCGATCCTGGGTAGCGGATACTTATTCTTCACGGTGACTTCATTAAGTGCACGGTAGTCAATGCACATCCTGAAACTTCCGTCCTTCTTCTTGACAAACAAAACTGGTGCTCCCCACGGCGACGAACTCGGTCTGATAAATCCTTTCTCCATCAGCTCTTCAAGCTGTTTCTTCATTTCTACCAATTCTTCGGTGGACATCCGATAAGGTCTCTTCGCTATCGGCGCTGTACCAGGTACAAGCTCTATCACAAACTCTATGTCTCTGTCTGGCAGCATGCCCGGTAGATCTTCAGGAAAAACATCTGGGTACTCATTTGCCACTGGAACATCTTCTATGCTGATTGCCCTGCATCGTTAACCATCAATCGCCCATCCATCTCGACGGTAGCTTGAAATTCCACTTTCTTTCCACAAGGGCTCTCGACTGAGATAGTCCTTCGTCCACAATCCAATACGGCATTGTGCTTGGATAACCAATCCATTCCCAAGATAACATCTAAGGTCTGAGTCTCCAAAATAATAAGGTTCGCTAGGAATTCTATCCCATCTATTAGTATTCTCACCCCAGAACATCCTACTTTCGTTCGGAGTTCGGAACCAGGGGTTTGAACTAAAAGCATGCATTTAAGTCTTGCAATCTCCAAATCATTTTTAGCAGCAAAGCCTTGAGAAACAAACGAATGCGAAGCTCCGGAATCAAACAAAACTGTTGCAGGTACTGAGTTGACTAGTAACTTACCCAGTACGACGTCCGTAGCATTCTGCAGTGCATCCGCGGTGACATGGTTGACTCGGCCTCTCACCACAGTCTGGGGTGTCGCTCCTGGTGCTGGCGTCCTAGCTGGTGTGGATCCCAAGTTGAAGCGGACTGGGGTCACTCCTGCTGTCTTCTTAGGACAACTGTTGGCAAAGTGTCCTAGCTCGTTGCAGTTGTAGCAGCGTCTCACTGTCCCTTGTTGGCTGCCTGAAGCGACGTTTCTGGCTGGTGCTGGGGTCTGATAGTTCTGATTGACGGGTCGTGGTGCTGGTGACGGTGTCCTTGTAGTATTCTGCAGCTGGAATCTGAAAAGCTGATTTGGCGCAACCCTCAAACGTTGCGACGCTCCCTGACGCGATCCCTGATGCTGCATCCTGCGCTTCCTGTTCTCATCCAGTTCCTTGCGCTTGTCCTCAAGAATAAGCGCCTTATTCACCAACTCTTGGAAATCTGGAAAGGTGTGGGTGATCAATCCCACCTGCAGTCCTGAGTTAAGTCCCTTCATGAAATGAGACTGTCTGGCTTTATCTGTCGCTACATCCTCAGGTGCGTAGCGTGCAAGCTGTGTGAACTTGTTCAGGTATTCGGCCACTGGCTGATTACCTTGCTTCAGTGCTCTGAATTCCTCCTTCTTGAGATCCATGATTCCTTCAGGCACGTGATACTGACGAAACGCAGCTGTGAACTCCTCCCAAGTGATGTCCTGAGGATTCTCCTGCGTAGCACAGAAGTTCTCCCACCATTCGGCGACTGTTCCTTCCAACTGATGAGAAGCGTAGAGAACCTTCTCATTTCCCATGCATTGAGCAATGTGTAGCTTCCTCTCAATTGACCTTAACCAATCATCGGCCTCCAACGGGTTAGCATTCCCAGAAAAAGTGGGTGGATGAGTCCTCATGAACTCTGATAGTCTTGTATTCTGGCGTTGTCCCTGATTAACTTGATTAGCAGTGGCCTGAGCAGTGACGTGTTGCATCTGTTGCATCATGGCATGCATCAACTGAGTCTGAGCAGCAAGAAAAGCTCCGAAATTCTGCATATCAACTGGCGGTGCTGGTGCTCCATCATTGGGGTTTTCTGCTGGGCGAGAACCACTTCCACTGCCTCCAAGGTTTCCACGAGTATTCACCATCTGTGGTTTGCTCTAGGTTTTAGAGATGAGAGGGAAACAAGAATAGACAAGTAGTATGGAACTTATGCGGGGCGAAAGGTGTAACTTAAAGTCCAACTTTATTATTTTAATCAATAGTAACTTGGTATGGTTGCTTACAATGCCTAGGGGCCTTGCAACACATACTGCACACTCAGCAAGCAATGAAAATCCAAATCGAACTAACACTGGAGTCTAACGCCTAAAGGGTGACTCTTTATTCTATGACGCGACTTGGCGAAGGAGTCTCACTATAGAACCTACGCTCACTCATCGAGAAAACCTCCACGGCCTGGATACGGACGCTGTGGCATAGGCGCGAAACGATCGCCATGTCCAGCAACTGTGTCATCTGTGGTAGTCGAAGAAGCAGTGTCCTCCTCCAGCTCTAGCTCCTCCGGGTCTGGCTCGTGTAGCTCGAGCATTGGCTCCGGCTCTGGTGCGTACAATGCCGTCTCTAACTCTCCAATCCTTTGCAGAAGGTGTGACACATACTCTTGAGCTTCCCGCCATCTGTTCTTCTCTGTCGTGATCTCCTTGCGGGCCTTCTGTAGCTCCTTGCTTGTATCATCGAGTACATCCTCCTGGGCGACAACAAGTCGTGCCAACTGTGTAACCATGGCATTCTCATCCTGAATTGCCTTTGGGTCGAGAAGGTTATTGCTGCGCGGATGATATCGGAACACCGTGCTCTCCAATTCTCTGGCGTAGATATGGGTAATGTGCCGCATTGCTCGTCGTGACACCTCTTGGATACCCATCTGCATTGTAGACCTCCTGGCAGTGCAGTGTATCGGGCGATTGCCTGGGCCCTTCTTCCTAGCAGGTACCACAATCTTCACGTCACAAGCCTTGATCAATCCTGCCTGTCTGATCACGTCCACTTGGTATTGCGGCTTCTCAAAATCTCCGAGAGTCTGTAGCATACGCCAAAGTTCCGCGGCGTGACCAACCTCCAGATCGACGTAGTTGAACTCTCCCTCCATCTGTCACAAGAGTGCTCACGTAAGAACTCGAAATTTTTAAATCGTGACAAGGTAAGGAAAAATTCAGCAAGAGACAAGAAAAGAAAGAATGGGATAAGTCGAGATGTCATTTCTTGTCTTGACAAACTTTTAGCTTTAGAAAATAGGTTTTATACTCTCTACGACCTTTCTAGCTAGGGTTGAGCCTACGGTCAGTATGGCTCTAATACCACCTCTGTCGGGACCCGAATTTGCAAATCCGGACCCTCTGTGTATTCAGCACTAGTCAAGGAACGCGCTAGTGCACACAGTCTTAACATCGGTAAATATCACAATCATACCACTCGATACTAATAAAGTACTTTAATTAAATAGTCAAACTGGTTGCTCGACCTTATGGTCAAGTTACAAATATACGCCACGCAGGGCGAAACTTATTAAGAGAGAAATAATAGCAGCGGAAAATAAGATAACTTCGTGGAGCCATCCAATATACCACAGGCAACTGACTGGGCTCGCTCCCTAAGTAGACGGTTCCTCTTGGAGCTCCTCCTCCAAAGCTGGTGTAGTCTCCTCTTCAACTGGTGTTGTATTATAGCTAGGGTGAGTACTTGGTACTCAGCAAGTCATGCACAGAATGCAGCTAATATACTACATGCATGGCTTAATACAAAGGAGTGGCTCAAGGTATATTTGCAGTAAGAGCATTTAGCAAGTATCATAAGTAGATTCGAAAGCAGTAGTAACAAGTAAAGCATAAATAACTTTTCAAAGGTTTAGTAAACATCTTTCCCATCCTAATCCACATTTCTATCAACATCATTATTAATCCAACCCAACCCTTCAAGACCAAGTTATTTTTGAGAAAATCTAACCCTTGACTGTAATTCCTGAGCGATGTCCAATACCGCGGACACGGCTATTCGAATAGATTTTACACTCTGGAGAGGTTATGCACTTTACCCACAAGATACAGTCAAACACCACAAAGGCGAGTTCCCGTAACAAAGTCTTTCGGAAACTTCTAACAATACAAGTGGTCCTCTCCGGTATTGCACACTAACCCTTCCCTTAGCTAAGGCGAAGTTTAGGCCAATCAACCGTTAGATGGGTACCTGGCCGCAGCCAGACGCTCCCCGTACAACTTACACAAAGGGTGTAGTTGACATCCTGAGGTCCCACAGGTACGTTATTAGCAACTTAATCAACTAGGTCCGTCACATTACAGACATGTGGTTGCACGATAGACCCAGTTCAAAGGCTTGCAAGGTTAAGTCCTTAGGGTGACCAGGGCAAGACTACCCAAAGAACCAAACCAACATTCCCAATGCCACAACTGGCCCACCTGATCATTCTTGCCACATGCCCCGGTCAAAAGCTATTTATCAAACCCCAGTTGATTACCATGCACCACGTGCCATCCACATCTCAACACATGATACCTTTCCAAAACAGGTTCAATATTTCATTAAGTCAATATTAACATTTGATTGTCAAAAATCATGTCACGTGGCAAGGCTAAGCATACTACATCGCTCTAACTACCTATGTTGACAAATTAATAATGTCCAACTAGTAATCCACACTAGGGTGACAAGGGGTCATGGCACATACTTAATTAATCAAGGTGTCATACAGCAATTTGGCATTTATCTAATTTCCCATAATTAAGTAAAGCATTTTCTATTTGAATTAGCATGCAATACATTAAATCAAAATAGGTTTCAAAAATGGGATTAACATGGTCAAAGCATAACTTGCCTTCAAAGAGTACTTGTTCTTGGTCTTGAGCGGGATCCTGAGTCAACACTTCTCCTTCAAAGCCTTCGGGCACTTCAACGTCTACTCGTAATACGTGCAAATAGCAATACACAAATAAATAATAGGTAAAAGCATCCCAAAACTCCAAATAAAATCCATAAACAGAGAGAACATAATTTTATGAATTTTTAGGAACTGGAATAGCTCAAATCGGAGTTAAAACACAAGAGTTATGATTATTTAAAGTTTAAACAATCAATTAAATAATTTTACAGAGAAAAAATTTAGTCCAAAAATTAAATAAAATTCATATTTGAGTAGATCTGAATTTTATGAATTTTTAGAAATTTGAATCGTTCAAATCAGAGTTGAAAACGCAAAAGTTATAAGCGTTTGAAGTTTTGAAATTCAAATCAATTATTAAACCGAATTATTAAATCATTTTCTTTTTCAGAAATTATTTATTGCGTCAGCAGTGACACGTGTCAGCACCGGATTGGACCACGTGGACTTGCCGACGCCGGGCCGGCCGAATTCCACCGATGACGCCAAGATGACGTTATCGCCATCGCCACGTGGCACCACCCGGTGCCGCCACGTGTCCTGGTCCATGGACCACGCCCACGCGCGCTCGGTCCATGGTGGATCCGGCGACGGCTTGGTGCGGCCGACATGCGGGCCTGCATGTCGGCCGCCCACTTGCGCCGCAGACGGCGGCGCGCACCTAGGCTACGTGGCACGATCCGAGCCGTTCGATTCAGATCGAACGGTCCAGATTGGATCGGATTTTTGCCTCACCGTGGGTGGCGTGGCATGATCCGGCGGGTGACGCATGGCGCTACCTACGTCGTTCGATCTCGATCAAACGGTTGATCCTTATCCAGCGCTTGGTGCGATGTGGCTTACGTGGCTACATCTGGACCGTTGGATCTTGATCTAACAGTCCAGATCCAATCTGGTTGTCTAAAGTTTCGGGGAAACGTGGACTCACCGTGATCGTTCGATGAAGATCCAACGGTGCACGGAGCTCGTGGACGGAGATGGCGTCACGGCAGGGCTGGGTTGCCGGCGCTAGGGAAGATGACCACGGGCGCGGCGCTACGGGCGTTCTCCGGCATGATCGAGATGTCCCGCAGGTGCGCCTTGTCTTGGGGGTTCCGAACCTGGGCTCCAACACGGCGGAGAAGGGCTATCGGTGCCGGAGAAGACGAGGAAACCGTAGCGTCTCCGCCCAACATCGGCGAGCGATCGGCACGGCTTGGCGTCGGCTTGATCTCTAATAGCTAGGGCAAACGGGGCGCACGGAAGAGGGCAACCTCGGGGACCGGTCCGGGCTTTAAATAGCCTAGGCATGCGCGCAAAACCCGGAACCCTAACGAACCCGGCGGAGGGCGCGGCGGCGCAAATCAGATCGGACTCGGCGGAGACGACGACCGCTGACCATCCATGTGTCCGATCAACGGCCACGATTGCCAGCGCAAGACGGTCCGAGCTGCACTTGGCCGAAATGGTTCGGCCCAATCCTGACCGTTGGATCTCGATCCAACGGTCGGGATCGATTAGGTTTAGGGCTGGTTCGGTCGAGTCACGTGGCTCGGGTCGGACTCGAGTCCGACTCGGGTTCCGACTCGGTCGGATGAACAGTACTCGACCCGAGTTGATTTTCCAGTGATTAAATATTCAAATTAATTCCCAAAAATTCATTTAATTCATTAAAAATAACAAAAGACTCAGAAAAATTCCAGAAAAATTCTGGAAAATACTTTGGAACATTTTGGACTCAAATAAAATATTTCCAACAAAATTTTATTTGCAAAGTTAAATTCTTTAATTATTTCAAAATGGAATAAATTCAAATAAATTCCAAATAAATCCAAATAAATTCCAGAAAATTCCAAAAATTCACCAAAGTGCCAAATCACACATGTATTTAGGAAAAGCAAAATTTTGGGATGTTACAGATTCGGAATCTAAATTGACGAAAACGCAAACCCTAGGTCGACTGCTCATGCTGTCCCAAAAACAGAACGTGGCAACATCTAGATCTAATCCAAATTACTCAATTCCAGCACCACCAATTTATCTAAAAACTTGATAAACACCCTTAGAACAGTACCTAGATTAACCCCAAGGATTTCCATGGACATACCTTTGCCCGACGCATGAAAACCCAATAGATCTCCTCCCGGTTCGCGCGATCCCCTTCCTCGCTTCCAAATCCACCGGATCTCCTTGTCGCGGAGCGCTCCAATGGATCGATCTTCGAGGTGGTGAGGTTAAGAACTCACCTAGGCGCAGCAAGGGAGGTGGAGAGGTGTTGGAGAGGGTGGTGGCGCAATGGGAGAGGCTTGGGGGAGGTGGAGGCGCCCAAGGAGGAGGTGGGGAGGTGTGGGAGGCGGCTAGGGCACTTGGGGGCGCAAGGGGCAGGGGGAGGACGCCCAAAAGGGCAGGGAAACCCCCCTTTAACCAGCCCTAAGCCCCTTTCCTAATCCTAAATGGATTCCCACTCCATCCCACCAAAGCCCACAACCCCCTCTTTAAGGCCCAAACTCCCCCGGGAAGGCCCAAAACCCCGGAAACGGCCCGGAAATGGCCCGACAACGCTATTAACCTCCCATATCATATTTCAATATGTTTTTGACCTCATCATGCACCTTTTATAAGGTTACGACGCTCTGTGGTGTCACAACACTTCAAAAGGCCCAAAAACGCGAGTAAACCTCAAGCCGAAAGGTTTTATTCTCTAATTTCATATTTTATAATATCACACCATACTGTAGTGTCACATTCTTCCCCCCTTCAACAGGATTCGACCTCGAATCCGAAGGACGCCATAATCAACAACAAAGTCCCCAAGGGACAAAAGGCTTCTCTGCAGTTCAAAACATTCGCACAATGACTAAAACCGGATCAAACGACAAACGAGTTCTCAAAACCAACACTTGGCGAGAAAAGTAATGATCTAGCTCAACCAAGGGCAACCTCTCACAGGTTGACCTTCATTTTCATTCCCAAACAGAATCTGCGTACCAACCACAAAGGGCTCCATCAACCCAAAACGCTCGAATCCTCACGGCCAACACTTCATACTTCTATCACAACCAACCTGACTACCATACTCCATTAAACTCAACATGACATAATCAAAGCAAGTCACAAATTCTTTAATGACCTCTCTACATTCCCGAAAAATTCCCTCGAGGGGAATAACTCATTAAGGCACACTTGCCCTTCCGATACACGATCATGCTAACATTCATTCTATCCTCTCCCAGGCAAAACTCAAATCCAAAACAACTAGTGACGACAATTGCTCACGGCAGGACAAATATCACCGAACTACCGTCAACTTCACTTCCACCCATCACTACTCTTAATAAAGGTTAAATCCTTACATCATCAACCTCCATCACAAACCACCCTTATACCACTAAGGTTCTACACCTAGCCCCAAGCTAGGATCGTAAAAACTTTACCAAACCACAATTGGTTCCTTTCTTAAGAGGGTCTCGCCCTCACACAAAAACACTTAGCTATCAAGCCCAAGTGTACTCACGACAACTCAAACCCAAAGCGTTAACAACCATTTTGGAAAGAATTCGGCAACATCCAAAGAGCACACAAAGGAAGCATAAATCCCCTACACCACAACCAAGATACCATAATTTCTTCATTTTTTATTTTCATACTAGAAAGCAAGGGAAATCTCATTTCATGACATAAATGCACATTCTTCAAGAGCACTCCGGATTAGTCATATCTCCATATATGACTTTCTCACCGACCTGGCTCAACGACTCTTTAATCATTTAACATGTAAAAACGATGTCATGTTTACTTTTCACCATTCATTCATCATAGAACAACGGTACCGAATAGTCATTCACCAAATAACTTCTTCCTCGGTATCAAATGATTGAAATACCCATAACACTGACGGTTGCGCTAAATCATATAGACTATGACGGCAACATAATTAATAGTAAGGCACCATATCAAATCAGAACCCACCAATGATAGATAGCTAAACTTTGCAAAACATCGCATTTTAACCAAGATCAACGTTTTGGAAAAGATCATTGACTCCAAAGTTAGACATCTGCACAAACAACTGCCATAAATTTTTATCAAAAGAGAGGGAAACTCAATCCCAAAAGAAAACTCTTCTCTAACCAAATTCACTTATGAAACATTCATAAAAATCCAGACTTGTGAAACATCTGCACACTAGACACATTTTCCAAATGACTCCAACTCTAGCCAAACAGAGTTACACATCAAGGGCTTAACTCAAAAGTTTCCAACACAACCCTTTATGACCATCTGCTTCCTTTTAAAATTAATTTCAAAGATAATTCAGTCTAACGCGAAGGGCGCGATCGACTCAAAAACTTTTGGGGTGTAAATCCATACTCATAGCACCAACTAAACAAATTAGCCAAAACCAAATATTTGCACCAATTTATACGAGTTTTAGGAAACTCAAACTCAAAGATATGGAACACCTTGACCGAAAACTCTTCAACTATAATGGCAAACAACCAAACCAGTCCAAAAGCTTTTGAACACAAGCTCAGCGTAAAAAGAACCATCTCTAATACTCCACTACGCTTTCTATTAAAGACTTCAGTAATCACTATTTACTCCTTGAGGAGCCCTAACACAAATCAACCAAAAGCTTCACAACAAATTCTTCCTCTAGTTACCATTCCCAACACTTTTAATTAAGGTTTAAGATGCTTATCACAAAGGCACCCAACCCAGACTACATTGACATGATCCCCACGGATCACTAAATCATAATACTTCTTACTCTAAATTTGAAACATAGTACTTCAACAGCTACTTGAGCATGGTCAACCTATCAATTTATACCATCCATACGTCAAAATCTTGACAATTGAAACTTGTTCAATCTATAAAATGACTTCAACAAATAAGTAATATCTCTACAAGATAAAATTCATAAATAGGATTCTGAGATATGCAATCATTAAGATTAAAATCTTGCATCATGATTATTATCCATTGTTCATCCCATCACAACATGTACTTGACATAATACCACAGTTTTACACTTTTTCTTCTATTGGATCAATGGTTTCCAACAATTAACCACACTACCAAAGCATCAATATCAATTCTTTGCAAAATCATCAATCAACAACATTGCTTTTAGCTACCCTATACATCGGTTATAACAAAACTTCCACCACACAACATACTCCAACTATTAAATTGGATTTAATAAGTTAGATTAGCACAATGTTTTTAACAACATCATTAACAAATAGTCTTATGTCTTCTCAATTGATATCAAAACTAGCATTTTAGGAACACGACAGCATACTTCCAATCATGCTAATATTTTGTAACAACATGAATAGCAACTCTAATCAACTTCCAAGTTAAGGTCACAAGCTAGCATGATCAAATTTCTCTACTAACATGTTTAAATTAGAACATCTTTAAACAACCAGCAAAGCTTCTTTAACAATATCAGCAATTTACATCATCTTAATGTTCTAACTATGCAACAGGGTTTAAAACTTTAAACATTATCAAGGGTCATAAGCACTTTTAAAGCAAAGCAACAGATTCTAAGCATGTACTTTAGCACATTAAATCATTCTCGCTAAGAGTAAACTACAACACTAGGAGTCTACTAGTATATTGCCCGTGCTAATGCTACGGTGATATTTTAAAAAAAAAGAAACAAGATTACCAAATTTTCCAATCGCTACTTCCAGATCGCTTGTTCGCTGATCGTTGATGCTAAGTACCCCTAAACAGTGTCTAGAAACGCTAAATGACACTAAACAGCGGAAGAAATCTATGCACACCTAGAAAGCTAGTCTTCAAACGAGGCACACGATATTTGGTAATACAATTCAAATAAGCAAAAGGTGTTTTTTTGCGGAGGCTGCTGCTTTGCCTATCCTAGAATACCATTTCTGTCATATCCATTTTGCTTCGGGGTTCTTGCATCGAATGGACCAGTGAAGTAAATCTTATTAAGATGAAGCATAGTTACATATCTAATGTTTAGCATGCATAACATGTATCATGTTTCTGACAACAACTTCAAATCTTTGTGTTTCAAAATTTGAAGAACAAATTTAACATCATGCTACCTGGGCACCTGACACGAACTGGCATTGAACACAATCAGTAGATTATTTTACCAAATTAGAAACATAATTCACTGGTAGCTCTAAAGACTACTACATCATGTGTTCTTGTCCAGATTGCGATGACTGAAGCAGCGAGAATATTTATGTCTATCGAGTAGATGTTGCTTCTACAAAATATCATACTGCTAATTTCCATATGAACTTAGAAAGTTGTATTCATTTTATTTTTACAAAAATAAGAACATCTTATTAGAGTGTCTTTCTTTCAGATATATTACAAGTGAGGATGTTGTGGAAGTGAAGGGCAAAGTAGCATGCGAGATTAGCACAGCTGATGAGCTAACATTGACATAACTTATGTTTAGTGGTGTTTTGAAGGATGCTACAGTAGAACAGATGGTGGCGTTGCTTTCCTGCTTTGTGTGGCAGGAAAAGCTTCAGGATGCCCCAAAGCCAAGGGAGGAGCTTGACTTGCTCTTCTACTGGGCTGAGGAGACAGCTAGAAGGGTTGCTAACCTTCAGCTTGAATGCAAGGTACTTAATATTACTAAATCAGCATATCAAATGTATATTAGCGTCATAATTGTATCTTAAGGCTGAAACCTACTGTTTTCCTCTTACTGATGACAGGTCCAAATTAACGTGGAAAATTTTGTGAATTTTTTCCGACCTGATGTAATGGAAGCCGTGTATTCATGGGCCAGAGGGTCCAAATTCTATCAAATCATGGAGATGACCCAAGTATTTGAGGACAGCTTGATCAGGGCCATCAGGAGGCTTGAGGAGGTTCTGCAACAGCTAATACTGGCATCCAAGTCAATCGGGGAAACCCAATTAGAAGCAAAACTTGAGGAGGCTGTTAGTAAGATAAAGAGGGATATTGTGTTTGCAGCATCGTTATACTTGTAACAAGTCCTGATGGTGCCATGGAAGGTTAACAACACCAATCTTGAAGCCTTTTGCAACGAATGGACCAGTGAAGTAAATCTTGTGTGCTGATGATGGATTGATGCCCTTTTTGATGTGGTTCACCTGTTATGATCAAGTACCAACAAAATTTTCATCCATGACAAACAATACATGATCTATATGAAATGAGCCTTCATAATACTGACTTGAGTACTTACTATCTGAACACCTTGCTTGTCAGCACGAGTAATATACACAAAAAAGGTTGCCAGAATAACTGAAGTTATAGGAGCAATAGCTGGCACCCAGAAAAACTTCTTATTCTTCTTTCCCTGAGTAAATGAAACATCACTAATATATGAGATCACTGATTCTAAATGTTAAAGGTGAAATGTAAAGTCAATGAAAATAAGATATGCTCACAATGTACTTGGCAAACAGAAGGAAAGACAGGAAAGCTAGGCCGATCACAATTGTTGCCAGTTCCACTTGCATATGCAGCAGAACTCCTTGTCAGTTCTTTATAGAACTCAGCTAGATAGTAACATTTTCTTGAGACTATGTTAAGTACAAGATGAGTACCCCATGATAAACTGAACTCCAAACAGAGTCCATATGAAACTATGTCAGTTTTCTTTGTAAAGCTCTTGATACCCAACACATATTTCAATTCTTTGGAGGGCAATAGTTATGGCTGCTCCCCCATGAACCCAACAATTGCAGCATGTGACAAGGACTTGATGAGGAATCCTAACCTGAAAAATACCAACTCTTAGTTTCTTGCATGACAATATCTGCAAGTTTACGGTAGATGTTTGTTTATACCTCGTAAATCCTAGGGCTGCTTGAGTGTGAGAAGGTTCTTTGTGAAAGCAAGGCGCGTGTATTCCTCCTTACAAATCTACTTACAACCCTACAAATGCAAGACACTGACTCATTGTTGATTCAGTTTTCAAAAGAAATAAGATGAACTAACCAGTGGAGCAGCTTGGACTGTCTGTCTTCTTTGCGACTTTCTTATCTTTCATCCCGAAAAGCTTTGGTTGACAGCCCTAGAGTACCATTGTACAAATCCAAACACTCAAAGTCAATGCTCCATTCAACTGCAATTATGCTAATGCATTCAAGATGTATCTAGTAAAATAAGAAAAAAGAAACAAAGTAAAAAAAACAAGATGATTATATGAATGACTAATGATGTGAAACAAGAGGCACATCATACCTTCATCTTTTTATCATCCAGGAAGGCCATTCCCTTTGAACTCAGAAAAACAATGGAGGACGATTCTTTTCGGTTCAAGTCTGAACACATAATATAATAGAGTTAAAGATTGTAGTATCACGAGACCGTAACTGAACAATTCAGACATTAGCACAAGCAAATACGGAAAAGAAGCATATCTATGGAGTTCTCAGAGAAAATGGAAAAAAAAGGGGATCCATCTTGAATGCATTAGCATAATTGCAGTTGAATGGAGCATGTCGCCAAATTTCAGTGGATCCAAATTGTTCTCTCAATCCAAATTCCTGTACAGTTAGACTACAGAGAACAAACATGTCGCCAAACCCCAAAAAAAAAAATAGCAATCTTTCGCGTAAAAAAAAAATCCCCTGCACACTTTACCCAGACATCCACAAAGCCTGCTCCTTTCAAAACCAGCTTTCTGACATAAAAATACAGAAAACCAACACCACGGCAATATGGCCATGAAGAAGGAACCCACCTATCTGCAATTTTGGCACCAAATCCGGCCACCTCAGTGCCCCAAAGAACCCTCGAAATAAGCAAAAGGTGTTTTGGCCACTTCCCCGACGTCATTACCTACACATTGAACTGATCCTAGTACTTCTCTAGGCAGCATGTTCTTGTTCTTGATACAAGCACGGCAATAACAAAAATGGACTGAAATGGAGTAGCAACTTGGTGAGTTGCATATCAAGAATCCTTATAGCAGATTGTCCCAAACATGGAATCATCTCTCCTGAATCCTGATATACCTCAGGTTTCTCTCGAATTTCCCTTCTCAGATACAACTGACAAACCCAACCGCCCAAAATAACGAATTGAACTGAGATACCTCACCTCCCGCGCGGACGACGAAGCTGCGGGTCCTGGCCGATCTCGCGAGTCGAAGGGGCCTCACGGCGGCGCGGGGAGGCAACAGGGACTGCGGCGGCCCTGGCCGATCTCGCGAGTCGAAGGGGCCTCACGGCGGCGTG
This sequence comes from Rhipidocladum racemiflorum, assembly GCA_036346355.1. Taxonomy (NCBI): domain Eukaryota; kingdom Viridiplantae; phylum Streptophyta; class Magnoliopsida; order Poales; family Poaceae; genus Rhipidocladum; species Rhipidocladum racemiflorum. Next base: position 1,508,880 of record CM070592.1, on the reverse strand, counting down.
GGGAGGCGACAGGGACTGCGGCGGCCCTGGCCGATCTCGCGAGTCGAAGGGGCCTCACGGCGGCGCGGGGAGGCGACAGGGACTGCGGCGGCCCGGCGAGCTCATGCACATGGCGTCGCCGATGTAGTCGCGAGGGACGAGGGGCACGATTTGGGAGCCACGCGGGGATCGGGGGCGTGCGATTGGGGGCGTTTTAGGGCCACACAGCGTTTGGGGACGTGCGATTGGGGGCATTCTGGGGCCACACGGAGAGGATGAAGTGATGTGATAAAGCATCTTAGCGCTTGATTATGAGGAAGGGGGATTTCTGGGTGCACGTGTTGGGGTGAATAAAGAAAAGGTATCCTCTGTGGGGGCTGAAATAGTGTGTGCACGTAGGAAAAAATTAACTGGTGAATTATAAAGGGGTAAAGATTAGTTGCAAATAAGTTGGATAAACCCTGCTATATATGTGCATGTATCAGATTTCCAATCTTCAAAAGCTCAAGTGAACAATCTAAACCTTACATAATTATTTGTCAGATACCCATAGAACAAACTCGCTAAGAAGAAGCATACATATGGCTAGGAAACAAATCAAGACAATTTACCTTAATAATGTTAGGATCATTCCATAGACCTTTGTTAGACTTGAGACATCCTCCCTCAGAAGCACAAGTGCATTTTCCTCCAAAAAATTCGGAAGTTGGCTGTAAAAGCAAAAAGAAATTGTATTCAATCCACAGTAACAAAGCAAAATTGTTATGATCAAGAAACTACAATAAACAGTTCCAAATGGAAAGCATACCTTGCACCTATTACTTCAAGAAGTTTGCTTTGGAATTTTGTTCCCAAAACCTACAATTGAGGCTCAATCAGAATCTATAGTATTTATTTGGACAAGAACAAGAAAAGAATTATAGGTACGATTTATACTCACATGTATTTTTGAGGCAGTTTAGGGTCAAGAAATCCTTCTACTGAATTCTAGAGTGCTTCTATGCTCTTCCTCCTAATACAAATTGCACAAATCTTGAAGCAAGCGAAGAGATAAGTAATCATCATCTACCCTTCACTCATACTTTAATATTTGTGCAACTTTAAAAAAGAAAAGCATAGAAGCACCTCTCGACCAACAAGCATCTGATGCAGTGTCTAAGAACATAAGTAATGTGTTACTCAAACTGGCACCAAATATATATTGATCAAGAGAAGTAACAAAGGTAAGCATTCTAGACAGCATGTCCCTTGCTGTTTTGCTGAAGTTCTTCAGAACCTACAGCATGATTGTCAATGAACACTGGGACTATTGCTAGCGCACAATCTTTACTCACTAATTTTGGTTTGCAACCAAATATTACAAAGTTAATCTTCCATTTATATATGAGGTCCTGCAAATATGAGAAGAATCATCATACCACGCCATCGACGGTTAGTATGGTGGATATAGAATCAATATGCCTTTGCGCTGCAACTGAGCATGCAGAAAACCTATCCCAGAAGGTTCTCTCAAACTGTTGCCCATGATATTTGATGTGGCAGCCAACTGAAGTGATGTGCATCAGTTTATCTGGTTCAACTCTCCCTAATCTGAGGTGGTTCTATGCTCTTCCCGACAAATATGGCTTGTAAAAAAAATATGTGCTTGTCTTCAAAGTAGCTTAATTTGCATACAGAAATCGCACCTCTTTCACTTGCTATGTCTGTCCTGAGCCGGAGCAGGAGACGCCCTGTCACGTCACACCGCAGGGGTCACCGCCGCCGCCGGACCAGCCATAGCTGAAGAAAATTTATGAGATGAAGATGCACAAGGAGCTGCTACGTAGAAAGAAAGTAGTATATCCTTAGGCTACGACAACCAGAAAATATGGCGACCTGAACATCACTCAAGTGTGCAACCGAGTGAATTTGATAGAGTAAACTAAAACAGAGTTCCCAAATGTGGCAACATGGGCTACCTATCAGAGTAGTTTCCTACACCACAAAAGCACAAACAAATGAAAAGTGGTTGTGATTTTTTCCTTACTGGTACTTGGTAATGACAAAATAGATTGCTGAAGAGAAAACAGTCCACAAGATTAAAAGAGAAAGCAAGCAATACATAATTACGAAAAAAAGTGTAATGATGAACGCAGAGTGCAAGGTCATTTTGACTTATGTGATCATTGTATTTGTATACCTTAGCTTAATGAGTAGAGACAGAAACATAAAGTGATTGTAACAACCCCACAAAGCCACATACATGCATGTAGAACCATAATTGAAGAAGCAATACGTGTCAGAAATAGGAGATGATATATCAAGACACAGCAACTTGGGACTTACTCATTATGTTCCGCAAGATCCAAAGATGTATAATTTGACAAACCAAATCTCTCTCGAATGGTCCTCACAAAAAACTCTGGAGAAGATAATGCAGCACAGCATGGAAGCAGAAACAGACCTGACTCCGAACTCTGTTCAAGCCTAGAAAGAACAGTATAACTTTAGGGATATTAGATCAACTCGCATGATAAAAATAAAAAACAGATGAAAGTCCATTGTGTGGTAACAAAAAATATGTGGGACAATATTTCTTAAAAGAACAGATGAAAGGAGCGACAACTAACAGTCTAACAAACACCCAGTGATTTTCTGTACTTATTCCATTGTGTAGCAGATGGACTGGAGGTCCAACGGCTCGTACACGTTGTTGCTCCAGGTGGGCTCCGCCATGTTCAGGAAGCGGCGGTAGGCGGCGAGGCGGAAGTCCAGCATCCACTCCGGCTCCGCCTTGAGCTCCGAGATGCGGCGGATGGCGGCCTACGAGAGCCCCTTAGGGATGGAGAAGTACTCGAAGTCGAACACGAACCCGTACTTGTACTCCCGCTTAAGCATATTCTGCAGCGCGTCCGACTCGTCCCCCGCCTGGGACGGCGACGGCTTCTGCGGGCTCGTCAGTACGGCCACCACCGAGAGGCGGCCGCGGCTTGCTGGCACCCGACGGCGGGAGCCATAAGACGAGTGCCCTACCCCGAGCTCGCCGGCGGTGGAGGCGATGTATGGGGAGCCATAAGACGGGTGCTCTACCCCGAGCTCGCCAGCGGGGGAGGCGATGTATGGGGAGCCCTCGCGGCTGGATCCATCCCAGTTGCTCCTTGCGCGCCGCCGCGGCCTCCATATCGCGGCTAACGGGCGCACGGCGGCGCCGGCTCCCCTCGCGGGATCGGGATTTGGTAGCGTCTAGGGTTTTGGATCTGCGCCGCGGATCGCGAGGAAGGGGTTGTCTCGGGTTTAAGCGCGCGACGGGAGATTGGGGGGCGTTTGGGGCCCACACGGGCGGGCGATTGGGGGCGCTCACAGGATGAACCGGGTGATTTGGTCCATCAGATTTGATGAAGTGATGTGAAAATATATCTTAGCGCTTGATTATGAGGAAATCGGATTTCTGGGTGCACGTGTTAGGGTGAGCAAAGAAAAGGTATCCTCTGTGGGGGCAGAATAGCGTGTGCATGTAGAAAAAAATTAACTGGTGAATTATAAAGGGGTAAAGATTTATTCTTAAGCTAGAGATAACAACCGCATGGAATTGTTTCAACTCACAAATTAACTTAACAATGCATCATCCCATAAATCACATTGGTACATGCTATATAACATGCTAAACAGCAATTCTTACTAGGGACAAACGATTTCAGTCAAAAGACTACTTACTTTGTTTGCAACATTTTAGTTTTAAAGCTCATCCCGAATTCATAAGGAAACTTGACTCTCAAAATTGCAATGAGACAAACCCAAACTTGGTCATGCAAAAGGAATTTTCCAAAACACTTTTAAATCTCAAGGACTCCCATAGAGGAAAATGGTTGAAAGACAATTTTCTCGAAAGGGAACCAAGCGCTCAATTAAACCTTTGCAATTAAAACCTTAACACCAAACCCCAAACTTTCGAGAAACAAGAAGGGTTTTTCAACGATGATTTCTTAAACCAGTAAAATATCGAAATCAAACACCACTTACTCCTACAAAGCCACAGATCTTCAGCCACGACTGATCAGTCCGGCACAACTCATAATAACTCCTTTAACCTTGGAGAAAGACAAACACAGGAATGAAATTGAATGCTTCTTCCCCATAAAGAAATCAACAAACTAAGCATTAAAAGTGGAAAGGCGCCCGAAAGAAGCGCCACCCTAGACTCCTCTTCTTCGTCTTCAACCAAGGAAGACAAAACCACACACCACATACGGAACGATCCGCGAAAATCCAATACCAAATACTTTTCTTTTGGTTTCCATCAACTAAAACCAATAAAACCAACCAAGACCGACCACAGAACGATAAAGAACATCCGAAAAATCCACCACCAAACTTTTCTATTTGACTCCAGTCAACTACCCGATTTACGACAGAAAGGGTAAGCACTCTTCTCCTACAGGGGTTAATAGTTCTTCGGTGATGGCTTTAACCGGCCATACCGTCAAACCACACCCTTACTATGAACAAAAGTGGTGACCGAAACCCTTCGGCACCACAACCCCACTTTATCACCACAACAAGCACAATTCAATCATTTATCTCATCGACATAGCAGCATGCATTATCAAATGAAGCATTCAACATCGAAGCTTAAATACAACATTTCAGCGTAAGGAAACGATACCCATACCCTTTCCTACTGTGCATCCATTGTGTGCCAAATTTTAGATTAGTTATACCACTTTTGCAAGTTTTAATGTTGCTATCCTATAACAAAATTTTAGTAAAAACCTAAGCCATGTTTCTAAGTTATTCCACATCACATTTTAGTTGTAACCTAAGGTATGACACTAAAAATACATATTCCAAGGACCTACAGCCCGCTCTGATACCAACTGTAACACCCCGACATTTACTATGCCTAAATGCTACCAAACATAAGCTAAATAACATCTAAATACCACAAGTTACCATAAATTCCAGCAAAGGGTACATATGCTAAAAACCAAAATTTCGGCAGCATCTCCTTTATTTTAACATGAATTAAACGAGCAACAACAGTATATCAATGTATGGATTATGAGAGAACTAAAAACAGCAATAATTAACGACTTAGCAACAATATAAGTCTAGTTTCAAACACATAATATCTCCAAGGGTCAAACGAACAATAAAACTCTCATATAGCAAAGCTAAACCTTAAAGCAATAATCATCACACGCAATTTATTATCAAACTAATAGAATGACTTGTGGAATCAATATGGTGAAGCTACGTGTGGGCGTGTGACTATTTCCCTTCCCCGCGTGCCGTTCTCATGGTACCTATAATAACAAGAAAACACAAGCGTGAGTTCGAAACTCAGCAAGCATATTGCAATGGACAGCAAGAACAATATCATGGCAATAACATCTCCCATCATATATATCATCTCATTCATGAACACTTAACAATATCATCATCATTATGTATGCAATGTAATGCAATGCTCATGTCTCCTTGGAAACTCATACCGGTATGGTTGAGTACACACCCGTCGGTGTGCACCCTCTCCCCCCTTCCATCCCGAAGATGGAGGGTGCCTACTCCTCGCTTCCGTTCACCGTGGTGAATGGAATCACGATGTAGGACTTACTCATTGGCTTTCTAGATTAGTCATAACTTTCTCACCGACTTTCTCGGACTAGTTATGACTTTCTCACCGCCCGAGCCATGTAACATGCCATGTATGCATTTATGCCAACATCATATTTAACTCACATATTAACACATGGCATCATAACATATTAAACATGCTCATCATATCATTGGCAATCATAAAAGCATGGCAAGTGATCATATATCATGTAGTCAATTCCATCTATTCTCAACAAGCAACCTACAAATCGCTATCCATCACAACACACTTGCCTCAACCACGGGCAATGGTTTGGCGGGAAGTAGAGGGCACTCCCGGGGTCGCACCACCTGCACATAGGTACCACACGCTCACAATCATGTCCACAAAACAGTACGCAAACCCTCATCTACCCCGACATTGCTAACTACTCGCAAAACCTAAAAACAGAGGTTCTATCCCGTCGGGACAGCAGCCTTGCAAAAGGCATAACTTGAGTTCTGGGACTCCGAATCAATTAAACGAGTACACCTCGCGTAGCTTAGGAAATTTCCCAACTTTCTCTAGGTATATGGAAAGATTGATTCGGACTCTAAAGTTGTTTAATCTACAGATTACCGTGATCTGTTCCAATTACGTCACAGATTTTATCACGCTCGGTAAAACAGCCATAACATTCAAACGGCTGGGCGGAATTTAACGTACTTTATACCCACTGAAAGATAATGAAGTTATCTACAACTTCTTCAACATCCGTACGGACAGATTCGGATTCTAAATTGACGCAAACACAAACCCTAGGTCGATTGCTCATGCTGTCCCAAAAACAGAACGTGGCAACATCTAGATCTAATCCAAATTACTCAATTCTAGCACCACAAATTGATCTAAAAACTTGATAAACACCCTTAGAACAGTACCTAGATTAACCCCAAGGATTTCCATGGACATACCTTTGCCCGACGCATTAAAACCCAATAGATCTCCTCCCGGTTCGCGCGATCCCCTTCCTCGCTTCCAAATCCACCGGATCTCCTCATCGCGGAGCGCTCCAATGGATTGATCTTCGAGGTGGTGAGGTCATGAACTCACCTAGGTGCAGCAAGGGAGGTGGAGAGGTGGTGGAGAGGGTGGTGGCGCAAGGGGAGAGGCTTGGGGGAGGTGGAGGCGCCCAAGGAGGAGGTGGGGAGGTGTGGGAGGCGGCTAAGGCACTTGGGGGCGCAAGGGGCAGGGGGAGGACGCCCAAAAGGGCAGGGAAACCCCCCTTTAACCAGCCCTAAGCCCCTTTCCTAATCCTAAATGGATTCCTACTCCATCCCACCAAAGCCCACAACCCCCTCTTTAAGGCCCAAACTCCCCCGGGAAGGCCCAAAACCCCAGAAACGGCCCGGAAACGGCCCGAAAATGGCCCGACAACGCTATTAACCTCCATACCTTATGGTTTTAACCTCCCATATCATATTTCAATATGTTTTTGACCTCATCATGCACCTTTTATAAGGTTACGACGCTCTGTGGTGTCACAACACTTCAAAAGGCCCAAAAACGCGAGTAAACCTCAAGCCGAAAGGTTTTATTCTCTAATTTCACATTTTATAATGTCACACCATACTGTAGTGTCACAATCAAATAAGGTGCTATTCTCGTCTTTTCTCTCTTTCTATTCTTTTCTTCCCTGGTGGTTGCTTCTTCACCTTTTTGGAATGAAAATTGGACTATATCCCTCCCTTAAAACTTCTGTATTAAGGTAATCGAGTTCCCGCTTTCGACTTCAAGGCTTGAGGACTCAAGAGGAGTAAGTCTGCAAAAGTTGCTACGGAAGTTGTGCATCTTCATGATGAGGATCCAACCTTTAACCGATGAAGACCAAAGAAGCGAGGCAGATCTTAGGTTAAGATGGTCCCGGTTCAGTCTGTGTTGAAGCCGCCTTGTTCGAGTAGAGTGAGTAGTTTGATCGAGTAGACGAGTTGATTTGCTTGGGTTAAAAATGTTTTGATTTTCGTTTGTGGTGCTGTCCTTTGCCGAGGTAGTTGGTTTCTGGTTAGAACTTCCCCTGTCTCTCTCGTTGGTGCTTTTCCCTCTCATCTCGAAGCCTTGTTCTGCCATCAGATGGAGAAGAACTGCAGTGCTAACCTCAACCAAGAAGCTCAGTCATCTAATCCAGATGCTTTGGTCAACAACAATGCTACCACCAGTGAAGTTCCGGTTGTCAACGTCAGTGCTACTACTGAGCTCAACCAGCAACCCTCCGAGGTGTTAACAACATTTCTTCAGAATATGAATCAGTTCATGGTTACTCAGACGCAGCTCATGCAATTGATGATGCAACAACTGAACAATCAAGCCTCTGTGGTCACTTCACCTGTAACTCCTCAGCAGTATCCTTCTGGTGAGCTACTAAAGACCAAGTCTCCTGAAGTACTGGGTGATGATGGCGCTAGCAATACCCCTCCTGTGAGTCTCCACCCATGGAGATATGTCATCTGCAATCAATGTGGCAGAAAAGGACATGTTGCTTATGAATGTCCCCAAAAGGGTAAGGCCAAAGAAGATATCCATTGTAGTCATTGCAACAGAATTGGACACCAATTCCGCAAGTGCCCTCGAAGAAAGGAGATTCAGTACCGGGTTTGCAACCTTTGTGGCAAGGAAGGGCATTATGTGAAACAATGTCCCTTGGGAAAACAAAAAGCCTTATCACCACGAGCAGTTCCGGCATCAGAAGTGGGACTGGAAGTACCTCCTAAGCTGTACCAAGTAACGAAGATTACTCAAGCTAGCCAAGGCAAAGCACTTTCCCTAGAAGACAACTGTCGTCAACAGGATTCCCTCAAAAGGAAGGCGGTAAGTCAAGAGCAGCATGTAGCCAGTAGTTCTCGGCTTCGTGTGAACCAATTTCAACTCAACCAAGCACCGGAAGCACCCTTAATCAAGACCTTAGGATCAGACGTGCAACCAGTGGGGCAGGGATGTCATAACAAGACTAGTCAACCTCAACGGAACGAGTTTTTAGGGATAAATCGTCGTTGTTTCAATTGTCGGGTTATAGAGCATACTGTGTGGTTCGATTTGGCACCAAGGGAAAGCTCAGTCCGAGGTATGTTGGGCCATTTCCTATCATCGCCCGAGTTGGTAAGCTGGCCTATCGTCTGGAGCTACCGGAATCCATGCAAGGTGTGCATAATGTGTTCCATGTCTCGATGTTGTAGGATCGAAAGACATGAATATAGCAATCAGAGGGGGGTGAATGATTGTGCGGAAGCTAAAACCAAATTCTTGATCTACTAAAAGTTCACCCCAAAACATAACCAAATAATTGCCTCGTATTCGACAAAAATAGAATGACAGAGGTTCGGTAAAACGCGAATTCCAGGAGATCCAACTGTCAGAACGATCTGAAATTTGTACACAAGAAACTAGATTCCAATACGAATCGAACCCAAAAAGAATCAGCTCGATCGGACTTACGAATCAAAAGTTATGAACCTCGCAAGCTTGCTGTGACAGAAGATGACGAGAATAGATCTAACTAGAATTGTAGCTCGCTGAAAGATTTGAAGAACTTGATCTTTATTTCTCCTTTCTTTTGTCTGAAGTACTTCAAACAAAAGAGTACAACCCTAAAGCTTGCTCAAAGCTTGATGCCCTTCAACAGGAGACAACCCCTCCTATTTAAAGGAGCAAAACACAAGGAGTCATGAATACAATTCCTACTCCTAATCCTAGAAGAAGTCCCACTCCTAATCTTAGAAGGAGTCCCACTCCTAATCCTAGAAAGAGTATGTATTCAACACAACTCCTCTTGGCCCAACCTGGCCAAGTACAACTCTTGTACGTGTATGGCAACCCTACCATACTCACGTTACTAACACTTTGCACGCGAATGACCTCCTGCCATTCTCACGTGACTAACCATTCTTCATGTGCACTATTCTCTTAGCCCGAACGTCCCGCATGACATCCTTGACCACCAAGACCTCAGTTCCCCCTGAACCTAGTCCCGAACCTCAGTTCCTCCATGAACCTAGTTCCGGTCCCGTCATCGACCACATTCGCCCTCGACCAATACCTGCACATGAACAAACCACAAAACGATTCCGAGCGCAAATCCGCGACTTGACTCACATTAAACCATGCAACCACTCACAGGAGTGCATTGCATTAAATATTTTAAGAACACGATTTCAAAACACGAACCAAAACCTTTACAAAAATCAAAAAGCTTTTCATATAATCAAACTGACTTTAGATCTTTTCAAATAAAGAAACCAAAAAATAAATCTTATCGAAATATCAAACTGGTTTCAAATCTTTTTCAAATACTCATCATCAAAATCAAATGGATCAAAAATAACGATCCTTCAAATGTTGAGGAAATACTTGCATGATCCGGAGTTGGTGGTTCCGTTGGAACCACTAGTGCTTGAGCGGGACATCACCTTCGAGTCCCGTCCTGTGGAAATTTTGGGGACTTCGGTGCGAGTGATGAAGAACAGGACGCTCAAGTTTGTCAAAGTCTTGTGGTCACATCAGACCGAGAGAGAGGCGACTTGGGAGCTGGAGTCTCTCATGCGCGAGAAGTATCCCGATGTTTTCGCCTCAGGTATGTGATGTGAAACCTAGCTATCTTCGGTTTTTGCTGGGTTGCGTTTTGGTGCGTTTTAGATTCGAGGTCGAATCCTGTTGAAGGGGGGGGGGAGAATGTGACACCACGGAGTGTCGTAACCTTATAAAAAGTGCATGTTGAGCTCAAAAACATTATGAAATATGGTATTGGAGGTTAAAACCATATGGTAGGAGGTTTAATTGCGTTTCCGGGCCGTTTCCGGGAGTTTGGACCTTTCCGGGGGAGTTTGGGCCTAAAAGAAGGGGCTGTGGGCTTTGGTGGGATGGAGTATGAGTCCATTTAGGATTAGGAATCCTGTTTGGGGCTGGTAAAAGGGGCTTCCCCTGCCCTTACTGCGCCCCCATCCTCCCTTGTGCGCCCCCACATCCCCCTTGTGCCCTAGCCGCCCCACCCCTCCCTCTCCCTTTGGCCGTGCGCCCCCCCTTTGCCCCTTTGCTCCACACCTCTCCACCACCTCTCCTCCACCCCCTTGCTGCCATAGGGTAGCCTCCCCACCCCTGCACCTCGAAGATCCATCTGTTGGAGCGAGGAGCGATCCGGGAGGAGATCTATTGGGTTTTCGTGCATCGGGCGAAGGTATGGCCATGGGACTGCTTGGGGTTGGGCTAGGTACTGTTCTAAGGATCATTATCATATTTTTAGATCAATTTGTGGTGCTGGAATTGAGTAGATGGATTAGATCTAGAAGTTGCCACGTTCTCTGTTTCGGGCAGCATGAGCAGTCGACCTAGGGTTTGGTTTTCGCCAATTTAGATTCCGAATTTGGTCGTACGGCTGCTGAAGAAGTTGTAGGTAATTTCAATACCTTTCAGTGGGTATAAAGAACTTTAAATTACGCCCAGCCGTTTGAAAGTTATGCTTGTTTTACCGAGCGTATTAAAATCTGTGACGTGATTGGAACAGATCACGGTATTTTGTAGATTAAACAACTTTAGAGTCCGAATCAGTCTTTCCGTATACTTAGAAAAAGTTAGGAAATTTCCTAAGCTACGCGAGGATGTACTCGTTTAATTGATTCGGAGTCGTAGAGCCTGAGTTATGCCTTTTGGAAGGATGCTATCCTGACGGGACAAAACCTTTGTTTTTGGGTTTAGCGAGGAGTTTGCGATGTCGGGTTAGAAGAGGGTTTGCCTACTGTTTTGTGGACATGATTGTGAGTGTGTGGTACCTATGTGCAGGTGGTGTGACCCCGGGAGTGCCTTCTACTTCTCACTAATCCGTTGCCCATGGTTGAGGCAAGTGTATTGTAATGGATAGCGGTTTGTAGGTTGCTAGTTGAGACTAGATGAAGTTGATTATATGATATGATCACTTGCCATGCTTTAATGATTGCCTATAATATGATGAGTATGCTATGATGCCATGTGTTAATGTACAAGTTAATTATGATGTTGGCATATTTGCATACATGGCATGTTACATGGCCCGGGCGGTGAGAAAGTCATAACTAGTCCGGGGAAGGTCGGTGAGAAAGTTATGACTATTCCGCAGAGCCAATGAATAAGTCCTACAAAGCTAATAGACCAAATATCTTTGGAACGACTTTGAAGGGCATAGTAAACTTCATTTAGCTAATTGGCATCTTGTTTGTATGAATAAAGAGTATGGTGGTCTTGGTTTACCCAATCTTAAAGATCTCAATATGTGTCTTCTAGCTTCTTGGATCAAAAGATTTTATTCTGATGAGAACAGACACTGGAAAAGTTTGATTGATTTTAAATACAAAGCTAATAGACCAAATATCTTTGTTTATGATCATGATCACAGTTCGGTTTTCTGGAAAGGCGTTTGGTAGGCAACACAAGCCACCAAATTTGGATATAGATGGATAGTAGGTAATGGTAGAAAAATTAGATTTTGGGAAGATACTTGGTTCGGTTCTTCCTGTTTGGCTATTCAATTTTGGGATCTTTATGTTTTAGTCAATGAGAAAGGTCGCACTATTGCGGAAACTTGGGATGGTTCGGATTGTAAATGCACTTTTAGAAGAAGTTTTTCTGAAAGGTTGATGATTAGGTGGTTTGAGCTGTTAGAAGTAGTTAAAAGTATAAATTTCATTGATGATGAAGATGCTTTAATTTGGCAATATAATAGCAATGGACTTTACTCGGTTAAGTCTCTTTATGCAATTATCAGTTTTAGCGGTGTGGTCCCTGTTTACATCCCGGCTGTTTGGAGCTTGATTGTGCCTCCGAAAATTCAGTTTTTTCTTTGGCTTTTGTCAAACAATAAGATCATGACTAGAGACAATCTCTTGAAAAGGGGTATTGACAGAGGTTCCTCTTGTTGTTTTTGTAATGAGAATGAATCTGTTAATCATCTCTTCTTTGATTGTGTGGTAGCCAGAACTATTTGGGGAATGATTGGTGACTTCTTTGATTTAAATATTGGGAGTAATTACGAATCCGTTGCTTATTTTTGGTTAAGCAATAACAAAAATGCTGCTCTTAATACCATTTGTGCTGCCATTTTATGGAGCTTGTGGATTATTAGAAATAACTTGGCTTTTCATTCCCAGAATTGGTCAAGTGTAAAAACAATATGGAGAAAAATGCTTTCTTCATTAAGGAATTGGAGTCTACTGTTCAAGGACGAGATGATGGCCAAGGTGATGATGTTTTGCAACAGATTGGAGGCCAGTCTTCATGCCCCCTAACTTTGGGTCATTGAATACCCTGAGTGGGAAAGAAAATTGGATATGGAGAAGATTGAGGAGGATACAATTCCAGAAGGGTTGATTTCTCTTGCTGCATATTTTAGTGGTTTGGTGGATGCCAAAAAATGATGTTGCTAGATGTTTTTTGAGGTCTTTTTGGCTGCTTTCTTTTGGTGTGAACTGCTCAAGTCTGGAGGATGAGTAATATGGAGACGAACACCTGCATCATATAGCAAAAAGCCCACTACTGAAGGATCGATCGAGGTTGAGGCGAATGAAGACCTAGATGAGAATGTTATTCCAGAAGAATTGGAATTTTTTTTGCAGTTTATTTTGGTAACTGGGTTGATAACAAGGTGTAAAATGTCTGCTTGGTTCTGTTAAGTAGTTTGAAATGGTTGTAATAAGTTCAGGTGTTAGGGGAGAGTGTTGCCCCTGGAACTTATATTTTTCTTTGAACTACTCTCATACTTCCTGGTTTCTTTAATGGAACTGGGGCATCAGACTTTGATGTCCTATTGATCTAAAAAAATATAACACATACAATACACACAGTCTCCAGTGACAAGAGAGAGGCAGGCTCGAGGAGAGGATGCTGTTTCACAGGCGGCCCCGGCCGGTCGGGCCGATCGAGTTGCACAGGACTGAACGGAAAAGGACAAAGCTTTGGGATCAGAGTTAGACTGAGGAGTTTGTTTCGAGCGTCGATCGGTAGTAAGACAGATACTGCGAGTGGCATCATCACCTCACCTTGCCTTTCCCCATAGTAGAAAGAGAAAATAAAAGCCGTAGTAGTAGTAAGATTTGAAATTTTGTTTTGGTAGAAGGGGGTGATCAAAATCTGAAATCCCGTTGAGAACTTGCAATTTTAAACAAAATTTAAATAAAAATCCAAAATGAAAATTTAGATCCATTTTTTTTAATCGGTAAATCCGATATTTCGGCTGAAATTATCGAGATTTCGGCCAATTTGTTTTGCTCAAAAAATGGACAAAACACATCAAAATTTTTTGTGGATGATCTTGACACCCAAATGCAATTAAATCTAGTTAAAAAAAATGGAAATCCGGTAAAAAAAAACATCGAGATTTCGGCCGAAATCACCGAGATCTCACCGAGATTTGAGTGGGTACTACAGCATTTTGAATTTTTTTATAAAAATTTTACCCAATCGAGATTTAGTATCTCAGAGGGGTTCGAAATCCGAAATCTCAGCATTGATTTCCTAAATTTTGCGAGGATTTGGATCCATGACTAGTAGTATGTTGCTGCTCACTGCTTCAGCGAAAAATTTACTATATTAGCTCCTTTAAAAATTTTAATTATGAAAATAGCCTTTGTGTAGGTGTATTTGCAGGAATAGCCCTCTTAGTGGTGTGGACGGGTGGCATTGGGCGAAGCCACGTCTGGTAGGCGAGAGGCGTTGTATGCAGTGCAGCTCCCCAACCGCGCTGCAGCGGTTGCCCTTTTTTATTTTTAAAAAAATGGATGGGAAATTTTTTAATATAAATAAGAATAGTAAAAAAATTTGCCGCAAAAAATTTTGGTAATAGCTGAAGTGTTATTTTTATAAATTGAATTTTGTTTTTCACAACAAATGAATAACGTGGAAAATAGTTCGAAGAGAAATGGAACAATGTGGTGCGGAAATGTTTTAATTTTTTAATTTTATTTGTTTCACTGGTGTACCAATTAATCAATAATTTTAGAATTAATTTGGTTCTGTGATGAGTACCAAAGTTATTTAATGTTAGTTGACAGTTTAAGAAAAATTTTTGGTTCAGTGATGAGTAGTAAAAAAATGGAATTTGAATTGATAGTTTACTGTTTTTTGTTGACTGATTTATTGAAAAATTGTGGAGTTTAATTCGATAGTTTTTGAATTTTTTGGTTGATTGATGTACCACAAAATTGGGCAATTTGAATCGATATTTTTGAATTTTTTTGGTTCACTGATGTACCGAAAAATTAAGGAAATTGATATGGCAGTTTTAAATTTTTTTGGTTCAGTGATGTACTATAAAATTGTGAAATCTTAATTGATAGTTGTTGCTTTTTTGTTGAGTGTTGTACTCCAAAATTATAGAATTATAATCAAATTGATTACACGTGATAAACATGAAGATGCACAAAAGTCGTACAAAATGAGAGAAGATAGATGACTCATATGAAACCGTTGCATTCATGACATATAAAAGAAGTAAACATACGTGGCACATACAATTTGGTTCATTGCCTATGTTAGCCATCATACTTGTACGATACAAATGGCGATACGGACGAACGATGAACGGGAAGTACAACTATGATACATATGCGCCTTTTGAAATTGTAAAGAAATCATGCTGCATGTCATAGACCTTACACGGAAGGATCCACCAGTGCCTTCCCCTTTGATCTGGTGAGGTTGTTGGCCTTGGCCTTATGGTTTGAGCATCTTGGGCCATGGAGTAGACCGGGAATGTAGACAGAGCCTGCATAGGATCAAGCAGAGTCCCAGCCGATACTAACTCCTGCGCAACCTCCTTCACACTATTAGTTAACCAAAGCACAATGTATAGATTGTTTAAACATCTCCGATAATTCCGCTTGAGCAGGCATATATCAACTTACCTGTGCTTTCTTAGCAGGTTCTGAAGCTTCTTTGCCGACAAAACTTAATGTTGGCAGCACGGTTTCTTTGCATAACATCGCATTGGGTCTTTTGATAGCACTCAAGCATCATCCGCTCGAATGCCGCCTTCTGATCTTCAAGTTCCTTGTGTTGCTTGGGCGTCAAATCATTCAATGCAGGGACGATTATCACCTCAAGGTTGATATCAGACAGAGGAATAAACTTTCCGAAAGAAGACATGGCCGTCAGATGATCTGGGTCCCACTAGGCTACCAAAAGTGTGTTGGCTGTCGAAAACGTGACGACGGGTTCGTCGGCTACCAACGCATGCAAGCTCTGGGCTTAGTTGTTGGGTGCGGGCGTGCCAGCTGATTTGATCCTAGAATCGGCAAGAATATGATATAAAAATTGTCGGGGATTGGCTATCTGGCAAAAGACCACGGTACCCCCGTGAAAAGCTAAACCCGCCGACCAAGCAATACTAGAAGACAGGATGCTCGGGAGAATGAAACGAGCATCCCTCCTCCTCCGAGCATACGCGTCTGCACCTTTACTCGCAGAAGCACCAAACACGCCCCCCCCCCCACGAGCAAGCATGCTCGTAGAGGCCACGACCTACTCGGGTGTTTGGTCGGGGGGCCCGGCGAACGCTACGAAGAAGGAAGGAGCCAACCAATCACCAAGATCAAGGGAGATCATACAGAAATTCAAAACAAGGCGAATCAAGGACGGCGGGTCACGGATATGGATACATAGCGTGATCCCAGGAGGTAGTTGCCTTTTTTGGGTACCTATAGTCGTATTATTTAAACCCCCCTGAAGATTTGTAGGGGGGAAGAAAGAAAGAGATAGAACAGAATACACTGGAGTAGGGCTGTTATCCCGGCAGAGGGAGGCCCGAACCAGGATAAACACCGTGTCCCCCCTTTTCTTCTTCTCCCGACCTCGCATCGCTCGAACGACCTCTTCGATCCGTACGACGGGGCTCTGTTGATCCCCCATTCAACAAGTAAGCTCGACGGGAGCCGTTCTCCAATCGTCGACAGCTGGCGCCATCCGTGGGGACGACAGCTTGATTCCCGTGCAGATCAAGATCCTCGAGGATGCCAAACTCGGGAGACACTCGGGACCTTTGCGTTTTTGACCACGTTGAAGATGACGACACGTACTACGCCGTCGACAACGTGGCCAGGGTGACCGATCCTATCGGTCACACTGAGTCTGAGAGTCCTTCCCTGGACACGGGGATGCAAGGACAGGGCCTCCATTCCCCAGACATTACCCTCAAGGACCCCGAGGATGACTACGACGGGCTCTACGATGGCCTGGACATACCAGACGACCTAGAGCTCGACCGAGAGACTGCATCTCAAGGGGATACAATGATGTCCCCATCGCTTTCATTCCGCTCTCGTCGAGTCAACGTGGCCAGGAGCCGTGCGGAGCCCGGAGAAGGATCCTCGGACGCTGCCAAGCACGACCGCTACGAGGCGGCCAGACTCCACCTGGAGGCGTCCTTGGGAAAGACCCTCGCGAGCATTCGCCGCCAGGCAAAGGGGAGGTGCGCTTCCACGGAAAGGAACTCTCACGGGTACCGAACTCCCGATCGCGCTCCGGAGCGCCGTCAAAGCTCACCGCCGATTCACGGAAGCGGGAACGGTTTTGAGCCTTGGCAGTGTCGTGCGTGACTGCGTGATTTCCCGAGCAAGTAGACTTGGAGGCCGTGGGCAGGGTCGTAGCCGAAGATTTGGAAAGGCTTGCCGCCGAGCTGAAAGTCTCGGATCCTCCCCGTGACCGGGATGCCCGGAGTGTTTCCCGGGACCATCACAAACGCTCCCCCATGCGCTCGCACAGAGGTGAATCTCGGAGCCATGCTCGGAGATCGCCCCAGACCGCTAACCCGATCCGGGAAAAGCCCCGGAACAGTCACAGAGCAACCTCAGAGCGGTACCTCTATAATCGCCCAGATTACGAGCGCTCTGAACGCTCCACGACCAAGCGGCCGTCGGCACGACCGTCGCATGAGGTCTTCTCCCGACTCGGCCCGCGCACGGGGCGTTGGGTGGAAGACCCGCGTGGAGGCCGCTGTGACCGAGGATTTCACCGCGAAATCCCGAGCTTCGGTTGCCAGGCCTTCACGAGCTCCCTCCGGAACGTCGCATGGCCGAACAGATTCAAGCCCGGCCACGTCGAAAGATTCAACGGGACCCAGAACCCGGACGAATTTCTCTCAATATATACTACCGCCATCCTCGCCGCCGGAGGCGATGAGGGGGTGATGGCAAATTACCTGCCGACGGTTCTGGACGGAGCCGCTCGTACGTGGCTTTTCAATCAGAAGGAAGGATCCATACGGTCCTGGGGGCAGCTCAGCGCCGCGCTCCGAGCGAATTTCCAGAGCTGTTACATCCGCCCGGGAAAGGAGCGCGACCTGGAGCGCTTGATATAGACGGACGGGGAAACCCTGCGACAATTCGTCCAGAGGTTCATCCAGGTCCGGAACTCGATCCCGAACATATCGGACGAAGCTGTCGTCCGAGCTTTCAAGTTCGGGGTACGGGACGTGCGCTTCACGCAGGACCTGGAGATCCACCCGGATCTAACGGCGAACGAGCTCTTCCGAATGGCCGATCGATACGCCAACGCAGATGAAGCCGTCCAATGGAAGAAAATGCTGGATGAAGGGAAGCTGCCGCCTCAGCCTGGCCTAGAGACCTCGGCTAGCAAAAAGGCTCAGTGCAGAGACAAGAAGATCAAGAAGAAGAAGAAAAAGCAACCTCGCCACCATGGTAGCCGGTGGAACAACAACCCCGAGCAACCCAGCGCCGGGGGTTTAACGCTCGGGGAAGAGGACAACCACACAGGCCTCGAGAACGAGGCGACCAAGCGGACCGACGGGGCGACCTCTACTGTCCGCTTCACCAGGCGCACGGGCACGACCTACGGAATTGCCGAACGTGGACCTACCGCCTGGAGCAGTTTTACAGCGGCAGGGGTCCCATGCCGACGCTTCCAGAGCAGGGTGAAAATGGTAAAGGAAAACAGCCCGCCGAGGAAAGTGAGGATGACATGGAATACCAAGAACCAAAGAATCACATAGCGGTCATCTTCGGAGGCTCCTCCGCCTACAAGTCCCGCCGGGACTTAAAGGACGCCGCAAGAGAAGTGCACCATGTTACCCAGGGAAACCTCCGGTGCAGCAGCTGAAATGGTCTGAGGTATCCCTCACCTTCTCCAAGGGCGATTGTCCCCTTGGGATGACCAAACCCCAGAGGCTTCCGATGGTCGTGAACCCCACCATCAGCAATACCATCGTCGGTCGGGTCCTCATAGACTCCGGGAGCTCTTTGGACCTTATTTCGGCCAAGGTTTTGGATGAGATGCAGATTCCTCATTCCAAAATCAAGAGTGTAGCCGTGCCCTTCTTCGGGATAGTCCCGGGCACCTCGATCAAACCTCTGGGGCAGGTCGTCCTGCCCGTGAGTTTCGGCGGCCCAAGTAACTTCAGAACGGAGCTAATCACCTTCGAGGTGGTAGACTTCGAGTCGGCCTACAACGCCATCCTCGGCAGGCCGGCCTTGGCCAAGTTCATGGCCGCCTCGCATCACGCGTATCAGTGCCTGAAGATTCCCGGACCAAACGGAGTCATAACCATCAAAGGGAACCACAAGTCCGCACTCAATTGCGACGAAAGAGCGCTGGATATGGTCGGTCAGTTACCCACTCGCGTACGACCAAGAGCCGAAGCATTCTCGGCCTAAACTTGCCCTCCAGCCTGGAGGAGAGACCAAGGCTGTTCCGCTCAACGAGTCGGAACCGGCCAAGGTCGTTCATTTGGGATCTTCTTTAGATCCCAAATAGGAACTCGAGCTCGTCACCTTCCTCCGGGCAAGGTCGGATGTGTTCGCTTGGGAACCATCCGACATGCCCGGGGTCCCAAGGGAGGTGGTCGAGCACAAAGAAGCGGTTCAGCGACAAAACTAGTGAGACAGAAACTTAGATGCTTTTCCCCGGAAAAACAGGCAATCATCCGGGAGGAACTCGACAAACTCCTAAAAGCTGGCTTCATCAGAGAAATCGAGCACTCCGAGTGGCTGGCCAATCCAGTTCTGGTCAGGAAGAAAGGAGGCAAGTGGCGCATGTGCGTCGATCACACGGGTTTGAACGCAGCATGCCCAAAAGACAACTATCCGTTACCTCGCATAGACCAATTGGTGGGCCAGCGGCGAGTCACGAGACCATGAGCTTTCTAGACGCCTATTCAGGCTATCATCGAGATCGACCTATCGCGAAGACGAGGAAAAGACTTCCTTCATCACCCCATTCGGTACCTTACGCTGCTCGACCATGTCTTTCGGTGCGAGAAATGCGGAGCAACCTTTCAGCGCCTCATGCGAAAACTTTCACAGACCAAGTAGGTCGAAATTTGGAGGTCTATGTCGGCGACATAGTTGTCAAAAGCAAGAGTACTTGGTCACGTTCTCGACTTGGAAGAAACTTTCTGTAACCTCAATAAGCATCGAATAAAGCTAAATCCAGAAAAATGCGTGTTCGGCGTAAAGGCTGGCAAGGTGCTCGGCTACATGGTCGGGCCACATGGCGTTGGGGCAAACCCGGAGAAAATTGAAGCCATTGAGAACATGAGGTCGCCCACGTGCGTAAAGGAAGTACAAGCTCTGACCGGAAGAATGGCCGCCTTAAGCCGGTTCATCTCATTTGGGGAAGCGAGGGCTACCTTTCTTTAAAGCCCTCCGCAAGCATGATGGCTTCACGTGGACGGAGGAAGCTGATCGCTCGTTCAAAGAGCTAAAACAGTACATCTCCAAGCCGCCCGTCCTCGTCACACCCACAGCGGGGGAAGAATTGCTACTATACCTGGCGGCAACCCCGCAAGCGGTGAGCTCGGTGTTAGCGGTAGAGAGAGATGGTACCCAGCGACCTATCTATTACGCCGAAGTACTTCATGGACCAAAGGAGCGTTACCCGAGGTCCGAAACCATCGTACTCGTCGATGGCCTCCAGGAAGTTGCGTCACTACTTTCAAGCACACAAGATCGTGGTGCCGACCGGCTTCCCGCTCAGGGAAATCCTGAAAAATCAGGACGCCAGTGGTCGCATAGCCAAGTGGGCAATGGAGCTCGCCGAGTTCGAGCTGGTGTTCTCAGCCCGCACGGCGATAAAATCACAAGTCTTGGCTGATTTCGTGGCAGAATGGTCGGCTCCGGCACCACCAGCCAGCGGGACCAATGATTCGAGGGAAAACTCCTGGACCTTGTATTTTGATGGATCCCGAGCATACGAGCGCTCGGGGGCTGGCGTCGTCTTGGTCTCCCCGGATGGAGAGCAACTTCAGTACGCCATCCAACTACATTTCGCCGCGACTAACAACGCGGCGGAGTACGAAGGCCTTTTGGCCGGACTTCGGGCATGTAAATCGCTAGGAGTCCAACGGCTCACTGTGAAGGGCGATTCACAGTTGGTCGTGAACCAGGTCAACAAGGAGTATCAGTGTTCCGATACCTCAATGGCGCTGTACCTGGCCGAAGTAAGGAAGATGGAGAAATACTTCAAGAATTTCGAAGTAATCTACATCCCCAGGAAGGATAATTCCCTGGCTGACCAAATGTCTAAGGTCGGTTCCTCTCAAACCACCGCTCCGGCGGGGGTGCTTGTCGAGCACCTACATAAGCCCTCCATTCCCTCTGAAGAGGAGGCACCAGAGACCGGCGGTAGGGTCTCCTTCCTCGAGCAAAGTGCGAATTGGATGACGCCATTCATCCAATACCTTGCGCATGGGACATTGCCCGAGGAAGAAGCCGAGCGTTCCCGGCTAACAAGGCGATCTTCTCAGTACAGACTGATCGAAGACGACCTATACCGGAAAGGCGCATTAGGAATCCTTTCCAGATGCGTCTCTCAGGAGGAAGGCCAGTACCTTCTTCGTGATATCCATGAAGGGATGTGCGGAGCTCACTCGTCTTTCAGAACGCTTGTGAGCAAGGCCTTCCGACTAGGGTACTACTGGCCCACGGCCTTGGCGGACGCACGGTCAGTCGTAATGACCTGCCGAGCATGCCAGTTTCATGCTCGAAAAGCCCGTCAACCAGCATATGCCCTGCAAACCATACCACTCTCGTGGCCGTTCTCGACCTGGGGGCTCGATGTCCTTGGACCCTTCCCCCGAGGTCAGAAAGGCTGCAAGTACTTGCTCGTGGCCATCGACACTTTCACTAAGTGGATAGAGGCCGAGCCCGTCTCAACCATCTCGGCCCAGGCGGCCAAGAGGTTCCTCCGTAGCAATGTGATAACTCGGTTCGGGATACCCAGCCGTCTCATCACAGATAATGGGACCCAATTCACCAGTGAACTATTCCAAAGTTACTGCGAAGAGGTCGGGACCAAGGTCTGCTTCGCCTCTGTGGCGCATCCACAGAGCAACGGAGCAGCCGAACGAGCAAATGGGCAGCTAGTCCAGGGCATAAAAAAGAGGGTCTTCAAGACCCTCAACCAGCACAAGCAGCAGTGGGTGGATGAGCTTCCCGCCGTTCTTTGGTCTGTCCGCACCACGACAAGTCGAGCCACGCAGTAAACGCCTTTCCAACTCGTCTACGGTGCGGAGGCCATTCTGCCTGCCGAAATCGTGCTGGGTTCCCCAAGGGTGCAACTGATCGATTCCATCGATCAAGAGGTTGAGCGCCTCGTCGACCTGGACCTCGTCGAAGCGACACGCGAACGGGCGTTGCTCCGGTCTGCGGTTTACCTACAGGCTCTTCGTAGGCATGCAGCCAAGACAGTCCGACCTAGGGTCCTACAAGTCGGCGACATGGTCTTACGAAGAGTTCAAGACCTGTCGAAGGCCAACAAGCTGACCCCAAGGTGGGAGGGACCCTACACGGTCGTGTCTACAGCACGCCCGGGGGCTGTTCGCCTCGCGATGCCAGATGGTCGGGAGCTCACCAGCACCTGGAACATCGATCAACTGCGAAAATTCTACGTTTAGACGAGTACTCCTATCTCGCGCCCCTTGCGTTCTTTCCAATAAAACATTTCCCCTCTTTCTCGTGTTTCGTCCTCGCTTTGTCGAACGAGCATCGTCGTCTACCAGCACTGCAGACGAGCTTATCCGACAAGTATGTGCGCACCATTTCCCTTGGCCCCCGGCCGGATGCTCGCCCAATCGTTCACTTTCCACAGTAGCTCTTCACTGTATGCGTGGTCGGGCGCGAGCATCCACTCTAAGCCCGGTTCAGTGACCACTCGGGTATGGCGGCTCTACGTATTGTTGGTTTAAAGCTCGTCTACTCTGTGCTCACATTTTTCTCGACACTACCGACCTATTTAAATCATTCAAAAAAAAATCGTCACGACCAAAGCGACCCTTCCAAGGATCCTTTGCTCGTATCTATGCTATATGTCTATGCTATATGCTCTTATGCAAGAACTTGCTTTCTTTTTCTGCAGAACCGGGATCATATAGGCATATGTTGAAGGCGAACTTGAGAAAAACAGGCAAGAACCAAACACCTGCGAGTTTGCTCATTTAACCCGAAAGGTTGTTTTCTTTTTTACAGGATTTACGCGAGCTAAAAATAAAAGAAGAGCTAAGTCCTACGCTCGACCTGAAGGGCAGCAAGTTCCTCCTTAAGGGAGTCGACCTCTGCCTCCAGGTCCAAAACTTTCCGCCGAGCAGCACGACCTTCAGCCGCGCTGTCCCGAAGGCGCTGCACCTCCTTGAGCTGGGCCTCTTCACGCTCCCGAGCTCGTTGGAGTTCGGCGCGCAGGTCGGGGACCTCCTGTCGCAACTTCCCCAGCTCCTCTTCGAGGTCGGCACACTTCTGTTCCGAAGTGTTCTTCGCCGTCTCGCTCTCAAAGAGCTGGTCCCGAAGCCCGACGATGAGGCTCTTCGCCGACTCCAGCTCCTTCAGGTCGGCCTTGCGCACCTCGGAGACCCGACGCTCAAGATCGGCGATCTTGGCGTCTTGCTCGCGATGGTACGCTCAGAACTCCTCTGCTGGAACTGCGGAGGAATCGATGTCCTCCATAGCCTTCGCAGCAAACTTGGAGCAAAGGGGAACGAAAGTCAAGAAGAACCCCTTGAAGATTGCTCGACTCACGTAAAAAGTTGAGAGCAAAACGCTTACCAGAAGAGCCCGGCTGACCAGCTTATCTTGAAGCCGCTGGCGGTCGGTGGCGCCAGCTCGGAAAAAGGGATTAACCCACGCAGGGCCATCCTGATCCCGAGCTAGAGCATCACGATCTTGCCCCTCCTGGGCACCCGGTGCTCCCAGGAGAGGAGCGGCGTTCCTTCGACCAACCCGGGGCGCCACGAGGTTGGTCTTCTGCCGCCAAACAGCGACTCGTGGCCGCCTTCCTCCTGCCCGGCCGCTGCGCTTGGGGACTGGACGCCGACCGCCGCTTCCGCCCCTTGCACCTCCGCGACCGGAAGCAATGGGGGCTCCACGCTCGGAGGCGATTGGTCGAGGACGACCACCTCCGGCCCGTGATCCACGGCTGGGAGCAGCTGGTCATCAACGGCCACCTCCTCTTCGTGGTCCGCAGACGGAGGCAGCTGGTCGAGCTCGGCGATCACTTCCGCGGCTGGAAGTGGCTGGGCGATCACGACCGCATCTTCCCCTTGGTCCGCAGTTGGAGGTGGCTGGCTGGCAGTAACCGGCTCCTCCTCTTGGCTCGCGGCCAAGGGCGGTGGGTCGAAAGCCACCACCGCTTGACCACCAGAGCCCGTCGCCTGGGGCTCGCTCGCGCTTACCCCTTCGCAAGGGACCAAGGCCAAGGCTTCTTGGTCCTCAGCCCCCTGCGGCTCCTGCACCTCCGCGGCTGGAATAGGTTCCACATCCACGGGTCCCGCCGAGGGAAGCTCGGGCTCCACTGAGTCCGCAGCTGGCGCCGGCTCCTCCCCCGCCTTGGCCATCACTTGGTCGACGACGCGGTCGAGCTCGGCGTCAACTGCAGAATCGATAATCTCCTCAGCCATCTGACGGAAGTCCAAAAGCAACATCCGAGCTATCACGCCCACGCCAAACAGGGTGGGGTTAGCCCGAAGAAAATCGCAAGACAAGAACAAAACAAGAGAATGAGGTAGAAGCTTACCTTCTGCTCGACGAGCAGCGCCATCCTCCTCGGCCTCCTCGCCTCGGGCCATGGGCGACCTGCCCGCGGCGGCCTCGTAGGCCTCGACCACGACCACGACGCGCTCCTCCGCGGCGTCGCTGGCACGTGCCATCGCCGGGTCGACGTCGTCCATGTCAACCTCTTCCAGCACCGAGGTTGCTTGAGAGGTCGACCTCCTGCTCCTTCTGACCAGAGCATAGGTGGCCTCCTCTTCTTCCTCCTCCTCGGGGGCATCGACCACCCGAATAAGCTGGTCCTGGAGGGCCTTGATCTGCCTCTCCAGCCGCTCCTTGGTCGGGAGGGACCTGGCCTCCTCCTCGGCTTTCCTCGCCTGCTCGGCGAGCTGTTCCAGACGGCCCATCAGCTCCGGCCTCCTCCGTTTGAAGTCATCATACCAGATTCGGAGTTCGCTTACCTCCTGGCGATCGGCGTACTCAAGGTGCGGCGTGGTGGTCCTGGTCAAAGCTCGGCGCTTTGACCGCCTGGCGCGGGGAGGCGAGGCGGATGCCTGGCGGCCTCGACCCGCCGACCTCTAGCGGGAGCCCCTGGCCGGGGTGCTGGCTTGCGGCAGCGCTGCAGCGCTCGACACGGCAAGGTCAAGGGCGACCTTCTCCTGCAAACAGAAATCGGGAGAAATAAGCTCGGAAAACATGCCCGCGGGCAGAAGCAGGAAGATGTACTAACCGCGTCACCGCGGTCAAAAACGTTCTTGGGGATCTGACGATTGGGCGTCAGCTCCTTCTCCTTCGGTGCACCGAACATCTCGGCGACCCTCTCGTCAACCCAGTCCGTCCTCGGAGCTGCGTCACCACCGAAGATTAAAACAATATATATATAGCACCGATCACCAGAAAGCAGCGATGCTCGGGAAAGAGGTCCAGGAACATACCTGCGTTGTCCTCACGGGTGAAGTCATGCCACCCGGTCGCCTCGAAGAAGGGGTGCTCGCGGCGCCTCAGGGGGGATACCCGGTTGAAGGTAAAGTCCCGGGCGATATCTCGACCAGTGAGCCCCATCTGGGCGAGCTCACTGATCATCCTGAGCACCCGCTCTTCCTCAGGTTGCAGGCAAGTGGCGCCCGTCTCGATGGCGGAGCGTCCTCCCCAGTGTAGACCAACTGGGACCCCTCCGCCTTCTTCTGGTAGAACCAGAGGTCGGCCCAACCCGACACCGAGTCCTTCAAAGCAACAAGAGGGTACTCGTATGGTCGGTTGGGTCGGAGGCGAAGATAAACGCATAGCCGTGAGCCATCGGCCGGTGCGGAAGGGGAGTAGAAGTGAAAGAAAAGGCTAGCCGTGGGCACTACACCCACGTCGCCTCACAAAGATGGGAGAAGATTGCGAGAGAAAGGATAGAGTTGGGGTGGAGATGAGAGATCTCGCACCCACGAAGGCAAGCACGGAGGCGAGGAAGTCGCTCTCGCAGGCGAGCCCGTTGATGACGTACAACTCACGAGAGACGATCTCCGTCTCAGCGATCTGCGCCCGCGCGTCGCCCCCGGGCACTCGACCCGAGCCTGGGTCGACGTACCCCTCATCCGTGAGCACCTGGAGCCTCCTTCGGGTCATCTGGCTGACCTTGAAACGCGCCATGGCCAAAGAAGGAAGGGGAGCGAAAAAGGTTCTTGGGCGCTAGGGCTCTTGGAAGATTTTTTGGCCGAAGACGAGCAAGGAGACACGTTGTAACTCCGACCTCTCCCGGTGGAAAGGGTTAAAAAGACAGTGAAAGGACGGGATAAAAATCGCCGCCTATCACGTAGCGACACCTGGCCAGAGAAAGCGCCGCTTTCCAAGAAACTGTCGTACCGTTGCAGGAAGGCTTCTCTGAGAAGGAACCGCAGAACAACCAAACGACGCGCCCACGCGGAGTAAGCACGCGGCGGGTAAAGAAGCTCGTCTCCCGACGTAAAATGGTCGTAAGCCACGGCCAGAAGAAATTCAATCCCCCCTCAAGTCTTCTTAGGCTCAAGGGGAAGCCCGAGGGTTCCCCGCTTGAACCTCGGGGGCTAGCTGTCGGGGATTGGCTATCTGGCAAAAGACCACGGTACCCCCGTGAAAAGCTAAACCCGCCGACCAAGCAATACTAGAAGACAGGATGCTCGGGAGAATGAAACGAGCATCCCTCCTTCTCCTCCGAGCATACGCGTCTGCACCTTTACTCGCAGAAGCACCAAACACGCCCCCCCCCACGAGCAAGCATGCTCGTAGAGGCCACGACCTACTCGGGTGTTTGGTCGGGGGGCCCGGCGAACGCTACGAAGAAGGAAGGAGCCAACCAATCAGCCGAAGATCAAGGGAGATCATACCCGAAATTCAAAACAGCGCGCGAATCAAGGACGGCGGGTCACGGATATGGATACATAGCGTGATCCCAGGAGGTAGTTGCCTTTTTTGGGTACCTATAGTCGTATTATTTAAACCCCCCCTGAAGATTTGTAGGGGGGGAAGAAAGAAAGAGATAGAACAGAATACACTGGAGTAGGGCTGTTATCCCGGCAGAGGGAGGCCCGAACCAGGATAAACACCGTGTCCCCCCTTTTCTTCTTCTCCCGACCTCGCATCGCTCGAACGACCTCTTCGATCCGTACGACGGGGCTCTGTTGATCCCCCATTCAACAAGTAAGCTCGACGGGAGCCGTTCTCCAATCGTCGACAAAAATTAATTAGCCCAAAAGCCGATTAAAATGACTATGAACATCAAGTCCAATTCAGCTATTCAAGTCGATTTAGAAAACTGTAACCAATAAATCTAATCAACATGATGGAGTTGATTAGATGGGGATAAAGGTAGCTTTTTTCCGAAAAGGCGATGCGCAGCAAGATCGGAGAAGAAGCTGAAAGATCGAGATTGATGCTTTCTCCAACAACAAGCCCCAAGAACCAAGTCAAGCAATGAACTTTCAAGAATTAAGAGCAACTATCTTAAAGACAGCAGCACATCCCCATAATAAAATTATCATAAATAAAAATTCAAGGCTCAAATTGTCATGGGGATTTTTCTTGTGGTACTACTGGTTGTTGAGAGTCCACCAAAAAAGAAATCAATTCAAAATCACCTTTACAAAAAGAGACAGATAAATAAGACAATATCTATTGTTTCTAAAAAGCAAAAGTGAATTTTCAGCACAAAAGAAACTCAGTCAAAAGGTGATCTCTCCAAATCTGTGACTCATTTGAATGTCAATTTTTTATCTGATGAGATAATAGAGTCAAAAAGCTACCCACCAAAAATCAAATCCAGATCAATCATATTAAAATTATGAGATAAATAACAAGCTTTGCCACACAAAGAGCTCAAACAAAAAATTTGGGGTTCGGTAAAAACCTCATAGCTCCAAAACTATAATTCATATGAACTTCCTGCTTGGAGACATGATAGGTATGAAAGTCATGCAACTTTTACAATAAGAATCACCCCAATATCAGATAATATGAATTTTCTATAAAATAAACATAAACTACTGGACAAAAAACAGAGATAACACAAAAAGGTTGTGTAGAAACCTCAAACACGATCTACAGAAGAAATCTTCATGGAAGAGCCAAAAGATCGGTTTATCACAAAGATGAAGTCATGTTTTCCTAGAGGATTGGGATTTGATCTAAGAGAAGATTCATCCAATCAATCACTCATCTTTGGCAAGAACAAGCACAAGCAAGTAGAAGGAGGGGAGGCAAATCCAACTTGCATAAATTAAATTGCGAGAATGTAAATGTGGAATTTAAATACTAAAATTAAATGGCATAAAATTTAATTCGCATTGCTTGGAGAAGAGAAATTCAAAAGCCTCACAACCAGGCGGGCAAAGCTTTTATCAAAGCGACACAAGAATTCCTCTTACAAGCTTGGGGGAGAGCACACCCCTCCCCTCTATTTATATTCCAAGAGTCATCCTCCACCCTCGGATGGATTGCTTCAATCCTAAGCTAACCTCCAAGAGCCAGGATTTGATCCCACACACTTATCTATTGGGCTAACCCAAAACCCACTAACAACCGAGTTTTATCCACTAGCTAACTTGATCGCTACTCTATCTCTTAAAACTCATAACCCAATGGGTTTCTTGACCCGGTATCTTCAATCCAGCATCCACAAAGTTCCCTTGACTTTTTGTCTTGCACCCACTTCATCTTCGACCATCTTTCGGCGATCACTAGCCTTTCAGACCTCCGGTGCACCTCGCCTAGTCCCGGCCATCCTTCGCCTCACCATGACCTTGGAACGAAGCCTTGCAACCAACAAAGACAAAGAACCACCTCACATAGCATTGTTCAACAATAATATGCAATAATCATTCAATCACTCACAACTAATCATGTCTCATTCATCATGTCGGTAGTACCACCAGCCATAGGTCAGTAGTACCGCAAGAAACTGACACAAATCAAATTGCTTACTTTTGAATTCCAATTTAAATCAAACTCAAACCTAAGTACACCTTGCTCAAATAAAGTCAAATACTCATTACAAACATAGATGGACCTCCACATGGCCTTCAGAAGCAAACCTGGTTTGGCGTAATTTGGCGATGACCAGCGATCGGCGATATGCAACTTTATTGATCAAGAACAAATTACAAAGGAACTATTACAAGACTTAAAATCTACTCCTAGTCGATTGGAAAAGTAAAGACAATGTGTGATGTTTTTTCCGTTGGTCCTTCTCAATGCCGCCCATCGCCCTCTTTTATAGTGCTTGACCCGATCATTTCCTTCCCGGTCTCCAATCTCCTTATCCGTATAAGCGCCAAATCTTACCACAATCAAAACATGTTTCGGTCTATGATTGTTTGATATCACCGCATCAGTTCATAATTCCTAATCCAACACTTTCCACAATAAACTATCCATGATTAGACCGATTCTTACCAAATCTGCTTCATGCTGAATTCTGGTGTCAACGGTTCCCAACGAACAACCAAAGTCGATCACGTCGATCAAGAAGGAGAGCAGCAACTCAACCTCAACCTACATGAAGAGTGGCGCGACAAGGCTCTACTCCGGTCCGTGGCATATCAATAGTCATTATGGAAATATCACAGCAAAAGGATAAATCCTTGATCATTACAAATTGGAGACTTAGTGTGAAATCATGTGATGAAAAACTGGCATAGTATTGATTTTGGTATTGCAAAGTGGTTGTGCTCATGGCATATGTGGTGCATGTGCATGTGTTGTTTCATATGATTATTTGATATGCTTGTGATAGCATGGTAATTGTTTTGCTTGATGCAATGCGCTCATGTGAGTGGTTGCATGGACTAACGTTGAGTCAAGTCGTGGACTTGTACTCGTAGACGGTTTCATGTTTGTTCATCTGCAGGTGTTGCTTGAGGTCGAACGTGATCGATGACGGGATCGGAACTAGGTTTATGGAGGAACTGAGGTTCAGAACTAGGTTCAAGGAGGAATTGGGGTCCTAGTTGTCAAGGATGTCATGCGAGATGTTCGGACTAGAAAACAATGCACGTGAAGTCGAGAGTGAGTCACGTGGTAGTAGCAGGTGGGCCTGTAGGCCCCCGGATCGGCTATCCAGAGTCCTCTGTGTATTTCTGTACTAGTCCCAGATCAGTAGCTAGTACACACAGTCAAAAGTGATGAATCAACAACCATCTCACGAGTACAAATAACTAAATAAGAATAATACCAAATAAAAGCAAAGACCTTATGGTCAAGGTTTACCATTACGGCCTGAACAGGCAGAACAACTTGAACCATTGCAGCGGAAGACGAAAACACCAAGCGACCCATCCAAATGCCCACAGGCAATCGAGTGGGGAGCACGCCCTAGTCGTTGGAAATCTTGAACAGCTTCTTTCACTTCTGAGATAGGACTAGAATGTAGCACGTGAGTACATAAAGTACTCAGCAAGTCTGGGAAATTATGCATAATGTAGGCTATCCAAGAATGGCTTAATATGGTTCTTTTGCACAAAGCCAAGTTTCAACAAAACATACTTGATAATAATTTTCACAAAGCATAATTGAGCAATTCTTTTTAATAATTGAATTATGTAATATTGTAGTGAAGGTTCTAACCACCACTCACTAATATACAGGCTCTATCCGCCACATCCCAACAAAATCAGGGTTCCATCCAATCACATGGCTCTGTCCGCCATGGTTCACAAAATCACGTTCCTTCCACCTACCTGGCTTTAGCCGCCAGAAGCACACCCGAGAGTTCTAACCGCTCCCGGATCCCAAAACGAAACATTGTTTAGTTTGAAACCAAAAACCAAAGTCTACCAGTATGAAAGCATTCAGCAAGCTTTGCCTTTGACCGTAGGCACGGCTATTCGAATAGTTTTAACTCTGCAGAGGTGTACAACTTTACCCACAAGACATGATATTCCCTTGATGCCATGCAATTAGCACACTTCCTTGGGTGTGCCGGCAGGGATATCATGACAAGGCCTTTACAATGTATACGCCTAACCCGACCCACCCGCTGAGGTTTCACCGCTGTTAGGGTTCTTTCCACCCAGTACAGAAGCCCCCTCTTGCGCCGTGTGAGGAAAACAACAACAACAACAACAATGCCTCTTTCCGGCTCTCACACAACCACCGAGTGGTGAGTCTAAGTTAGGTTTCTACAAATTATTCAGCCAGGTCGTGCCCACTTTGACATGTGGTTGTACGGTAATGCTTAGAATGGAGACAGTCATAAGCGTCGGTCCTTAATTGACTTGGGGCGGTAC
This sequence comes from Rhipidocladum racemiflorum, assembly GCA_036346355.1. NCBI lineage: Eukaryota > Viridiplantae > Streptophyta > Magnoliopsida > Poales > Poaceae > Rhipidocladum > Rhipidocladum racemiflorum. The sequence goes on along the minus strand of CM070592.1, from coordinate 1,477,600 downwards.
TTGCACAAAAGAACCAAGGCTTGGTCCGCTTCCACCCGACATTCCATGCCGCCCAAGTCGAAATCATTTTTCATTTTATTTTTATTTTGTAAACCATTGGCAATACTCCTTGCCTATAACTTCCAATACAAGTTTTTAAGAGATAATTGAAAGTCCCACCCATAGGTGAATATTGACCGATGGCGAGGCTAAGCATTTCTACCGTACTATTCTATTCCACCAATAGTTTATTTTATAAAATACAAAACTCAGTGTTTGATAAAAATTATGATAATCAGTTCTATCATCTCCAAAATTCATGAGACCACCAAGATTCCCCATTATTATCATGGCACTATATAATCCAATCCAATTTAGTACTCCAACAAGTAAAATCTATACCATGTGCCATCATAACTCCAATATCATGCTAAGCTACTAACATCATTGTATATGAAACAATCTCCTCAAAATATAAGTCTTCTTAGGGGTTACCCATCATCTATACATCGCTAAATCTTGTAATCTACTTGATCCACCGAGAATAATTCATAATCTCATCCCCGAGCATATTTCATGAAAGATTCTACAAATTCAAGATTTCATGGATTCATTGCCTATAGCTGTTTCCCTAAACAATGACACCAAGTTGGCTAAACAAACCACATACAATCCTCATTATTCATAATCCCACCTAGATGGTTATCGCAACACCATACTTCACAAAATCATCTACTAAACCACCGAGTATGATTCTCAATATTATTCACTGAATCCATTGAGTATATTTGGTCATATCATTGACTGAATCATCGAGAATACTTCACGATATCGACTCTAATCATTTAGGCTACAATCCACCGATAGCACTTCATAACGTCATGTATTTAATCCTTCACATTATCACCTCTAAATCATCTACTTTAATCCACCAAGAATACGTAATATTATCATTCAATAAACCACCAAACATTCTGGATCATTCACAATCTCCATAAATGATTATCATATAATATTCTTTTTTTTAAAATCCACCAAAATATAATTCACCACTTATTCTATTTGATCCACAAGTATGCCTCCCAATATTATTTATTTAACTTTACCGACCATTATTCTTCATATCATACCTCTTCCCACTCTTCCCCAGTTCATACTAATCATACTGCGATTCGCTACCACACTCCAACTCCGCAATATTGAAACTACCACCATTCCCAGGTTACTTTCATAACGACTATTACCACATCATCACTAATAATCATCTAACTCCAATTTGCATTCCATCCCATTTGATTTATCTAAAATGTCTGTCAAATAGTCTTTTCCCTTAATTAAAGAATACCTTTCCAAAAACATTTATATTGGTGGAGTACTTATACTAGGGCGACAAAGGGTCAGGGATAACAATATCAAGGAGGTATGGACAACAGGTATAACTAATAGTCTAACGTTAAAATCATCCTTTTAGGTAAATAGCAATGCAGTTTATAAAACATTGGAAAGCATTTATAAATCATGGGATCAACGTGCGTCAAGGAGACTTGCCTCGGTCACAGCAAGAATGTTGAACACTTGAAGTCCGGCGGCGGGATCGGCGGTCGCGTCGGGGTCCCCGGCTACGCGCAAATCGAGGCAATAAATAAATAAAAGAAAATAAATAAAATCCAAAAATTACAAAAGTAGTACTGGCAGGTAGATATTGATTTTAGATGAATTTATAAACTTGAACGGAGTCAATCGGAGTTCGGACGCAAAAGTTATAAGCGTTCGAAGTTGGAAAATGATAGAAAATCAAGAAAAAGAGAAAAGTTACTAATTGCAGAGCCCTCTTTTGCTTCTAAAAAAATGGATTTTTGTCCCATTTTTGCATGGATTTGGATCAAATAAAATCATGGATTCTCTAGATAACATCCTTAGGGACTCATAAGAGGAAGGAATTGAGTTGGTTCTCACCGGAGATGATGAATTTCACGATGAACGGAGCTCCGGCCGAACGAACAAAAACTCGAAATTCGTCGCCAACTCTTGATCAAACCTAAAATTGATGATTGGATTAGACTCTAGACTTATCCACGGTCACAAGGAAACAAGCGGCACGAAGAATGACTCACCGGAGAAGAATCTACAAGCATGAACTTGAAGAACACCGAAAAAGTATGACACACCGTCGGTTTTCTTGATCTCACGGGCAAATACGTGGAGTAGAGGGAAAGGGGAGCACACTCCCGGAACCGGGATACTTATACGAAGAGGATGGAGGTGGTGGTGCGGCGTTTGGAGGTGTAACGCCCGAGTTAATGGCATTTTAATGCTTTTTGGTTTTTTTTGAATGGAGCCGTTTCCGGCGGGATTGATGGCGCACCGAGGTGCGGAATTGGAAGAGCTCGCCGTTGCGAATCCAACGCAACCGACCGTTCGTGTTTTGGAGTTAATTTGGTGGAGTTATGAGCATTGGAAGATTGCCCTAGCCATTATTGCACTTGAGAGCTCTCTGTTACGTTGAGTTGGCTAGAGGTTGAAGAAAGGTGACTATTCACTTGACACGTGGCAAGCCTCCATTGGTCCTCCTTTACGTAAACAAGTCGCCCTAGAGAAAAATAAAGAAAAATGGCCTAAAAATTCCGGAAAAATTCCTAGAACCATTTTAGATTATTTGGGACCCAATAAAATTGGTTCCGCGGAATTTGGACGATTTTTGTGGAATTGAATATTCGGGCGCGGATCGCAGGCATTAAACAAAAGCCGTGCGAGATAAAATAGGAATAGAGGTCCAAAAATCCGGGGATTCATTCCTAAAATCATTTTGGAATATTTGGAACATTTTAGAAGTGGTTTCGAGATTTTTGGAACATTTTTGGATTCTGGTGAAATTTCGGGTACCGGCGGGAACTGGAAAATCGATTTTTCGACCGGAGGGGAATTAAATCCCGATTTTGGAGGGGAACGGATGCCAGGTTAATATAAACACCAAACAAACTCTAACTTTTGAATTTAATTTATTTAAATTAGGTTTTCTCCGGAAAGCGAAAACTAGGGCGTTACAGGGCCGTACACGTGTAAATATAAGTTTTGAATTGTTGTGTGTATATATTGGGCCATGTATAATTGGACCAGGTAGATATGCATACATGTATTTGAGTACAGCTTATTAGGATTTGTTTAGTATAAATAGGAGGGGCTGTCTCCTGGTTTTTTTTAAACCGTAAAGCCGCACAAAAAATGTAGAAAACAAGAAAAAAGTGCTCCCGTGCTGTTGGCGGCTTGATGCGTGCGTGTGACTGGGAGTTCGCGGCAAGGAGGCGGCAGCCCAAATAGCCAGACTACAGTGGGCGGCACGGTCGGGACTCGGGAGACAAAAATATAGCTGCTTCGTACTCCATCCGGCGATCGATCACATGGTGCTTTCCGTAGGTTCATAAAAAGCTTCGATGCAAGGATAATTTGGACTTAGGCAAGGCACACACCACGTGCTGGACTTCAGCATGGGCAACTAGCGTCGCGCATGTGCACCCGTGACCAGATGTTTAAGGAGTTCTTGAATTTGTACAGTTGAGCAACTCGATCATCATCTAGCTAGCAGCACAGAAATTGGTAATTTTATTCCTCTTTTTATTCATCGTTTGCATGCCTATTTTAGTTCTAGATTGATTCATTATTTTATCATGATAATTTTGATTTGATCCATTCAAAACTTTCCTAGGGCATCAAGTTATTGATCTAAAAAGTTTGAATGGTTAATTCCTCATAGATCTTGATTAATTTCGTAATTAGGGTTAGATCAATTTTCGTCAATATCTGATATAGTCATCTTGCAAAAATCATAACTTTTGATTCATAGATCCAATTGCACTGATTCTTCTTGGGTTAGTTGAAAAATTGAATCTAGTTTCTATAGTTAAAATTTCACATTAATCCGACGGTTGGATCTTCGAGAATTACTATTTTAGTGAACATATGTTAGTCTGTTTTTATTGAAACTGAGGCAGTTTTTTATAATTTGTTCAGAGGTGTTTTGAGAATTAATAAAAAATTATTTTAGCTTCCGTGCAATCATTCACCCCCCTTTGATCTCCAGACGAAGTGATTTACCTCGGCATAAGCTTGGAGGATATTCTCTTTCAAGGTACATGAGGGCGACGCGGGTATCCGGAGTCCTCAAAGGCTCACGAATACCTTATGTAGGATCGATATAGACTAATATAGCAATCAGAGGGGGCGCGAATAAGTGCACAGAAGCTAAAACAAATTTTTATTGATTCTCAAAACACCCCTAAACACATTATAAAAAACTGCTTTGGTTTCAACAAAAATAAACTGACATACGTTTACTAATTGTGTGTTTGGTTGGAGATAGGTGGAATGGAATGGTTCTATCCCAGATTTCAGGATGGAATGGCTTCATCCCAGATTTCAGGGATGGAATGGTTCCATCCCAAATTCTCAAACAGGGCCCACTGTCACTCTCACATTCCAAGTGGGATGGCTGCGTTCCAGAAAATTTGTAGAACCTGGCCGTCCCGAATCTAGAGAGAATATTCTCTTTTCTGGAACCAAATCATCCTCAGCTCTCCAACCAAACACTAGACTTGGTGGAATGGGATGGTTCCATTCCACTCCATCCCACTAACCAAACACACAATAAAACATTAATTACGGAAGATCCAACCGTTAGATTGACGTGATATTTGAACTGTAAAACTTAGATTCAATTTTGAAACTAACCCAATAAGAATCATCTCAATCGGATTTGCGGATCTAAAGTTATGATTTTCGCAAGCTGACTGTATTAAATAATGACGGAAATTTATCTAACCCTAGTTACAAAATTAATCAAACTTTTTAGACCAACAACTTGATGCCTTAGAAAAGTTTTGATTAGATCAAGCTAAAATTATAACGTAGAACTATGAATCAATCTAGAACCAAAATAAGCAAAAAACGAAAGCCAAAAGTAAAATGAAATCCTGTATCATCAAATTACTGTTCATGAGCAACACTGTAGTAGCACTGTAGCAATTCGTGGAACACTGTAGCACCGAGAAAGCTCCTTCTGTCGCCGTTTTTCTTTTTCTTTTTTGCTTGGCCAGCTGCCGCCGAAACTCTTTGCGCACAGCTCCTTCCTGACTCGCCACCGTGAAGACCTCAAGCGCCGTCACTTTTTATCAGTGTGGTTCTATCTTATTTATACTAACCAAACCCTAATAAATTGTATTCCAATACATGCATGCATATCCACTTGGCCCAATTACATATGGCCCAATACATGAACATAGCTCAAAACTTATATTTGCACGCGTACAACCCACTTGCCACTACCACGTGACTCACTCTCGACTTCACGTGCACTGTTCTCTAGTCCGAACATTCCGCATGAAATCCTTGACCACTAGGACCTCAGTTCCTCCCTGAACCTAGTCCTGAACCTCAGTTCCTCTATGAACATAGTTCTGGTCCCGTCACTGACCACGTTCAACCTTAAGCAACACCTACATATGAACAAACACAAATCCGTGTACGAGCACAAGTCCACGATTTGACTCAAGATTAGTCCATGCAACCACTCGTACGAGCGCATTGCATCAAACAAAACAACTACCATGCTATCACAAGCATATCAATTAATCATCTGAAACAACATATGCACATGCACCACATATGCCATGAGCACAACCACTTTGCAATACCAAATTCATCATTAAGCCAATTTTTTAGCACATGATTTCATAGCTTCCATCTCCACAATGCCCAGGATGTCAGTGGAGGTCTCATGTATACTCGCGAGTGCGACCTTAGGCGTGCTCGTATGTGCGACTTCGTGCATGACTTCCACCGGTAGGGGTTCGATCTCCCCGCTGATGTCTTCCATATCCGCACCTATCTCTTGAACAGGTGCAAGATCTTTTCTACCCACAATTGTCTCTTCAATAGGAGTGGAATCTCCCATATCCGCATCTATCTCTTGGACAAATGCGGAATCTTCAGCTTCTTTTGAAGTCGGTGGTGAATAATCACCGTTGGTACTTGAGGAGGTGGCAACCTCTTCGGGAGCATCTTTGCTCCCAGATGCCTCCTTGTCGACAAGCTCGTCCTCGAACTGATCGACTATCTGGGCAATATCTTGATCGACAGCTTGCCGAGTTTGGCATTCTGATGTAGTTTCACCCAGGGCATTAGGATCGATAGGATTTCTTCGACTAGAAGTGAAAACAGCTTCTTCCTCCTCCCTCTTGGCTTCCTCCCTCAACCGAAAAGAGGCTGAGTTTTTGAGGTAATTTCTATTTTTTGGGGGGTTTAGGTCTTGCATGTGGGTATTTAAAGTGTTTTTGCTAAGGTTCTTCTTATTGGAGTTCAGTTTAGTTGGGGATTTGGAGGATTAGGGCTGTTTTGAGATGTTTCTATTTTTGGGCAGTTCTAACCCCTCTGTTAGGGCTGGCATAAGTGGAATTTAGAGCCATTTTCTAGGGGTTTGGCTGTAGAAAAAGTTGTAGATCATTTCCTCCCCTTTAATTTGAGAGAAGAACACTCCTTTTGGTTCATCCGTTCGAAAGTTATGAATGATTTACTGCTTGATGTACTGAAATTGCTGGCAGTCGAAGCTGTTGCTGTAATCTGTCATTTAAACCTAGTTAGATGCCAAATTAGAATTTCCCATTGCCTAGAAAAATGTGGAAAATTGTGAGACCCCGGATCGGCTATCCGAAATCTCTTATGTATTTCCGTACTAGTCCCAGATCAGTAGCTAGTACACACAGTCACAGTGATACTTCATTGCCGAACAAAATGAAAATTGTAATATAAATATCCAAGTATGGGCCACATGGCCACTTATTACAATACTCGGTCCAAAGACCGGAGACAACGCAGCGGAAAACGAAAGAACTAACAAGTGAACACCAAATGCCACAGGCGACGACCAGAAACGCAACTAGTTATCCTGGCAATCCTCCTCGAAGTCTTCAACGTAGAACTCGCCCTCCTCAGCTGCGTCTTGAACGTTCTCTGATGATGACAAGTTGATGTAGCACGTGAGTACAAAGGTACTCAGCAAGTCGGGGAAAGTATGATCATGTGGGGCTTTCCAAAGGAAGCTTAACAGGGTTCTTTTGCATAAAGCCAAATTTTATTAAACCATACTTAAGTAATAATATTTCACAAAGCATCTTTTTACAATTCTTTTTAACAATTGAAGTATTTAATATTGTAGTGGGGTTCTATCCACCATCACTAATATAAGGGCTCTATCCGCCAACTTTTAAAAGATCAAGGTTAATCAAGTGACTCCATCCGTCAAGTATAAAACAGGTTCTATCCACCTGGTTGGCTCTATCCGCCAAACAACATCTGAGAGTTCTAACCACTCCCGAATCCCAAAACAAAACACCTTTCAGTTTTTAAAATCAAAATCAAAGTCTACTAATATGAAAGCATTCTTCGCTTTGCCCTTGACCGTAGGCACGGCTATTCGAATAGTTTTAACTCTGCAGAGGTGTACAACTTTACCCACAAGACATGATCAACTCTTAATGCCAAGCTATTAACACACTTCCTTTGGTGTGCCAGCAGAGAGATCATGACAAGGCCGTTACAATGTATCTACCTAACTTGACCCACCCGCTGAGGTTTCACCGCTGTTAGGGTTCCATCCGCCCAGTACAGAAGCCCCCTCTTGCGCCGTGTGAGAAAAACAACATTGCCTCTATCCGGCACTCACATTCAACCGAGTGGTGAGTCTAAGCTAGGCTTCTACAAATTAGTTGGCCATGTCGTACCATTATAGACATGTGGTAGTACGGTTATGCTTAGAATGGACAGTCACAAGCGTCGGTCCTTATATGACTTGGGGCGGTACTTGCACAAGATAGCTAGTGCTCCATCCGCACCCACCCGACAATCCAATCCGCCCAAGTCCAAACCATTTTCCTTTTCTTTTTATTTTAGAAAACAGGACCAAAACCATAATAATAACTTTCAAATCACATTTGAAATCATTCTTTTTGAATAATCCCACCCATGGGTTGTTTTCATCGGAAAAGGTCCTAAGCAGTTCTACCGTACTATGTAGCAAAGGATACCATATAAGCATAAGCATGGTATAAACAATGTCCTAGGGTTACAATGGATATGATTAACAATGCCCAGGAGGAATCAACAATTTCAGAATAACTAGCACTTATATTTGACATATTTTATTAAACATAGCCATGCAACTTTGTAAACAATTTAAATCATTTCACAATCATAGGATCAAAATGCGTCAAGGGGACTTGCCTTCGGTCGCGGCGGAGGTGTCGAACTCGGAAAGCTCGGCGGCGGGATCGACGGTCGCGGTGGGATCGTTGACTACACGCAAATCGAGGCAATAAATAAATAAATAAATATAAATGTAGGATCGAAGTATACGAATATAGCAATCAGAGGGGGGGTGAATGATTGTGCGGAAACTAAAACCAAATTCTTGATCTACTAAAAGTTCACCCCAAAACAGAACCAAATAATTGCCTCGTATTCGACAAAACAGAATGATAGAGGTTCGGTAAAACATGAATTCCCAGAGATCCAACCGTTAGATTGATCTGAAATTTGGACACAAGAAACTAGATTCCAATACAAATCGAACCCAAAAAGAATCAGCTCGATCGGACTTACGGATCAAAAGTTATGAGCTTCGCAAGCTTGCTGATCCAGAACTTGATGAGAATTGATCTAACGTAAACTTGAAAGTTTTAACAGAACCGACAAAAGTTTAATCAACTAGACTTTGAGGAACTCTAAATCAATACCCTAGAAAGGTTTTTGATGGATCAAATCAAGATGACACTCAAAGATCGAAAACCAATCTAGATTTAGAGCAAGCATGCAAATAAGAACCAAGACAGAAAAACACTGTAGCAACGTGGTTACTGTAGCACGCAAAAATCTTGGAAGAATTGATCTTTATTTCTTTTGTCTAAAGTACTCTCATCAAAAGAGTACAAACCCTAAAACTTGCTCAAGGCTTGATGCCCTTCAACAGGAGACAACCCCTCCTATTTAAAGGACCAACCCACAAGGAGTTCTGAATACGATTCCTATTCCCTAGAAGGAATCTGTATCCAATACAACTCTACTTGGCCCAACCTGGCCGAGTACAACTCTTGCACGCGTATGCAACCCTACCATACTCACGTGACTAACACTTTGCACGCGTATGGCCACCTGCCATACTCACGTGACTAACACTTTGCACGCGAATGACCTCCTGCCATTCTCACATGACTAACCATTCTTCATGTGCACCATTCTCTTAGCCCGAACGTCCCGCATGACATCCTTGACCACCAAGACCTCAGTTCCTCCCTGAACCTAGTCCTGAACCTCAGCTCCTCCATGAACGGTGAGTTGTTGAGCCAGGACGGTGAGAAAGTCATATAGAGACATATGACTAATCCGGAGTGCTCTTGAAGAATTCGCATTCGTGTTATGAATCGAGTTTTCCATTGCTCTCTAGCATGAAAAGGAATGAATGGATAAATGTTGGTATTTTGGTTATGTTATGCAAGGGATTTGAGTTTCCCTTTCTCTTCGAGAGTTTTTGTGGTAGTTCTCTTCCAAGATGTTGATTTTGGTTAAAATGAAAAGTTTGGCTATGGTGAAAGCGAGTCGAGTTGTCTTTAGTTGTTGAGAACTTCTGTCAAGAGAATTGTGTGGAGTCTCTATTTGTTTGAGTGCTCCCCGATGCGAATTGTATCGCGTTGATTGGAGATTTGAGTTTTCCTTTGCGGCTTGACTTAGGAAAAGAAAAAGGGTGATCTTTCAATGTTATCGGGTTCTTTCCAAAGTGATTTGTGGCGCTTTGAGGTTCGAGTTGTTGTATGTGGTCTACTTGGATTCAAAAGAATCGTACTTCTTTGGCACTATTGATAGGAGCGAGAATAAGAAGGGCCTCGGGTTATTGTTGAGTATAATCTAAGAGCTATACTCGTGGGCTTCGTTGTTTGTGTGAATGGTTTGTGAGGGCGACATCCTCTTGGGAAAAGTGCCAATTGAGATTTGGTAGTGAGTTACGGTCCTAACTTGGGCTAGGTGCTGGATATTAGTGAGGGTGGATGATGATGGAGGTTGTTGATGTCGTGGTTTGAATTTGGTTGAAAGTATCGTTGGGTGGAAGCAAATGTTATAGAAATTGTGATGTAAAATGCTTTGTCGTGGACATTGTCTTAGCTAGACGTCCCTGGGTGTGCGTTATGCCTGGGAGAGGATAGAATGAAAAGTGTAATGTGGTTGGCAGTCGAAAGGAAAGTATGGTTGATGTAGGCTATGAGCGAAGATGACATTAGTAAATTTTGATTCCTTGCGAAAAGGGGTCAAATAATTGGAAGAGATGGGGTTTTGCGTAAATGGTCTTTTTGGGGGGTTCAAGTTTGGAACCTCGGTTGACTGTTTTAATACTAATGATGAAAAAGGGATGTGTTTCAAGATGATTGTGTCATTCGGAGTTTGTGAATCATGATAGAGATTGAAGTAAATGAGGAATCATGTCAAGTTGTGCTTAGCTAAGCTAAGTCAAGTCACTCTTGTTAATAGATGGATTTGGAGAATTGAGTTGTCGTTACTACTGTTTGAGTCTTTGCATGGGTGTGTTGAGTTCGCAAAGAAGATGAGTCCCTAGTGGGCATGGTTTTAGAGTTGACGTGTAAGATTCGAGGTCGAATCCAGTTAAGGGGGGTAGAATGTGATACTATGGAATGTCGAGACTTTATAATTTGTGATAATAGGTTATAAAATGTGGTAAAATGGGATAAGTTGGGGATTTTGCAACTAAAACCCTGAGATTTCACGTTTTAACAGCGTTTGGTCAAGCTGTTCAAGGCTTAGGGCCTCTCCGAGGTCGATTTGGGCCTTGGGGGGAATTCGTGGGCCGGAGGTGGGGCACTTGGGCCCATGTGGGAGTAGTGGGGGGGCAGCACACCCTGCTGCCCTAGCCCCCACCCCTCCATTGCGCAGCCCCCATCCCCTCATCTCCCATCTCCTCCTCCCTCTAGCCCCTCCTCCTTGCGCCTCCTCCCCCACCACCACGTGCCCTTGCTGCATCCCCCTCGCTGCCATGCCATGCCATGGTGCTGCCCTCGCCGGTAGGAGGATCCGCGACGAGGAGAACCGGTAGCCACGTCGCGTGGGGAGAGATCGGGTGGAGTTCGCGCGAAGGAGAGCGATCGATTCGTGGTTCTTCAAGAAGGTAATGGGGGAAACCTTTGGGGATTGATTAGATGTTGTGTAGTGGTGGATTATCATGTTTTTGGATCATGGGAGGTGCTGCCATGGGGTAGATTTGTTGAAAACTAGAGATGTATTCGCGTTCTGATCGGGCAGATTGGGAACCCGAACTAGGGCAGGCGTTTTCGCCAATTTCGAGTTTGAATCTGACCATACGGACTTTTAGGAAGTTGTAGATAATTTTCTTATCTTTCCGTGCATATAAAGAACGTTAAAATCGCCCAGCCGTTTGGGAGATATGGCCGTTTTACCGAGCGCTGTCAAATCGGTGACGAGATTGGGACAGTTCGTGTTCAACGTTAGATTAAACAACATTAGAGTCCGAATTAGTCTTTCCTTATAACTAGAAAAAGTTGGGAAATTTCCTAAGCTACGCGGGGATGTACTCGTTTATTCAATTTGGAGTCTAGAACCGAAGTTATGCCCATTGGAAGGCTGCTATCCCGAAGGGACAGATTTGCTGTTTTCTGATTTTAGGAGTTGTAAGCGAAGTCGGGTAGTGGGATTTATATGTGTGCTGTTTTGTGGACTCGATTTGAGTGTGTGGCACGTATTTGCAGGTGGTGTGCCTCCGGGAGTACCCTCTACGTCCCGCCACTCCGTCCCCCTCGGTTGAAGGCAAGTGTGGTGCGGGGCTTGGATGATATACGTGTTGCTAGAATTGCTTGTTAGTATTTGGAATAGATAACATGTTGTCTTGCCCTGAATTACATGTTATATTTGATATGATGTTCTTAGGCCATGATTTAAATGTTGACGATGATATGATGTCCTCATGCCATGATAAAACATATGCTTGTTGTTTACAAATGATTCACATGCCATGTTTTGAATGGCTACCGTCGATTGTTGAATACGGTCCTACATGTTGAGATGCCATGTGTTGAAGTGCAATATTTATATTTACGTATACGTTGCTGTCCATTTTGCATACATGGCATATTTTCATGGTCGGCCGGTGAGATAAGTCATAACTATTCCGGTAGGGTCGGTGAGAACAGTTATGACTAGTCCGGGGCTATTCTTTCGAGTAAGTCCTACATCGTGATTCCATCACCGAGGTGAATGGAAGCGAGTGATAGGCACCCTTCATCTTCGGGATGGAAGGGGGAAAAGGGTGCATGCCGACGGGTGTGCACTCAACCATACCGGTATGAGTATTCCAGAAGACATGTGCATTGCATTGCATGAATGAAATACATAAATGAAGATGTTTATGAGATGGTGATGAGAGTACTCATGAGATGCTCATGAGATGAATAGCATGTTGTTTTAAAGGTTGTATATAATGTTAAATATGATGTGTTGTGATATAACTGTGGAGACTGGAATGATGGTTTGTTGTCTTGATCCTTGTTGATCCATTTCAATACACTTTCTTTGAGTTATGAACTCACGCTTGTGTTTTATGTTGTTTGTTTATTTAGGTACAATGAAATCGGGCGTATGGAAAGGGATCTAGCTACACTCCTCCACGTAGTATCATAATCTAGCTAATTCACCTGGTTTGGAAACACGGCATTAAGTATTACAATAATCATTAGTGTATGGTCTGTATGTTTGGTTGTTTCCCTCATGTGTATCATGTGGGGCTATGGAGGGAGTTGTTTTAACTTCCTAGATTTAAATTGATGCTTATTATTTTGCTATCGATGCTTATTGATGTTTTAGTTGATGATTAGCTATCCTTATCGCTGCGTATGGATATCTCGTTTGTCTTACATATTGATATGATATTGTGATGTTCAAATTTATGCTAAAACAAAGGAGATGCTGCTGAAATTTCCCATTTAATCATGGTATTAATTGTTGTATGGTCTATGTTGGTGACATTCTGGGCTTAGTAGAAGCTGGGGTGTTACAGGATGTAACTTTCATCTCCCAAATAGACATGTCTAATGCACCAAGCAATTGTCTAGCATTAGCAGCAGCATCAAAGCTAACTCCAACAGCACGCAAATTGCTAAGAATTTTATTAAAGCGTGCAAAGAAATCATCTAGTGACTCACCAGGCTTCATCTCAAATCGCATGTATTCCTTTTTGTAAAGATCTTGACGAACCTCTTTAATAGTGTTAGAACCCTCATGGTAATCACAGAGAGATTTCCATACCTCATATGCGGATCGAAGATGAATCACACGATCGAAGTCGCTACGTCCCAAGCCTTGGATGACGCCTTGCTATTTGCTTCAACATGTGCGCGATTGGTGTCGTTGACGTTGTCGTTTGCAGGGACTTCATATGGTTTGTAGACTTTCTCCCAAATTGTGAAGCCTTGTGCTTGGATGAACGCCTCCATCTTGGCCTTCCAAAACTGAAAATCAACACCATCGAACACACAAGGTTTTGTCGAATAACGATCCATTGATCTAATCACCGATTAAGATAGATTAGAAAAACCTTGCTCTGATACCACTTGTAGGATCGCAGTATACGAATATAGCAATCAGAGGGGGGGTGAATGATTGTGCGGAAGCTAAAACCAAATTCTTGATCTACTAAAAGTTCACCCCAAAACAGAACCAAATAATTGCCTCGTATTCGACAAAACAGAATGATAGAGGTTCGGTAAAACGTAAATTCCCAGAGATCCAACCGTTAGATTGATCTGAAATTTGGACACAAGAAACTAGATTCCAATATGAATCGAACCCAAAAAGAATCAGCTCGATCGGACTTACAGATCAAAAGTTATGAGCTTCGCAAGCTTGCTGATCCAGAACTTGACGAGAATTGATCTAACGTAAACTTGAAAGTTTTAACAGAACCGACAAAAGTTTAATCAACTAGACTTTGAGGAACTCTAAATCAATACCCTAGAAAGGTTTTTGATGGATCAAATCAAGATGACACTCAAAGATCGAAAACCAATCTAGATTTAGAGCAAGCATGCAAATAAGAACCAAGACAGAAAAACACTGTAGCAACGTGGTTACTGTAGCACGCAAAAATCTTGGAAGAATTGATCTTTATTTCTTTTGTCTAAAGTACTCTCATTAAAAGAGTACAAACCCTAAAACTTGCTCAAGGCTTGATGCCCTTCAACAGGAGACAACCCCTCCTATTTAAAGGACCAACCCACAAGGAGTTCTGAATACGATTCCTATTCCCTAGAAGGAATCTGTATCCAATACAACTCTACTTGGCCCAACCTGGCCGAGTACAACTCTTGCACGCGTATGCAACCCTACCATACTCACGTGACTAACACTTTGCACGCGTATGGCCACCTGCCATACTCACGTGACTAACACTTTGCACGCGAATGACCTCCTGCCATTCTCACATGACTAACCATTCTTCATGTGCACCATTCTCTTAGCCCGAATGTCCCGCATGACATCCTTGACCACCAAAACCTCAGTTCCTCCCTGAACCTAGTCCTGAACCTCAGCTCCTCCATGAACCTAGTTCCGGTCCAGTCATCGACCACGTTCGTCTTTGAGCAATACCTGCACATGAACAAACCACAAAACAATTCCGAGCACAAGTCCACGACTTGACTCACATCAATCCATGCAAATACTCGCACGAGCATTGCATAAAGTCCACTTCAAAAGAAGCATCATGAAATTCTCACAAATTTCATAATCCCAAAAATGAATCAAACACAATTCCAATTTTGCTCAAAACCCTAATCGAGCAAAAACGCATTCACGACGGACAAGGAAATATGGTCCGGCGTACACATGAAAAAGCACTCAAAAAACCATTCACAACAGATAAACAAAATCGGTCCGTTGTACAAGTGAAAGTTTCGGTTCCAAGAAGAAATCATTCCTGCGAAAACACATTCACGACGGACAAACAAAATCGGTCCGTCGTACATGCGAAATCAAACCTCAAAAAGCCATTCACGACTGACCAAAGAAGTTTGTCCGCCGTACATGCAAAACTTACTGGTTTCTTGGAAGATTGAGTTCGACTCATGAGCTCAAAAACACGTTCACGACAGACCCAAAAACTTTGTCCGTCGTACATGGGAAAATGAGGTTGCCAAAGCATGTTTACGACAGACCAACAAACTTTGTCCATCGTAGATGGGAAACTTACTGTTTTCTTTAAGTTTGGTCCGGCGCCAAAGCGAAACTTACTGTTTCTTGTCAAATTGTCAAAACACAAGAACAAACACATTTGCAAATTCAATTCTAAGCCAATTTTTTAGCACATGATTTCACAATAAATAAAATCTAAAAATTATAAAAATAATACTGGCAGATAGATCTTGATTTTAGATGAATTTAGAAATTTGAATGGGGTCAAACGGAGTTCGGACGGAGAAGATGAGCTTCCGAAGTTTGAAATTTCAAAAATTGGAAAATCGGGAATATTCCCGGAATATTCCATTTTGAATGGTCCACTGTTGACTTTGACTTGGACTGGCTTTGTCTCTATGGCAAGTGGGCCCCACATGTCATAGACATGGGCCTTGTCTCTTTGCTTGGTTTGGCCATGGAAGCCATGGGAGCTATGGGAGGAAGCTTGGAGGTGGGGTGAGGAGGAAGGGGCTCACGGCCGAGGGGGTCTGCGGCGGCGGCTCGGGCGGGCAAAGCGACGGTGGCGGCGGGGCGGGGGCGGCGGGGGCCGGCCGGCGAGGGGGCACGGGCCCGCACGCACAAACAGGAAGCTCCCACCCAAAACAACAGAGAAGAAAAAAAATGGCAGAGGACTCCACTCCATCCAAAAATCCGATTTTTACATCATTTTTGCACAGAATTAGACCAAACAAAAGCATGGGATCTCTAGATTACAACCTTAGGGAGCTATAGGAGAAAAGAATTGGATTGATTCTCACCGGAGGCGATGAATTTCGCGATGAACGAAGCTTCGGCCGAATGAACAAAACCGAGAAATTCGTCGCCAATCCTTGATGCAACCTAAAATTGATGGTTGGGTTAGACTCTAGACTCATCCACGGTCACAAGGAATCAAGTGGCACGAAGAATGGCTCACCGGAGAAGGATCTACAAGCACGAACTCGAAGAACACCAAAAAAGAGCGACCCAACTTCGGTTTTCTTGATCTCACAGGCACAAGAGTGGAGTAGGTGAAAGGGGAATCACACTCCTGGAACGGGGATTCTTATACGGAGAGAATGGAGGTGGTGGTGCGGCGTTTGGAGGAGAAATAGCCGAGTTAATGGCATTTGAGTGCAAATCGGTTTTTCATTAATGCGGCCGTTTCTGGCGAGCTTGACGGCGAGTGAGGGTGGGGAATGGCAAGAGATCGACGCTACGAATCCAACGGAATCGACCGTTCGCATTTTGGAGTTGAAATGAAGGAGTTATGAGTGTTGGAAGGCAACCCTAGCCATTGTTGCTTAGATGGAGCTCTCTGTTGTTTCCTCATGGCTAGAGGAAGAAGAAGGTGCACTATTCATCGCCACGTGGCACTCTCCCATTGGTCCTCCTTTACGCGAATGATTCGCCCTAGAGAAAAATTACAAAAAATGGTCTAAAAATTCCGGAAAAATTCCTAGAACCATTTTAGAATATTTGGGACGCGGAATTTGGATGATTTTTGTGGAATTGAATATTCGAGCGCGGATTGCAGGCATTAAACAAAAGCCACGCGAGATAAAATAGGAACGGAGGTCCAAAAATCTGGGGAATGATTCCTAAAATCATTTTGGAATATTTGGAACACAATTGAAGTGGTTTGGGGATTTTTGGAGCAGTTTTGGACTCGGGTGAAATTTCGGGTACCGGCGGGAACCAAAAAATCCGATTTTTCGACCAGAGGGGAATTAAATCCTGATTTTGGATAGGAATGGATGCCAGGTTAATATAAACACCTGGGAAACTCCAAATTTTGAATTTACTTTATTTAAATTAGGTTTTTCTCCAGAAGGCGAAAATGAGGATGTTACAAAAATTTCCTATACAATATGAAACTGCCATCATTCATTTGATTTGGATTCATATAGATTTGGTTATGCATGATTTATTGACTGCTGTACTGAAACTGCTGGAAGTCGAAGCTGTTGTTGTAATCTATCATTTAAACCTAGTTAGATGCCGAATTAGAATTTCCCATTGCCTAGAAAAATGTGGGAAATTTCCTATAGATTATGAAACTGCCATCATTCATTTTATTTCGATTCATATAGCTTTGGTTATGCATGATTTACTGCCTGCTGTACTGGAACTGCTGACAGTCGAAGCTATTGTCTTAATTTGTTGATTAAGCCTAGTTAGAGGTAGAATCAAAATTTCTCATTACCTAGAAAAAGTTGGGAAATTTCTTGTAGATTCTGAAAATGTCTTCATTTGCATGATTTGGATTTGTATAGCAGTAGTTATGCAGTGTTGAAGCTAACTGTCCATGTGTAGTTAGAGCTGAATGCAGACTCATTTTCAGTGTGTTACTTGGCTTGTGGAATTTGGTGAGTAACAAGAAATGGGTATGAATTCCTGTGTAGCTATTGCAATGAGAGTGGTTTTCTCTGGTTAGGCTTAGGATCTATTAGTTAGCTGTTTCGGTTGATCACAGGACAACCCACCTTGCATTGTTGTCGGGAAGGGTAACGGACCCCGCGGAACGGTGCTTAGTGTGTTACATTTTTATATGTTGCATGTACTATTTTGGGCTTGATTTCAAGGGTTGTGTATTCTGTAGGTGGTGTGACTTCGGGGGTGGCCTCAAGCTCCCCCCTCTTCACGCGGTAAAGAGGCATGTAAACGTGCAAAGGATGAATCATAGGAAATGATTGTATTTTATAATTGTAACACCCCAAATTTTGCTTTTATTCAATTTATTGAGTTATTTGATTTTTTGAAATTTTCTGAAATTTATTTGGATTTAATTTGAATTAACTCATTTATTGAATTAATTAAATATTTAAAAGTTTCATATAAAATTATATTGGAAACATTTTATTTGAGTCCAAAATGTCTCAAACTATTTTCAAGAATTTTTCTAGAATTTTGCTAAGCCTTTTGCTATTTTTCTCGAATTAAATGAATTTCTGGAATTATTTTAAATAGTAAAAACGAAAAGAAATTCGGGAAAACCCTAAATGGGTTGAGCCTCGTGGATCCAAAACGTTACCCATTAACCCTAAATCGCTAACCCGTTAGCCCAAACCCTAACCCCAGATCAGTCACCATCGGTTCCCGATCGGGCGGCTGGAAAATTGCCATGTGGCCGTGCAATTTGGTGCGTTGGATCGGGATTTCGTGGACCACCTGGATGCCGCCACATCACCACATCTGAATCACTGTCGGACTCCACCGTCGCCACCAAACCAAACTCAGTTTTCGCGCTTTTCACGAAAGTCGAGGGCCCTATTTAAGGCGCCGCCTTGTTTGCCCTAGGCCACGCCGCCACGAACCCACGATTGCTCGCCAAAGTTCGCAAGGAGCCACCACGAGTTTTGGACTCTAGCGCCGCCGTTGAGCCGCATTCCGTCATGTGGAGCCCGGATTCGAGTTCCCCATCGCGAGACGCTTCGGCTGCGGTATTTCACTTCGCCGGGAAACCCTCGAAGCGCCATTCTGCATGTCGTCGTCTTCCACTCCAGCATCGCACCCTCAACGCGCCATCGTCGGGGACCGTGAGCTCTACTAACTGTTGGATCTCCATCGCACGCTCCAGGTTCATCCACGTACGCCTTCCAATCGTGACTGGTAGATTAGATCGGGACCGTAGGATTTACAATCAACGCTCTAGATACCGCCACATAGGTGAGACCCAACGCTGTAGTGCAGGTCAACCTAGGCCGTTGGATCTTAGATGAACAATCTAGATTGCGCCACGTAGGGTTGTATCGCATCAACTAGATTGGTTCATGGCCTTTCGATTTGAACCCAACGGTCATTATTGAGCCACGTTGCAGATCTCATTGAATGAATACGTTTAGATCTGGGCCGTTAGATCAAAATCATGTGGTGTAGGTGCGTCTGCGTAAATTCGGTTGGATCTAATCACGACCGCTCGATCGGATTTGGACGGTGTGGATCGTGCCACGCGGCGATCGCCGGGACTATCCACGTCACGTCACTACTACGGGAGTCCAGATCCAATCTGCGCCCTTGATTTTGTATTCGATGAACTAAATTGCACCGCGCCTTGAGCTAGTAGGAGCTTGCCACGTGTCCCGTGGAAACCGAAGAGCACTGTAATCTTGGCCGTCCGTTTGAACGGACGGATCTGATTGAGCCATGTCGCATGCACGAATCGCAAAGCATCACCAAGCCAGCCACGCCAAGCGCTGACATCAGCAATGATGTCAGCGATGATGTCATCGGTGGGGTCCCCCTGTCAGCATCTCAATGACGTCATCGCTTGCGTCAGCCGGTCCATGGCATAGTGCGCAGGTCCACGGTGGACCGAGCCGATTTGGTAGACCAAGTCCACAGCACAGTGCCGGGATGCGTGTCACTTGGTGATTGGCCCACGTGTTCCGTGACAACATGCTGACGTCATATTTCCGGTTTTTCAGTAGAAAAATAAATACAATAATTCAGTTTATTCTTTTAAATTGATTTTCAAACTTCAAATCGCTATAACTTTTGCGTTTTAACTCCGATTGAGGTGATTACAGTTTCTAAATTTTTGTAAAATTGAGCTCTAATTAATGGTGAATTTTACTTAATTTTTGGACTTGATTTTCTCTCTATTTTTATTTATTTTTTGTTTATTTATCCATTTCGCATAGACGTTGAATTGCCCGAAGGCTTCAAATGAGAGGTCTTGACCCAGAAACAAGTCCAAGAGCGGGAACATTACCTTTTCCAAGGCAAGTTGTGCTTTGACCATATTGATCCCACTCTTTGAAACTATGTTGATTTAAATTATTGCATGCTAGTTTAATTAAAAATGCTTTTAAATAATTATGGGGTTAGTTATACGACCTATTTGTTGTATGCCACCTTGTCTATAATAATTGTATGCCATGAATCATTTGTCACCCTAGATTATGGAATATTAGTTGGACATTAATAATTTGCTAACATGGGTTAAATAGATCGTATGTAGTATGCTTAGCTCTGCAACATGTCGATAACATTGTTTTAGAATATCATATGTTAACTTTGACTTAATGAGATATGAAACAATATTTATGAAAAATGTGACATGTGTTATTGATGATGTTGATGGCACATGGTGCATGGTAATCAACTGGGTGATAAAATGATTTAGACTGAGGCAAGTGGCAAGATTATTCTGGTGGGCCAGGAGTGGCACATGGGAGGTGGTATTTGGTTTTTGTTGATCTGGACACTTGTGAATTCTTGGGTAGTCTTGCCTTGGTCACCCTAACGACTTAACCTTGCAAGAATTTGAACTGAGTCTAACATACTGCCACAAGTCTATAATGGGACAGACATAGCTGATTAATTTGTGATGTCTAGTCTTCGGTACTGTTGTGGTGGTGTGGGTCCCGGGTGTACGAGTGGAAACTCACATGACGCAAGAGGGGGGCCCTGTTGTGGTGGTGTAACCCTTCAGTGTTGAAACCTCAGCGAGCAGTACTGGGTCTAGAAGGAGCATTGTAAAGGCTTTGTTATGGTCACTCGCCTTGGTGGTGTTTGATTGTATCTTGTGGGTAAAGTGTATAGCCTCTACAGAGTGTACATCCTATTCGAATAGCCGAGTCCACGGTATTGGACATTGCTAGGGGATTATAGTCAAGGGTTAGAATTTCAGTAAATTAACTGTTTACACTTGGTATGGAAATAATGAACCTGGTTAAGGATGATAAATGTTTTACTTGGAAAATTATTGTACAAGTTATTATTATTGTTGTTGTTGTTTTACTGCTTTCCAATTTACTACTGTTATTTATGAATGTTGCTTCATTGCAAAAGAACCACTATAGCCTATCATTTTGGAGTACGCCATGCATGTAGCTATTAGAATTGCATATCTATGCATGACTTGCCGAGTGCTTTAAGTACTCACCCTTGCCAACACAAACATCAGTTGAGGAGGAATTAATGTTAGCATTGGAGGAGTTCCAGGAGGAGTCGACGAACTAGGGGGCGAGCCCAGACAGTTGCTTGTGGCATATTGGTTGGCGCCACGAGTTATTTATTTTCGCTACACTTATTTATTTAAGACTTTGCCCTGCGAGGCGTATCTTTGTAAGTTAACCATAAGGTTGATTCCACCACTTTCGTTATAATAAAGACTTATTTACTATTCCGCTGTTGGCATCCAAAATAGAAATCCCCCGAAATGATAAAATGTCGCGAAATGAAAGGAAGCATGGCGTAGGGCTCGACGAGACGAATTCAACGGTGTGGTTGGATTCGAGAGAAACTCACCGGATTGAGAGTAATCAACGAAAAACCGAGCTCCCACCGGCAACTTTGATCACAAAGTTCGTCGCCGTCCTGCAACAAAAATCAAAATCGTTTGAGGGCTTTTGTTCGTGGCGACGACGCGAACATGGTGACGCTATCGAAATTGAGTTTGGTTGACCGGAACAAAATGCGACGTGGTGGTGTCAACAGAGGACAACCGGCGGCGGTTTCTTCGTATTCCCGGCCGAATGGAAAGGAGTGGCAGTGGGAGGGTGTGAGCACGGGGTAGAGGGCTCCGAGACGAAGATTTGAGAAGTGGAAGCACTTCAATTCACGGAGAAACGGCCGAGTAATCTCAATTTAACCTCATTTCAGTTTTTGGTTTACTGAGACATTTCCGGTGTGATTGAAGATGAATGGTCATGGGGAATGAGTTCTCCTCGTCTCCCTCTTCGCGACGGATTCGGCCGTTCGTGATTTGGAGCATTTAATGGAAAGTTATGGCATAATGAAGTTCATGCGCTATTACTGGAGAGGGAGAGCTCTCCTCTGTATGTTTCCATCGCGTGGGGAAGAGGTGCTACCGTGCCGGGACACGTGGCGACTCCTCATTGGGCGGTAGAAAGTGAAAAGAAACACGCGCGAGATAAAATAGCAAAAAAGGTCTAACAATCCCGAAAAAATTTCTAAAAATACCAGGGAATATTTGGAACCCAATAAAATTGGTTTCACTGATTTTGGATGAAATTTAGAATTTAGACAATTCCAGGACGAATAAAGGGCATTTGACGAAAGGCCACGAGAGATAAAATACCAAAGAGATTCTAAAAATCTTGAAAAAATTCCCAAAATCATTTTAGAATATTTGGAACCTATTGCAATTGGTTTTGTGATTTTTGAAGCATTTTGGAACTCAGGTGGAATTTCGAATAGGGATCGGAACTTGGAAATTCGACTTTTCGGACGATGAAGGATTGAACTCCAATTTCGGAATGATAAGGGTGCCAGGTTAATTAAAACACCATGGAAAAATCCAAAATTTGAATTTAATTAATTTAAATTAACTTTTAGCAAAAGACCGAAATTGGGGATGTTACATAAACCCACAAACAGAAAGTCAGAAACGAAAACTGTACAAAAGAAATCAATTAAGTAATCATACGCAAGCTACTTGCAACTTACTTACAGCAAACTATGCAACTTTACCTGTGTTGTTTTAAATGTAGTTTTAAATGCAAGTATGGGGTGTACAATATATTGTGCAGTGTGCTCCCTTCCTTAACTCCTTGCAAAGACCAGTCTGGATCTTCTCTTAGGAAAGCTCTTTCGCCCATCTCTTCAAATATGGTGACTGTCAAGCAGCAAACAGCTAATGACGCACTTGTCAACCTTCGTTGGAGCTCAAAACTCCAATAGGAACATGTAACATATATTAGAAGATTCAAGGTGCTACACCGCATGATAAATTCGAGATCTTGCACTGTCAATATAGTACTCTAGAACACCATCCAACTCCGTGCTCGTGGCTGGCCTGTTTAGTTTTGTTTCCTTGTTTTCAGTTTACTAATAGCTGATTCTTCTTCTGGTAAACTATATGTGACACTATGGTTTGGTGTGACGTTATAGAAGGTGAAACTAGAGAATAAAACCTTTCGGCTTAGGGTTTTCTCGCGTTTTTGGGCCGGTTGAAGTGTTATGTCGCCACGGAGTGTCGTAACCTTATTTAACGTGCATGATAAGGTTAATAACATTATGAGATGTGGAATTAAGGTTAAAACTAAAGGATATGGAGGTTAATAGCTTTTCCGGGCCGTTTCCGGGCCGTTTTCGGGGTTTTGGGCCTTCCCGGGGGAGTTTTGGGCCTTGGTGGGCTTTGGTGGGATGGATTAGGTCTCCGTAACGGACTAGAATTGGGTGTGGGGGCTGGTAAAAGGGGTTTCCCTGCCCCTTTGGGGCGTCCACCCTGCTGCCTTTGCGCCCCTTGAGGCCTTGGTGCGCCCCCTCACCTCCCCCCACTTGCCAAGCCCTAGCCGCCCATTCCCTTTGAGCCTTGCGCCTCCCCCTTGCTCTCCTCCATTGCCCCACCTCTCCACCACCTCTCCTCCACCCCCTTGCTGCCCTAGGGTGGTCTCCACACCTCTGCACCTTGTGGATCCATCCGTTGGAGCGAGGAGCGAGGAGCGAGGAGCGATCCGCGAGGAGATCTATTGAAGATTCGTTCGTTGGGCAAAGGTATGATCATGGGGATCCTTGGAATTGATCTAGGTACTGTTCTTAGGGTGATTATCAAGTTTTTAGATCAATTGGTGGTGCTGGATTGGAGTTCTTTGGGTTAGATCTAGACGTTGCCACGTTTCTGTTTTCGGGCAGATTGAGCAGTCGGGCTAGGGTTCGAGTTTTCATAGATTTAGAATCCGAATCTGTCCGTACGGACTTAAAAGAAGTTGTAGATAATTTAATTATCTTTCCGTGGACATAAAGCACGTTAAAATCCGATCAGCCGTTTGAAAGTTATGGCCGTTTTACCGAGCGTGTTAAAATCTGTGACGCGATTGGAACAGATCTCGGTAATCTGTAGATTAGACGACTTTAGAGTCCGAATCAGTCTTTCCATATACCTAGAGAAAGTTGGGAAATTTCCTAAGCTACGCGAGGGTGTACTCGTTTAATTCATTCGGAGTCCCAGAACTCAAGTTATGCCTTTTGCAAGGCTGCTGTCCCGACGGGACAGAACCTCTGTTTTAGGTTTTGCGAGTAGGGAGCAATGTCGGGTTAGATGGGGGTTTGCGTACTGTTTTGTGGTTATGATTGTGATTGTGTGATACCCCTGTGCAGGAGGTGTGACCCCGGGAGTGCTTTCTACTTCCCGCCAATCCGTTGCACGTGGTTGAGGCAAGTGTGTTGTGATGGATAGCGAGTTGTAGGTTGCATGTTGAGATTAGATGGAATTGTTTACATGATATATGTCCACTTGCCATGTGTTAATGATTGCTATGATATGATGAGCATGTTTAATATGTTATGACGCCATGTGTTAAAATATGAGTTTTATATGATGTTGGCATGCTTGCATACATGACATGTTACATGGCCCGGGCGGTGAGAAAGTCATTAACTAATCCGGGAAGGTCGGTGAGAAAGTTATGACTAATCCGGAGAGCCAATAGAGTAAGTTCTACATCGTGATTCCATCTACCGTGGGTTGTGGAAGCGAGGAGTAGGCACCCTCCATCTTCGGGATGGAAGGGGGGAGAGGGTGCACACCGACGGGTGTGTACTCAACCATACCGGTATGAGTTTCCAAGGAGATATGAGCATTGCATTGCATTGCATACACAACGATGATGATTTTGTTAAAGTGTTCATGATTGAGATGATATACATGATGTGAGATGTTATTTTCTATGATATTGTTATTGTTGTCCATTACAATATGCTTGCTGAGTTTCGAACTCACGCTTGTGTTTTATGTTGTTTTTAGGTACTTTGAGATCGGCATGCGGGAAAAAGGGGTTTAGCTACACTTCTACACGTAGCTCCACCATCATAGTCTATGATTAATCACCTGGAGACATGATTTTAAGAGTTGTGCCATAAAGTTAATGTATGGTTTAATCTAGCATGCTTGTGATCCCTTATTTGCTTCGTTATAGTTTATGAAGTGGTTGAGCGTGGTATTATTGGCGTAGTTTGATGATACATCCATTTATGTTGATGTTTTAGATGTCGTGTGCTATGATATATCTTGCCATGATATTGATATTGTGTTAATTCATGAAAAAACAAAGGAGATGCTGCGAAATATCGGTTTTTAGCATATGTACCTTTGCTGGAATTTATGTTTAAATGTGATTTTTAGTTGTTGTTTAGCTTATGTTTGGTAGCATTCGGGCATATTAAATGCGGGTGTTATTCTGATTGGTATCAGAGCGGGCTGTAGGTCCTTGGAATGTGAATTTTTAGTGTCATGCTATAGGGAAAAACTAAAATATGATGTGGAATAACTTAGAAACATGGCTTAGGTCTTAACTAAAATTTTGTTATAGGATAGCAACATTAAAACTTGCAAAAGTGGTATAACTAATCTAAAATTTGACACACAATGGATGCACAGTAGGAAAGGGTATGGGTATCGTTTCTTTATGCTTAAATGTTGTATTAAAGTTATGATGTTGAATGCTTCCTTTGATAAAGCATGTTGCTATGTCTATGAGATAAATGACTGAATTGCTCTTGTTGTTGTGATAGAGTGGAATTGTGGTACCGAAGGGTTTCGGTCACCTCTTTTTGTTCATAGTAAGGGCGAGGTTTGACGGTATGGCGGTTAGCGCCATCACCGAAGAACTATTAACCCTGTAGGAGAAGAGTGCTTAACCTCTCTGTTGTAGAACGGGTAGTTGACTGAGTCAAATAGAAGAATTTGGTGGTGGATTCCTTCAGACGTTCTTTGCCGCTCGACGATCGATTTTCGTTGCTTTTCTTGGCTTTAGTTGATTTGAATCAAATGAAAAATGTTGGGTGTTTGCGGATCGTTCCGTATGCGGTGTGTGGTTTTGTCTTCCTTGGTTGAAGACGAAGAAGAGGAGTCTAGTGTTGCGCTTCTTTTGGGCGCCTTTCCAGCTTTTAATGATTAGTTTGTTGATGGCTTTATGGGGAAGAAGCATTCAAATTTATCCTTGTGTTTGTCTTTCTCCGAGGTTAACGGAGTTATTATGGAGTTATGCTGCACTGGCTGTCAGGGCTGAAGTTCTGTGTCTTTGTAGAAGTAAGTGTTGTTTGATTCGTTATTTTCTTTGGTTTAAGAAAATCATCTTTGAAGAACCCTTCCTATTTTGTGAAAGTTTGGAGTTAGGGTTTATTTGCAAAGGTATATTTGATCGATTGGTTCCCTCCAAAGAGGAGTCTTTGAGATTTAAAAAGTGTTTTGGAGAATTCCTTTGCATGACCAAGTTTGGGTTTGTCTCATCGCAATTTTGAGAGTCAAATTTTCCTTATGAACTTGGGATGAGTTTTAAAACTAAAATGTCTGTAAACAAAGTAGTCTTTTGACTGAAATCGTTTGTCCCTAGTAAGAATTGATGTTTAGCATGTTATGTAGTAGGTAACAATGTGGTTTATGGATTGATGTGTTGCTAAGTTAAATTTTGAGTTGAATCAATTCAATGTGATTAATATCTCTAGCTTGAGAATAAATAGACTACTAGTGTTGCAGTTTACTCTTAGCGAGAATGATTAAATGTGTTAATGTACATGCTTAGAATCTGTTGCCTTGCTTTAAAAGTGCTTATGATCCTTGTTAATGTTAAAAGTTTAAACTTTGATGCATAGTTTAAACATTAAGATGATGTAGACTCATTGTTATTGTAAAAGAAACTTTCTTTGGTTGTTAAAGATGTTCTAATCTAATGGATTAATAGAGAAATTTAATCGTGTTGACTAGTGACTTTAATTTGGATGTTGATTAGAGTTGCTATTTATGTTGTTGCAAACTACTAGTATCTTTGGAAGTATGCAGTTGTGTCGCTACAATGCTAGTATTGATATCAATGGAGAAGACATAAGACTTATTGTTAATGATGTTGTTAATGGTAGTGTTAATGCTAGTATTCAGTCTATTTTAAATAGTGGGAGTATGTTGTGTGGTGGTAATTTTGTTATCACCTATGTATAGGGTAGCTAAAAGTAATGTTGTTGGTTGATGATTATGCCCATTTGTTGTTATTGATGACTAAGTAGTTGTGGTAACTGTTTAGATTATTCGTTGGAAAACCATGGTTAAAATAGAGGAAAATTTTAACATGTTGCGATGGAGTGAGCTTTGGATAATTAACATGATGTACAATTTCATCCTGAATGAATGTATGCCTTGGAATCCTAGTTATGAACTTTGTCTTGTAGAGATAATATTTACATGTTGAAGTCGTTGTTTAACTGAATAAGGAAAATTTGGATGTTCGGTTGTCATAACTCATAAGATTCACTTCTGTAACAAGTAGTTCGGATTTTGAAGTTAACTGAACTTTTTTAGCAAATGATACATCATTATTGGTTTATCATTTGTAATGTGTTGAATGGGTTGCCACTTATAGTTCACTTCGAAATTGTCAATAATCACTACTATGGAGAGGGACATCAGTGGCGGTTCGGAAGAGACATCAGTGGCGGTTTTTGAACCGCCACAGATTAAGCGCCACTGATAATCGTAGATTTTCAGTGGCGGTTTGAAAACCGCCATCGATAATACTCATTAGTGGCGGTTGGAGAAAAAACCGCCATCGATAATTCCATACGGTGGCGGTTCCAATAAAAAACCGCCACTGATATTGCTAATATCTGTGGCGGTTTTTTATTGGAACCGCCACTGGTATGGCATTATCAGTGGCGGTTTTTAGTTGGAACCGCCACTGATAACCCCGTCCGGCAATAAAAAAAATTGGCATTTCTGGCTAGCCTCAGGACAGTGCTAGCCATGCCCTCTGAAATAGCAGAATCTCAAAATGATATACCAGCATACATGATTCTGAACTGTTTGGTATATATCAATTTTCTTTCACACATGAAACGAAATGTATCTTTATTTGCAAGCTACTAAGTAAATCAAACATTAGAATGAGCATGGTCACCAACATTCATGCGTATGTTTATCGGTTCCACCGCTTATTGTCAAGTAACTCGATCTTCCCTTCACGATAACAAAAATAAAAGCGATCGGGATAATCAAATGGTTTTGACAAAGTTTATAGGATGCTTGAACTCACCAATCCAGCTACCATTTGTTGAATTGATTCGATGTCAAAACCAATTTGAGATAGGTCACCTTTAACATCATTGACCTGTGCATACAGAACAGAATTGCATGAAAATCTCACAAGAAACATTCAAAAGAACCCAGCTAATTCAAGAAAAAGAATCAGTTCCAGTAATATGCAGTCATTACCACCCCCAATAATATGCATAAATAAACTAGCAGGAATCATGAATTCTATTCTCTTTACCGCAACACATAATTATTTACAAGGAACAAACATTCCAAGTATGAAATACCTCAAAATGAAAGGGGTTCATAGACTATCAAAGATTATCACCAAAAATAAGATACCATGCCTCCAGAGTTCGATAGAATACTCGACACTTACTAATTGCATCAGTGCGTTCAATATAGCAAGCATTGGTGCCAGCTCCGATGATCACTGCAGCCATTGTATCCTCATCATAATGATGCCCTAGAGCTAATGTCCCCACAGTATCATTCACCTAAGTACAAAAATTACATGAATGATAATCATTTAAAAGGCGCTGGTGTTAATATACGTACTAATAAATAGAAAAGAAGCACAATGAGCAAGCTTGTTAGGATATATGGAGACTTTTTTAGGGTGGCTCAGTAATTGAATGAAAAAGCAAATTTGCAAAGCTTGGTTAACCAAATGAATACGCAGCCATCATAAAGTAAAAAAACAAAAGGAGGAGGGCATAGCATCAGGCCACCAAGACATTTCGCCATCGTAGAATGGTATTATGAGCATACATACATTACTACCGTTGGTGGTGACAGCAGCATCAGATACCAACAAGACTATAAATTTGGTGTTGTTATAATTTGCATCATGTTTAATTCAGCAAAAGGATATTACACAGTTACATGATACCAACAGAACTCTAGCATAGAGGATTATTCAACTTAGTGTTTCACATTTAAACATAACATGATGTAAAACCAAGTATCTTACAAGCTGATTACTTGCCTTCTAAGTTTCATCACCCTACTAACCATAAGCAAAAATACAACACTTGCGATACTTTTTCTTTGTTTCACCAAACATTATTAATTATCTCTCATTTCTTCCTGCAGAATATTACAGCCCACAAAGACCATGGATTACAAGCAAGCTCACAGCTATGAACTAAATAGTTTTTGATACATAAGCTGCTACAGCTAGGAAAATATTCCTTGTAATTTCCTCCAACCCAGGCTGGGCCTCAGGCTCCATAAGAACTACATTTCGAAAGTAAACATAGTCATTTCGAAGATAATGTGAAAAAGATGTCTTATTGTGTAGAGAGATCAACCGATGTGATAAATAATGTTGAGAAATCCTAACCAACAGGTAAATTAGTTATTCCACATACACAAGTTTAAATTAGTTATTCCACATACACAAGTTTTAAGCGTAAAGTAACGATACCCATACCCATACCCTTTCCTACTGTGCATCCATGTGTGTCAAATTTTAAATTAGTTATTCCACATACACAAGTTTTAAGGTTGCTATCCTATAGCAAAATTTTAGTTATAACCTAAGCCATGTTTCTAGGTTATCCCACATCAAAGTTTTAGTTAACCCTATGGTATTTCACTAAATTCATACACCACGGACCTGAAGCCCGCTCTGATACCAACTGTAACACCCCGGCATCTAATACGCCTGAATGCTACCAAACATCGATTATGTATCATCTAAAACTACAAATAAAAGAAACTTACAGCAAAGGACCAATTGCTAGAACCGAAAATTTCGCGACATCTCCTTTGTTTAATCATGATCTCGCGCAACCATAATAGCATAGCGAGAATATGACATAATATGAAACATCTAAAACAGCAATAATAAGCGCACGGAAGCAATATAAGTCCACTTTAAGCATCCCAAAGTCATCATTAGCCAAATGAAACGAATAAGGCAATACTAGCACACATCTAAACCATAAACATCAATGGTATCACATTCAGTTTATTGTCATGACTCCAAATGATTCCATTGTGGAATCAATTACGTGAACTACGTGGAGATGTGTGACTATTCCCTTTTCCCTCATGCCGATCTCAAGGTACCTAAAAACAACATAAAACACAAGCGTGAGTTCAAAACTTACAAAGTGTATTGTAATGGAAAAACAAAGATCAAGTCAACAAACCATCATCACCAATCTCCAAAAGCACATCATAACACAACATGGTTAGCATTCCAAACATCTTTTAAGCATCCATGTACTCATCTCATGAGTAACTCATAAGTATTCACATCGTCATCTCATAAACATCATCATATACATATTTCATTAATGCAATGCAATGCAATGCACATGTCTCCTTGGAAACTCATACCGGTATGGTTGAGTGCACACCCGTCGGCATGCACCCTTTCCCCCTTCCATCCCGAAGATGGAGGGTGCCTATCACTCGCTTCCATTCACCTCGGTGAAGGAATCACGATGTAGGACTTATTCGAAAGAATAGCCCGGACTAGTCATAACAGTTCTCACCGACCCTACCGGAATAGTTATGACTTATCTCACCGACGGCCATGAAAAATATGCCATGTGTGAAAATCGGATAGCAACATATACATGAATAGAACTATTGCATATCAACACTTGGCATCGAAACATGTAGGTCCGTACTCAACAATCGACGGTAACCATTCAAAACATGGCATGTGATTCATTCATCAACAACAAACATTTTTAATCATGGCATGTGGACACCATATCATAGATAACCTTTAAATCATGGCCTAAGGACGTCATATCAATTATAACATGTAATTCATGGCAAGACAACATGTTATCTATTCCGAATGCTATCTAGCAAATCTAGCAACGCATATAACATACAATCCACGCAACACACTTGCCTTCAACCACGGCAACGGAGTGACGAGAGGTCGAGGGCACTCCCGGGGGCACACCACCTGCAAACACGTGCCATACACTCAAATCGAGTCCACAAAACAACACACATAAATCCCACTACCCCGACTTCGCTTACAACTCCTAAAACCAGAAAGCAGCAAATCTGTCCCTTCGGGACAGCAGTCTTCCAACGGGCATAACTTCTGTTCTAGGACTCCAAATTGAATAAACGAGTACACCCTCGCATAGCTTAGAAAATTTCCCAACTTTTTCTAGTTATATGGAAAGACTGATTCGGACTCTAAATTAGTTTAATCTAATGTTGAACACGAACTGTCTCAATCTCGTCACAGATTTGACAGCGCTCGGTAAAATATCCATAACTTCCAAACGGCAGGGCGGAATTTCAATTTCTTTATGTCCACGGAAATATAATGAAATTATCTACAACTTCCTAAAAGTCCGTACGGTCAGATTCATTCTCTAAATTGTCCAAAACTCCTGCCCTAGTTCGGGTTCCCAATCTGCCCGAACCAGAACGTGAATACAACTCTAGTTTTCAACAAATCTACCCCATGGCAGCACCTCCCTTGATCTAAAAAACATGGTAATGATCCTTAGAACAACACCTAGACCTAACCCACAGATCACCCATGCCATACCTCGCCAAGAAGATCCGAAACCGACGAAGCCTTCCTTCCCGCCGGCCGCTCCTTCCTCCCGATCCGCAAAGGTTCGCCGGAGATTCTCGAATTCCGGCGATCCTCCGAGCGGGACAGCGAGGAGCACCATGAGAGGGGATGCCGTGGGGCTGCTAGGAGAGGGGTGGATGGCTTGGGAAGGGAGGGGAAGGGTGGAGGCGCAATGGGGAAAGATGGGGGTGGCTAGGAGAGGGAGATGGGGAGGAGGAGGTGGCGGCTTGAGGGGAGAAGAGGAGAGGGCGCCTAGGGCAAGGGGAGGGCGCCCCCAAGGCAGGGTATGCTGCCCCCCACTCCCTCATGGGCCCAAAAATCCTCCCACTAAAGCCCACGACTCAACCCCCTTAGGCCCGAACTCCCCCAGAGAGGCCCAAACTCCCGAAATCGGCCCGGAAACGCGATTAAAATTCATGCCGTAAAGTTTAATACCTCCATTTCCCATTCTATAATGTCTTTGCCTTCCCGTGGTATCACAATATGAGCATTGCATTGCATTGCATACACAACGATGATGATTTTGTTAAAGTGTTCATGATTGAGATGATATACATGATGTGAGATGTTATTTTCTATGATATTGTTATTGTTGTCCATTACAATATGCTTGCTGAGTTTCGAACTCACGCTTGTGTTTTATGTTGTTTTTAGGTACTTTGAGATCGGCATGCGGGAAAAAGGGGTTTAGCTACACTTCTACACGTAGCTCCACCATCATAGTCTATGATTAATCACTTGGAGACATGATTTTAAGAGTTGTGCCATAAAGTTAATGTATGGTTTAATCTAGCATGCTTGTGATCCCTTATTTGCTTCGTTATAGTTTATGAAGTGGTTGAGCGTGGTATTATTGGCGTAGTTTGATGATACATCCATTTATGTTGATGTTTTAGATGTCGTGTGCTATGATATATCTTGCCATGATAT
Organism: Rhipidocladum racemiflorum; assembly: GCA_036346355.1. NCBI lineage: Eukaryota > Viridiplantae > Streptophyta > Magnoliopsida > Poales > Poaceae > Rhipidocladum > Rhipidocladum racemiflorum. The sequence continues at coordinate 1,444,859 of CM070592.1, read as the reverse complement.
TGATATTGTGTTAATTCATGAAAAAACAAAGGAGATGCTGCCGAAATATCGGTTTTTAGCATATGTACCTTTGCTGGAATTTATGTTTAAATGTGATTTTTAGTTGTTGTTTAGCTTATGTTTGGTAGCATTCGGGCATATTAAATGCCGGGGTGTTACAGTTGGTATCAGAGAGGGTTGTAGGTCCTTGGAATGTGAATTTTTAGTGTCATGCTATAGGGAAAAACTAAAATATGATGTGGAATAACTTAGAAACATGGCTTAGGTCTTAACTAAAATTTTGTTATAGGATAGCAACATTAAAACTTGCAAAAGTGGTATAACTAATCTAAAATTTGACACACAATGGATGCACAGTAGGAAAGGGTATGGGTATCGTTTCTTTATGCTTAAATGTTGTATTTAAGTTATGATGTTGAATGCTTCCTTTGATAAAGCATATTGCTATGTCTATGAGATAAATGAATGAATTGCTCTTGTTGTTGTGATAGAGTGGAATTGTGGTACCGAAGGGTTTCGGTCACCTCTTTTTGTTCATAGTAAGGGCGAGGTTTGACGGTATGGCCGGTTAGCGCCATCACCGAAGAACTATTAACCCCTGTAGGAGAAGAGTGCTTAACCTCTCTGTTGTAGAACGGGTAGTTGACTGGAGTCAAATAGAAGAATTTGGTGGTGGATTCCTTCGTACGTTCTTTGCCGTTCTGACAGTCGATTTTCGTTGCTTTTCTTGGCTTTAGTTGATTTGAATCAAATGAAAAATGTTGGGTTTTTGCGGATCGTTCCGTATGCGGTGTGTGGTTTTGTCTTCCTTGGTTGAAGACGAAGAAGAGGAGTCTAGTGTTGCGCTTCTTTTGGGCGCCTTTCCAGTTTTAATGATTAGTTTGTTGATGGCTTTATGGGGAAGAAGCATTCAAATTTATCCTTGTGTTTGTCTTTCTCCGAGGTTAACGGAGTTATTGCGGAGTTATGCCAGACCTGGCTGTCAGGGCTGAAGTTCTGTGTCTTTGTAGAAGTAAGTGGTGTTTGATTCGTTATTTTGCTGGTTTAAGAAAATCATCTTTGAAGAACCCTTCCTATTTTGTGAAAGTTTGGAGTTAGGGTTTATTTGCAAAGGTATATTTGATCGATTGGTTCCCTCCAAAGAGGGAGTCTTTGAGATTTAAAAAGTGTTTTGGAGAATTCCTTTGCATGACCAAGTGGGGGTTGGTCTCATCGCACTTTTGAGAGTCAAATTTTCCTTAGGAATTTGGGACGAGTTTTAAAACTACAATGTCTGTAAACAAAGTAGTCTTTTGACTGAAATCGTTTGTCCCTAGTAAGAATTGATGTTTAGCATGTTATGTAGTAGGTAACAATGTGGTTTATGGATTGATGTGTTGCTAAGTTAAATTTTGAGTTGAATCAATTCAATGTGATTAATATCTCTAGCTTGAGAATAAATAGACTACTAGTGTTGCAGTTTACTCTTAGCGAGAATGATTAAATGTGTTAATGTACATGCTTAGAATCTGTTGCCTTGCTTTAAAAGTGCTTATGATCCTTGTTAATGTTAAAAGTTTAAACTTTGATGCATAGTTTAAACATTAAGATGATGTAGACTTTGTTATTGTAAAAGAAACTTTCTTTGGTTGTTAAAGATGTTCTAATCTAATGGATTAATAGAGAAATTTAATCGTGTTGACTAGTGACTTTAATTTGGATGTTGATTAGAGTTGCTATTTATGTTGTTGCAAACTACTAGTATCTTTGGAAGTATGCGGTTGTGTCGCTACAATGCTAGTATTGATATCAATGGAGAAGACATAAGACTTATTGTTAATGATGTTGTTAATGGTAGTGTTAATGCTAGTATTCAGTCTATTTTAAATAGTGGGAGTATGTTGTGTGGTGGTAATTTTGTTATCACCTATGTATAGGAGTAGCTAAAAGTAATGTTGTTGGTTGATGATTATGCCCATTTGTTGTTATTGATGACTAAGTAGTTGTGGTAATCATTAGATTATTCGTTGGAAAACCATGGTTAAAATAGAGGAAAATTTTAACATGTTGCGATGGAGTGAGCTTTGGATAATTAACATGATGTACAATTTCATCCTGAATGAATGTATGCCTTGGAATCCTAGTTATGAACTTTGTCTTGTAGAGATAATATTTACATGTTGAAGTCGTTGTTTAACTGAATAAGGAAAATTTGGATGTTCGGTTGTCATAACTCATAAGATTCACTTCTGTAACAAGTAGTTCGGATTTTGAAGTTAACTGAACTTTTTTAGCAAATGATACATCATTATTGGTTTATCATTTGTAATGTGTTGAATGGGTTGCCACTTATAGTTCACTTCGAAATTGTCAATAATCACTACTATGGAGAGGGACATCAGTGGCGGTTCGGAAGAGACATCAGTGGCGGTTTTTGAACCGCCACAGATTAAGCGCCACTGATAATCGTAGATTTTCAGTGGCGGTTTGAAAACCGCCACTGATAATACTCATTAGTGGCGGTTGGAGAGAAAAACCGCCACTGATAATTCCATACCAGTGGCGGTTCCAATAAAAAACCGCCACTGATATTGCTAATATCTGTGGCGGTTTTTTATTGGAACCGCCACTGGTATGGCATTATCAGTGGCGGTTTTTAGTTGGAACCGCCACTGATAACCCCGTCCGGCAATAAAAAAAATTGGCATTTCTGGCTAGCCTCAGGACAGTGCTAGCCATGCCCTCTGAAATAGCAGAATCTCAAAATGATATACCAGCATACATGATTCTGAACTGTTTGGTATATATCAATTTTCTTTCACACATGAAACGAAATGTATCTTTATTTGCAAGCTACTAAGTAAATCAAACATTAGGACAGAGCATGGTCACCAACATTCATGCGTATGTTTATCGGTTCCACCTGCTTATTGTCAAGTAACTCGATCTTCCCTTCCTGATAACGAAAATAAAACAGTCAGGATAATCAAATGGTTTTGACAAAGTTTATAGGATGCTTGAACTCACCAATCCAGCTACCATTTGTTGAATTGATTCGATGTCAAAACCAATTTGAGATAGGTCACCTTTAACATCATTGACCTGTGCATACAGAACAGAATTGCATGAAAATCTCACAAGAAACATTCAAAAGAACCCAGCTAATTCAAGAAAAAGAATCAGTTCCAGTAATATGCAGTCATTACCACCCCCAATAATATGCATAAATAAACTAGCAGGAATCATGAATTCTATTCTCTTTACCGCAACACATAATTATTTACAAGGAACAAACATTCCAAGTATGAAATACCTCAAAATGAAAGGGGTTCATAGACTATCAGCATTATCACCAAAAAATAAGATACCATGCCTCCAGAGTTCGATAGAATACCTCGACACTTACTAATTGCATCGGTCGTTCAATATAGCAAGCATTGGTGCCGACTCGATGATCACTGCAGCCATTGTATCCTCATCATAATGATGCCCTAGAGCTAATGTCCCCACAGTATCATTCACCTAAGTACAAAAATTACATGAATGATAATCATTTAAAAGGCGCTGGTGTTAATATACGTACTAATAAATAGAAAAGAAGCACAGCAGAGCAAGCTTGTTAGGATATATGGAGACTTTTTTTAGGGTGGCTCTGTAATTGAATGAAAAAGCAAATTTGCAAAGCTTGGTTAACCAAATGAATACGCAGCCATCATAAAGTAAAAAAACAAAAGGAGGAGGGCATAGCATCAGGCCACCAAGACATTTCGCCATCGTAGAATGGTATTATGAGCATACATACATTACTACCGTTGGTGGTGACATGACATCAGATACCAACAAGACTATAAATTTGGTGTTGTTATAATTTGCATCATGTTTAATTCAGCAAAAGGATATTACACAGTTACATGATACCAACAGAACTCTAGCATAAAGGATTATTCAACTTAGTGTTTCACATTTAAACATAACATGATGTAAAACCAAGTATCTTACAAGCTGATTACTTGCCTTCTAAGTTTCATCACCCTACTAACCATAAGCAAAAATACAACACTTGCGATACTTTTTCTTTGTTTCACCAAACATTATTAATTATCTCTCATTTCTTCCTGCAGAATATTACAGCCCACAAAGACCATGGATTACAAGCAAGCTCACAGCTATGAACTAAATAGTTTTTGATACATAAGCTGCTACAGCTAGGAAAATATTCCTTGTAATTTCCTCCAACCCAGGCTGGGCCTCAGGCTCCATAAGAACTACATTTCGAAAGTAAACATAGTCATTTCGAAGATAATGTGAACAAGAGGTCTTATTGTGTAGAGAGATCAACCGATGTGATAAATAATGTTGAGAAATCCTAACCAACAGGTAAAACTACTCTGGCAGCTATAGAAGGCAACTAAGACCGGACTAGGTAGGTTTACACGTTGCGTTGCGTCGGATAAAAATATGTAGTTAAAAGCAAGGCGGCTAAGACCAGAATAGGTACATCCTTAAGAACAGCAATTTGATTAAAAGAGAAGAAGTCTTGTATTAATTAGAAGGTCTTATGGCCAAGTTCTTAAGCAATGAGGTAAGAAACGAAGGAACTCGCTCTCAACGCCACTCCATTGCAGAATTACAGCTACAATCTATCTACCATCTCAGAATAAGAACCATAAATCACGAATTAAGAGAAACAACAAGAATTTTGGTGTCCGAGCACCAAGAACTCCTCGAGGTCTACGCCTCGAGTCGCACCTATTGCTAGTACTAAGACATTATGCACATAACAGTAAAGTGGTTTGAAGTCCTGATGAGGTAGTGGCAAAAATTTATGTACCATATGTTTATTAGTGCTGAACTAATGTGGGTTTTATTCATATCACAGACGGTTCTTAGCTAGAACTGTGATGTCCTTCTCTGCGGTACTGTGTGAACAATAGAAAGAAAAATAGCATCTCACCTCCACCTTCGTTGGCCCTTCGCGAAGCAGATATGGTAGCTACTCGCTAATTCGATACCAAAGTGCTAAATTTTATTATGGTTCTTTTCATACAATTGAGAATTTGATATGATACCAAAGTTATCTTTCCATAATAAAAATTATGTAATTGGTCATGAATATGGCACAAATGATTCAATTCTTTGTACTTTACATACACTTTTCTCACCATCATCCACTCATTCTAAAAGTGGGAATTAGGAGAGAGGCACCGAAAGAAATCAATTTGTTTTATGTGTGGTATAAAACACTTGAGGTAATCTTGGTAGCACTCATAAAAACTTTCATTTATGCTAGTGAAGTGGGGAAAGAAAGAAAAAATAGAGGACCATTTTGTAACTAAAAGTTGTTCGTAGCATATATAGCTATGCATCTTGTCTTATATATAAAAACATCATTGAGAGAGTAGTATGAATTAATAGGGGTTATGAAAACAGGACAGTAGTAAACAAAACCATATGACCTAACCAAATGTCCTAGGTTGCTTTGATGATCACGGAGATCATAGCCATCTTTCAAGGAAATTTAGCGCTAAAATTATGTCTTAAACGTAATCTAATCGAGAAAGATTATTTCTACCAACCGACAAAATGAAGTTTTTGAAACTTGCTTTTGTAAGGAGTGTAGAGATATTACCTAACTTTTGCAAAGACTGTGGATCTAATTTTCCCTTAATTTAGTTGCTAAAAACTTCTAATATACGGTATACGTCTAATCTCCAAAGATGTAAGCAAGTGTAATCACAATGGAATCATTGCATATAATCTTTGTTATTGTAATAATAGATATATCTTAGTTGGAAAGGTTCCACATATGAAGCACAGATTGTTCTGAAAACCCTTTGGATCAGAGAAAGAAAACTAGTACTAAGACATTATGCACATAACAGTAAAGTGGTTTGAAGTCTGCAATTCGTCATTTTTCGTTCTCTGCAATACGGATGAATTTGACCTTACAAATCCCCTAACAGCCTAATAATCAGACGAGGCAACAATCAACATCTAGCATCTCATTTCATTTCATTTCATCAACATCGAACTCTCTGTTATTGAATCCAGGCAACAATCAACATCTAGCATCTCATTTCATTTCGCATCGGGCATTCATCGAAAATCCAAAATCCAAAATTCCAGTCGAGTCGGGGGCTCACCTTCAATGGCGGGGACGAGCTGGACGGGCCGCGGGAGGGAGGCGGCGGGGTCGCTAGACGTGGGAGGTCGCCGGACGCGGGAGGTCGCCGGGCGCGGGAGGGAGGTCGCCGGGCGCGGGAGGGACGACGGGTGGCCGACGGGGCGGGACGACGCCAGAGAGCTTGTGCCGGCGGGATGGGCCGGATGAGGGCGCCGGGCGGGGGTGGCCGACGGGGGCGGGGACGACGCCGGGCGCGGGAGGGAGGCGGCGGGGTCTGACCACTGTGGCGAGGATTAGGGTTCGCGAGAAGCTAGTGGTGAGGACTGACCACTGTGGCGTGGTATATATTGGGGGACATATCAGTGGCGGTTGTTAATTAAAACCGCCACAGATAAGGTTTATCAGTGGCGGTTGTTAATTAAAACCGCATTAATTAACAACCGCCACTGATAAACCTTATCTGTGGCGGTTTTAATTAACAACCGCCACTAATACTATTTTTCAGATTTCCTTCTATTATAAAGATATGAATTAATGTATTAGTGAACCTATCATATATATTAACTACTAATTATTCATAATTAATTTATCTATGATATATAAATTTATATTCTTATAAATTTGAATCCCTGATTAATATAAATTAATATAAAGCATATTTTTCCATTACTCCACATAAATGCATTTATAACACTATATATTAACGTACCCATCATATATATTAATATAAAGCCATGAATTAATATAAAGCATATTTTTTAACAAAAAAATGCCATTACTCCACATAAATGCATATTTCTGACATTACATTTCCATTACCCCACATAAATACACACATTTTGCCATTACTCCTAGCTAATTATTTTCTTTCACAATTTGGCCTTCTTCATGATCATCACGATGATAGGTGGCTTCCTGAGTGGTTCCTTCCTCGAGCCTGATGCTGCCATCTACGAAAGGAGGCAACTCATCAAACTGGTTGTACTCTTCCTCATCCACGACATTCTCAACTCCGACGATCCTTTGTTTTCCTTGAAGAACTACATGACGCTTCTTATCTGCCGGGTCGATTACATAGAAGACCTGTGCAACTTGCTTTGCAAGTACGAATGGTTCGTCTCTATATCCGACTTGCTCGATGTCCACAAAGAGTGAAGCCATATTTGTCCACCTTGACACCCTTTGGGAGTTGGACCCAACGACAATCAAACACCGGGATCTTGAAAATGCAAGAGTCGAGCTCCCATATCTCCTCTATAAACCCATAGAAGCTCTTCTTCTTATCGCTGTATTGTCGTAGGCATCTATACGGACACCACTATTTTGGTAAGTACTTTTGCTATCCCGAGCTCTCGTGTAAAATGTATATCCATTTATGTCGTATCCTTGCCATGTCGATTGTACCGATGGCCCTTTTGCCAACCACCTCAACGTAACACTCGCTTCTTCACCGCACATGTGCTCCTTGAACCAATGATTGAACACACGATTGTGCTCTTTTGTTATCCAAACCTCGATCGTCCACGATTTTCCCTCTGTAGCTTTTCCTTGTGCATGTCCATAAACGGGATACCTCGATCGATTCTGCAAGACTGTGAAATGAGCTTGTTCGAACAAAAAATGATCGTAAGAATTTGTGGATTTCTTTCCGATTACTCCTTTGCCAGCTAGCCTCCCCTCATGGCGTGATACAGGCACTCCTACCGGTTCAACCTCGTCCATGTAATCGACGCAGAACTCAATAACCTCCTCAGTTGCATAACCTTCTACAATGGAACCTTCCGGTCGCGATCGATTACGTACATATTTCTTTACAACACCCATGTACCTTTCGAACGGGTACATCTGATGCAGGAATACTGGCCCACAAATATTTATCTCATTCACAAGGTGAACAATGAGATGAACTATGATATCGAAAAATGATGGAGGAAAATACATCTCTAGCTGACACAGAGTGTTGACCACTTCAGCCTGCAGTTCATAAAGTCCAACGGGATCGATGACCTTCTGTGAAATCGCGTTAAAGAAGAAACACAACCTCATGATTGCCTCTCGAACCTTGTCAGGCAAAATACCTCTAATTGCAATAGGGAGCATTTGTGTCATCATCACATGACAATCATGAGACTTCATACCAGTTAACTTCAAATCTTTCATCGATACCAGTTTCTTGATGTTTGCGGAGTAACCGGACGGAACTTTCACACTACGCAAGCACTTGCAGAGGTCTGTTTTCTCTTTCTTGGACAGAGTATAGCAAGTCGGGGAAGGTAAAGTCGGCCTTTCCGTGTCTTGAGGATGTAGCTCGGCTCGATCTTCATATCTTCCAGTCCCTTCGTGCCTTCATCCATCCTTTGTTTTGCTAGGAATATTCAAGAAAAGACCAAGCACGCTGTCACATACATTCTTTTCTACATGCATGACGTCGATACAATGTCGAACTTCTAAGTCCTTCCAATAGGGCAAATCCCAAAATAAGGATCTCTTCTTCCACGTGGTTTTCTCAAGACGGACCTCGAGGTATCCCCTTTCCAAGTACAACATTAATATCCTTAACCATATCATATACCTCTTCCTCAAGAAGAGGCCTTGGAGATGAACCGTCCTCCTTTGTACCGTCAAATTGTTTTTTCATATTACAGTACGGATGATTCTTTCAAGGAACCGACGGTGACGCATGTAGACTGCTTTCCTCGAGTTGCTAAGCCACACGCTACTAGTTTCATCCAGGCATTGGGGCAAGCTTTAGCTCCTTTTATAGTACGGCCGACAGGTTACCTAGGGTCGGGAAATCATTGATGGTGCAGAACAACATTGCGCCAGAGAGTGAAGTACTCCCGCTTGTACTCATCCCATACCTGTACACCTTCATTCCACAAGAGCACAAGATCTTCCACCAATGATTGTAGGTATACATCAATATCGCTTTCCAGTTGTCTCGGCCCTTGGATAAGCAGCGACATCATAATGTATTTTCGCTTCATACACAGCCAAGGAGGAAGGTTGTAGATACAGAGAGTCACGGGCCAAGTGCTATGAATACTACTCATGTTACCGAAAGGATTCATTCCATCCGTACTCAACCCAAACCTTATATTCCTTGGCTCATTTCCGAAGTTCTCCCTAAAGAGCCTATCGATGGTTCTCCATCGGCGTAATCGGCAGGGTGCCTCGACTTTCCATCCCTCTTTCGCTCTTCTGAGTGCCATCGCATCAGCTTGGCATGCTTTTTATTTGCAAATAAACGCTTTAGACGAGGTATTACTGGCAAATACCACACCACTTTAGCGGGAGCTCCATTCTTCACTTCTATGCCTTCGTTTTCCTCGCCCTTACGCTTGTATCGCGATGCTTTGCACACCGGACATACATGCGTTGTCAAGCATAGTCTTTGCGATAGAGTATACAAATGCTTTGGACACGCTGCGTGTATTCTTTCTACCTCCAATCCCAAGGGACATACAACCTTCTTGGCAAAATACGTGGTCTTAGGCAACAAGTTGCCCTCTGGAAGCATGTCCGCTAAGAGACGTAGCAACTCCGTGAAACTCTTGTCGGACCAACCATTGCTTGCCTTCAATTTCAGTAGTGAAAGCACAGTGTGCAACTTTGTGTATTCCTCCTTGCAACCCGGGAACAAAGGTTTCTCCGAGTCCTCTATCAAACCTTTGAACTGATTAAACTCTCTCTCACTATCGTAGTTTCCTTCGCATCGCGCAACATTTGAGCCAGATTATTGTCATCGTCAACGACCAACCTATCCTCATCGGTTCCATACCCGATGTCACCGCCATATTGGCGGCTTCGCTGCCGTCGACATTATCACATTGAAGTATGATCTCCTCTTCACCGTGCCTTGTCCAACATGTATAGCTAGGTGCAAAGCCCCTCCGAATCAAGTGCAAGTGGATTTGGTCTTTGTCCGAAAACATCTTCTCATTCTTGCAATCAATGCATGGACAATGTATGTACTCCGTCTTCTTTTGCAATCTGTTCTCCTCGATTGCCAGAGAAAGCGAATCTGGCCGATGTATTCTCGGCTACAACGGTTCGCATTGTACATCCATCTCCGGTCCATCTACAATTAATTAATGTAACAATTAATAATATGCAATAATCTTAATTACATAAATCATTAATCCATTATTTGTTACTATCCAATAACCTTAATTAAATAAATTTAATATATGCTCTCAATCATAATTTATCATCCAAAAAAGGTAGACAACTTAATCTAATAGAGCAAGGTAGTAAATTCATCATCTCACTAACGGTAAGAAAATTAATGGTAATTAGAAACAAATCTTAAGTACTATGCATAGCCAAAATTAAATTTATCCTCTCAAAGAGGTAGATAATTCATCATCTCAAAATGCAAGGCAACTTCATGATCACATCTATACCATATACATTAAATTTAATGTGTATTAATTTAATATATGTTTGCCATATTTTGTCATCTAAAAAAGGTAGACAACAAATAATCTAATGGAGCAAGGTAATAAATTCATCATCTAGATATAATTAATCTAAAAAATGCTAGGTAAATAAAAAAAATTGAATCTAAGCTTTGCCATTGAAGAAAGGAAAATCTTAAATAAACTAGATCTAGCCATTAAATTGCAACTACATCACCACAAATGAAGAGAGGAGAACAAATTACTCACCTTAGAACAACCCTACGAAGTAAAAACTCAAGTTTCTTTGCAAACAAAATCTCAGATCTGAAATTTTGCTTTTCTTCTCGGGGAGAAAGATGACCATGAGCTCCTGTAGAGTGCTGTAGCGACTAGTATATATAGGGGGTTTTATTTGTGGCGGTTCTAAACAAAAACCGCCACAGATAGTGGACTATCAGTGGCGGTTTAGTGTTAAAACCGCCACTGATAGTTGTTGCAGTATTTGTGGCGGTTATAACCACAAACCGCCACTGATATTCCACTATCTATGGCGGTTCGGAACAAAAACCGTCACTAATGATCCTGGCACGATTTCTACTCAAGAACCGCCACTGATACTCCTATTAGTGGCGGTTCCAAACAAACCGCCACTAATAGGGCGTCTCCTATTTGCAGTTTTGTAGTAGTGAATGGATATGATAGCATGCACTTTGCTGCCTTTTATGTGTTCTTATGATTCAAGGAAAAGGTAAGTATGTTATAGACTTATAGTCTTGTTGTCGGATTCTAGATATAAACCTGACATTGCTTGCAAAATAAGTCTTATATGCTTTTTCTCAATTGCAATAAACTGTAGTCTATTTGATTTCGTTTCTTTACAAGCTTATACATATATGTTTTGTTAGATATATGCGTAAGACAAAATTAATGCTTTGTGTGATTTGGGATCACATTTGGTTATGTGTCACCCTCTTTTGAGACTCCGTTGCAAGCACGGGCAACTTACTAGTTAAAATAGAAAAAGCAAGCTTAGAAAACTACCAAAATGAGATTCACATGAGAGGGGGAAGGAAATTACATAGAGTGTCAGTCTAATCCCAACATCATGAATAAATGAACAATACAAGAGCTGAATTTCCAACTACTGCTTTCAGTAATACCATCTTTCTTTGATAGGAAAAACTCTAATTCTTCCCTGATGAAGTACCAAGAGTACATGTTCTCACATGATGATTTCTCAATGATTTTGGATTCTACATCCATCAGTGTGTTTGAGAAATCCTGCTGGAGAGCCCCTCAGCAACTTACCCCTGAAACCTTGAGAGGAAGTTGCAGAAACAACTCTTGGCTATTTGTATACTGGATTTTTATCAGTTGTGCTGAACAACCTGCAGAGCCACAAAATTTAAATAAGGAACTATCCACTGCGGTAAATTGACGTAATGCTAGAGTGAAGTAACATATGTTATAAAATGTAAGGAAATGACAAACAAATACTTGCAAATGATAACTAACGCATATATCTTGTGCAAGCATATATTCCCCTCATAGCATGCTATAACTGTATTTAGTACGACCTACACTGTGAACATTTTTTTCCTCTTCCTCATATAGAAGAGGAAACAGAAGATTTTTCTTCCGGCTATCTTTAATGTAACATCCTGAGTTTGAACTTGTCTTTTAAAAAAAATATATATATATTAATTATCCCTTGTGAGTTATTTGGAAATTCTATTTGGAGTTAATTGTGTTTGGATTTGTTTGCCCAATCTGTTTCGTTTTAGTTTTTGCTCCAAAATCTCGTTTCGTGTACGGTTAGAATTTCCGAGCAACCGTAGTTTTCGAACCTTCTCTAGCTATCCTAGAGTCTATCCTAGAGGTTTCCAGGAAGAGTTGTTGAGTTTCGGAGTTTTTGGGGGGTTTTTGGGGTTTTGTCGCCTTGGGCGGCAGTACCGCCGGCCCTGGCCGGTACTGCCGGCCGAGGGGTTCGGGCAGGGGGCAAGGCGCCCATGGCTGACCGGTTGCCCTAGCCACCTCCACGTTTTTCTAGAGGGTTCTCCCCCAGCCAACTCTCTCCCTCACTTCACTCCCTCTCACTCTCCCTCTCACCCTCTAGCTCTCCCTCTCTAGCTCTCTCTCCCATGGAGCTCTCTTCCTCTCTCTCAAGCTCTTCCTCTCCCTAAAACTCTCTCTCCGCTGTTCTTGAGCTCAAGGTGAAGCAACCCATGGAGGAGATCGTCACTTTTCAAAACCTTAGCAGCAATCTGTGGTGAGTGAAGCAAGTTTCAGTCAGAGCTGGGTTGACTTGAGCTTGATCCTGTACTTTTCTCCTTTTCTATCAACTTTTCTTTTAGCTAAAACCCTAGAAAACCAAGTTGTAGTGCTCAACTTTTAGTTAGCTGAGTTTCTAAACCTAGGTTAGGTGCAAGAGTTCTCGTTCGTGCGAAAACTGAGATTTGAAACCCTAAATACGTTTTTATCGGATAGATTAGGTTAAATGTCGTTTTCGTAGCTTTTGGAATTAAACTTTGGAACCCTAGTTCCAAAAGCTAGGAAAAGGACCCTTGAACGTATTCGACGTCGTTAAAGTCCGAGTTTCACGATAGGAATCGAGTTTGAATTCGATTCGGGGTGAAAGTCGGAATTTAGCGTAAATTAGGACTCTAGAGTTTCTCGGATTAGGATGTAGGCCAAACGAGGTCGGAACCACGTGTGGTCTGCATAAATGGGTCCTTGTCATCTCCGAGAACCCATCCATGCAATCGTCGCGGAGTTCCGAAGTCGTCTGTGCGAAAATCCTTTTTCTGGAAAATTCAGCCGACCTGTGGCCGGCACTACCGACGTGGTAAGTCCGGTACTACCGCTCAGGCCGGCACTACCGACCCTTGCGGCCGGTACTGCCGGGTTCGGGCCGGCACTACCGCTCCCGCAACGCCGGTAGTTATTTTCCAGAGAGGGTCCCTTTTTGGGTTTCGTAGCCGCCGGCACTACCGACCCTTGCGGCAGATCGCTGCCCGTAGAGGGCGGCACTATCGAGTTTGTACACCGATCGCCGGTCTCAATTCAAGTTTTGATTTTCGTTGAGTTGTCTTTCTCGTGTTCGCTTATTAGTTGTTGTCCGCTTCTTTGAGCCTTTTGCCTTGTTCTCATTGGATCTTAATCGTTTCCTCGTTATTTCTTTTGTCGCGCTTTCGTTTAGACGTTGACGCCTCGGGAGCAGTTGGCGAGGATCCGGACTTCGACCCAGAGGACACGCAAAACTCAGAGCAAGCAGGCAAGCACCCCCTTTGATCATATTGCTCCTATAATTGCAAATGTATTTGATGATTCGCAAAACTATTGCGCATGCATATGATTATTACAAATATTTAAATGGTGGGGATAGGTAGTTACCCTAAAGGTTGGATGGCTTATCTCAATCTCGTTGTTACCCTAAAATCCTTGAGTAATCCTAGTTTAAGGGTAGACGCTATAATAAGTGTCGCCAGGGAATATAAGTCTAATAGTTGCATACGCTTAGCCCAGCTTTAGACTGATTGAATAATGATCGGTGGACTCAGTCAATCAAAGATTTTCGATACGTTATTAGGATTTCGGAAATGATGGTTTTTGGAAAAATAAAGGCTATGTTGGTAAAAGATGAAAAAGGAAAAAGGTGTATGGTGATTTATGCCGGACGGATGATGGGAGGTCTCGTCTGTGCAAACCTAAGGACTGAACTTGACGTTTTTAACCAAGTCCTTTCGTACAACCACATGTGCTAGTATGGGATAGCCTAAACCTAGTACAGGAGTTGGAATTTGATCTTGCGCCGTGGCAGTCGGTAGTTGGGCAATACCGACGTCTTTGGTATTGCTTAGAATACTCCCTCACCACGCCGCAGTGTTGGAGGCTTTCGTGAAACAACGGTGGATGCTTTGCTGAGGGTAAAAGGCACGATGGGCTGTTAGCCATCGTTGGATCAGTGTGGGTGAATCAGGTTTGGAGTGTACGGTACCCAACCACCCTAATTTTAGGGGGTACTCGCGGCCGGGTACTCTGTGTGGATGAGTGGAGCCCCACCCAAAGCAAAGAGCGACATCGCGGGTCGACGCAAGGCTAAATGCCGACAATTGGAAAAGTTTCGTCACAATCTAGCAAAGCGGATACGGTATGTATCGCGTGGCATGGTTGACATGATTGCTAGAATGTGTCGTGTGGGTAAAGTGTGCATTCTCTGCAGAGATTAAACAAACTAATCGATTAGCCGTGCTCACGGTCACGAGCATCTTGGGTATTTCCTGTCAAGTATAGTAATTTGGTTTTGATTTTTGAAAGGATTAAATTTCGGTAGATCTTTTAAACGATGGGCTGTGTTATGCAAATGTTGAGTCGTTGAACTCAAAGATTGGTTGGTTTGGTGATTTGATCAAGTTGGTGATGATTCTTGATGCCACATGATGGTGGTGTTGGTTATGTTGAAGGAAAATGATTCATGATGCCATGTGATGGTGGTGTTGATTATGTTGGAAGAAATTGGATGTTAAATGAAATGTACAATTACATTATGTATTGATTTATTCTCGTTTACTAAATGATTTATAAACGGTGCAGTATTCCAATCTATTAGTCTATTGCAAATAACTTCAGCTTCATGCAAAACTGAATTAGAATAGCAACCATCTTCATTGTTCTGCCTGCATTATTATTATACTTGCAAACAATAAAGTCTTGCGAGTACATACGTGTACTCACCGTTTGCTCTGAAAATTCGTGTGAGGAGCAGAAGATGCAGGTGAGGAAGAAGGTGACCAGGAGTTCGGTGACCCAGACGAGGGTGGTGCGTTTGACGGCTAGCGGAGTTAGATGCTCGCCGGTTGCCTGTGGGAATGGAGGCACACCGTGGCCGCTTTACTTTTGTTTCTCTGATGTTTTTCTCTTCAGTTTACTTTAAGCCAATCGGCATTTTGTAAACAGGAACAAGTTGTAATATTATTATTTACCGTTGTAATATATTACCTCTGCCCTTATGCTACGTTCGTTTGGATGAGACTCTCCCTTCTCAACATGTGACGCTAGCCTACTGATCCAGGAACTAGTGGTTATCACATGGTTGCGGGAAGCTCAAATTGGAACCAATTGGGTAGCATGTGACCTCATTCGAGTATCGTGCTAGCCAAGTGATTTCAATCTGAGTCTGTCGTGATGCCGTGATCGTTATGTTACGGGTTGCGTGATTAACCAGGCCCACGCAACAGTAATGGAGTATCACTGTACCAGGACGGGAGCCCCCACAAGGAGTGGTATCAGAGCAAAGGTTCTGTAATTGATAGGATTAAGGAAGAGTTTTCTCCCTTTAAAAGTTATTTGAATATGCACTTCTTAATTGTGAAAACATAGAATGCTGATCTTTTCTTTTCTGTAGCACCTTTTCTGGTTTTGAGCTTCAAATGAAATTTTCCTCTTATCTCGGCTTTCAAAGTCAGATTTCCAGGACAAAAGCAAATGGGGTATTTGGTTCGACCTATTTTCCCAATCCTATTCAAAATTTAAGTTAGAATCATTTGGGAAGCTTATCCACTTCAAAAGATAGTTAAAAATTGAGTAATGATGAGGATGAGGTTTAAGATCGTGAGTTTCTTTTATTTGTTCGTTGTTGGGTTATTTTTCTTTCGTTTATTTAATTTTTGTTTAATTCGAATTTTCGTTTGTTGAGGATGATACTAATCTGTTTCCCTTCTTAATCTTAGATGTCTGGACGTTGGGAACCCTGCTATTTCACGACTGCGATTCTAGAGGGCTCAGTTTAGGCTACCCTCTGGGAGATGATGCAGCGTGCTGGCTTTCCTGAGCCGCCAGGGTATTTGATCTCACGTGCTGGACTTAGTCCCGCTTCCTCCCTGTATGTGGCTGAAGTTTCTATTCGCGGACGCCACGCAGGAGAACAAACCCGTCAGTATCATGGTACAGCGCCAAGTCCTCTTGCAGCTCTACTCGATGGAGCATACATTGCAATTTTGAGGCTTCGCTTTGATGTACCGGAAATGGCTCAGTTGTATCCTGTTTGTCCCTCTCGTGAGCCGGACAGCCAAGAGAACCTGTATGTGCCAGATTATCCACAGTTGGATCCTGTGCAGGTTTGGCAGACTGGGCTAGTAAGGTCCCTTGATCGATATCTGCTTCGTCTCTGTGAAGAACTGTTGCTTGCTCGACGCCGTATCTCTGAGTTAGAGAGTAACATGGCGCCCTTGGTTAGCTATGGTTTCTTCACTACTGGGATGATCTATGGGGAGAATGATGACCTCGAGCCTGCTGAGGAGTTACCCCATCCTTATGGATCTTATCGTCGGGTCTCTCGCATTGCCAGGATGTCTGTTCGAGGTAGCAGCCGTCGCCGTGTTTCGGCTGTGCGCCCTAGTGCTTCTGCGACTGCCATGCCAGGACGTAACCTGCTATTTGGTGGACGCGAGTACGAGTTGATGTTCCCTGCAGAGTCGACTGCTTCTTCTGTAGCCCTAGGCACCTCTGATGTCCCTACCGTGAATGGTGGACGTATCTAGGATTAGATCCCTATCCTAATAGGTAGTTGGACCTACAGCTCGCTTTTGTTGTAATTACGAGCTGGCAGAAGAAGTCTTTTGTTGTAGTTATTCTCGTGGAACTGGTGGTAGTTGATGTTGGTGGTGCTGTAAATAACCCCCTCTGTAGCGCGAAGAGACGTGCTAAGTTATCATCTGTAAATCTATCGCCTTGCAATCCTTTCACTGTGATGCATACTTTAAATTTTGTGTTGCTATGTGATGGGTTGTGCTTGAGTTTCGCAATTGTGGTTCAAAATTCCTGCGTTCTTCGATGGGCTCTTGTGATACTTGTCTCTAAGTCTTCGTGTCAACAGGATGCCGCCGAAGAGACGTGTTGATCGTTCGGTGATGGCCCGGGGTGTTGCTCAGATTAGCCAAGAACCAGCTGTGGCAATACCGAATCCGGAGCGTCATGATCCACCTTTGGCCAGATCCCGTAGCCAAGGATCTCATCACTCTAATGAGCCAGTAAATAATCGGGAGGCATCGCTTAGTCATCACGACGCCCAAAGTGAAGAATTACCTCCACCTCCGTCAATGGCCCAAGTTCTTGTTATGCAGACCCGCTTGTTGGAACGGTTGGTGCAGAATTCCGAGAATCTTGGTGCCGCTGCTTATGGTGGTTTGGCAGCAATGCAACCCCAATCGAGGTTGGCCGAGTTCTAGCGAACTCGCCCGCCAAACTTCTCATCTGCGACCGATCCTCTGGACGCAGACGATTGGCTTCGCGATGTTGAAGATAAACTTGACCTCGTGAGGTGTACTGACGAGGAGAAGGTTCAGTACGCTGCTCACTATCTCCAAGGCGCAGCAGCAGCTTGGTGGGGTAGTGTTAAGGCAATTCGCCCACCTAGTCAGGTCATGACTTGGGAGGAATTTAAAGGAGCCTTTCGTGCAGTGCACATTCCTGCTAGTCTGATGGAGATAAAGAAACGAGAATTCTATGATCTTCGTCAGGGGTCTATGTCAGTGATGGACTATCTGCATAAGTTCAATTATCTAGTTCGATATGTGGCAGATGAGGTCCCGAGTGAAACCCGAAAAGTCTCCTTGTTTCGTCAACATCTCAACGAGGAGATTCGTCATTCACTCGCACCACTTGACATCCCCAATTTGCAAGTGCTTGTGGACAAGGAGATTTGTGTTGAGGACAGCGGCAAGGCAGTTTTGGAGAGCCGGAAGCGTAAGTGGATGGCTCGGAAATCTGCCGGTGCCGGTACTTCGAGACCGCGTTCTGGGCAAATGGCTAGTGCTCAGTCCGTGGCATCGTCGCCTCCACGATCTCAGAAGAACTTTCCCCATCCTGTGCTGTCTGCGGCTCAATCTTCTGGCCGCGGAGGACATACTCGTGGAGGGCAGGACAGGATGGCCGCACTCACCTGCTATGCTTGCGGTGAGAAGGGACATATCTCTACTGTTTGTCCGAGCAAGTGTCCTGTTGCTGCTCGACCTCAAGTACCAAGTGGTCCGATTCGCCCACAAGGTTCTGCAACCGGGCGCGGTGGACACTTAGGAGGGCGTTCTAGCCAAAAGGCAGCCCCGAGTCAAGCCCGTGGTCGACTTAACCTAGTGACCGCGGAGGAGGCCAGTAATGCTCCAGATGTGGTAGTTGGTATTTTTTCATACACTTAGTACCCACTTTGGTTTTATTTGATTCGGGCGCTTCGCATTCTTTCATTTCTTCAAGGTTTGTTACGGAACATAAGGTTGAGACTAACAGATTGCGAAATCCAATGTTAGTCTATTCTCCTGGTTCGGTTATGCGAGCTGAGCGCATATGCCTTAGAGTACCCATAGTAATCAATGAAGTTCTATTTTTGGGAAATCTGATTCAGATTGATACCCCTGGACTCAATGTTATCCTTGGAATGGATTGGTTGTCTCAAAATCAAGGACATATTGATTGCGCAAATCGTTCCATTTCTCTGGTGAATTCGGATGGAATCCAGACCAAATATTACTCCAAACGATCAAACGTGAATAAGGCTTCTTTCCATTCGCTTTCTGTGCCGGAATTAAGTCAAGTGCCAGTGGTCTGTGACTATCCTGATGTGTTTCCTGAAGAATTACCGGGATTGCCCCCAGATCGGGATATGGAGTTTGTTATTGACTTGCTGCCAGGAACAACACCTTTATCCAAACGTCCGTATCAGATGCCCTCTGATGAGTTGTTGGAGTTGAAGAAACAACTCAAGGAGCAATTGGCTAAGGGCTTTGTTCGCCCTAGTTCGTCTCCATGGGGTAGTCCAGTGCTCTTCGTCAAGAAGAAAGATGGTAGTTTACGCATGTGCGTGGACTATCGATCCTTAAATGAAGTCACTATCAAAAATAAGTATCCTCTTCCTCGGATTGATGATTTGTTTGATCAATTAAGTGGAGCTCGAGTCTTTTCCAAGATTGACTTGAGACTGGGATACTTTCAACTCAAAATTCGACCGGAAGATATCCAGAAGATATCCAGAAGACAGCGTTTACTACTCGATATGGTTTGTACGAGTATACAGTAGTTTCTTTTGGTCTCACCAATGCACCAGCCACATTCATGAATCTCATGAATAAAGTATTCATGGAATACTTAGATAAATTTGTGGTGGTGTTCATTGATGACATTCTTATATATTCTCGGAGTGAGCAGGAGCATGAACTCCATCTGCATTTAGTGCTTGATAAACTGCGTGAACATCAGCTGTATGCCAAGTTCAGCAAATGTGAGTTCTGGCTCAATGAAGTTGCCTTTTTAGGCCACGTTCTCTCCGAAGGAGGTGTTGCTGTTGATCCCAGCAAGGTGAAGGATGTACTTGCCTGGGAACAGCCACGGACTGTTCTCGAAGTTCGAATTTTTCTTGGGTTAGCCGGGTACTATCGGCGATTCATCGAAAACTTTTCGAAAATTTCCAAGCCGATGACTGAGTTACTCAAGAAGGAGAAGAAATTTGAGTGGACATCAGCTTGTGAAGTTAGTTTCCTAGAGTTGAAGCGAAGACTTACAACAGCTCCAATTCTTGTCTTGCCTGATGTACACAAAAACTTTGACGTATTTTGTGATGCTTCACATCAAGGTCTTGGTTGTGTGCTGATGCAGGAAGGAAAAGTCGTGGCGTATGCTTCATGCCAACTGAAACCTCATGAAGCCAATTATCCAACTCATGATCTAGAATTAGCTGCCGTAATTCATGCTCTTAAGTTATGGCGTCATTATCTCATCGGAAACCGAGTTGAGATATTTACCGACCATAAGAGCCTAAAATACTTCTTCACCCAACCAGACCTAAACTTGAGACAGCGCTGATGGTTGGAGCTAATCAAGGACTATGATTTGGGAATTCATTATCATCCAGGAAAAGCTAATGTGGTAGCTGATGCCCTCAGTCGCAAGCTACACACTAATAATACCTTGTCGGGTGTTTGTCAACCCCAGTTACTGGATGAGTTCCGTAAACTTAAGTTGGAGATGGTAGGGGAAGAATTTGTGGCTACATTAACCCTATGACCTACCCTTGAATCCCAAATTCAGGCTGCTCAGTTGAAAGATGAAGGAGTAGCTAAGATCAAGTGCATTTTGAAAGAAAGCGCGTCATCAGAGTTTTCAGAACGAGTTGATGGTCTGATTATGCGTGGATGTCAAATTTATGTCCCAAATGATCAGGAGATCAAAGAATTGATCTTGAAAGAAGCTCATGAGACTTCGTTGTCAATTCACCCGGGAAGCACTAAAATGTATCAAGATATTCGAAAGAAATTTTGGTGGCCTGGTATGAAAAGGGATATCGCCGCATACGTCGCCATTTGTGATGTGTGTCAGCGAGTGAAAGCAGAGCACCAACGACCAGCTGGAATGCTTCAACCCTTGAGGATTCCGGAGTGGAAATGGGATGAGGTCGGAATGGACTTCATCACTGGCCTGCCAAAATCAGCTAATGGCCATGACTCTATTTGGGTAATTATCGACCGGTTAACCAAAGTTGCTCATTTCATACCGGTACGTGTTACCTACAATGGAGCTAAACTTGCAGAACTCTACCTGAACCATATTGTCCGACTACATGGAATTCCTAAAACCATTGTGTCTGACCGTGGACCCCAGTTCACTTCGCGGTTCTGGAAGAATTTGCATGAACTTCTAGGGACTAAGCTGTTCTTCAGCACAGCTTACCATCCCCAGACCGATGGACAGACTGAAAGAACAAATCAAATCCTGGAAGACATGCTTAGAGCTTGTATTCTTTCGTATAACTCAAAGTGGGAAAAAATGTTTAGCGTTTGCTGAGTTTTCCTACAATAATAGTTATCAAGCAAGCCTTCAAATGTCTCCGTTTGAAGCACTGTATGGAAGAAAGTGCCAAACACCTCTTTTCTGGTCCGAAGTCGGTGAAAGAAAGTTCTTTGGACCCACAGTGATTCAGGAAGCTGAGACGCAAGTCAGGCTAATCCACGATCGGTTAAAGGAGGCTAAGTCTAGACAAAAGAGCTATGATGATAATCGCCGCCGTGATCTGAGCTTCAATATAGACGACTTTGTCTATCTTAAGGTGTCGCCGCTACGTGGCACAAAGCGATTCCAAGTTCGCGGAAAGTTAGCACCAAGATACGTCGGTCCATATCGCATTCTTGCAAGGAAGGGTGAAGTAGCTTATCAGTTGGAGCTTCCACCTCAACTTGCGGATGTGCATGACGTGTTTCATGTCTCTCAGTTGAAGAAGTGTCTCCGAGTTCCTACTGAACTCACTCCCCTGGATACTACTGAACTTCAACCAGATCTTTCATACCGCGAATATCCAACTCGCGTTCTGGACGAAGCTGAACGATTAACTCGTAATCACGTAATCAAAATGCTTCGAGTCCAGTGGAGTAATCATACCGAAGAAGAAGCAACCTGGGAATGTGAAGATCGCCTTCGATCCGAGTTTCCATCTTTCTTTTCTAAATCCTTGTAATCTCGAGGACGAGATTATTGTAAGGGGGGTAGAGCTGTAACATCCTGAGTTTGAACTTGTCTTTTAAAAAAAAATATATATTAATTATCCCTTGTGAGTTATTTGGAAATTCTATTTGGAGTTAATTGTGTTTGGATTTGTTTGCCCAATCTGTTTCATTTTAGTTTTTGCTCCAAAATCTCGTTTCGTGTACGGTTAGAATTTCCGAGCAACCGTAGTTTCCGAACCTTCTCTAGCTATCCTAGAGTCTATCCTAGAGGTTTCCGGGAAGAGTTGTTGAGTTTCGGAGTTTTTGGGGGGGTTTTGGGGTTTTGTCGCCTTGGGCGGCAAGATCACCGCCCGGGCTTCTGCCGGCCGAGGGGTTCGGGCAGGGGGCAGGGCGCCCATGGCTGACCGGTTGCCCTAGCCACCTCCACGTTTTTCTAGAGGGTTCTCCTCCCCCAGCCAACTCTCTCCCTCACTTCACTCCCTCTCACTCTCCCTCTCACCGTCTAGCTCTCCCTCCCATGGAGCTCTCTCCCTCTCTCTCAAGCTCTTCCTCTCCCTAAAACTCTCTCTCCGCTGTTCTTGAGCTCAAGGTGAAGCAAGCCACGGAGGAGATCATCACTTTTCAAAACCTTAACAGCAATCTGTGGTGAGTGAAGCAAGTTTCAGTCAGAGCTGGGTTGACTTGAGATTGATCCTGTACTTTTCTCCTTTTCTATCAACTTTTCTTTTAGCTAAAACCCTAGAAAACCAAGTTGTAGTGCTCAACTTTTAGTTAGCTGAGTTTCTAAACCTAGGTTAGGTGCAAGAGTTCTCGTTAGTGCGAAAACTGAGATTTGAAACCCTAAATACGTTTTTATCGGATAGATTAGGTTAAATGTCGTTTTCGTAGCTTTTGGAATTAAACTTTGGAACCCTAGTTCCAAAAGCTAGGAAAAGGACCCTTGAACGTATTCGACGTCGTTAAAGTCCGAGTTTCGCGATAGGAATCGAGTTTGAATTCGATTCGGGGTGAAAGTCGGAATTTAGCGTAAATTAGGACTCTAGAGTTTCTCGGATTAGGATGTAGGCCAAACGAGGTCGGAACCACGTGTGGTCTGCATAAATGGGTCCTTGTCACCTCCGAGAACCCATCCATGCAATCGTCGTGGAGTTCCGAAGTCGTTTGTGCGAAAATCCTTTTTCTGGAAAATTTAGTCGACCTATGGCCGGCACTACCGACGTGGTAAGTCCGGTACTGCCGCTCAGGCCGGCACTACCGACCCTTGTGGCCGGTAATGCCGGGTTTGGGCCGGCACTACCGCTCCCACAATGCCGGTAGTTATTTTCCAGAGAGGGTCCCTTTTTGGGTTTCGTAGCCGCCGGCACTACCGACCCTTGCGGCCAGATCGCTGATCGTAGGGCGGCACTACCGGAGTTTGTACACCGGTACTGCCGGTCTCCAATTCAATTTTTTATTTTCGTTGAGTTGTCTTTCACGTGTTCGCTTATTAGTTGTTGTCCGCTTCTTTGAGCCTTTTTGCCTTGTTCTCATTGGATCTTAATCGTTTCCCCGTTATTTCTTTTGTCGCGCTTTCGTTTAGATGTTGACGCCTCGGGAGCAGTTGGCGAGGATCCGGACTTCGACCCAGAGGACACGCAAAACTCAGAGCAAGCAGGCAAGCACCCCCTTTGATCATATTGCTCCTATAATTGCAAATGTATTTGATGATTCGCAAAACTATTGCGCATGCATATGATTATTACAAATATTTAAATGGTGGGGATAGGTAGTTACCCTAAAGGTTGGATGGCTTATCTCAATCTCGTTGTTACCCTAAAATCCTTGAGTAATCCTAGTTTAAGGGTAGACGCTATAATAAGTGTCGCCAGGGAATATAAGTCTAATAGTTGCATACGCTTAGCCCAGCTTTAGACTGATTGAATAATGATCGGTGGACTCAGTCAATCAAAGATTTTCGATACGTTATTAGGATTTCGGAAATGATGGTTTTTGGAAAAATAAAGGCTATGTTGGTAAAAGATGAAAAAGGAAAAAGGTGTATGGTGATTTATGCCGGACGGATGATGGGAGGTCTCGTCTGTGCAAACCTAAGGACTGAACTTGACGTTTTTAACCAAGTCCTTTCGTACAACCACATGTGCTAGTATGGGATAGCCTAAACCTAGTACAGGAGTTGGAATTTGATCTTGCGCCGTGGCAGGTCGAAGTAGTTGGGCAATACCGACGTGCTGGTATTGCTTAGAATACTCCCTCACCACGCGCAGGTGTTGGAGGCTTTCGTGAAACAACGGTGGATGCTTTGCTGAGGGTAAAAGGCACGATGGGCTGTTAGCCATCGTTGGATCCGTGTGGGTGAATCAGGTTTGGAGTGTACGGTACCCAACCACCCTAATTTTAGGGGGGTACTCTCGCCTGGCCCGGGGGTACTCTGTGTGGGTGAGTGGAGCCCCCACCCAAAGCAAAGAGCGCACATCGCGGGTCGACGCAAGGCTAAATGCCGACAATTGGAAAAGTTTCGTCACAATCTAGCAAAGCGGATACGGTATGTATCGCGTGGCATGGTTGACATGATTGCTAGAATGTGTCGTGTGGGTAAAGTGTGCATTCTATGCAGAGATTAAACAAACTAATCGATTAGCCGTGCTCACGGTCACGAGCATCTTGGGTATTTCCTGTCAAGTATAGTAATTTTGGTTTTGATTTCTGAAAAGGATTAAATTTCGGTAGATCTTTTAAACGATGGGCTGTGTTATGCAAATGTTGAGTCGTTGAACTCAAAGATTGGTTGGTTTGGTGATTTGATCAAGTTGGTGATGATTCTTGATGCCACATGATGGTGGTGTTGGTTTTGTTGAAGGAAAATTATTCATGATGCCATGTGATGGTGGTGTTGATTATGTTAGAAGAAATTGGATGTTAAATGAAATGTACAATTACATTATGTATTGATTTATTCTCGTTTACTAAATGATTTATAAACGGTGCAGTATTCCAATCTATTAGTCTATTGCAAATAACTTCAGCTTCATGCAAAACTGAATTAGAATAGCAACCATCTTCATTGTTCTGCCTGCATTATTATTATACTTGCAAACAATAAAGTCTTGCGCGTACATACGTGTACTCACCGTTTGCTCTGAAAATTCGTGTGAGGAGCAGAAGATGCAGGTGAGGAAGAAGGTGACCAGGAGTTCGGTGACCCAGACGAGGGTGGTTGTAACACCCCAAAATTTTGCTTTTCTTAAATTCATGTGTGATTTGGCACTTTGGTGATTTTTTGGAATTTTCTGGAATTTATTTGGATTTATTTGGAATTTATTTGAATTTATTCCATTTTGAAATAATTAAAGAATTTAATTTTGCAAATAAAATTTTGTTGGAAATATTTTATTTGAGTCCAAAATGATCCAAAGTATTTTCCAGAATTTTTCTGGAATTTTTCTGAGTCTTTTGCTATTTTTAATGAATTAAATGAATTACTGGGAATTATTTTAAATATTAAATCGCTGGAAAATGCGAGTGGGTTTGTACTGTTCATCCGACCGAGCCCGAGTCAGACTCGAGTTCGAGTCCAACCCGAACCCGACCCGAGCCGATTGACTCAACCGAACCCGTTCAACCCCAATCGATCCCAACCGTTGGATCCAGATCCAACGGTCGAGATCATTCCGCTGCGTGATAACGGCAATACCGAGCCATCCTCGCTGCCGATTGCGCCACGTGGACGGCCGCGATTTCGTCGTCTCCGCCGGATCCGAGCCGGAGTTCTCCGCCGTCAGTGTCAACCTCGGTTTCGCGCTCTACAGAGCCGAGGCCCTTTAAATACGCCGCCACCGCCATCGGAAGCGCACAACCAGACGCACTCCGAGCCCCCTTCTCACCTCGCTCGAGCCGCTGCCGTCGTCCGCAATTGCTCGCCGGAGTAGAGGAAGTCTTCCGCCGCGGTTTTCGTTGATCTCGCGCCCGCCGTTCTCCGACGCCACCAAGCCCAAAGCGAGATCGCCGTGTCGCGCCGCGCTGAGTGCCAGCCTTCACGCCGGAGTTGCACGGAACGCCGCGACGGAGGTCGTCGTCTTCGTCTCCGGTCAAGCCAACGCCGCCGCGCGCCATCGCCGACCCTCGCGAACTTCGGACGGCCGTCCGATCAAGATCCGACCGTCACGGTGAGATCACGTTTAGATCCTCGGATCTAATCCCGGCCGTTGGATTTAGATCCAACGGTCGGATTGGCCACGTTCACCCCGTAACGTCGTCACCCGATCAATCCGGGCCGTTGATTTTCGAATCAACGGCCGAGATTGTGCCACGCAGCGTCGGGAAGCTTGACCGCGCCATGTCGCAGACCGTAGCGTGAGACGCCGACACGGCGGGCCCGCGTCGGCGGACAGCGGAACCGCACCATGACGCTCATCGCCGACGCCACGGTGGGGCCCGCTTGTCGCCAGCTGCCCGAAGCAGGCCGACGCCAAGAATGACGTCATCCGTAGGCCCCACTGTCGGGCCGACCGTGGGCCATGAACCGAGTCCACGGTGGACCGAGCCAAACCGTGGACCACGTCCATGAGCCGGCTGACGTCAGCCAGCCAATCAGGAGCTGACACGTGTCCATGCTGACGCAATAATTAATTTCCGAAAAAGAAAATGATTTATTAATTCGAAGTAATGATTTCAGATTTTGTTTCAAACTTCAAACGCTTATAACTTTTGCGTTTCAACTCCGATTTGAGTGATTCAAATTTCTAAATTTGTATAAAATTGAGATCTACCTAAATATGAATTTTATTTAATTTTTGGACTAAAGTTTTTCTCTGTAAAATTATTTAATTGATTATTTAAACTTTAAATAATCATAACTTTTATGCTTTTAACTCCAAATTTGACGATTCCAGTTTCTAAAAATCCATAAAATTATGTTCTTTCTGTTTATGGATTTTATTTGGATGTTTGGACACTTTTTGCCTATTGTTTATTCGTGTATTTGCTATTTGCACGCTTTACGAGTAGACGTTGAAGTGCCGGAAGGATTCGAAGGAGAAGTATTGACTCAGGATCCAACTCAAGACCAAGAGCAAGTACTTTTTGAAGGCAAGTTGTGCTTTGACCATGTTGATCCTATTTCGAAATCTATTTTGATTTAAACTATTGCATGCTAGTTCAATTAGAAAGATACTTTGTTTAAACCTGGGGATTAGATAAGTACCAATTTGCTGTATGACACCTTGATTACTTAAGTATGTGCCATGACCCTTTGTCACCCTAGTTGTGGATTACTAGTTGGACATTACTAAATTGCCAACATGGGTTTTTAGACCGTTGTAGTATATTGCTTAGACCTGCTACGTGCTCATGACATGATTTTGGACAATCAAATGTTAATATTGACTTAATGATATATTGAACCTGTTTTGGAAAAGTATCATGTGATGTTGATGGCACGTGGTGCATGGTAATCAACTGGGGTTTGATAAACAGTTTTCGACCGGGGCATGTGGCAAGAGTAATCAGGTGGGCCAGTTGTGGCATTGGGAGTGTTGATTTGGTTCTTCGGGTAGTCTTGCCCTGGTCACCCTAAGGACTTAACCTTGCAAGCCTTTGAACTGGGTCTAACGTGCAACCACATGTCTGGAATGGGACGGACCTAGTTGACTAAGTTGCTAATAACGTACCTGTGGGACCTCAGGAGGTCAACTACACCCTTTGTGTATGTTGTACGGGGGAGCGTCTGGGTGAGGCCAGGTACCCATCTAACGGTTGATTGGCCTAGACTTCGCCTTAGCGAAGGGAAGGGTTAGTGCGCAATAACCGGGGAGGACCACTTGTATTGTTAGAGGTTTCCGAAAGACTTTGTTACGGGAACTCGCCTTTGTGGTGTTTGACTGTATCTTGTGGGTAAAGTGCATAACCTCTGCAGAGTTTAGAATCTATTCGAATAGCCGTGTTCGCGGTATTGGACATCGCTCGGGAATTACAGTCAAGGGTTAGATTTTCTCAAAAATAACTTTGGTTTG
Source organism: Rhipidocladum racemiflorum (assembly GCA_036346355.1). NCBI lineage: Eukaryota > Viridiplantae > Streptophyta > Magnoliopsida > Poales > Poaceae > Rhipidocladum > Rhipidocladum racemiflorum. The sequence goes on along the minus strand of CM070592.1, from coordinate 1,416,862 downwards.
AAAGGTTGGGTTGGTTTAATAATGAAGATGATGGAAATGAGGTTTAGGATGGGAAAAATGTTTGTTAAACTTCTTGAAAAGTTATTTATGCTTTACTTATTTCTCTTTGCTTTGAATCTACTTACATTACTTGTCAAAAGCTGTTTCTGCAAATATACCTTGTGCTATTCCTTTGTACCAAGCCATGCATATAGTATATTAGCTTGCATTACATGCATGACTTGCTGAGTACCAAGTACTCACCCTTGCCTCAACACAACACCAGTTGAAGAGGAGACTACGCCAGCTTTGGAGGAGGAACTCCAAGAGGACCCGTCTACTTAGGGATGCGAGCCCAGTCAGTTGCCTGTGGTATACTGGATGGCGCCACGAAGTTCTTTGATTTTCCGCTGCTATTGTTTCTCTTTTAATAAGTTTCACCTTGCGAGGCATATATTTGTAACTTGACCATAAGGTCGAGTAACCAGTTTGATTATTTAAATAAAGTACTTTTATGTTATCGATTGGTATGATTGTGATATTTACCGATGTTAAGACTGTGTGCACTAGCGCGTTCCTGGACTAGTGCTGAATACACAGAGGGTCCGGATTTGCAAATTCGGGGTCCCGACAGAGGTGGTATCAGAGCCATACTTGACTGTAGGCTCAACCCTAGATAGAATGGTCGTAGTGAGGATAAAACCTATTTTCTAAAAGCTAAAAATTTGTCAAGACAAGAAATGACATCTCGACTTATCCCCTTCTCTCTTTTCTTGTCTCTTGCTGAAATTTTCCCTTACCTTGTCACAATTTAAAAATTCCGAGTTCTTACGTAAAGCACGCTTGTGACAGATGGAGGAAGAGTTCAACTACGTTGATCTGGGAATTGGTCACGCCGCAGAGCTTTGGCACATGCTACAGACTCTCGGAGATTTTGAGAAGCCCCAATACCAAGTGGAAGTGATCAGGCAAGCAGGATTGATCAAGGCTTGTGACGCGAGGATTGAGGTACCTGCTAGGAAGAAGGGCCCAGGCAATCGCCCGATACACTGCACTGCCAGGAGGATGTACTAGATAATACAAGCAAGGAGCTACAGAAGGCCCGCAAGAAAATCACGACAGAGAAGAACAGATGGCGGGAAGCTCAAGAGTATGTGGCGCACCTTCTACGAAGGATTGACGAGTTGGAGATGACCTTGTACGGACCAGACCCAGAGCCAGTACTCGAGCTACACGAGCCAGATCCGGAGGAGTCAGACCTCGATGAGGACACTGCTTCTTCGACTACCACAGAGGACATAGTCATTTGGACATGGCGATCGTTACGCGCCTATGCCACAAAGACCCGCACTCAGGCCGTGGAGGTTTTCTCGATGAGTGAGCATAGGTTCTATAGTGAGACTCCTTCGCCGAGTCGCGTCATAGAATAAAGAGTCACCCTTTAGGCGTTAGACTCCAGAGTTAGTTCGATTTGGATTTGCTTTGTTTGATGAGTGTGCAGTATGTGTTGCAAGGCCTTTAGGCATTGTAAGCAACCATACCAAGTTATTAATAATTAAGTTGGACCTTAAAAGTACCCCTTTCGCCCCGCATAAGTTCCATATTACTTGTCTATTCTTGCTTCCCTCTCATCTCTAAACCTAGAGCAAATCGACAGATGGTGAACACCCGTGGGAACTTTGGAAGCAATGGGAGTGGTTCTCGCCCAGTAGATAACCCCAATGATGGAGCACCAGCACCGCCAGTTGATATGCAGAATTTCGGAGCTTTTCTCGCTGCCCAGACTCAGTTGATGCATGCCATGATGCAACAAATGCAGCACGTCACTGCTCAGGCCACAGCCAATCAAGTTAATCAGGGACCACGCCAGAATACCAGACTATCAGAGTTCATGAGAACTCACCCACCCACTTTCTCTGGGAATGCTAATCCATTAGAGGCCGATGATTGGTTAAGATCAATCGAGAGGAAGCTACACATAGCTCAATGCATAGGAAATGAGAAGGTACTCTACGCTTCTCATCAGCTGGAAGGGACAAATTACCGAATGGTGGGAGAACTTCTGTGCCACGCAAGAGAACCCTCAAGATATCACTTGGGAAGAGTTCACAGCTGCATTCCGACAGTATCACGTGCCTGAAGGAATCATGGACCTTAAGAAGGAGGAGTTCAGAGCACTAAAGCAAGGTAATCAGCCAGTGGCCGACTACCTGAACAAATTCACACAGCTAGCACGCTACGCACCTGAGGATGTAGCGACAGATAAATCCAGACAGTCTCGTTTTATGAAGGGACTTAACTCAGGATTGCAAGTAGGGTTGATCACCCACACCTTTCCAGATTTCCAAGAGTTGGTGAATAAGGCGCTTATTCTTGAGGACAAGCGCAAGGAACTGGATGAGAACAGGAAGCGCAGGATGCAACAGCAAGGATCACGCCAGGGAACGCAACAGCGTCTGAGAGTTGCTCCGAATCAATTCTTCAGATTCCAACCACAGAATGCAACAAGGACACCGTCACCAGCACCAAGACCTGCCAATCAGAACTACCAGACCCCAGCCCCTGCTAGAAACGCTGCTCCAGGCAGTCAGCAAGGAACAGTGAGACGCTGCTACAACTGCAACGAGCCAGGACACTTTGCCAACAGTTGTCCAAAGAAGACAGCAGGAGTGACCCCAGTTCGCTTCAACCTAGGAACCACCCCAGCTAGGACGCCAAAGACAGGAGCCACACCCTGCATCGTGGTGAGAGGCCGAGTCAACCATGTCACCGCAGATGCACCTGCAGAATGCCACGGACGTCGTAAATCGGGTAAGTTACTTGTTAACTTCGATACACCTGCAATTTTGTTTGACTCGAGCTTCGCATTCGTTTGTTTCGCAAGGCTTTGCAACTAGAAATGATTTGAGGATTGCAAGACTTAAGTGCATGCTTTTAGTTCAAACCCACTGGTTCCGAACTCCGAACGAAAGTAGGATGTTAGGGTGAGAATACTAATAGATGGAATAGAGTTCTTAGCAAACCTTATAATTTTGGAGACCCAGACCTTAGACGTCATATTGGGAATGGATTGGTTATCCAAGCACAAGGCCGTATTGGATTGTGGACGAAGGACTATCTCAGTTGAGAGCCCGTGTGGGAAGAAAGTGGAATTTCAAGCCACCGCATGATTAGAGATGGGCGATTGACGGTTAACGGCACCAAGGCGTCGGCATAGAGGATGTCTCAAGAGTGAATGAGTACCCAGATGTTTTTCCCGAAGATCTACGGTATGCCGCCAGACAGGACATAGAGTTTGTGATAGAGCTTGTACTGCACAAAGACCGATAGCAAAGAGACCCTATCGGATGTCCACCGAGGAGTTGGTAGAAATGGAGAAACAGCTAGAAGAGTTAATGGAGAAAGGATTTATCAGACCAAGTTCGTCGCCGTGGGGAGCACCAGTTTTGTTTGTCAAGAAGAAGGACGGGAGTTTCAGGATGTGCATTGACTACCGTGCACTCAACGAAGTCACCGTGAAAAATAAGTATCCGCTACCCAGGATTGATGATTTGTTTGATCAGTTGAGAGGAGCCGGAGTTTTCTCCAAGATTGATCTGAGATCGGGATACCATCAGTTGAAGATCCGATCAGAGGATATTCCGAAGACTGCATTCTCGTCAAGATAGGGACATTACGAGTTCTGATTATGTCTTTTGGGTGACAAATGCGCCAGCTTATTTCATGAATATGATGAATAAGGTGTTCATGGAATATTTGGACAAGTTTGTCGTCGTGTTCATAGACGATATCCTAATCTACTCCAAGACAGAGGATGAACATGCCGAACACTTGAGGCGAGTTTTGGAAAAGCTGAGGGAACAGCAACTTTTCGCCAAGTTCAGCAAGTGTGATTTTTGGAAGGACAAAGTGGAGTTCCTTGGACATGTAATGACCGCAGAAGGAGTCGCCGTAGATCCAAGCAAGGTAGAAGCTGTGTTACATTGGGAGCGTAGAAGGCGTGACCCGATTCGGAGTTTCCTTGGAATGGCAGGATACTACCGCCGTTTCATCGAAGGCTTCTCGACAATTGCGAAACCTCTTACGCTTCGAAGAAGGAAAAGAAGTTTGCATGGACACCAGAATGTGAGAAAGGATTTCAGGAGCTGAAAAGCGATTGACATCAGCACCGGTGTTAGTTCTACCGGATGTTGCTCAAAGCTTCGATATTTATTGTGACGCATCGCGCCAAGGACTTGGATGTGTGCTGATGCAGAATGGAAAGGTCGTCGCTTATGCATCAAGGCAGTTGAGGCCGCATGAGGAAAATTATCCGACACATGACCTAGAGTTAGCTGCCGTAGTGCATGCCTTGAAGATATGGCGTCACTATCTGATTGGAAACAGATGTGAGGTGTATACGGATCATAAGAGCCTTAAGTACATATTCACCCAGTCGGATCTGAATATGAGGCAAAGGAGATGGCTAGAGTTGATCAAGGACTACAATGTTGGAATCCATTACCATCCCGGGAAGGCCAACGTAGTTGCCGATGCTCTGAGTCGGAAGAGCCATACCGTGAGTATGTTGCTAGCCACAAGTCAAGATGAGTTATGTGAGGACTTTCAGAAAATGAAGATTGAGGTTGTACCTAGCGGATTCTTGGCCGCATTAGAAGTAAAACCTACCCTAGAGGATCAGATTCGAGAAGGACAAAAGGATGATGACAAGATCCGCAGGATTAAGTCCATCAAGGAAGAAGGCAAGGCAGAAGACTTCAAGTTGGATGAGCAAGGCACGTTGTGGATGAAGGATCGCATTTGTGTGCCTAACAAAAAGGAGTTAAAGCAACTGATTTTGGAAGAAGCCCATGACTCCAAGTACTCAATTCATCCTGGAAGCGCCAAGATGTATCAGGATCTGAAGGAGAGATTCTGGTGGCCGAGTATGAAACGAGAAGTTGCCGAGCATGTTGCATTGTGCGACGTATGCCAGAGAGTCAAGGCAATGCATCAGAGACCAGCAGGATTGCTACACCAATGAAAATACCCGAGTGGAAGTGGGAGGAAATCGGAATGGATTTCATTACCGGCTTGTCAAGACTCAAGGGGGTTATGACTCCATATGGGTTATAGTAGATCGCTTGACTAAAGTAGCCCATTTTATCCCCGTGAAGACCACTTACTCGGGAGATAAATTAGCAGAATTGTACATGATCAGGATTGTCTGTTTGCACGGAGTGCCAAAGAGGATTGTATCGGACAGAGGTACCCAATTTACCTCAAGGTTTTGGAATAAGTTGCATGAAGCCATGGGAACCCGTTTGAACTTCAGTACAGCTTATCATCCACAGACGGATGGACAGACCGAAAGAGTCAACCAGATTCTGGAAGATATGTTGAGAGCTTGTGCATTAGCTTATGCTACCTCTTGGGATAAGAGTTTGCCGTATGCCGAGTTCAGTTACAACAATAGTTATCAGGCTAGTTTACAGATGTCACCTTTTGAGGCACTGTATGGACGACCATGTCGGACGCCATTGAATTGGAATGAGACCGGCAAGCGCCGTGTCTTTGGGCCTGATATTCTTCAAGAGGCTGAAGAGCATATCGCCATGATTAGGGAAAGGTTGAAGATCGCCCAATCTCGACAGAAGAGTTATGCTGACAATCGTCGCCGAGACTTGAGTTTTGAACCGGAAGACTTTGTTTACCTCAGAGTTACGCCTCTCAGGGGAGTTAAGAGGTTCCATGCCAAAGGGAAACTCGCACCCCGTTATGTTGGACCATTTAAGGTTTTGAGTCGCAGAGGCGAAGTTGCTTATCAGCTGGAGTTGCCACAGTCGTTAGCAGGAGTACATGATGTATTCCATGTGTCCCAGTTAAAAAAGTGTCTCCGAGTTCCTGAGGAACAGACACCGCTAGAATCAATTGAGTTGCAAGAGGATTTGACTTATAAGGAGCATCCCGTGAGGATTCTAGACACAATGGATCGAGAAACCAGAAACAAGTCAACTCGTTTCTGTAGGATTCAGTGGAGCAACCATGCAGAGAGCGAAGCGACTTGGGAGCGCGAAGAGGATTTGAAGAAAGAGTTTCCAAACCTATTCTGTAACACCCCAGACGAGGGTGGTTGTAACACCCCAAAATTTTGCTTTTCTTAAATTCATGTGTGATTTGGCACTTTGGTGATTTTTTGGAATTTTCTGGAATTTATTTGGATTTATTTGGAATTTATTTGAATTTATACCATTTTGAAATAATTAAAGAATTTAATTTTGCAAATAAAATTTTGTTGGAAATATTTTATTTGAGTCCAAAATGATCCAAAGTATTTTCCAGAATTTTTCTGGAATTTTTCTGAGTCTTTTGCTATTTTTAATGAATTAAATGAATTACTGGGAATTATTTTAAATATTAAATCGCTGGAAAATGCGAGTGGGTTTGTACTGTTCATCCGACCGAGCCCGAGTCAGACTCGAGTTCGAGTCCGACCCGAACCCGACCCGAGCCAGTTGACTCAACCGAACCCGTTCAACCCCAATCGATCCCAACCGTTGGATCCAGATCCAACGGTCAGGATCATTCCGCGCGTGACAACGGCAGCGCCCGAGCCATCCCCGCCGTCGATCGCGCCACGTGGACGGCCGCGATTTCGTCGTCTCCGCCGGATCCGAGCCGGAGTTCTCCGACGCCTACACCGTGTCAACCTCGGTTTCCCCGCTCTACACGGGCCGAGGCCCTTTAAATACGCCGCCACCGCCATCGGGAAGCGCACAACCGTACGCACCCGAGCCCCCTTCTCACCTCGCCTGAGCCGCCGCCGTCGTCCCGCAATTGCTCGCCGGAGTAGAGGAAGTCTTCCGCCGCGGTTTTTCGTTGATCCCCGCCGCCTCCGCCGTTCTCCGACGCCACCAAGCCCAGAACTGAGATCGCCGTGTCGCGCCGCGCCTGGGAGTGCCAGCCTTCACGCCGGAGTTGCACGGAAACGCCGCACGGGAGGTCGTCGTCTTCGTCTCCGGTCAAGCCAACGCCGCCGCGCGTATCGCCGACCCTCGCGAACTCGGACAGCCGTCCGATCAAGATCTGACCGTCACGGTGAGATCACGTTTAGATTCTCGGATCTAATCCCAGCCGTTGGATTTAGATCCAACGGTCCAGATTGGCCACGTTCACCCCAGAACGTGCGTCACCCGATCCAATCTGGGCCGTTGATTTTCGAATCAACGGCCGAGATTGTGCCACGCGTCGGGAAGCTTGACCGCCGCGGTCAGCGCACCCGCGCGTGAGACGCTGACACGGCGGGCCCGCGCGTCAGCGGGACAGCGGAACCGCACCATGACGTCATCGCTGACGTCACGGTGGGGGCCCGCTTGTCAGCAGCTGTCCAAAGATGTCAGGCCGACGCCAAGAATGACGTCATCTGTAGGCCCCACCTGTCAGCGACCGTGGGCCATGAACCGAGTCCACGGTGGACCGAGCCAAACCGTGGACCACGTCCATGAGCCTACCGACGCCACCAGCCAATCAGGAGCTGACACGTGTCCATGCTGACGCAATAATTAATTTCCGAAAAAGAAAATGATTTATTAATTCGAAGTAATGATTTCAGATTTTGTTTCAAACTTCAAACGCTTATAACTTTTGCGTTTCAACTCCGATTTGAGTGATTCAAATTTCTAAATTTGTATAAAATTGAGATCTACCTAAATATGAATTTTATTTAATTTTTGGACTAAAGTTTTTCTCTGTAAAATTATTTAATTGATTATTTAAACTTTAAATAATCATAACTTTTGCGTTTTAACTCCAAATTTGACGATTCCAGTTTCTAAAAATCCATAAAATTATGTTCTTTCTGTTTATGGATTTTATTTGGATGTTTGGACACTTTTTGCCTATTGTTTATTCGTGTATTTGCTATTTGCACGCTTTACGAGTAGACGTTGAAGTGCCGGAAGGATTCGAAGGAGAAGTATTGACTCAGGATCCAACTCAAGACCAAGAGCAAGTACTTTTTGAAGGCAAGTTGTGCTTTGACCATGTTGATCCTATTTCGAAATCTATTTTGATTTAAACTATTGCATGCTAGTTCAATTAGAAAGATACTTTGTTTAAACCTGGGGATTAGATAAGTACCAATTTGCTGTATGACACCTTGATTACTTAAGTATGTGCCATGACCCTTTGTCACCCTAGTTGTGGATTACTAGTTGGACATTACTAAATTGCCAACATGGGTTTTTAGACCGTTGTAGTATATTGCTTAGACCTGCTACGTGCTCATGACATGATTTTGGACAATCAAATGTTAATATTGACTTAATGATATATTGAACCTGTTTTGGAAAAGTATCATGTGATGTTGATGGCACGTGGTGCATGGTAATCAAAGGGGGTTTGATAAACGATTTTCGGCCAGGGCATGTGGCAAGAGTAATCAGTGGGCGATTGTGGCATTGGGAGTGTTGATTTGGTTCTTCGGGTAGTCTTGCCCTGGTCACCCTAAGGACTTAACCTTGCAAGCCTTTGAACTGGGTCTAACGTGCAACCACATGTCTGGAATGGGACGGACCTAGTTGACTAAGTTGCTAATAACGTACCTGTGGGACCTCAGGAGGTCAACTACACCCTTTGTGTATGTTGTACGGGGGAGCGTACCGGGGCTGAGGCCAGGTACCCATCTAACGGTTGATTGGCCTAGACTTCGCCTTAGCGAAGGGAAGGGTTAGTGCGCAATAACCGGGGAGGACCACTTGTATTGTTAGAGGTTTCCGAAAGACTTTGTTACGGGAACTCGCCTTTGTGGTGTTTGACTGTATCTTGTGGGTAAAGTGCATAACCTCTGCAGAGTTTAGAATCTATTCGAATAGCCGTGTCCGCGGTATTGGACATCGCTCGGGAATTACAGTCAAGGGTTAGATTTTCTCAAAAATAACTTTGGTTTGAAAGGTTGGGTTGGTTTAATAATGAAGATGATGGAAATGAGGTTTAGGATGGGAAAAATGTTTGTTAAACTTCTTGAAAAGTTATTTATGCTTTACTTATTTCTACTGCTTTCGAATCTACTTACATTACTTGTCAAAAGCTGTTTACTGCAAATATACCTTGTGCTATTCCTTTGTACCAAGCCATGCATATAGTATATTAGCTTGCATTCTGTGCATGACTTGCTGAGTACCAAGTACTCACCCTTGCCTCAACACAACACCAGTTGAAGAGGAGACTACGCCAGCTTTGGAGGAGGAACTCCAAGAGGACCCGTCTACTTAGGGATGCGAGCCCAGTCAGTTGCCTGTGGTATACTGGATGGCGCCACGAAGTTCTTTGATTTTCCGCTGCTATTGTTTCTCTTTTAATAAGTTTCGCCTTGCGAGGCATATATTTGTAACTTGACCATAAGGTCGAGTAACCAGTTTGATTATTTAAATAAAGTACTTTTATGTTATCGATTGGTATGATTGTGATATTTACCGATGTTAAGACTGTGTGCACTAGCGCGTTCCTGGACTAGTGCTGAATACACAGAGGGTCCGGATTTGCAAATTCGGGGTCCCGACAGTGGTGCGTTTGACGGCTAGCGGAGTTAGATGCTCGCCGGTTGCCTGTGGGAATGGAGGCACACCGTGGCCGCTTTACTTTTGTTTCTCTGATGTTTTTCTCTTCAGTTTACTTTAAGCCAATCGGCATTTTGTAAACAGGAACAAGTTGTAATATTATTATCTACCGTTGTAATATATTACCTCTGCCCTTATGCTACGTTCGTTTGGATGAGACTCTCCCTTCTCAACATGTGACGCTAGCCTACTGATCCAGGGACTAGTGGTTATCACATGGTTGCGGGAAGCTCAAATTGGAACCAATTGGGTAGCATGTGACCTCATTCGAGTATCGTGCTAGCCAAGTGATTTCAATCTGAGTCTGTCGTGATGCCGTGATCGTTACGTTACGGGTTGCGTGATTAACCAGACCCACGCAACAGTAATGGAGTATCACTGTACCAGGACGGGAGCCCCCACATTTAATCAGGCTTTAACAAAAATAATACAAATTTTCTCATAGATAGAAAAGGAAATTAAATTATATTAAGAAATAAGATACGACGAGATACTCTTTAATTTCTTTCCCCAAATAACAAAGTGAAGTAGGTCACAACTATCAAAGTAATTTTAACTTCTCCAATTCTGCTAATGGCACGAGGATTTTGCAGACGCAAAACAAATCGAACCAATTCATCCTTTCTCCTATCTTAGACAATCTAATAAGCAATCCAATGGTGGAACGGGAGCAGTAAAAGTGGAGATGGCAGTGGATGGATTGCAAAATATTCTAAAGTTTTTTCTGTCTTATCTTATGTAAATGTATCAAAGATGTGTTGCCACCCCATGTCGAGGAAATAATTAGTTTGTCTTTAATTAATCCAGAAATGATGCCCCTGTTATATGCGTGAGCATGGGACCAATAATAAGTGTCTGATGCATGAAATGAATAACATAACTATACCATGCAAATCTATCTCTCCACGTGAACCCACCAATTACATTAACAGGAACGAGCATTATGGTGCACACAATGGCATAATAACAAATGAAGTGTCACCTTGTGGTACAGCACCTTCCAAGCGCCATCGTCATTGGTGGCGCAGCGCATGGCGGAGTTGGTCATGGAGAGGCGGCAGAGGCTGGTGTAGTCAATGTAGCTGAGCGCGTGGGTGGTGATCTCGGGCATGAGCTGCTCCATCATGGATGCGCCCACCGCGGCGGGCCCGGCGCCGGTGTCTTCTTCTCCCCGCCCATGGCCATCTCGCTGTTGGCGCTGACCGCATTCTTGGCGCGGCAAACACAGGAGGCATAACGACAGCAGTGCGGGGGATGGGCTGCTGCTTCTTGGAGAAGGAGGAGGAGCGGAAGGCCCAGATGGCGCAGACGAGGCAGCAAACGGCGGTGGCCCCGGCGGCAATCAGGCGCCGGAGGCCATCCATGCGGACATCCAGGTAGTTGGGAGTGCAACATAAAGTTGCGGCCGGTGTTGGCTCAACCTCGGCTAGATCTGGCATGCTCGGGGCGACCGTCGACATCCACCATATCTGGACGGATCTGGATGGACACGGGTGGAGGTGGGAGGCTGGCGGGGACGGTGGTGGAAGCGGCGGTATTGGAGGGGTGACATCGGCTTCGCATGGGGGCATTTGGAGGTCTAGAGGTGGGCGGGTCCGTCGGGAGCGAGCGAAGGGGGCGACAGGCAGGGGTGCGCCGGATCTGGAAGGGGAACGATAGTGTATCGGGATGATCGGTCGGGGGGATGACGGGGGTGGGTGATGTGGGCGGACAGAATGGGGCGGCGACGGGCGCGTGAGCGGCAAGGAGAGAGGGGGCGGTCATGAGGATCACGGGGGCGGCGGCGGGGGGTTGGAGGGGAGCGCTATCGAGCGCGTTGGACGAAGCGGGGGGAAGCGGTTGTTGGACGATGAGCGGAGTTGGGCCAGGCCGACAGCGTTTGATCAGTGGGTTGGACGATCCACTAACGCAGGGTAAACTCTCTCTTTTATTAGTTTAGATTAGATTAGAAATGTGTCGTCAATTGTCCATCTTGTTCCTCTTTCTTCTTTTTTTCTTTTTGGAAAGATATGTAAAATATTCACGTTGTGTAGGCTGCTATCAAGTAATCTTTCAATTTTTATCAATCTATTCTCCATTGCACATACTGTATTTACCAGTGTCTTTTGAACTTGTAGGGATGAGTCTTAGTCTGAATAATGTGTAAATCCTGTCAAACTAAAGAAATCTTTCTGTGGTTGGCATTGAGTGTTAGTGGTGATTTCGGTTTTGGATAACTGCGTTACGAAAATTTCGGATCTAAGCCACCGTTCGCGTTTTAATCGGGAACGCATCAATAACCTATTGGGTTCGATCCCGTTAGCTAACGCCATATTAAGAGGGAAGGAGCTGGCTCCCGTGAGATGAACTGACGCTCTCGAGTTCTACTTCCCGACACCCCATTTGATTAGGGTTATGACGCTGAGGCTAGCGAAGATCGTGAATGGCACTATGAAGATCACGGTGCATCTTTATTCGCCGACTAGCAGCTAATGCCTCCCTCATCTTAGTGTCTAACGCTCAGTTTCCGCATACTAGTGATCATGACTTAGGCTAGATAATGACTTAGAGATTCAATAAGACTTTATGTTTTGGAGTGAACAGAAGAAATATTTGGATTCTGGAGAACACGCTAGGATAAACTATTAAACAATTATTACTTGTCCTTGTCTACTGCAAGCTGAGCATCTTGATTTTCATCTTCTCTGATCCCAGAGAATGGCTGTACTTCCAGTTCCTGCTTGCGCGACCTGGAAGACCTGATGTCCAAAACGAATGGCAATTAGGCACAAGCCATTCTCAATTCCACTGATGATCAAGTAAGATAGAAAACAGATGCACAGCAGAGCTTTATGAATACCAAACATATTAGCAATGCTCACCTCTGCCGAAAACGCAGTCTGTTTCCACCTACGGAGAGCACAGCTGCAGGTGCAGGGCAATAATATCCAGCGTCATCCGAGGGCGAGGCACTCCGCTTTTTGCGCTGCATCAGCAAAAATTCTCAGCAAGCTCGCAGGTGATAAAGCTCAAAATGACGATTGCGCTGATCGTACTTGCCCGGTGAAATTTTCTGAAAGAAAATATACTCACACGTTGATGAGATGGGGTTTGTTCCGGTGTGTCGATTTCATCAACCATGCGATCTCTCTGCTTGCCTTTCAGGGCATTCATGCATTTTAAGAGGAAATACAGCAGTATCCCTCCAAGAGATAGCATTGTCAGAATCTCAATTGCTAATGCTGAGCCGACCACTGAAAATATGTGTAGTACAGAAAAAATAAGAGTTAAGCTCCATGCAATCTGGAAAATGTAAACATTTAGCACACAACTCACAATACCAAATTGCCAAACAAAAGAAAAATCATCCACATTGATACTTACGGAGAGCTATTCCTGAGTTCGTAGATTTCCTTTTGACTAGACGAACAGTCTTCGCAGTGGACAATGGCGTCGACATCATTTCTGAACAGTCTGGGTAGCATCCATAGTTTCCAAGGTCGTTTACAGTGATGGATAAGGTTGTGTCGTGGCTTGGACCCTGCAAGAGAAACATAGCTCATTTTTGTTTGAACATTCTCATGTGAAGCAAAAAAAGCATAACATTTATTTATCCATATAGCTCATAGGCATTCAGCTACTTTGCCAGCCACTAATGTGATCTGAAAAAAGGAGCTCATTTGGAGTCTAAATGCAGTAACATCTATGCAAACGATGGTTACAGGAATATCTATCAATTATCACTGAAAAAACTATTTACTAGGCTACGAAACAGCATATTCGCTCAAGCAAGGAAAGAAAATTTATGGAATGAACTATTGCCACAATCAGAGAAGCAAGAATATTTACCTGTAAAAACAAGCGCTGCATTGCATTGTTGCAGTCAAGGACACTTCCAAGGAATCTGATACCTGTTCCTCTCAGGACAACTTGATTTGCAATGGCCACATAGGTCTCAAGTGGCTGCCAATGGTTATTGCCTTCAGACTTCAGCTCGGCAGTGTCGACGATACCAGCCGGCAAGGTCATCACCAAAGTTCCGTCAAGGACTTCTAAGGAGAGCACTAGCAGAAAATGAGATTTGTTCTCTGCAAAATAAGAATAAAGTAAGTTGCTTTAAAACTTCCCAAGAACAATGTAATATATCATACTAGAAACAGCATCTTACAAACAAAATACGCAGGATATTCCCCCTGTAACATTCATACCAAAAGATAACACAGACAAAGTACCTGGGAAACTGTGAAGATCTGGTTCAACAATGGAGAACTCAAATGGATCCCTTTCCTTGTCAAATATTTGGTATCCTTCCAATGATTCCTTCCCACCCAAGAAAATTGACTTTGGAGCTAGTATAACTGGAGGATCATTGATCGGTTCAACAAAGATGGGTAACTTAGCTTCTTCTACACCATTTCTGTTCATGGCATGTAGCACTATAACATCGCTTCCATAGAAGTCTTCATTTCTGCACATGGTGATAGGATTAGGGACCTTAGTAAAATATTGGAAAGATTATTGTAAAGTTAGGGATGTAAAAGACTAGGAAGATACAGATTCTTGATTATTACCCGATATACTGAAGCAATTGTAGCGCTCCATTTATTGCTTCAACTGTTCCTTGTAGTATCAAATGTTTACCAGTTCTACCTCCCCTGCCGATTGTAAGTACATCATCTGATGGCCGTAGAAGTTTCATTGGCATAGGAGAAAGAAGCACAGTTCCATGCTGTGCTTCCACTGTAACAGATATATTTTCTGCTGTATCGGAATATGCTATTTCAATCCCAGGGAACCCACTGCCAAAATATATTCATATCTGATTAGTTCCGAAAATAAAGAAAAGAATAGAGACCAAAAATAGAAATATGTAAAGGTTAGGTAGGAAAACGAAACCTTACCCAAATTTTGGGCCGATTATATCTTCAGTTACATGCAACTGGCCGGGTAAAGAGATAAACTGAGGTGGTCTGCAGAGAACAGAAATGAATACTGTGCTAGTGACAACATTGTTATGTTTGTCAGATATTGTGTATGACAATGAGTCATTCCCAACGAACCCTTCAAAAGGTGTGTACCGATACATTTGGTTATACTGTATGACTGACCCATGAAGTGGCTTCAAAAGGAAGGAAGAAGTATCATGAGATAAAAATGCTGTAGTATCAAAGTAACGAGATAAAAGAGCAACTGAAATATTAATCCAGTCAAAGTATTTAACGGTGATATTGAAAGAAATCAGTTTGAATGGTTAGCCTATGCAGTAATCTGGGTGATGATAGGTTTACATACGAAGAAGATTGCAATCACTATCAGTACAAGGTGACAAACAGTAGGATTGGGATACACTGAATTGTAAAGTTATTCCACGGCATAACTTACTGAAGATGAAATAACAACTTCTGCTTGGCCCCCTTCAATGTAGTCATTTGACAGTACATCAAAGGAAACTGATTCATCCTCCCAAACTGAAATGCTAACATTATGAACACCAGAAAAGTATTCATCTGCAGGGAGATATTTCCAGTTCATCACAGAGTTCTTCAAAAAACAATCAGAAATTGGTAATGCTCAAATGTTTCAGAATATAAGCAGATAAGTACTTTCTGCCAACTAGGATTTTAACTAAAATCTCAACTGACAAACTGAAACTTCACCTGCAAGAACATGAACTTCGAATGGACAAGGAGCCAGATGCCCATCCTCTAATTGAATACACATGCTATATGAACCAAGATGCCTTGCCACATAATGAGCAGTATATGATCCATCTTTGTTGTTGACAAATTCCCCTGCCACGAAGCTTGACATATTCGTAGGGGTCGTAATATTTGCAGATGTTAGCTGAAACCTCAATTTTGATTCTAAAGATACTACTGGGTTCATGAACGAGTCAACAAGTCGAACAGTTACTTCGTTTTTGACTGATTTTTTTACTCTAGGATCAAACATGAGAACACTTGATAACGATGTGTTGACTGCTCCTGCAAAAAGGAAAGGTTCTGGAAAGTTAGAGGCCAATAGCATCAGAAAGGCAGAAACTATCCTGAAATTGGCTCAATGTAATCTACATAACTACTCCCTCCGGTCACAACGGTTTTATAAATATACTACGATATAAATTGTGTTTAAAGTTACATTTTGGGGACCGTGACTATATCCAAAACGACATACAATTTGTGACTAGACAGAGTAGTTGATCTGCTTTAATGTGATTACAGATTGTTTAGAGATCTCCTCAGGTGTTCTCTCCGGAATTCTTCAGAGCTATGAAAACTTGTTACCACATTTTCCATGCATTATTATATTTTTGTTGCACTTGAACCCCATCCATTCAAGTGCACCGCACATACACGTCGTTACTTGAAAATGACATTCTCTTAGCACAATGGAGATAACATTGGAACAAGACTGCTAAATTGCGAAGAAGAATCATTGGATTTGGATGAATGTAGAATTGAGTTACTAGGAAGATATATAAGAGACATATCCAACCTGGTGAAACTGTCATGTCATAGGGATTTCCACTGTTTAGCACTATGTTCCCACACTGCAGCCAAATTTCGTACTCCCCGGCAATTTGAGGAGTATATGAAACATTAAAATGGCTGGCTTCCGCTGTTAAGTTTCCCATAGACATTGTCCCTGTAGATGAATTCAATGTTGAAGCACAATTTTTCAAACTAAATGGAAGACAAAATGATTCAATAGCAATACCGTTTGGTTCTCTCATAGGTGATATAATTGGGCTTGCAACAGATGTCCCATTTTTACTCAAAATCTTCACTTGCAGCATTGCGTTTTCAATCGAAGAAGGGTTGTGATACTGATCCTCTAGGTAAACCATGAAGGATGACATTGAACTGGCAACAGAATGTGCTAAACCAGATCCATTAGCAAAGCTGTTCGATCCATCGCAATACCCTAGAAGATTTAACACATTGGAAATTCAGAATCAGTTCTATGCTTAGAAACGAGCAACTGAGCACTGAGAAAACAATGGCCCACTTTTGGAGCATGCCTAAACAAATGCCAAACTACTTTTTGAGGCTCATAACAAATGTCAAACTTGACTGTACCCATAAGTGTTTCATTAGCAGAATAGTACAATTGATTTCACAGCAGTTCAAGAAGTATTAATTATGAAAGTGAATAAGAGAGTTGCAGAAGAAAATTAAACAAGCATACCTACAAAAACATCATACATGTACACCATATTGGAAATCCTTTGGTTCAGTTTAGCATCAAAAATTGTGAGCACAAACTGTCCAGGCTCCACAACGTCGAAAGAGAGCAGCTGAATTCCGTGAGTGACTACTTCAATCAGAAGATCTGCTACTGGGACAGACAAATTTGATGCTTTTTTGACTACTCCAGCGTCAAATGGATGAATGTCCGGAACAACATTTCCAAATGAATCCTTCTGATGTATGAAAATCTCCAGCTTAGAAAATATTTGCAAAATATATGTTCCATGCTTCCAGCTGCATGTGCTTTCCGCTATGTCAAGCGGACCTGCAAGAAGTCAAATACATTCACGAAATTATTGAGATTTCCACAGAATTTATGCTTCTGACATCCATCACTAGTATATCTTTCCGGAAAAGCCATCACACAGCCAGTGTTACTTGGACACCCGAATCCGAGTTGGATCCCGACTCCTGTATCTGTGTCCAAGTAACACTGATCACAGTCATTTACTTTCAAACTAAATTTCATACATTTAAATAATTTATCAGTAAAAAAATTAGATGCAGCATTGGACTGACTCAATAGGTTCTGATGGAACACATCAAGAGGAGTTTTGCTAGGACAAACCTGGCTCCACTGTAAGTGACAAAGGTGAATGACGGAGTGTCTTGTTATCCCCATAAACATGCGCCAAGAAGTCCCCTGCAATAGTTGGCACGAACTCAAGGTTAAGGCATCCGTTTTCTGTCCATCCATTGTACTGGAAATCCATGAATTTTACAGTGGAGCCATTTCCGTAAGACCCCGACACCCTGAAGAACTCATTGCCAGGCATGTCGGTCCCTCGCGCGATGACGTTTCCGAAGGCGTCTTTAGGGATAACTGACAGAAATGCCTTCGATCCGGCAACGTGTCCACTGTAGTACATCCAAGAAACCGGGGAGGCAGACGGATGCACGCTGCCGGCCGTGACCGTGAACTGAAGGGACGAGACGCCGATGCCAAAGCGCTCCTCGCCGACGAGCACGACGAATTCCCCGGCCCTCATGGGGACAAAGGTGACGTTCCAAGTGGCAGGGTCCCCCTCGAGATGTGCAGCGACGTCAGTGATGTAGGAGCTACTGCCGTTCTTGCCGTTTACCGACACCCAAAAGGACGCCGAGCGCCGGACGGCATTGACGTCCTTCTCCCCGGCCGGGAGGTCCAGGGCCTTGATCATGATGACCGCGGTGTCGCCGGCTCGGAACGCCGCCTTGTCGTCCAGCCAATCGAAAGCGAAGGACGGCACGGCCGCTCGGCGTCCAAGTCCTGCAGACAAGTACATAATGCATCACTTGAGAGCATGAGGCAGAGATGGTAGGAAAGGGAAGAGCGGAAACGAGATTGGGACCTTGCTGAGGGGAAGGTTGCTGTGCCATTGACGGGTCCAATGCTTCAATGCAGAGAAGGGAGAGGAGAAAGAAGGAGATCGCAGCGGGGCTGCCCATGGCTAGGAAATTCTGCGTTTTGTCAGAGATTGCCGCTGAGGGAAGCCGATCGCGGAGGGGAGGTTTGTGATGAATTAGGAAGGATATATACTGTAGGAAGTGGAACCGCAAGGTGGCAACCGCCAGCGTATGCATGCATGCATTCAACTCACCCCTCCTCACGTACGCAAGGTGACAACCGCCAGGATATGCTTTTAGCCTGGTACGACACAAAATTTGGGCTACACGCAAGCGACGCGACGGCTCGTGGGGGCAGAGAACAACCACCGAATTCGGCTTTTCATTAGGTTCGAGGAAGAAAGTTGACTGGCCTCTTTTTCTATACCCCTTTATAATTCACCAGTTTTTTCTTTCCTACATGCACACACTTTTTTTGCCCCCACAGAGGATATTCTTTCTTTGTTCACCCAAGCACGTGTACACACAAATCCAACTTCCTCAAAATCAAGCGCTGAGATGTTCTATCACATCACTTCATCAAATCTGAGGGACCAAATTACCCGGTTTATGCCATCATATTTTCCTACCCTCCCGTGCGGCACCAGTCGTCCGTGGGCCCATCTGGAATATCGCGCATGTCACGCCAATCGCGCCTATCGTCGCCCCAATCTCCGTGGGCGCAACACCCGCCGCCACCTCGCGCTCGCCTCCGGCCCCTACGCCAGCGCCCGCGATGACCTCGCCGCCCGCGCTGCCTCTCGGCCCGCCGCCGTGCTCGACTCCGGCCCGCCGCCGCGCCACTTCTACGACCTCGCCGCCGCGCTCGCCGAGGCTCCTCGCGCTCGCCTCCGGCCCCGCCGCCCCCTCCCGAACATATTTGTTCCATCTGCACATATTTGTTCCATCTGCATATATGTTGATTCAGTACCGGGCTCTGGACGGCAAGGCAAGCGAAGTCTTCTACAAACTGACCAACACCAGGTCCCAGATCCAGGCTTATGTATTTGATGGTAGGGGCTTCTTTTTTGGTTGCAACAATTCGATGTTCTTTCTGCCATATGACTACAGTTCTGTTAATTTATCCTGTGGCTTTTGTTTATGCCGCAAGCATACCGAAGCTCACCCTGGACTCAAGGGGTATATTGCCCGTACGTAGCAACACCCTTTGAGATGTATAATTTGCAGATAAAAAGGAGTATCCCATCATACCTCCAAGTCATCAAATTCCAAAGGAGTGTTGGTAATATGGTAATTGCACAACTTCAATTTCTGATTATTCAGAAGAATATTGCTTGTCTTCAGGTCTCTGTGGATGATTACGTATCTTGAGTCTGGTGAAGATCTGATAAACCTCGGGCGATCCCCTCGATTATGCAGTATCGCATTTGCTAGACAAGAAGCATGCTCTTGGATTTGTCTGATAACACAGGTAGATTGCTATTTGATCTCTACTATATAAAGTGAGAGTTTCTTCCCACGTCATTTCATCAAAATTACCAGTTCTGCCATTCTTTAATTACCCACCTCTTTAATTAACCACTCCAGGTGTGGATGGAAGACAACACACAAGATCATTCTTTAATTACCCACCTCTTTAATTAATTAACCACTCTAGGCGCAAGAAACGAATCGTCAGAACGCTTCATTTACATAGAAATATAGAAATACTGCTTCAATAGTGTCCTACTGTATAAGGTATTATTTGCACAACATATTTTCTTGTTTCATGTTATCGTAATAGCAGGACAGCCGTTCAAAATGTAGATACCGTTACAACGCACGAGCACATTACTAGTTTCTTGAAAGATTTGGATTCAGAAATCTGCCGCTTCTGAGTACTAATCTGCTAAATTTGGCCTTGTTTGCTCTGTTTGTCCCTGTGGTTGTTCTTGCTGAATCGATCTGTTTGTGAGATTAATACCTTTTTTGTTTCTACCTCCTTGTTTAGGAGGAGGGTTGGGATTGGACGGGAGGAGCGAGGCTGCGGACTTTTGTTGCAGTTCAAGTAGATGAAGTCCTCCGTCACCGCCATTTCCTCTATATGTGCTCCCTTTGGTATTGGCATTGTCGCAGTAGGTTTGCATCGCTTCTTCCAATCCTGTTTTACAAAGAGTATAATGTTTAGCATTTTTATTTACATCTGATGGCTTTCATAGGTGAACTTTGATCATTACCTTTATGGCAGATCCTTCCACTTGAGAACCGGCACAGTACATCCAATCTTTGTATACTACAATGGAGGTAATGGCTTGTTTCCTAATTCTCCAGCTTCTTGTAGGTATCCTTATCTCGATCCTCGATTCTATTGATACGTCTAATTCCTGTTGACAAGTTTTATGTTTAAAATGCCATGTTCCTAGATGCTACTACCGTCATCATAATGACAAAACTAACCTGTATACTCAAGTCTGCGCAACCAAGGTAAGCTTTTCCCTGAGCTATAGCTAGAGATTTGACACGGTTGCTCTTGTAAAACACCTAGATGCTTCTCGATGGACAAGAGAACTGTGGAAGTAAAAGGAATTCAAAGTAGACCATTGTTATTGTCATACATTCCATTTGTCGAGACAATTGCCAATATCATAGGAAGGCAATGCTTACCTTGAGAACGTTGTTCTGTGTAAGTACATTGATTTTGTCACTGCAAATATCAAACTTTTGCACAGACTCTTTTATTTGAATCACCTCAACACACTCAAGCTTGCGCTGAGCCATTTTCCATACCTGCAAAGGGGCCTGTTAGTTAAACTTTTGCGATTAATTTTCTTTTGTCGTTGATTGCATTTCCTACCCGAATAGATTTGTCGGCTGATCTGCTCAGGAGATTTTCTCCAGTTTCTGATAGTGCAAAACAGGTCACTGCTTTCTTATGCTCTTTAACATCTCTGATGATTACTGCTAAAAACAATTATGCTGTTTCTTGCTTTTCAGGAAATGGCGGGTGACGGAGGACTTCATCTACTTGAACTGCAACAAAAGTCTACTTGAACTGGCAGAGGGTCTATCCCCTAGACATTGTGCATTGTCTCTTGTTGGCGAACCAATTATGTACCCGGAGATAATGTGTGCTCTTTTGATGTGGTATCGAGTAACATTTGGCATGCTACAGCTGTTCTTAATAAAGTATTATGTTTGACAATGTTTTCCTAATTTCATACAAAAATTTGTGATGGATATATCATAAGCAAATCAGACTATCATAGTACAGCTGTACAAGTGTATAACTACCATAGTTTACTGTCTATGCACCTTATGCGTAATAGTTTATAGATGAACTGACTGACTTTTTGCTTGATTGAACTTTTGTGATGTATATACTTAAATGTCTTTTGTTATTTACGTTTGAGATCCTCAATTCTCTCAAAGTTGAGAAGTTGATCATTCCTGCTATCGGTGAACTTGTGGACACTGGAAATTTAAATTGGGATTTAGTCCACTTGAAGTGTGTCACAAACAAGAAGTCAAGTCTACCGTGTTAGTTTTTCTGATACAGGTCTTCTTTAGAAGCCATTCTTGAACAAGGCTTCACCTAAGGAACACACAAGTTACGAAGGAGGTTGGCACAGATAACATATCCCTTGTGTATATTTCAACTCTTCTCCTTGTATTTTTATTTAATAGTGAGTGGCCATTTATACAATTTGGTCTTTGTTTTCCCGAGACAAGTGCAGGAAAGCATCTCATGTGGCCAATGAAGATTCTCTTTGCTCTGCTTTGCAAATCTGTGACCCAAGGTTGAGAAGTCACAGATAATGTGGACAATCGCAAAGATCTTTGGCGCTTACAACGGTGACTTTTCGCAATAATCTATTTTGTGCTTCTTTTTTGTGCTTCTTTTTATTAATGTGAGGCTCGAGAGATGGGTCACATGACAGAAACTGCCAATGTCTTGTACCCTTGTAACTTATGTTCGTGATCCATTGCAAGAATTGTGCTTTGTTTATCCCATAGCCTGCCTGTCTAAATGCATGTCTCAAAACTAATGACCAAATTAACCCTCCGTAGATTCTTAACAGTAGAGTCGAAGGTAATAATATATGATGCAAATTTAGTGCCTGATTCATATGAAAATGCTTTTTAGGAAAGTATTCATGAATCACATTATGAACCCCATACAGGTAGTACAACAACATCATGCAAGCAAGAATACAACACTAATCATGGGATTTGGTGAGCTAGCTAAACCTGGCTCCTTTTGCGGGCCGTACTAATGCATAAGTAAAAGGAACTTTCAGTACGTGAGGCTAAAGCTATCGAGCTAACGAGTGTACTAATAATAAGTAATGCACGTATTGTTATCGGTCGTGCAACAAAAACTCGATCAGTCCAACCCAATTTGGTGAGACCTAACTAATAATTATGTTGCCAACTAATTAATGATCAACATTAATGTAGATGTAACCTTGTTTTTGCGTCATCACATGATTTACGCGTCATGAGAATTAAGACGGGCGGGCCGTGTGCTTTGGAATAATAATCAGGCAAGCAACCGGCCCGTATCGGACGGGAACGTCAGATTATATAACCAAGAGAGGCTGGGTTTAACAGCCAAAACACATATATGCACAGGATCGCAGCCGGCGGCTATATTCAATAGTATAGGCAGAAAAATAGGGTTTTCCACAGGAGCAGCCGGCGGCAGCGGTTCTGAAGACGCGCGAACATCTCGGTGAGGAACAGCCCCACGCAGGCGCCGTTGACGTTGGGGTGAACGTAGCCGACCTTGGCTCGTTCGTTGGGGTGAAGGCCGAGCAGCACTTCGTTCGACGTGCCCGGAGCATCGACACGTTCAACACGTTCGACACCTTGACACCTTGATAAACAGTTCTTATGTTACTTTATGCACTTGCTTGTGTAATCAACGATATAATAATAACTCTCTGAATCTTTCTTTTGTGCACATCTTACTACACTTTATTACCAAAAAACATATAACACGTTTTGCTTATTTGAATTGTATTACCAAATATCGCCGTAGCGTTAGCACGGGCAATATACTAGTAGGATAAGTTACTCACATATTACTGGCCGTTGACCCTGAGCAAGGTGAACAAGATTAGTTCTGCCAGGATTATTAGATGACAAGAATTTATACACGATCGTGATGATGTTTAGTGGATGCAGGAAAAAAAAACCTCCAGCAATACGGCTGTCTACACATAAAGATTATTTTTTTAAAAAAAATGGCAGTCTTAGGTCCTGTTTGGTACGGTTCCATATTCTAATAGAAATGAAAACGGTTTCAGATTCCTGGTAGAAACGTTTCAGGTAGGATTCTGTAAATCGGGTGGAACGGGATTGAGGCTGATTCGGCCACAGGGCGGGAAAAAAAGGAACGATCCGAGGAGCTTTAGTCCATTTCGTTGGGTTTCTTCCAGAATCTAGTAGAAACGGTCCGGTTCTGTCGGGGATTGACTATCTGGTAAAAGACCACGATACCCCCGGGTGATTCTGAGGCTCGCCGACCATACAATGGCGACGAAAGATGCTCGGGAATACGAAACGAGCATCACGCCTCTCGAGCATACACGTCCGCCCCTTCACTCACGGCCATTCCAAACGACCACGAGCAGGCATGCTCGTGGAGATCGCGTCCTACTCGGGTACTTGGTCGGTGGACTCGGTCAATGCCCGGGGAAGGAAGGTGGCAACCAATCAGCCGAAGATCAAGGGAAATCATACCCGAAGTTCAAATAACGCGAAGATCAAGCGCAGTAGATCACGGACATAGTTGCATTGCGTAAATCCAGGGGGTAGTTACTTTCTATGTATCTCTAGGCCTAGTATTTAAACCCCCCTGATATCTGTAACAAATATACACGCCAACATAGAACACAATACACTGGAGTAGGGCTGTTATCTCGACAGTGAGAGGCCCGAACCAGGATAAACACCGCGTCCCTCTTCTCCCGACCTAGTGTCGCTCGAATGACTTCCCTGATCCGTACGACGGGGCTCTGTTGATCCCCCATTCAACAAGTAAGCTCAACGGTAGCCCGTTCTCCAATCGTCGACAGCTGGCGCCGTCCGTGGGGACGACAGTTTGATTCCCGTACGGATCAGGATCCTCGAAGATGCCGAACTCGGGGGATACTAGGAATCTCTGCGCCTTCGACGACGTTGAAGACGACGACATGTACTACGCCGGCGACGGCGTGGCCAATGTGACCGATGTAACACCCCAAAATTTTGCTTTTCTTAAATTCATGTGTGATTTGGCACTTTGGTGGATTTTTGGAATTTTCTGGAATTTATTTGGATTTATTTGGAATTTATTTGAATTTATTCCATTTTGAAATAATTAAAGAATTTAAATTTTCAAATAAAATTTTGTTGGAAATATTTTATTTGAGTCCAAAATGCCCCAAAGTATTTTCCAAAATTTCTCTGGAATTTTTCTGAGTCTTTTGCTATTTTTAATGAATTAAATGAATTTCTGGAAATTATTTTAAATATTAAATCACTGGAAAATCAAGTCGGTTCAAGTACTGTTCATCCGACCGAGTCGGAACCCGAGTCGGACTCGAGTCCGACCCGAGCCACGTGACTCGACCGAATCAAGTCCAAACCCTAACCATGTGAACCGTTGGATCAAGATCCAACGGCCGAAATCGAGCCGCACCGATCCGACCGGATCCGATCGCGCCCGAGCCAATCGTGGCCGTTGATCGCGCCACGTGGACGGTCCTCCGTCATCGTCTCCGCCCGAGTCCGAGCCGGATTCCTCCGCCGCGCCCGCCGCCGTGTGGGTCTAGGTTTCCGTTTTTCGCACGGACGCCGACGGTATTTGCCCTAGCCACCGCCGCTTGGAACGCCCTGCCGCAGCCGTAATCGCTCGCCGGAGTTGTAGCACTCCTCCGCCGCGGTTTTTGCTTCGTTCCACCGCCGTCCGCCGTCCCCCGCCGCCGTTGACCCCAGATCCGGACTCACCACGACGAGACGCACCCGAAGGGACCTCTCACCTCGCCGGAGCACGCTCGAAGCGCCGTTGCCCGTGTCGCCGTCCCCAGCTCCGGCCAGCTAGCTCCGCCACACGCCATCGCCGTCGCTCGAAGCTTCTCAGCCGTCCGATCAAGATCCAACGTCCCAGATCGCGCCACGTCATCTCACGGTGAGATCCCATTCCAAATCCCAGATCTGATCTCAACCGTTGGATCTAGATCCAACGGTCCAGATCAAACGCGTTAACCCAAACGCGTGAGAGACAGATCTAATCTGGGCCGTTGATTTTCAAATCCACGGCCGAGATTGCGCCACGTGTCGGGAAGCCTGACCGGCCGCCAAGACTCGCAGGTAGGACGCCGACACGCCGGGCCCGCGTGTCGGGCCGACGTGATTAAACCGCACCATGACGCCACGCCGACGCCATGGCGGGCTCAAGATGTCGGGCCGTTGTCCCACCTGCGGCGCCGACGCCAAGAATGACGCCACCGGTCCCACCGCCGCCACCATGGGCCGAGCCTCGCCGACGCCAAGAATGACGTCACCCGAGGGGGACCCACCTGTTAGTGACACGTGGAGCCGTGGACCGAGTCCACGGTAGACCCGAGCCGAGCGTGGACCGAGTCCATGGACCAGCTGACGTTAGCTGACCAATCCAGTGCTGACACATGTCCAGGCTGACGCAATAAATAATTTTCGAAAAAGAAAATGAATTATTAATTCGAAATAATGATTTCAGATTTTGTTTCAAACTTCAAACGCTTATAACTTTTGCGTTTCAACTCCGATTTGAGTGATTCAAATTTCTAAATTTGTATAAAATTGAGATCTACCTAAAAATGAATTTTATTTAATTTTTGGACTAAAGTTTTTCTCTGTAAAATTATTTAATTGATTATTTAAACTTCAAAATGCTATAACTTTTGCATTTTAACTCCGAATTTGACGATTCCAGTTTCTAAAAATTCATAAAATTATGTTCTCTCTGTTTATGGACTTTATTTGGATATTTGGACACTTTTTCCCTATTGTTTATTTGGGTATTGCTATTTGCACGCTTTACGAGTAGACGTTGAAGTGCCGGAAGGATTCGAAGGAGAAGTATTGACTCAGGATCCAACTCAAGACCAAGAACAAGTACTTTTTGAAGGCAAGTTGTGCTTTGACCATGTTGATCCTATTTTGAAACCTATTTTGATTTAACCTATTGCATGCTAGTTCAATTAGAAAATACTTTATTTAAATATGGGGGGATTAGATAAATACCAATTTGCTGTATGACACCGTGATTATTTAAATATGTGCCATGACCCTTGTCACCCTAGTGTGGATTACTAGTTGGACATTACTAAACTGCCAACATGGGTTTGTAGATCGTTGTAGTATACTGCTTAGACCTGCTATGTGCTCATGACATGATTTTGGACAATCAAATGTTAATATTGACTTAATGATATATTGAACCTGTTTTGGAAAGGTATCATGTGATGTTGATGGCACGTGGTGCATGGTAATCAACTGGGGTTTGATAAATAGTTTTTCGACCGGGGCATGTGGCAAGAATAATCGGGTGGGCAGGTTCAGCCTTTGGGGATGTTGATTTAGTTCTTCGGGTAGTCTTGCCCTGGTCACCCTAAGGACTTCACCTTGCAAGCCTTTGAACTGAGTCAATCTTGCAACCACATGTCTGTAATGGGACGGACCTAGTTGACTAAGTTGCTAATAACGTACCTGTGGGACCTCAGGAGGTCAACTACACCCTTTGTGTAAGTTGTGCGGGAGCGTCTGGGTGAGGCCAGGTACCCATCTAACGGTTGATTGGCCTAAACTTCGCCTTAGCTAAGGGAAGGGTTAGTGTGCAATAACCGGGGAGGCTAACTTGTATTGTTAGAAGTTTCCGAAAGACTTTGTTACGGGAACTCGCCTTTGTGGTGTTTGACTGTATCTTGTGGGTAAAGTGCATAACCTCTACAGAGTGTAGAATCTATTCGAATAGCCGTGTCCGCGGTATTGGACATCGCTCGGGAATTACAGTCAAGGGTTAGACTTTCTTGAAAATAACTTGGACCTAAAGGGTTGGGTTTGGTTTACAAATGACATTAATGTGGACTAGGATGGGAAAGATGTTTATTAAACTCCTTGAAAAGTTATCTATGCTTTACTTGTTACTACTGCTTTCGAATCTACTTATGACTATGAGGATGACTATGACGGACCCTGGAATGCAAGGACAGGTCCTCTGTTCCCCAGACATTGCCCTCGGAGACCACGAGGATGACTATGACGGACTCTACGATGGCCTGGATATACCAGACGATCTGGAGTTCGACCGAGAGACTGCGTCTCAAGGTGACACGATGATGTCTCCATCACGTTCATCCCACTCTCGTCACGTCAACATGGCTGGGAGCCGTGCTGAGCCCGAGGTTCGATCCTCGGACGCTGCTAAGCGCGACCATTATGAGGCGGCCAGACTCTACCTAGAGGCGTCTTTGGGAAAGACCCTTGTGAGCATACGCCGCCAAGTGAAAGAGAGTCGAGTGTCCGGAGAAAGAAACTCTCGCGAGTATCGAACCCCCGATCGCGTCCCAGAACACCGCCGAAGCTCGCCGCCGCCTGTTCGCCAGAACCGAGAACGGTTGCAGACCTTGGCGGCGGTCGTGTGCAACCGCCGTAGCTTCCCCGAACAAGTGGACCTAGAGGCTGTGGGCAAGGTCGTGGCCGAAGATCTGGAGAGGCTTGCCGCCGAGCTGAAAGTCTCGGATCCTCCTCACGGCCAGGATGCCCGCAGTATTTCCCGGGACCATCACAGACGCTCCCCCATGCGCTCGCACAGAGATGAATCTCGGAGCCATGCTCGGAGATCGCCCCAGGCCGCTAACCTGGTCTGGGAGAGGCCTCGGAATAGCTCCCGAGCAACCTCGGGACGACATACCTACAACTGTTCGGATTACGAGCATTCCGAACGCTCCACGACCGAACGGTCGTCAGCACGACCTCCGCGCGAAGTCTTCTCTCGGCTTGGCCCACGTGCGGGACGTTGGGCGGAAGACACACGTGGGGACCATTATGGTCGAGGGTCTCGCCGCGAAACCCCGAGCTTCGGCTGCCAAGCTTTCACGAGCTCTCTCCGGAGTGTCGCATGGCCGAACATGTTCAAGCCCGGCCACATCGAGAGATTCAACGGGACCCAGAACCCGGACGAGTTCCTCTCGATATATACCACCGCCATCCTGGCCGCCGGAGGCGATGAAGGGGTAATGGTGAATTATCTGCCAACGGTCTTAGACGGAGCTGCTCGTACATGGCTCTTCAACCAAAAGAAAGGGTCCATACGATCTTGGGGCCAGCTCAGCGCCGCGTTCTGTAACACCCCAATTTTTGCTTTTCATGAAATTAAATATTATTTTGCACATTTGTGAATTTTTGGAATTTTCTGGAATTTATTTGGATTTATTTGGAATTTATTCCATTTTGAAATAATTAAAGAATTAAACTTTGCAAATAAAAATTTGTTGGAAATATTTTATTTGAGTCCAAAATGTTCCAAAATATTTTCCAGAATTTTTCTGGAATTTTTCTGAGTCTTTTGCTATTTTTAATGAATTAAATGAATTTCTGGAATTTTTCTGAGTCTTTTGCTATTTTTAATGAATTAAATGAATTTCTGGGAATTAATTTGAATATTTAATCGCTGGAAAATCAACTCGGGTCGAGTACTGTTCATCCGACCGAGTCGGAACCCGAGTCGGACTTGAGTCTGACCCGAGCCACGTGACTCGACCAAACCAGCCCTAAACCCAATCGATCCCGACCGTTGGATCGAGATCCAACGGTCAGGATTGGGCCGCACCGTTTCGATCGGATTCGGCTCGGATCCGTGCGCGCCAGGCAATCATGGCTGCCGATCGCGCCACGTGGACGGCTGCCTGCCTTCGTCTCCGCCCGAGTCCGGATCGGACTGCGTCGCCGCGTTCTCTGCCGCATCCGTTAGGGTTACGGATTGAGCGCAGAAGCCGAGGCAATTTAAAGCCCGGGTCCTGCCCCGAGGACCGCCTTGACCCCGCGCTGCTTTTTACCCTAGCTCGCTAAACCCTAGCCGCCGCCGCTTGCCCGGGATTGCTCGCCGTAGTTGCTTAAGGCCTTGCTTTGGTTTTCCTCACCTTCCGCCGCCGTCCGCCGTCGCCCGAGAAGAAGGAGGCCAGATCCGGGATCCCCGAGCCAGGGCGATTCGAACGTGACCACGCACGTCGTCGGAGGAGCCCCGTAGCGCCGCGCCCTTGGTCGTCGTCCCCGTCTCCGGTGCACTCCGCTCCACCGCGCGCCATCGCCGCCCCGCGAGCTCCGTGAACCGTCCGATCAAGATCCGACGTCCCGGATTGCGCCACGTCATCCCACGGTGAGAACCACGTGTGATTCCCAGATCCAATCTCAACCGTTGGATCTAGATCCAACGGTCCAGATTGACCATGTTCACCCCAAACATGCGTCATCAGATCCGATCAGGACCGTTGATTTTCAAATCAACGGCCCGGATCGTGCCACGTAGCCCAGCCACCGCACCATGCGCGTGTAAGCGCGCCACTGACACGCCGGGCCCACATGTCAGCGGCCCAGCCACAACCGCACCGTGACGTCAGCACGGGCCCACCCGTCAGCGGCCACCCAAGCCTTGTAGTGACGCTGGCCGATGACGTCACCGCGGGTCCCACCCACAAGACTGCGGCCGAGCCCCGCAGACGTCGAATGACGTCACCCGAGGGGCCACTGTCGATCGCGACACGTAAGCCGTGGACCGAGTCCACGGTGGACTGCAAGCCGTAAATTTGAGCCCATGAGCCGGTGACGTCGGCCGCCCAATCGAGAGGCTGCCACGTGTCCTTCTTGACGCAATAAATAATTTCCGAAAAAGAAAATGATTTAATAATTCGGTTTAATAATTGATTTGAATTTCAAAACTTCAAACGCTTATAACTTTTGCGTTTCAACTCCGATTTGAACGATTCAAATTTCTAAAAAATTCATAAAATTCAGATCTACTCAAATATGAATTTTATTTAATTTTTGGACTAAAGTTTTTCTCTGTAAAATTATTTAATTGATTATTTAAACTTTAAATAATCACAACTTTTGTGTTTTAACTCCGATTTGAGCAATTCCAGTTCCTAAAAATTCATAAAATTATGTTCTCTCTGTTTATGGATTTTATTTGGATGTTTGGACACTTTTTGCCTATTGTTTATTCGTGTATTGCTATTTGCACGCTTTACGAGTAGACGTTGAAGTGCCGGAAGGATTCGAAGGAGAAGTGTTGACCCAGGAGCCAGCTTAGGACCAAGAACAAGTACTTTTTGAAGGCAAGTTATGCTTTGACCATGTTGATACCATTTTGAAACATATTTTGGTTCAAATTATTGCATGCTAGTTTAAATTATAAAATGCTTTACTTAATTATGGGTAATTAGATAAATGCCTAATTGCTATATGACACCTTGGTTAATTATATATGTGCCATGACCCCTTGTCACCCTAGTGTGGATTACTGTCGGGACCCCGAATTTGCAAATCCGGACCCTCTGTGTATTCAACACTAGTCCAGGAACGCGCTAGTGCACACAGTCTTAACATCGGTAAATATCACAATCATACCACTCGATACTAGTAAAGTACTTTAATTAAATAACCAAACTGGTTACTCGACCTTATGGTCAAGTCACAAATGTACGCCTCGCAGGGCGAAACTTATTAAGAGAGAAATAGTAGCAGCGGAAAATCAAATAACTTCGTGGTGCCATCCAGTATACCACAGGCAACTGACTGGGCTCGCTCCCTAAGTAGACGGATCCTCTTGGAGCTCCTCCTCCAAAGCTGGTGTAGTCTCCTCTTCAACTGGTGTTGTATTGTGGCAAGGGTGAGTACTTGGTACTCAGCAAGTCATGCACAGAATGCAGGCTAATATACTATATGCATGGCTTGGTACAAAGGAATAGCTCAAGGTATATTTGCAGTAAACAGCATTTGACAAGTAGCGTAAGTAGATTTGAAAGCAGTAGAAACAAGTATAGTATAGATAACTTTTCAAGGAGTTTAATGAACATCTTTCCCATCCTAATCCACATTTCCATCAACATCATTATTAATCCAACCCAACCTTTCAGATCCAAGTTATTTTTGAGAAAATCTAACCCTTGACTGTAATTCCCGAGCGATGTCCAATACCGCGGACACGGCTATTCGAATAGATTCTACACTCTGCAGAGGTTATGCACTTTACCCACAAGATACAGTCAAACACCACAAAGGCGAAGTTCAGTAACAAAGTCTTTCGGAAACTTCTAACAATACAAGTGGTCCTCCCGGTTATTACACACTAACCCTTCCCTTAGCTAAGGCGAAGTTTAGGCCAATCAACCGTTAGATGGGTACCGGCCTCGGCCAGATTTCTCCCCGCATACAACTTACACAAAGGGTGTAGTTGACCTCCGAGGTCCCAGGTATGTTATTGGCAACTTAGTCAACTAGGTCCGTCCCATTCTGAGACATGTGGTTGCACGTTAGACCCAGTTCAAAGGCTTGCAAGGTGAAGTCCTTAGGGTGACCAGGGCAAGACTACCCGAAGAACCAAATCAACATCCCCAAAGGCCACAACCGCCCACCTGATCATTCTTGCCACATGCCCGGTCGAAAAACTATTTATCAAACCCCAGTTGATTACCATGCACCACGTGCCATCAACATCACATGATACCTTTCCAAAACAGGTTCAATATATCATTAAGTCAATATTAACATTTGATTGTCCAAAATCATGTCATGAGCACGTAGTGTGTCTAAGCGTGATACTACAACGGTCTAAAACCCATGTTGGCAATTTAATAATGTCCAACTAGTAAACCACATCTAGGGTGACAAGGGGTCATGGCACATACTTAAATAATCAAGGTGTCATACAGCAAATTGGTATTTATCTAATCCCCCATATTTAAATAAAGTATTTTCTAGTTGAACTAGCATGCAATAGGTTAAATAAAAATAAGTTTCAAAATAGGATCAACATGGTCAAAGCACAACTTGCCTTCAAAAAGTACTTGCTCTTGGTCTTGAGTTGGATCCTGAGTCAATACTTCTCCTTCGAATCCTTCCGGCACTTCAACGTCTACTCGTAAAGCGTGCAAATAGCAAATACACGAATAAACAATAGGCAAAAAGTGTCCAAACATCCAAGTAAAATCCATAAATAGAGAGAACATAATTTTATGAATTTTTAGAAACTGGAATCGTCAAATTTGGAGTTAAAATGCAAAAGTTATGATTATTTAAAGTTTAAATAATCAATTAAATAATTTTACAGAGAAAAACTTTAGTCCAAAAATTAAATAAAATTCATATTTAGGTAGGTCTCAATTTTATACAAATTTAGAAATTTGAATCACTCAAATCGGAGTTGAAACGCAAAAGTTATAAGCGTTTAAAGTTTGAAACAAAATCTGAAATCATTATTTCGAATTAATAAATCATTTTCTTTTTCGGAAATTAATTATTGCGTCAGCCTGGACAGGTGGCAACCGCTGATTGGTTGGTCGACGCCACCGGTCCATGGACTTGGTGCGGTTGGCGGGCCGACATGCGGGCCCAGCGTGTCGGCGTCACACGACGCTGCGTGGGCAGATCGGCCGCGGCGATCGGCCTTCCCGGACGCGTGGCGCAATCTCGGCCGTTGATTTGAAAATCAACGGCCCAGATTAGATCTGGCTCTCACGCGTTTGGGTTAACGCGTTTGATCTGGACCGTTGGATCTAGATCCTACGGTCGAGATTGGATCCGGAGATTTGGATTGGGATCTCACCGTGAGATGACGTGGCATGATCTGGGACGTTGGATCTTGATCGGACGGCTGAGAAGCTTCGAGCGACGGCGATGGCGTGCGGCGGAGCTGGCTGGCCGGAGCTGGGGATGGCGACACGGCAACGGCGTTTACGGGCTCCTCCGGCGAGGTGAGTGGTCCCTTCGGGTGCGTCTCGTCGCGGTGAGTCCGGTGCGGGGTCAACGGGCGGACGGCGACGACGGCGAACGGCAAAACCGCGGCGGAGAAGTGCTACAACTCCGGCGAGCGATTGCGGCGCGTCGAGAACGCTGCGGCGGCGACGGCTAGGGCAACGGCTGCGCAAGGTCAAGGTGATCCTCGGGGTGTGATCCGGGCATTAAATAGCCTTGGCTTCCGCGCGGAAAACGGAAACCTAATCCCTCACGGCGGCGGGCGCGGCGGCGGAGTCCGGCTCGGACTCGGGCGGAGACAACGACGGAGGACCGTCCACGTGGCGCGATCAACGGCCACGATTGGCTCGGGCGCGATCGGATCCGGTCGGATCGGTGCGGCTCGATTTCGGCCGTTGGATCTTGATCCAACGGTTCACGTGGTTAGGTTTGGACTTGGTTGGTCGAGTCACGTGGCTCGGTCGGACTCGAGTCGGACTCGGACTCGGTCGTCGGATGAAACGATTTGACCCGACTTGATTTTCCAGCGATTTAATATTTAAAATAATTTCCAGTAATTCAATTAATTCATTAAAAATAGCAAAATACTCAGAAAAATTCCAGAAAAATTCTGGAAAATATTTTAGGGTATTTGGGACTCAAATAAAATATTTCCAACAAAATTTTATTTGCAAAGTTTAATTCTTTAATTATTTCAAAATGGAATAAATTCAAATAAATTCCAAATAAATCCAAATAAATTCCAGAAAATTCCAAAAATTCACCAAAGTGCCAAATCACACATGAATTTAAGAAAAGCAAAATTTTGGGGTGTTACAAACCTCCCCCCTTAATAGAATCTCGTCCCCGAGATTCAGGGCTTACTAAAGGATTAGGTTCGGAAACTCCTTCCTCAAATCCTCTTCGCGTTCCCAAGTCGCTTCGCTTTCTTCATGATTGCTCCACTGAACTCTACAGAAACGGGTTGACTTATTTCTGGTCTCTCTATCCATAATGTCCAAAAT
This sequence comes from Rhipidocladum racemiflorum, assembly GCA_036346355.1. Classification (NCBI taxonomy): domain Eukaryota; kingdom Viridiplantae; phylum Streptophyta; class Magnoliopsida; order Poales; family Poaceae; genus Rhipidocladum; species Rhipidocladum racemiflorum. Next base: position 1,382,749 of record CM070592.1, on the reverse strand, counting down.
CTTTACGGGATGCTCCTTGTAAGTCAAATCTTCTTGCAACTCAATTGATTCTAGCGGTGTCTGTTCCTCAGGAACTCGGAGACACTTCTTCAACTGGGACACATGGAATACGTTATGCACTCCTGCTAACGACTGCGGCAACTCCAGCTGATAAGCAACTTCGCCTCTGCGACTCAAAATTTTAAATGGTCCAACATAACGGGGTGCAAGTTTCCCTTTGGCATGGAACCTCTTAACTCCCCTGAGCGGCGTGACTCTGAGGTATACAAAGTCTTCTAGTTCAAAACTCAAATCCCGGTGACGATTGTCAGCATAACTCTTCTATCGTGATTGGGCGATTTTCAACCTTTCCCTAATCATGGCAATCTGCTCTTCAGCCTCTTAAAGAATATCAGGCCCGAAGACACGGCGCTCGCCGATCTCATTCCAATTCAATGGCGTCCGACAGGGTCGACCATACAGTGCCTCAAAAGGTGACATCTGTAAACTAGCTTGGTAACTATTATTGTAACTGAACTCGGCATACGACAAACTCTTATCCCAAGAGGTAGCATAAGCCAATGCACATGCTCCTAACATATCCTCCAGAATCTGGTTGACTCTTTCGGTCTGTCCATCCGTCTGTGGATGATAAGCTGTACTGAAGTTCAAACGGGTTCCCATGGCTTCATGCAACTTATTCCAGAATTTTGTGGTAAATTGGGTACCTCTGTCCGATACAATCCTCTTTGGCACTCCGTGCAAACAGACGATCCTGATCATGTACAACTCTGCTAACTTATCTCCCGAGTAAGTGGTCTTCACGGGGATAAAATGGGCTACTTTGGTCAAGCGATCCACTATAACCCATATGGAGTCATAACCTCCTTGAGTCTTAGGCAAACCGGTAATGAAATCCATTCCGATTTCCTCCCACTTCCACTCAGGTATTTTCAGTGTAGCAATCCTCGCTGGTCTCTCGATGCATTGCCTTGACTCTCCGGCATACGCCGCACAATGCAACATGCTCGGCAACTTCACGCTTCATGTTTGGCCACCGTAATCTTTCCTTCAAATCTCGATACATCTTGGCACTTCACGGGTGGATTGAATACTTGGAGTCATGGGCTTCCTCCAAAATCGCTTGCTTTAATTCCTTCTTGTTGGGCACACAAATCCGATCCTTCATCCATAACGTGCCTTGCTCATCCAACTTGAAGTCCTCTGCCTTGCCTTCCTCCTTGATGGACTTAATCCTGCGGATCTTGTCATCATCCTTCTGTCCTTCCCGGATCTGGTCCTCTAGGGTAGGCTTCACTTCCAATGCGGCCAAAAATCCGCTAGGTACCACCTCAATCCTCATTCTCTGAAAATCCTCACATAACTCACCTCGACTTGTGGCTAGCAATATACTCACGGTATGGCTTTTCCGACTCAGAGCATCGGCTACTACGTTGGCATTTCCGGGATGGTAATGGATTCCAACATTGTAGTCCTTGATCAACTCTAACCATCTCCTCTGCCTCATGTTCAGATCCGACTGGGTGAATATGTACTTAAGGCTCTTATGATCCGTATACACTTCACATCTGTTCCCGATCAGATAGTGACGCCATATCTTCAAAGCATGCACTACGGCAGCTAACTCTAGGTCATGCGTCGTATAATTTTCCTCATGCGGCCTCAACTGCCTTGATGCATAAGCGACGACCTTTCCATTCTGCATCAGCACACATCCAAGTCCTTGGCGCGATGCGTCACAATAAATATCAAAGCTTTGAGCAACATCCGGTAGAACTAACACCGGTGCTGATGTCAATCGCTTCTTCAGCTCCTGAAATCCTTTCTCACATTCTGGTGTCCATGCAAACTTCTTCTCCTTTTTCAGCAATTGCGTAAGAGGTTTCGCAATTGTCGAAAAGCCTTCAATGAAACGGCGGTAGTATCCTGCCATTCCAAGGAAACTCAGGATCGGGTCACGATCTTGGTTTGCTCCCAATGTAACACAGCTTCTACTTTGCTTGGATCTACGGCGACTCCTTCTGCGGTCATTACATGTCCAAGAAACTCCACCTTGTCCTTCCAAAAATCACACTTACTAAACTTGGCGAAGAGTTGCTGTTCCTCGGCTTTTCCAAAACTTCGCCTCAAGTGTTCGGCATGTTCATCCTCTGTCTTGGAGTAGATTAGGATATCATCTATGAACACGACAACAAACTTGTCCAAATATTCCATGAACACCTTATTCATCATATTCATGAAACATCTTTGGCGCATTAAATCAGTCAAAAGACATAATCGTAGAACTCGTAATGTCCATATCTTGACGAGAATGCAGTCTTCGGGATATCTTACGATCGGATCTTCAGCGATGGTATCCCGATCTCAGATCAATCTTGGAGAAAACTCCGGCTCCTCTCGGTGATCGAACAAATCATCAATCCTGGGTAGCGGATACTTATTCTTCACGGTGACTTCATTGAGTGCACGGTAGTCGATGCACATCCTGAAACTCCGTCCTTCTTCTTGACAAACAAAGCGGTGCTCCCCACGGCAACGAACTCGGTCGATAAATCCTTTCTCCATTAACTCTTCCAAATTGTTTCTTCATCTCTACCAACTCCTCGGTGGACATCCGATAGGGTCGCTTTGCTATCGGTCTTTGTGCAGTACAAGCTCTATCACAAACTCTATGTCCTCGTCTGGCGGCATACCAGGTAGATCTTCGGGAAAAACATCCGGGTACTCATTCACTCTTGAGACATCCTCTATCTTGATTGCCTTGGTGCTTTGTTAACCATCAACTGGCCATCTCTAATGGTGGTAGCTTGAAATTCCACTTTCTTTCCACACGGGCTCTCAATCGAGATAGTCCTTCGTCCACAATCCAATACGGCCTTGTGCTTGGATAACTTGATCCATTCCCAAAATAATATCTAAGGTGCAGGTTTCCAAAATGATAAGGTTCGCTAGGAACTCTATTCCATCTATTAGTATTCTCACCGGAACATCCTACTTTCGTTCGGAGTTCGGAACCAGGGTTTGAACTAAAAGCATGCACTTAAGTCTTGAAATCCCCAAATCGTTTCTAGCAGCAAAGCCTTGCGAAACAAGCGAATGCGAAGTTCGAGTCAAACAAAAGCGATTGCAGTCTTGAGTTAACAAGTAACTTACCCAGTATGACGTCCGTAGCATTCTGCAGTGCATCTGCGGTGACATGGTTGACTCGGCCTCTCACCACGGTCTGGGATGTGGTTCCTGGTGCTGGCGTCCTAGCTGGGGTGGTTCCCAAGTTAAACCGAACTGGGGTCACTCCTGCTGTCTTCTTTGGACAATCGTTCCTTCTTTGTTGCGCTGGAGCGGCGTTTCTAGCGGGTGGGTGCAGTAGTTACGATTGACGGGCCTTGGTGCTGGTGACGGTGTCCTTGTAGCATTACGTGGCTGGAATACGAAAAATTGATTTGGTGCAACTCTCGGTATTGTTGCGTTCCCTGGCGTGATCCCTACTGTTGCATCCTGCGCTTCCTGTTCTCATCCAGTTCCTTGCGCTTGTCCTCAAGAATAAGCGCCTTATTCACCAACTCTTGGAAATCTGGAAAGGTGTGGGTGATCAGTCCTACTTGTAGTCCTGAGTTAAGTCCCTTCATGAAGCGAGACTGTCTGGCTTTATCTGTTGCTATATCCTCAGGTGCGTAGCGTGCTAGCTGTATGAACTTGTTCAGGTAGTCGGCCACTGGCTGATTACCTTGCTTCAGTGCTCTGAACTCCTCCTTCTTAAGGTCCATGATTCCTTCAGGCACGTGATACTGACGGAATGCAGCTGTGAACTCTTCCCAAGTGATATCTTGAGGGTTCTCTTGCGTGGCACAGAAGTTCTCCCACCATTCGGCGGCTGTTCCTTCCAACTGATGAGAAGCGTAGAGTACCTTCTCATTTCCTATGCATTGAGCTATGTGTAGCTTCCTCTCAATTGACCTTAACCAATCATCGGCCTCCAATGGATTGGCATTCCTGGAGAAAGTGGGTGGGTGAGTCCTCATGAACTCTGACAGTCTTGTATTCTGGCGTTGTCCCTGATTAACTTGATTAGCAGTGGCCTGAGCAGTGACGTGTTGCATTTGTTGCATCATAGCATGCATCAACTGAGTCTGAGCAGCAAGAAATGCTCCAAAATTCTGCATATCAACTGGCGGTGCTGGTGCTCCATCATTGGGGTTTTCTGCTGGGCGAGAACCACTTCCATTGCTTCCAAAGTTTCCGCGGGTGTTCACCATCTGTTGATTTGCTCTAAGTTTTAGAGATGAGGTTGAAACAAGAATAGACAAGTAATATGGAACTTATGCGGGGCGAAAGGTGTAACTTTAAGGTCTAACTTTATTATTGATATTAATAACTTGGTATGGTTGCTTACAATGCCTAAGGGCCTTGCAACACATACTGCACACTCAGCAAACAATGAAAATCCAAATCGAACTAACACTGGAGTCTAACGCCTAAAGGGTGACTCTTTATTCTATGACGCGACTTGGCGAAGGAGTCTCACTATAGAACCTACGCTCACTCATCGAGAAAACCTCCACGGCACGAGTGCGGATCTTTGTGGCATAGGCGTAACGATTGCCATGTCCGGCAAGCTGTGTCATCTGTGGTAGTCGAAGAAGCGATGTCCTCATCGAGATCGACTCCTCGGATCGGCTCGTGTAGCTCAAATCTTGGCTCTGCAGTTGCAGTCCGTATAAAGCCATCTCCAACTCGTCAATCCTTCGCGAGAAGGTGTGACACATACTCTTGAGCTTCCCGCCATCTATTCTTCTCTGTCGTGATCTCCTTGCGGGCCTTACGTAGCTCTTTGCTTGTATCAGCGAGTACATCCTCCTGGGCGACAACAAGTCGTGCCAACTGTGTAACCATGGCATCCTCATCCTGAATCGCCTTCGGGTCAAGAAGGTTATCGCTGCGCGGGTGATAACGGAACACCGTGCTCTCCAACTCTCTGGCGTAGATACGGGTAATGTGCCGCATTGCTCGTCGTGATACTTCTTGGATACCCATCGGCATTGTAGACCTCCTGGCAGTGCAGTGTATCGGGCGATTGCCTGGGCCCTTCTTCCAAGCAGGTACCTCAATCTTCACGTCACAAGCCTTGATCATTCCTGCTTGTCTGATCACTTCCACTTGGTATTGCGGCTTCTCAAAATCTCCGAGAGTCTGAAGCATATGCCAAAGCTCTGCGGTGTGACCAACCTCCAGATCGACGTAGTTGAACTCTCCCTCCATCTGTCACAAGAGTGCTCACGTAAGAACTCGAAATTTTAAATCGTGACAAGGTAAGGGAATATTCAGCAAGAGACAAGGAAAGAGAGAAGGGGGTAAGTCGAGATGTCATTTCTTATCTTGACAAATTTTTAGCTTTAGAAAATAGGTTTTATCCTCACTACGACCATTCTAGCTTAGGGTTGAGCCTACGGTCAGTATGGCTCTGATACCACCTCTGTCGGGACCCCGAATTTGGAAATCCGAACCCTCTGTGTATTCAACACTAGTCCAGGAACGCGCTAGTGCACACAGTCTTAACATCGGTAAATATCACAATCATACCACTCGATACTAGTAAAGTATTTTAATTAAATAACCAAACTGGTTACTCGAACTTATGGTCAAGTCACAAATGTACGCCTCGCAGGGCGAAACTTATTAAGAGAGAAATAATAGTAGCGGAAAATCAAATAACTTCGTGGCGCCATCCAGTATACCACAGGCAACTGACTGGGCTCGCTCCCTAAGTAGACGGATCCTCTTGGAGCTCCTCCTCCAAAGCTGGTGTAGTCTCCTCTTCAACTGGTGTTGTATTGTGGCAAGGGTGAGTACTTGGTACTCAGCAAGTCATGCGAGAATGCGAGGCTAATATACTATATGCATGGCTTGGTACAAAGGAATAGCTCAAGGTATATTTGCGATGCTTGACATTTGACAAGTAAGCGTAAGTAGATTCGAAAGCAGTAGAAACAAGTATAGTATAGATAACTTTTCAAGGAGTTTAATGAACATCTTTCCCATCCTAATCCACTTTTCCATCAACATCATTATTAATCCAACCCAACCTTTCAGATCCAAGTTATTTTTGAGAAAATCTAACCCTTGACTGTAATTCGGCGATGTCCAATACCGCGGACACGGCTATTCGAATAGATTCTACACTCTGCAGAGGTTATGCACTTTACCCACAAGATACAGTCAAACACCACAAAGGCGAGTTCCCGTAACAAAGTCTTTCGGAAACTTCTAACAATACAAGTGGTCCTCCCCGGTTATTGCACACTAACCCTTCCCTTAGCTAAGGCGAAGTTTAGGCCAATCAACCGTTAGATGGGTACCGGCCTCGGCCCGATGCGCTCCCCGTACAACTTACACAAAGGGTGTAGTTGACCTCCTGAGGTCCCACAGGAACGTTATTAGCAACTTAGTCAACTAGGTCCGTCCCATTACAGACATGTGGTTGCACGTTAGACCCAGTTCAAAGGCTTGCAAGGTGAAGTCCTTAGGGTGACCAGGGCAAGACTACCCGAAGAACCAAATAACATCCCCAGTACCACAACTGGCCCACCTGATCATTCTTGCCACATGCCCCGGTCGAAAAACTATTTATCAAACCCCAGTTGATTACCATGCACCACGTGCCATCAACATCACATGATACCTTTCCAAAACAGGTTCAATATATCATTAAGTCAATATTAACATTTGATTGTCCAAATCATGTCATGAGCACGAAAGTGTGTCTAAGCAAAGATACTACAACGGTCTAAAACCCATGTTGGCAATTTAATAATGTCCAACTAGTAAACCACATCTGGGGTGACAAGGGGTCATGGCACATACTTAAATAATCAAGGTGTCATACAGCAAATTGGTATTATCTAATCCCCCATATTTAAATAAAGTATTTTCTAGTTGAACTAGCATGCAATAGGTTAAATCAAAATAAGTTTCAAAATAGGATCAACATGGTCAAAGCATAACTTGCCTTTAAAAAGTACTTGCTCTTGGTCTTGAGTTGGATCCTGAGTCAATACTTCTCCTTCGAATCCTTCCGGCACTTCAACGTCTACTCGTAAAGCGTGCAAATAGCAAATACACGAATAAACAATAGGCAAAAAGTGTCCAAACATCCAAGTAAAATCCATAAACAGAGAGAACATAATTTTATGAATTTTTAGAAACTGGAATCGTCAAATTTGGAGTTAAAATGCAAAAGTTTTGATTATTTAAAGTTTAAATAATCAATTAAATAATTTTACAGAGAAAAACTTTAGTCCAAAAATTAAATAAAATTCATATTTAGGTAGGTCTCAATTTTATACAAATTTAGAAATTTGAATCACTCAAATCGGAGTTGAAACGCAAAAGTTATAAGCGTTTAAAGTTTGAAACAAAATCTGAAATCATTATTTCGAATTAATAAATCATTTTCTTTTTCGAAAATTAATTATTGCGTCAGCCTGAACACGTGGCAACCGCTGATTGGTTGGCTGACGTCAGCCGGTCCATGGACTTGGTCCACGCTCGGCTCGGGTCTACCGTGGAAACGGTCCACGGCTCACGATCGGCGGTGGGTCCTCGGGTAGCGTCACTTGCGGCGTCGGCGAGGCTCACCACAATGGCCCGGCAGGTGGGACTCGGCTGGCAGCGTCATTCTTGACGTCGGCGCTCGGCGAGACGGCCCGACATCTTGAGCGCCATGGCGTCGGCGTGGCGTCATGGTGCGATTTAGCCGGCGGCGACATGCGGGCCTGCGTGTCGGCGTCACGCGCCGCAGCGTGGGCGGCGACGCGGCGGTCAGCCTTCCCGGACGCGTGGCGCAATCTCGGCCGTTGATTTGAAAATCAACGGCCCAGATTAGATCTGGCTCTCACGCGTTTGGGTTAACGCGTTTGATCTGGACCGTTGGATCTAGATCCTACGGTCGAGATTGGATCTGGGGATTTGGATAGGGATCTCACCGTTAGATGATGTGGCGTGATCTGGGACGTTGGATCTTGATCGGACGGCTGAGAAGCTTCGAACGACGGCGATGGCGTGCGGCGGAGCTGGCTGGCCGGAGCTGGGGACGGCGACACGGCAACGGCATTTGCGGGCTCCTCCGGCAAGGTGAGTGGTCCCTTCGGGTGCGTCTCGTCGCGGTGAGTCCGGGCCTGGGGTCAACGGCGGCGGGGGACGGCGGACGGCAATGAGCAAGCAAAACCGCGGCGGAGAAGTGCTACAACTCCGACGAGCGATTGCGGCGCGTCGAAACGCTGCGGCGGCGACGGCTAGAACAGCGGCTGCAAGGTCAAGGTGATCTCGGGGTGTGATCTGGGCATTAAATAGCCTCGGCTTCGCGCGAAAAGCGGAAACCTAATCCTCACGCGGCGGGCGCGGGCGGCGTGAGTCCGGCTCGGACTCGGGCGGAGACGACGACGGAGGACCGTCCACGTGGCGCGATCAACGGCCACGATTGGCTCGGGCGCGATCGGATCCGGTCGGATCGGTGCGGCTCGATTTCGGCCGTTGGATCTTGATCCAACGGTTCACACGGTTAGGGTTTGGACTTGGTTCGGTCGAGTCACGTGGCTCGGGTCGGACTCGAGTCGGACTCGGACTCGGGTTCGGTCGGATGAACAGTACTTGACCCGACTTGATTTTCCAGCGATTTAATATTTAAAATAATTTCCAGTAATTCATTTAATTCATTAAAAATAGCAAAATACTCAGAAAAATTCCAGAAAAATTCTGGAAAATATTTTAGGGTATTTGGGACTCAAATAAAATATTTCCAACAAAATTTTATTTGCAAAGTTTAATTCTTTAATTATTTCAAAATGGAATAAATTCAAATAAATTCCAAATAAATCCAAATAAATTCCAGAAAATTCCAAAAATTCACCAAAGTGCCAAATCACACATGAATTTAAGAAAAGCAAAATTTTGGGGTGTTACAAACCTCCCCCCTTAATAGAATCTCGTCCCCGAGATTCAGGGCTTACTAAAGGATTAGGTTCGGAAACTCCTTCCTCAAATCCTCTTCACGTTCCCAAGTCGCTTCGCTTTCTTCATGATTGCTCCACTGAACTCTACAGAAACGGGTTGACTTATTTCTGGTCTCTCTATCCATAATATCCAAAATCTTTACGGGATGCTCCTTGTAAGTCAAATCTTCTTGCAACTCAATTGATTCTAGCGGTGTCTGTTCCTCAGGAACTCGGAGACACTTCTTCAACTGGGACACATGGAATACGTCATGCACTCTTGCTAACGACTGCGGCAACTCCAGCTGATAAGCAACTTCGCCTCTGCGACTCAAAATTTTAAATGGTCCAACATAACGGGGTGCAAGTTTCCCTTTGGCATGGAACCTCTTAACTCCCCTTAGCGGCGTGACTCTGAGGTATACAAAGTCTTCTGGTTCAAAACTCAAATCCCGGCGACGATTGTCAGCATAACTCTTCTGTCGTGATTGGGCGATCTTCAACCTTTCCCTAATCATGGCAATCTGCTCTTCAGCCTCTTGAAGAATATCAGGCCCGAAGACACGGCGCTCGCCGGTCTCATTCCAATTCAATGGCGTCCGACAGGGTCGACCATACAATGCCTCAAAAGGTGACATCTGTAAACTAGCTTGGTAACTATTATTGTAACTGAACTCGGCATACGGCAAACTCTTGAAGTATACTGCTTAGACCTGCTACGTGCTCATGACATGGTTTTTGGACAATCAAATGTTAATATTGATTTAATGATATATTGAATCGTTTTGGAAAGGTATCATGTGATGTTAATGGCACGTGGTGCATGGTAATCAACTAGGGGTTTGATAAATAGCTTTTGACCGGGGCATGTGGCAAGAACGATCAGGTGGGCCAGTTGTGGCACCGGGAATGTTGGTTTGGTTTTTCGGGTAGTCTTGCCCTGGTCACCCTAAGGACTTCACCTTGCAAGCCTTTGAACTGAGTCAATTTTGCAACCACATGTCTGTAATGGGACGGACCTAGTTGATTAAGTTGCTAATAACGTACCTGTGGGACCTCAGGAGGTCAACTACACCCTTTGTGTAAGTTATGCGGGAGGCGTCTGGGGCTGCGGCCAGGTACCCATCTAACGGTTGGTTGGCCTAAACTTCGCCTTAGCTAAGGGAAGGGTTAGTGTTCAACAACCGGGGAGGACCACTTGTGCTGTTAGAAGTTTCCGAAAGACTTTGTTATGGGAACTCGCCTTTGTGGTGTTTGACTGTATCTTGTGGGTAAAGTGCATAACCTCTGCAGAGTGAAAAATCTATTCGAATAGCCGTGTCCGCGGTATTGGACATCGCTCGGGAATTACAGTCAAGGGTTAGACTTTCTTGAAAATAACTTGGACTTGAAAGGTTGGGTTTGGTTAAATAATGATGTTGATGGAAATGTGGTTTAGGAATGGGAGGGATGTTGATTAAACTTTTGGAAAGGTTATTTACGTTATACTTGTTTCTACTGCTTTCGAATCTACTTATGCTACTTGTCAAATGCTGTTTTACTGCAAATACACCTTAAGCTACTCCTTTGTATCAAGCCATGCATGTAGTATATTAGTTGCATTCTGTGCATGACTTGCTGAGTACCAAAGTACTCACCCTTGCCACAATACAACACCAGTTGAAGAACAATCTACACCAGCTTTGGAGGAGGAGCTTCCAGAGGAACCGTCTACTTAGGGAGCGAGCCCAGTAAGTTGCCTGTGGTATACTGGATGGCGCCACGAAGTTATCTTATTTTCCGCTGCTATTATTTCTCTCTTAATAAGTTTAAGCCTGCGTGTATGTATATTTGTAACTTGACCATAAGGTCGAGCAACCAGTTTGACTATTTAATTAAAGTACTTTATTAGTATCGAGTGGTATGATTGTGATATTTACCGATGTTAAGACTGTGTGCACTAGCGCGTTCCTGGACTAGTGCTGAATACACAGAGGGTCCGGATTTGCAAATTCGGGTCCCGACAGAGGTGGTATCAGAGCCATACTGACCGTAGGCTCAACCCATAGTTAGAATGGTCGTAGTGAGGATAAAACCTATTTTCTAAAGATAAAATTTGGTCAAGATAATGAATGAATTCTCGACTTACCCCTTCTCTCTTGACTTACCCCTTGCTGAATTTTTCTTACCTTCATCACAATTTGAACTCTGTTCTCACGTGAGCACTCTTGTGACAGATGGAGGGAGAGTTCAACTACGTCGATCTGGAGGTTGGTCACGCCGCAGAACTTTGGCGTATGCTACAGACTCTCGGAGATTTTGAGAATCCGCAATACCAAGTGGACGTGATCAGACAAGCAGGATTGATCAAGGCTTGTGACGTGAAGATTGTGGTACCTGCTAGGAAGAAGGGCCCAGGAAATCACCCGATACACTGCACTGCCAGGAGGTCTACAATGCAGATGGGTATCCAAGAGGCGTCACGACAAGCAATGCGGCACATTACCCGTATCTACGCCAGAGAACTGGAGAACACGGTGTTCCGTTATCATCCGCGCAGCAATAACCTTCTTGACCCAAAGGCGATTCAGGATGAGAATGCCATGGTTACAGAGTTGGCACGACTTGTTGTCGCCCAGGAGGATGCACTCAACGATACAAGCAAGGAGCTACAGAAGGCCCGCAAAGAAATCACGACAGAGAAGAACAGATGGCGGGAAGCTCAAGAGTATGTGTCTCACCTTCTGCAAAGGATTGGAGAGTTAGAGACGGCATTGTACGCACCAGAGCCGGAGCCAATGCTCGAGATACACGAGCCAGACCCGGAGGAGCCGGAGCTTGAGGAGGACACTGCTTCTTCGACTACCACAGATGACACAGTTGCTGGACATGGCAATCGTTTCGCGCCTATGCCGCAGCGTCCGTACCCAGGCCATGGAGGTTTTCTCGATGAGTGAGCATAGGTTCTATAGTGAGACTCCTTCGCCGAGTCGCGTCATAGAATAAAGAGTCACCCTTTAGGCGTTAGGCTCCAGTGTTAGTTCGATTTGGATTTTCATTGCTTGCTGAGTGTGCAGTATGTGTTGCAAGGCCCCTAGGCATTGTAAGCAACCATACCAAGTTACTATTGATTAAAATAATAAAGTTGGACTTTAAGTTACACCTTTTGCCCCGCATAAGTTCCATATTACTTATCTATTCGTGTTTCCCTCTCATCTCTGAAACCTTGGAGCAATCGACAGATGGTGAACACCGCGGAAACCTTAGAGGCAATGGAAGTGGTTCTCGCCCAGCAGAAAACCCCAATTGTGGAGCACCAGCACCGCCACTGGACATGCAGAATTTTGGAGCATTTCTTGCTGCTCAGACTCAGTTGATGCATGCTATGATGCAACAGATGCAACACGTCACTGCTCAGGCCACCGCTAATCAAGTCAATCAGGGACAACGCCAGAACACAAGACTGTCAGAGTTTATGAGGACTCATCCACCCACTTTCTCCGGGAATGCTACCCCGTTGGAAGCCGATGACTGGTTAAGGTCAATTGAGAGGAAGCTACACATTGCTCAATGCATAGGAAATGAGAAGGTACTCTACGCTTCTCATCAGTTGGAAGGAACAAATTGAATGGTGGGAGAACTGTGCCACGCAAGAGAACCCTCGAGGACATCACTTGGGAAGAGTTCACGGTGCATTCCGTCAAGATCACGTGCTGAAGGAATCATGGATCTCAAGAAGGAGGAGTTCAGGGCATCAAGCAAGGTAATCAGCCGGTGGCGAATACGAACAAGTTCACACAGCCTTGCTCGCTACGCACTGAGGATGTAGCGACAGATAAAGCCGCATACCTCGTTTCATGAAGGGACTTAACTCAGGACTGCAGGTGGGATTGATCACCCACACCTTTCCAGATTTCCAAGAGTTGGTGAATAAGGCGCTTATTCTTGAGGACAAGCGCAAGGAACTGGATGAGAACAGGAAGCGCAGGATGCAGCATCAGGGATCACGCCAGGGAGCACAGCAACGTTTGAGGGTTGCGCCAAATCAGTTTTTCAGATTCCAGCCGTAGAATGCAACCAGGACACCGTCACCAGCACCAAGACTCGTCAATCAGAACTATCAGACCCCAGCCCCAGCCAGAAATGTCGCTTCAGGCAGTCAACAAGGGATAGTGAGACGTTGCGATAACTGCAACGAGCCAGGACACTTTGCCAACAGTTGCCCAAAGAAGACAGCAAGAGTGACCCCAGTCTGCTTCAATCTGGGATCCACACCAGCCAGGACGCCAACACCAGGAGCCACACCCCAGACTGTGGTGAGAGGCCGAGTCAACCATGTCACCGCAGATGCACTGCAGAATGCCACGGACGTCGTACTGGGTAAGTTACTAGTCAACTCGATACTGCTTGATTTTGTTTGATTTCGGAGCTTCGCATTCATTTGTTTCTCAAGGCTTTGCTGCTAAAAATGATTTGGAGATTGCAAGACTTAAATGCATGCTTTAGTTCAAACCCCTGGTTCCGAACTCCGAACGAAAGTAGGATGTTCTGGGGTGAGAATACTAATAGATGGGATAGAGTTCCTAGCGAACCTTATTATTTTGGAGACCCAGACCTTGGATGTCATTTTGGGAATGGATTGGTTATCCAAGCACAAGGCTGTATTGGATTGTGGACAGAGGACTATCTCAGTTGAGAGCCCGTGTGGAAAGAAAGTGGAATTTCAAGCTACCGCCGTTAGAGATGGACAGTTGATGGTTAACAGCACCAAGGCACTCAGCATAGAATATGTCTCAGTAGTGAATGAGTACCCAGATGTTTTCCCTGAAGATCTACAGTATGCCGCTGCACGAGGACATAGAGTTTGTGATAGAGCTTGTACTGCACAAAGACCGATAGCAAAGAGACCCTATCGGATGTCCACCGAGGAATTGGTAGAGATGAAAAAATAGCTTGAAGAGTTAATGGAGAAAGGATTTATCAGACCGAGTTCGTCGCCGTGGGGAGCGCCAGTTCTGTTTGTCAAGAAGAAGGATGGGAGTTTCAGGATGTGCATTGACTATCGTGCACTCAATGAAGTCACCGTGAAGAATAAGTATCCGCTACCCAGGATTGATGATTTGTTTGACCAGCTGAGAGGAGCCGGAGTTTTCTCCAAGATTGATCTGAGATCGGGATACCATCAGTTGAAGATCCAATCAGAAGATATTCCGAAGACTGCATTCTCGTCAAGATACGGACATTATGAGTTTACTGTTATGTCCTTTGGTCTCGATTTAATGCGCCAAAGATATTTCATGAATATGATGAATAAGGTGTTCATGGAGTATTTGGACAAGTTTGTTGTTGTGTTCATAGATGATATTCTAATCTACTCCAAGACAGAGGATGAACATGCAGAGCACTTGAAGCGAGTTTTGGAAAAGCTGAGGGAACAGCAGCTCTTCACCAAATTCAGTAAATGTGATTTTTGGAAGGACAAGGTGGAGTTCCTCGGACATGTAATGACCGCAGAAGGAGTCGCCGTTGATCCAAGTAAAGTAGAAGGCGTGTTACATTGGGAGCACCAAGATCGTGACCCAGATCCGGAGTTTCCTTGGAATGGCAGGTTACTACCGCCGCTTCATTGAAGGCTTTTCAACAATTGCGAGACCTCTTACGCAATTGCTGAAAAAGGAGAAGAAGTTTACATGGACGCCAGAGTGCGAGAAAGGATTCCAAGAACTGAAGACGAGATTGACATCAGCACCAGTGTTGGTTCTGCCGGACGTCAATCAAAGCTTTGATATTTATTGTGATGCATCGCGTCAAGGACTTGGATGTGTACTGATGCAGAATGGAAAGGTCGTCGCTTATGCATCAAGGCAGTTGAGGCCGCATGAGGAGAATTACCCGACACATGACCTAGAGTTAGCTGCCGTAGTGCATGCCTTGAAGATATGGCGTCACTATCTGATCGGGAACAGATGTGAAGTGTACACGGATCATAAGAGCCTTAAGTACATATTCACCCAGTCGGATCTGAATATGAGGCAAAGGAGATGGTTAGAGTTGATTAAGGATTACAATGTCGGAATCCATTATCATCCCGGAAAGGCTAATGTGGTGGCCGATGCCTTGAGTCGGAAAAGCCATACCGTGAATATGTTGATAGCCACGAATCAGGATGAGCTATGCCAGGAATTTCAGAGAATGAAGATTGAAGTCGTACCAAAAGGATTCTTAGCCGCATTGGAAGTGAAGCCTACCCTAGAATATCAGATTCGAGAAGGACAGAAGGATGATGACAAGATCCGCAGGATTAAGTCCAAAATGGAGGAAGGCAAGGCAAAGGACTTGAAGCTAGATGAGCAGGGCACGTTATGGATGAGGGATCGCATTTGTGTGCCGAACAGGAAGGAACTGAAGCAGTTGATTCTAGAAGAAGCCCATGACTCCAAGTACTCGATTCATCCTGGAAGTGCCAAGATGTATCAAGACTTGAAGGAGAGATTCTGGTGGCCGAGCATGAAGCGTGAAGTTGCCGAGCATGTTGCATTGTGCGATGTATGCCAGAGAGTCAAGGCAATGCATCAGTGACAAGCAGGATTGTTGCAGCCGCTGAAGATACCTGAGTGGAAGTGGGAGGAAATCGGAATGGATTTCATCACCGGTTTACCCAAGACTCAAGGGGGTTATGACTCCATATGGGTTATAGTGGATCGCTTGACCAAAGTAGCCTATTTTATCCCCGTAAAGACCACTTACTCGGGGGACAAGTTAGCAGAGTTGTATATGATCAGGATCGTCTGTTTGCACGGAGTGCCAAAGAGGATTGTATCGGACAGAGGTACTCAATTTACCTCAAGGTTCTGGAATAAGTTGCATGAAGCCATGGGAACCCGTCTGAACTTCAGTACAGCCTATCATCCACAGACGGATGGACAGACCGAAAGAGTCAATCAGATTCTGGAGGATATGTTAAGTGCGTGTGCATTGGCTTGTGCTACCTCTTGGGATAAGAGTTTGCCGTATGCCGAGTTCAGTTACAATAATAGTTACCAGGCTAGTTTACAGATGTCACCTTTTGAGGCACTGTATGGTCGACCCTGCCGGATGCCATTAAACTGGAATGAGACCGGCGAGCGCCGTGTCTTCGGGCCTGATATTCTTCAAGAAGCCCAAGAACAGATTGCCATGATCAGGGAGAGATTAAAGATTGCCCAATCACGACAGAAGAGTTATGCTGACAACCGTCGCCGAGACCTGAGTTTCGAACCAGAAGACTTTGTATACCTCAGAGTTACGTCTCTCAGGGGAGTTAAGAGATTCCATGCCAAAGGGAAACTCGCGCCGAGATATGTCGGACCATTCAAGGTTCTCAGCCGCAGAGGTGAAGTTGCTTATCAGCTAGAGTTACCGCAATCACTAGCAGGAGTGCATGACGTGTTCCACGTGTCCCAGCTAAAGAAGTGTCTTCGAGTGCCAGATGAGCAAACGCCCTTGGAATCGATTGAACTGCAAGAGGATCTGACTTATAAGGAGCATCCCGTGAAGATTTTGGACACTATGGACCGAGAGACTAGAAATAAGTCAACCCGCTTCTGTAGAGTTCAGTGGAGCAACCATGAAGAAAGCGAAGCGACTTGGGAACGCGAAGAGGATTTGAGGAAAGAGTTTCCGAACTTACTCCTTAGTTAGCCTTAAATCTCGGGGACGAGATTCTGTTAAGGGGGGAAGGTTTGTAACACCCCAATTTTTGCTTTTCATGAAATTAAATATTATTTTGCACATTTGTGAATTTTTGGAATTTTCTGGAATTTATTTGGATTTATTTGGAATTTATTTGAATTTATTCCATTTTGAAATAATTAAAGAATTAAACTTTGCAAATAAAAATTTGTTGGAAATATTTTATTTGAGTCCAAAACGTTCCAAAATATTTTCCAGAATTTTTCTGGAATTTTTCTGAGTCTTTTGCTATTTTTAATGAATTAAATGAATTTCTGGGAATTAATTTGAATATTTAATCGCTGGAAAATCAACTCGGGTCGAGTACTGTTCATCCGACCGAGTCGGAACCTGAGTCGGACTCGAGTCCGACCCGAGCCACGTGACTCGACCAAACCAGCCCTAAACCCAATCGATCCCGACCGTTGGATCGAGATCCAACGGTCAGGATTGGGCCGCACCGTTTCGATCGGATCCGGCTCGGATCCGTGTGCGCCAGGCAATCGTGGTCACCGATCGCGCCACTTGGACGGCTGCCTGCCTACGTCTCCGCCCGAGTCCGGATCGGACTGCGCCGCCGCGTTCTCTGCCGCATCCGTTAGGGTTACGGATTGAGCGCGGAAGCCGAGGCTATTTAAAGCCCGGGTCCTGCCCCGAGGACCGCCTTGACCCCGTGCTGCTTTTTGCCCTAGCTCGCTAAACCCTACCCGCCGCTGTCGCCCGAGAAGAAGGAGTCCAGATCCGGGATCCCCAAGCCAGGGCGATTCGAACGTGACCACGCACGTCGCCGGAGGAGCCCCGTAGCGCCGCGCCCTTCATCGTCGTCCCCGTCTCCGGTGCACTCCGCTCCACCGCGCGCCATCGCCGCTTCAAGGAAGCTCGCGTGAACCGTCCGATCAAGATCCGACGTCCCGGATTGCGCCACGTCATCCCACGGTGAGAACCACGTGTGATTCCCAGATCCAATCTCAACCGTTGGATCTAGATCCAACGGTCCAAATTGACCACGTTCACCCCAAACGTGCGTCATCAGATCCGATCAGGACCGTTGATTTTCAAATCAACGGCCCGGATCGTGCCACGTAGCCCGACCACCGCACCATGCGGCGTGTAAGCGCCATCGACACGCCGGCCTACATGTCGGGCCACCCACAACCGCACTAGCGGACGCCGACGGCCCACCCTTCGGCCACCCCACTGCGGTAGTGACGCTGGCCGATGACGTCACAAGTGGGTCCCACCACAAGACTGCGGCCGAGCCTCGCCGACGCCAAGAATGACGTCACCTGAGGGGGCCACCTGTCAGTCGCACACGTAAGCCGTGGACCGAGTCCACGGTGGACCAAACCAAGCCGTGGGATGAGCCCATGAGCCGGCTGACGTCAGCCGCCCAATCAGAGGCTGCCACGTGTCACTGCTGATGCAATAAATAATTTCCAAAAAAGAAAATGATTTAATAATTCGGTTTAATAATTGATTTGAATTTCAAAACTTCAAACGCTTATAACTTTTGCGTTTCAACTCCGATTTGAACGATTCAAATTTCTAAAAAATTCATAAAATTCAGATATACTCAAATATAAATTTTATTTAATTTTTGGACTAAAGTTTTTCTCTGTAAAATTATTTAATTGATTATTTAAACTTTAAATAATCACAGCTTTTGTGTTTTAACTCCGATTTGAGCGATTCCAGTTCCTAAAAATTCATAAAATTATGTTCTCTCTGTTTATGGATTTTATTTGGATGTTTGGACACTTTTTGCCTATTGTTTATTCGTGTATTGCTATTTGCACGCTTTACGAGTAGACGTTGAAGTGCCGGAAGGATTCGAAGGAGAAGTGTTGACCCAGGAGCCACTTTCGGGACCAAGAACAAGTACTTTTTGAAGGCAAGTTATGCTTTGACCATGTTGATCCCATTTTGAAACCTATTTTGGTTCAAATTATTGCATGCTAGTTTAAATTAGAAAATGCTTTACTTAATTATGGGTAATTAGATAAATGCCTAATTGCTATATGACACCTTGGTTAATTATATATGTGCCATGACCCCTTGTCACCCTAGTGTGGATTACTAGTTGGACACTACTAAATTGCCAACATGGGTTTGTAGATTGTTGAAGTATACTGCTTAGACCTGCTACGTGCTCATAACATGGTTTTTGGACAATCAAATGTTAATATTGATTTAATGATATATTGAATCGTTTTGGAAAGGTATCATACGATGTTAATGGCACGTGGTGCATGGTAATCAACTGGGGGTTTGATAAATAGCTTTTGACCGGGGCATGTGGCAAGAACGATCGGGTGGGCCAGTTGTGGCACCGGGAATGTTGGTTTGGTTCTTCGGGTAGTCTTGCCCTGGTCACCCTAAGGACTTCACCTTGCAAGCCTTTGAACTGAGTCAATTTTGCAACCACGTCTGTAATGGGACGGACCTAGTTGATTAAGTTGCTAATAACGTACTTGTGGGAACTCAGGAGGTCAACTACACCCTTTGTGTAAGTTGTACGGGGAGCGTACCGGGGCTGCGGCCAGGTACCCATCTAATGGTTGGTTGGCCTAAACTTCGCCTTAGCTAAGGGAAGGGTTAGTGTGCAACAACCGGGGAGGACCACTTGTGCTGTTAGAAGTTTCCGAAAGACTTTGTTACGGGAACTCGCTTTTGTGGTGTTTGACTGTATCTTGTGGGTAAAGTGCATAACCTCTGCAGAGTGAAAAATCTATTCAAATAGCCGTGTCCGCGGTATTGGACATCGCTCGGGAATTACAGTCAAGGGTTAGACTTTTTTGAAAATAACATGGACTTGAAAGGTTGGGTTTGGTTAAATAATGATGTTGATGGAAATGTGGTTTAGGAATGGGAGGGATGTTGATTAAACTTTTGGAAAGGTTATTTACGTTATACTTGTTTCTACTGCTTTCGAATCTACTTATGCTACTTGTCAAATGCTGTTTTACTGCAAATACACCTTGAGCTACTCCTTTGTATCAAGCCATGCATGTAGTATATTAGTTGCATTCTGTGCATGACTTGCTGAGTACCAAAGTACTCACCCTTGCCACAATACAACACCAGTTGAAGAAGAATCTACACCAGCTTTGGAGGAGGAGCTTCCAGAGGAACCGTCTACTTAGGGAGCGAGCCCAGTCAGTTGCCTGTGGTATACTGGATGGCGCCACGAAGTTATCTTATTTTCCGCTGCTATTATTTCTCTCTTAATAAGTTTCGCCCTGCGTGGCGTATATTTGTAACTTGACCATAAGGTCGAGCAACCAGTTTGACTATTTAATTAAAGTACTTTATTAGTATCGAGTGGTATGATTGTGATATTTACCGATGTTAAGACTGTGTGCACTAGCGCGTTCCTGGACTAGTGCTGAATACACAGAGGGTCCGGATTTGCAAATTCGGGTCCCGACACGCTCCGAGCAAATTTCCAGAGCTGTTATATTTGCCCGGGAAAGGAGCGCGACCTTGAGCGCTTAATACAGACGGATGAGGAAACTCTGCGACAGTTCGTCCAGAGATTCATCAAAGTTCGAAACTCGATCCCGAACATATCGGACGAAGCTGTCGTCCGGGCTTTCAAGTTCGGGGTACGAGATGTGCGCTTCACGTAGGATCTGGAGATCCATCCGGATCTAACGGCAAACGAGCTCTTCCGAATGGCCGACCGATACGCCAACGCAGATGAGGCCGTCCAGTGGAAGAAAATGCTAGATGAGGGGAAGCTACCACCTCAGCCCGGGCTAGAAACCTCCGCTAGCAAAAAGGGCTCGAACTCCGTGGATAAGAAGATCAAGAAGAAGAAGAAAAAACAGTTCCCACCAGGCATGGTGGCCGCAGTAGAACAGCAACAGCCCCAAACAACCCAGCCGTAGCGCCGGGGGTTTAACGCTCAGGGAAGAGGCCAGCCACACAGGCCTCACGATTGAGGCGACCAAGTGGATCAACGGGGTGACCTCTACTGTCCGCTTCACCAGGCACACGGGCATGACCTACGGAATTTCCAAACGTGGGCCTACCGCCTGGAGCAGTTTTACAACGGCAGGGGTCCCATGCCATCGCTCCCAGAGCAGGGCGAGAAGGGAAAAGGCAAACAGCCCGCCGAAGAAAACGAAGATGACATGGAATATCAAGAACCCCAGAAGCACATTGCGATTATCTTCGGGGGCTCCTCCACCTACAAATCCCGTCGGGATCTAAAGTACGTTGCGAGGGAAGTACACCACGTCGCCCAAGGTAAGCCTCCAGTGCAGCAACTCAAATGGTCCGAGTTGTCCCTCACTTTCTCCAAGGACGACTGTCCCCTTGGGATGACCAAACCGCAGAAGCTTCCGATGGTCGTGAGCCCCACCGTCAGCAACACTGTCGTCGGTCGGGTCCTTATAGACTCCGGGAGCTCCTTGGACCTGATCTCAGCTAAGGTTTTGGACGAGATGCAGATTCCTCGCTCCAAGATCAAAAGCATAGCTGTACCCTTCTTCGGGATAGTCCCGGGCACCTCGATCAAGCCTTTGGGCTAGGTCGTTCTGCCCGTGACCTTCGGCGGCTCGAGTAACTTCAGAATGGAGCTAATCACCTTCGAGGTGGTAGACTTCGAATCAGCCTACAACGCCATCCTTGGCAGGCCGGCTTTGGCCAAGTTCATGGCCGCCTCGCATCATGCATATCAGTGCCTAAAGATTCCCGGGCCGAATGGGGTCATAACCGTGAAGGGGAACCACAAGTCCGCGCTGAATTGCGACGAAAGGGCGTTGGATATAGTCAGGCAGTTACCCACTCGCGGTCCCGACCAAGAGCCGAAGCACTCCCGGCCTAAACTTGCCCTCCAACCCGGAGGAGAAACCAAGGCTGTTCCGCTCAACGAATCGGAACCCGCCAAGGTCATACATTTGGGATCTTCTTTAGATCCCAAATAGGAACTCGAGCTCATCACCTTCCTCCGAGCAAGCTCGGATGCGTTCGCTTGAGAACCATCCGACATGCCCGGGGTCCCTAGGGAGGTGATCGAGCACAAAGCTAGCGATTCACCGACAAAAACCGGTCACGACAAAAACTTAGACGCTTTTCCCCGGAAAAACAGGCGATCATCCGGGAGGAGATCGACAAACTCCTAAAGGCTGGCTTCATTAGGGAGGTCGAACACTTTGAATGGCTGGCCAATACGGTCTTGGTCAGAAAGAAAGGGGGCAAGTGGCGCATGTGCGTCGACCACACGGGCCTAAACGCGGCGTGCCCAAAGGACAACTACCCGCTGCCTCGCATAAACCAATTGGTCGACGCAACGGCGGGATCGCAAACCATGAGCTTCCTAGACGCTTATTCGGGCTATCATCAGATCAGCCTGTTGCATGAAGACGAAGAAAAGACCTCCTTCATCACCCCGTTCGGTACTTTCTGCTATACGACCATGTCTTTCGGTCTGAGAAATGCGGGAGCAACCATTCAGCGCCTCATGCAGAAAACCTTCGCAGACCAAGTGGGTCGAAACTTGGAGGTCTATGTTGACGACATATTAGTAAAAAGCAAGAGCGCCTCGGGTCACGTTGCTGATTTGGAAGAAACAAACGAGGACGATCAATAAAGGACCAAAGGAGCGAGGACGATCAACAAACGATCAACAAAGGACCAAAGGTGTCCAACGACCCATCTATTATGTCAGCGAAGTACTGCACGGACCAAAGGAGCGTTATCCCAAAGTTCAAAAGCTCCTGTATTCGTTGCTGATGGCTTCCAGGAAGTTACGGCACTACTTTCAAGCCCACAGAATCACGATACCAACCAGTTTCCCGCTCAGAGAAATCCTGAAAAACCAGGACGCTAGTGGTCGTATAGCCAAGTGGGCCATGGAGCTCGCGGAATTCGAAATAATATTTTCAGCCCGCACGGCAATCAAATCACAAGTTCTGGCTGACTTCGTGGCAGAATGGTCGGCTTCAGCACCGCCAGCCAGCGAGACCACTGGATCAAGGGAAAACCGTTGGACCTTGTATTTCGACGGATCCCGAGCATACGAGCGCTCGGGGGCTGGCGTCGTTTTGATCTCCCTGGATGGAGAACAACTCCAGTACGCCATCCAACTACATTTCGCCGCGACCAACAACGCGGCGGAATACGAAGGTCTCTTGGCCGGACTTCGAGCGTGTAAATCGTTAGGAGTCCAACGGCTAACTGTGATGGGCAATTCACAGTTGGTCGTGAACCAGGTCAACAAGTAGTATCAGTGTTTTGATACCTCAATGGCGCTTTACCTGGCCGAAGTAAGGAAGATGGAGAAATACTTCAGGAATTTCGAAGTAATCTACATCCCCAGGAAGGACAATTCCCTGGCCGACCAAATGTCTAAGGTCGGTTCCTCTCAAACTACCACTCCGGCGGGGGTGCTCGTCAAGCACCTATACAAGCCCTCCATTCCCTCTGCAGAGGAGGCATCAGAGGCCGACGGTAGGGTCTCCTTCGTCGAGCAAAGTGCAAGTTGGATGACGCCATTTGTCCAATACCTTGCGCATGGGACATTGCCCGAGGAAGAAGCCGAGCGTTCCCAGCTAACAAGGCGATCTTCTCAGTACAAACTGATCGAAGGCGACCTATACCAAAAAGGCGCATTAGGAATCCTTTCCAAGTGCGTCTCTCAGGAGGAAGGCCAGTACCTTCTTCGTGACATCCATGAAGGAATGTGCGGAGCTCACTCGTCGTTCAGAACGCTTGTAAGCAAGGCCTTTCAATTGGGATACTACTGGCCTACGGCCTTGGCGGATGCACGGTCGATCGTAACGACCTATCGAGCATGCCAGTTTCATGCTCGCAAAGTCCGTCAACCGGCCTATGCCCTGCAAACCATACCGCTCTCATGGCCGTTCTCGACCTGGGGACTTGACGTCCTTGGACCTTTCCCCCGGGGTCAGAAAGGCTGCAAATACTTGCTCATGGCCATCGACACTTTCACCAAGTGGATAGAGGCCAAGCCCGTATCAACCATCTCGGCCCAGGCGACCAAGAGGTTCCTCCGCAGCAACATAATAACTCGGTTCGGGATACCCAACCGTCTAATCACAGACAATGGGACCCAATTCACCAGTGAATTGTTCCAAAGTTATTGCGAGGAGGTCAGGACCAAGGTCTGCTTTGCCTCTATGGCACATCCATAGAGCAATGGAGCAGCCGAACGAGCAAATGGGCAGTTAGTTCAGGGCATAAAAAAGAGGGTTTTCAAAAGCCTCAACCAGCACAGACAGCAGTGGGTGGACGAGCTTCCCGTCGTTCTTTGGTCCATCCGCACCACGACAAGTTGGGCCACAGGCGAAACGCCTTTCCAACTCGTCTATGGTGCGGAAGCCATTTTACCCACCGAAATTGTGCTGGGTTCCCCAAGGGTGCAACTGATCGATTCCATCGATCAGGAGGTCGAGCGCCTCATCGACCTGGACCTCGTCGAAGCAACACGCGAACGGGCGCTGCTTCAGTCTACGGTTTACCTACAAGCCCTTCGTAGGCACACGGCCAAGTCAGTCCGACCAAGGGCCCTGCAAGTTGGTGACATGGTCTTACGAAGAGTTCAAGACCTATCAAAAGCCAATAAGCTAACCCCGAGGTGGGAGGGACCCTATACGGTCGTGTCCATAGCACGCTCGGGGGCTGTTCGCCTCGCGATGGAAGACGGTCGGGAGCTCGCCAGCACCTGGAACATCGACCAACTACGTAAATTCTACGTTTAGACGCGTGTCTCTATCTCACACCCTTTGCGTTTCTTCCGATAAGTTATTTTCCTTCCTGCTTCCGACTTTGTCCTCGCTTTATCGAACGAGCATCGTTGACTACCGGCACCACGGGCGAGCTTAACCAACAAATACGTACACACCATTCCTCTTGGGCACTGGCCGGATACTCGCCCATCCGATCACTTTCCACAGTAGCTCTTCGTTGTATGTGTGGTCGGTCGCGAGCATTCCCTAAAGCCCGGTACAGCACCTACTCGGGTATGGTGACCCTACGTATTATCGGCCTAAGCCCGTCTGCTCTACGAGCGTAACAATGCTCGCGCGCATCTCTTCCTCGACTCAAGCGGCCTTTTAGATCGTTCAAAAACGCGTTACGCTCAAAGATTCCCTCAGCTCTCCCATGAACAAACTCGTGCTCGCAACATTAGGGGCACGACCTTTATCCATGTCGGGGGCTCCCTGCGATGGGGACGTTCCATCCTTTTCTCCAAGTTTTTTGACTAGGGATTCTTTGCTCGTATTATCTTTTTTACCTGGTTGCTCGTGTTCGTATTGTCTGCCCCTGTGCAGGGACCTGATCTTTTCTTTACAGGGCCGATTTCGAGCAGGCACGCATCGGGAACAAAGTCGGCAAGGTCCTAAACACTTGTGATTTTGCTCATTAAACCAAAAGATCGTTTTTCTTTTTACAGGTTTGCATGACCTAAAGGAAAAAGAAGAAGAGCTAAGTCCTACGCTCGGCCTGGAGGGTAGCAAGCTCCTCCTTAAGGGAGTCAACCTCTGCCTCCAGGTCCAAAACTTTCCGCCGAGCCGCACGACCTTCGGCCGCGCTTTCCCGAAGGCGTTGCGCCTCCTTGAGCTGGGTCTCCTCGCGCTCCCAAGCTCGCTGGAGGTCACGGCGCAGGTCGGGGACCTCCTACCGTAGCTTCACCAACTCCTCCTCAAGCTTGGCACACTTCAGCGCTGAAGTGCTCTTCGCCGCCTCGCTCTGGAAGAGTTGGTCTCGAAGCCCGACGATGAGGCTCCTCGCCGACTCCAGCTCCTTCAGGTCGGCCTCACGCACCTCGGAGACCCGACGCTCGAGATCAGCGATCTTGGCGTCTTGCTCATGGTGGTACGCCCAGTACTCTTATGCTGGAACTGCGGAGGCATCGATGTCCTCCATGGCCTTCGCAGCGAACTTCAGGCGAAAAAGAAGAAGAGTCAAAGAAGCCCCCAGAAGATTGCTCGCCTTATGAAAAAGAAAGAAACAAAGGACTCACCAGAAGAGCCCGGCTGACCAGCTTGTCCTGAAGCCGCTGGCGGTCGGTTGCGCCAGCTCGAAAAAAGGGATTGACTGTCGGGACCCCGAATTTGCAAATCCGGACCCTCTGTGTATTCAGCACTAGTCCAGGAACGCGCTAGTGCACACAGTCTTAACATCGGTAAATATCACAATCATACCAATCGATACCATAAAAGTACTTTATTTAAATAATCAAACTGGTTATTCGACCTTATGGTCAAGTTACAAATATATGCCTTGCAAGGCGAAACTTATTCAGAGAGAAATAATAGCAGCGGAAAAGAATCAAATAACTTCATGGCGCCATCCAGTATACCACAGGCAACTGACTGGGCTCGCTTCCCTAAGTAGACGGATCCTCTTGGAGTTCCTCCTCCAAAGCTGGCGTAGTCTCCTCTTCAACTGGTGTTGTGTTGAGGCAAGGGTGAGTACTTGGTACTCTCAAGTCATGCTGCAGAATGCAAGCTAATATACTATATGCATGGCTTGGTACAAAGGAATAGCTCAAGGTATATTTGCAGTAAACAGCATTTGACAAGTAATATAAGTAGATTCGAAAGCAGTAGAAATAAGTAAAGCATAAATAACTTTTCAAAAAGTTTAATAAACATTTTCCCCATCCTAAACCACATTTCCATCATCTCCATTATTAAACCAACCCAACTTTCCAAATCCAAGTTATTTTTGAGAAAATCTAACCCTTGACTGTAATTCCCGAGCGATGTCCAATACCGCGGACACGGCTATTCGAATAGATTCTATACTCTGCAGAGGTTATGCACTTTACCCACAAGATACAGTCAAACACCACAAAGGCGAGTTCCCGTAACAAAGTCTTTCAGAGACTTCAAACAATACAAGTGGTCCTCCCCGGTTATTGCGCACTAACCCTTCCCTTCGCTAAGGCGAAGTCTAGGCCAATCAACCGTTAGATGGGTACCTGGCCTCAGCCCCGGTACGCTCCCCCGTACAACATACACAAAGGGTGTAGTTGACCTCCTGAGGTCCCACAGGTACGTTATTAGTAACTTAGTCAACTAGGTCCGTCCCATTACAGACATGTGGTTGCACGTTAGACCCAGTTCAAAGGCTTGCAAGGTTAAGTCCTTAGGATGACCAGGGCAAGACTACCCGAAGAACCAAATCAACATCCCCAATGCCACAACTGGCCCACCTGATTACTCTTGCCACATGCCCCGGTCGAAAACTGTTTATCAAACCCCAGTTGATTACCATGCACCACGTGCCATCAACATCACATGATACTTTTCCAAAACAGGTTCAATATATCATTAAGTCAATATTAACATTTGATTATCCAAAATCATGTTATGAGCACGTAGCAGGTCTAAGCAGTATACTACAACGGTCTAAAAACCCATGTTGGCAATTTTGTAATGTCCAACTAGTAAACCACAACTAGGGTGACAAAGGGTCATGGCACATACTTAAGTAATCAAGGTGTCATACATCAAATTGGTATTTATCTAACCCCCATGTTTAAACAAAGTATTTTTCTAATTGAACTAGCATGCAATAGTTTAAATCAAAATAGATTTCGAAATAGGATCAACATGGTCAAAGCACAACTTGCCTTCAAAAAGTACTTGTTCTTGGTCTTGAGTTGGATCCTGAGTCAATACTTCTCCCTCGAATCCTTCCGGCACTTCAACGTCTACTCGTAAAGCGTGCAAATAGCAAATACACAAATAAACACTAGGCAAAAAGTGTCCAAACATCCAAATAAAATCCATAAACAGAGAGAACATAATTTTATGAATTTTTAGAAACTGGAATCGTCAAATTTGGAGTTAAAACGCAAAAGTTATGATTATTTAAAGTTTAAATAATCAATTAAATAATTTTACAGAGAAAAACTTTAGTCCAAAAATTAAATAAAATTCATATTTAGGTAGATCTCAATTTTATACAAATTTAGAAATTTGAATCACTCAAATCGGAGTTGAAACGCAAAAGTTATAAGCGTTTGAAGTTTGAAACAAAATTTGAAATCATTATTTCGAATTAATAAATCATTTTCTTTTCGGAAATTAATTATTGCATCGCATGGACACGTGGCAGCCTCTCGATTGGCCTGCTGACGTCACCGGTCCATGGACTTGGTCCACGCTCGGCTCGGGTCCCGTGGACTCGGTCCCACGACTCACGTGTCGGCCCGACATGTGGGCCCACTTTCGGGTAGCGTCATTCTTTGGCGTCGGCGAGGCTCGGCCGCAGTCGGCAGTGGGTCCACCGATGGCGTCATGGATGACGTCCGCGGTGCGATCGGCCGACACGCGCGGGCCCAGCGTGTCGGTGTACCTGCCACGCAGCGTCTGACGACGCTGACCGCGTCGGTCCAACTTCCCGACACGTGGCGCAATCACGGCCGTTGGTTTGAAATTCGACGGCCGCGATTAGATCCAGGGTTAACACGTTGAATCTACTCGATGATCGTGGGCCGTTCGATCTAGATCGGACGGTCCAGATCTAATCCTATAATAACACTACTACGGCACGTGGCAATTGTGAACCGTTGGATCTTGATCCAACGGTCCAGATCCAATCGGGTTGGGGACACGTGAACTCACCTCAACCGTCCGATCTGGATCTGACGGCTCACCGAGCTCGCGAAGTCCGGCGAGGCTTGGGCACTGGAGACGAAAACGACGACGAGCCCGACGGCGTTTCGGGGTTGCTCCGGCGAGATGAATCCTTCCTTCGGGTGCGTCTCGTCACGGTGGTTCCGGATCTGGGCTCCTTCTCGGCGGAAGACGACGGACGGCGGCGGAATCGGCGTTCAACCGCTGCGCACAGGGCTCCAACTCCGGCGAGCACGTACGGGCAAGCAGCGGCGACGCTCAGGCGAGGCGGCTCGGGAAGCAGTGCGCAAAGATGAGGGCAACCTCGGGAACGTCTCACGCTTTAAATAGCCTCGGCGTTCGTGCGAGGCGGAAACCTAATTCTACGGCGGCGGCGGCGGCGAGTCCGGCTCGGACTCGGCGGAGACGACGACGCTCGGCCGTCCACGTGGCACGATCAACGGCCCGCGATCACGCTGGCGCGATCGGATCCGGGCGGATACGGCTCGAGCCGTGACGGCGGATCTCGGCCGTTGGATCTTGATCCAACGGTTGGGATTGATTAGGTTTAGGAGTGGGTTCGGTCGAGTCACGTGGCTCGGTCGGACTCGAACTCGAGTCGACTCGGGCTCGGTCGGATAAACAAGAATCGACTTCGGTTTGATTTTCCAGCTATTTAATATATAAAATAATTCCGAGTAATTCATTTAATTTATTAAAAATAGCAAAAGACTAGGAAAAATTCCATAAAAATTCTGGAAAATATTTTGGAACATTTTGGACTCAAATAAAATATTTCCAACAAAATTTTATTTGCAAAATTAAATTCTTTAATTATTTCAAAATGGAATAAATTCAAATAAATTCCAAATAAATCCAAATAAATTCCAGAAAATTCCAAAAATTCACCAAAGTGCCAAATCACACATGAATTTAAGAAAAGCAAAATTTTGGGGTGTTACAAAACTCCCCCAATTAATAGAATCTCGTCCACTAGATTAAGGGCTCACTCTGAGAATAGGTTTGGAAACTCTTTCTTCAAATCCTCTTCGCTCCCTAAGTCGCTTCGCTCTCTGCATGGTTGCTCCACTTGAATCCCTCTGAAGCTTGGGTCGACTTATTTCTGGTTTCTCGATCCATTGTGTCTAGAATCCTCACAGGATGTTCCTTATAAGTCAAATCCTCTTGCAACTCAATTGACTCTAGCGGTGTCTGTTCCTCAGGAACTCGGAGACACTTCTTTAACTGGGACACATGGAATACATCATGTACTCCTGCTAACGACTGTGGCAACTCCAGCTGATAAGCAGCTTCGCCTCTGCGACTCAAAATCTTAAATGGTCCAACATAGCGGGGTGCAAGTTTCCCTTTGGCATGGAACCTCTTAACTCCCCTGAGAGGCGTAACTCTGAGGTATACAAAGTCTTCTGGTTCAAAACTCAAATCCCTGCGACGATTGTCAGCATAACTCTTTTGTCGAGATTGGGCGATCTTCAATCTTTCCCTAATCATGGCGATCTGCTCTTCAGCCTCTTGAAGAATATCAGGCCCAAAGACACGGCGCTCGCCGGTCTCATTCCAATTCAATGGCGTCCGACAGGGTCGACCATACAGTGCCTCAAAAGGTGACATCTGTAAACTAGCCTGATAACTATTGTTGTAACTGAACTCGGCATACGGTAAACTCTTATCCCAAGAGGTAGCATAAGCTAATGCACAAGCTCTCAACATATCCTCCAGAATCTGGTTGACTCTTTCGGTCTGTCCATCCGTCTGTGGATGATAAGGCATCTTGAAGTTCAAACGGGTTCCCATGGCTTCATGCAACTTATTCCAGAACCTTGAGGTAAATTGGGTACCTCTGTCCGATACAATCCTCTTTGGCACTCCGTGCAAGCAGACAATCTGATCATGTACAATTACGCTAATTTATCTCCCGAGTAAGTGGTCTTCACGGGGATAAAATGGGCTACTTTAGTCAAGCGATCCACTATAACCCATATGGAGTCATAACCCTTGAGTCTTGGCAAACCGGTAATGAAATCCATTCCGATTTCCTCCCACTTCCACTCGAGGTATTTTCAGGTGTAGCAATCCTGCTGGTCTCTCGATGCATTGCCTTGACTCTCGGCATACGTCGCACAATGCAACATGCTCGGCAACTTCACGTTTCATACTCGGCCACGAGAATCTCTCCTTGAGATCTGATACATCTTGGCGCTTCCAGGGTGAATTGAGTACTTGGAGTCATGGGCTTCTTCCAAAATCAGTTACTTTAACTCCTTTTTGTTAGGCACACAAATCCGATCCTTCATCCATAACGTGCCTTGCTCATCCAACTTGAAGTCTTCTGCCTTGCCTTCTTCCTTGATGGACTTAATCCTGCGGATCTTGTCATCATCCTTTTGTCCTTCTCGAATCTGATCCTCTAGGGTAGGTTTTACTTCTAATGCGGCCAAGAATCCGCTAGGTACAACCTCAATCTTCATTTTCTGAAAGTCCTCACATAACTCATCTTGATTTGTGGCTAGCAACATACTCACGGTATGGCTCTTCCGACTCAGAGCATCGGCAACTACGTTGGCCTTCCCGGGATGGTAATGGATTCCAACATTGTAGTCCTTGATCAACTCTAGCCATCTCCTTTGCCTCATATTCAGATCCGACTGGGTGAATATGTACTTAAGGCTCTTATGATCCGTATACACTTCACATCTGTTTCCGATCAGATAGTGACGCCATATCTTCAAGGCATGCACTACGGCAGCTAACTCTAGGTCATGTGTCGGATAATTTTCCTCATGCGGCCTCAACTGCCTTGATGCATAAGCGACGACCTTTCCATTCTGCATCAGCACACATCCAAGTCCTTGGCGCGATGCGTCACAATAAATATCAAAGCTTTGAGCAACGTTCGGTAGAACTAACACCGGTGCTGATGTCAATCGCTTCTTCAGCTCCTGAAATCCTTTCTCACATTCTGGCGTCCATGCAAACTTCTTTTCCTTCTTCAGCAGTTGCGTAAGAGGTTTCGCAATTGTCGAGAAGCCTTCGATGAAACGGCGGTAGTATCCTGCCATTCCAAGGAAACTCCGAATCTGGGTCACAGTCTTCGGCTGCTCCCAATGTAACACAGCTTCTACTTTGCTTGGATCTACGGCGACTCCTTCTGCGGTCATTACATGTCCAAGGAACTCCACTTTGTCCTTCCAAAAATCACACTTGCTGAACTTGGCGAAAAGTTGCTGTTCCCTCAGCTTTTCCAAAACTCGCCTCAAGTGTTCGGCATGTTCATCCTCTGTCTTGGAGTAGATTAGGATATCGTCTATGAACACGACGACAAACTTGTCCAAATATTCCATGAACACCTTATTCATCATATTCATGAAATAAGCTGGCGCATTTGTCAGTCCAAAAGACATAATCAGAACTCGTAATGTCCATATCTCGACGAGAATGCGATCTTGAATATCCTACGATCGGATCTTCAATCGATGGTATCCCGATCTCAGATCAATCTTGGAGAAAACTCCGGCTCCTCTCAACTGATCAAACAAATCATCAATCCTGGGTAGCGGATACTTATTCTTCACGGTGACTTCGTTGAGTGCACGGTAGTCAATGCACATCCTGAAACTCCCGTCCTTCTTCTTGACAAACAAAGCGGTGCTCCCACGGCGACGAACTCGGTCCGATAAATCCTTTCTCCATTAACTCTTCTATTTGTTTCTTCATCTCTACCAACTCCTCGGTGGACATCCGATAGGGTCTCTTTGCTATCGGTCTTTGTGCAGTACAAGCTCTATCACAAACTCTATGTCCTCGTCTGCGGCGTGCAGGTAGATCTTCGGGAAAAACATCTGGGTACTCATTCACTACTGGGACATCCTCTATGCTGGTTGCCTTGGTACTGTTAACCATCAACTGTCCGTCTCTAACTGCGGTGGCTTGAAATTCCACTTTCTTCCCACACAGGCTCTCAACTGAGATAGTCCTTCGTCCACAATCCAATACGGCCTTGTGCTTGGATAACCAATCCATTCCCAATATGACGTCTAAGGTCTGGGTCTCCAAAATTATAAGGTTTGCTAAGAACTCTATTCCATCTATTAGTATTCTCACCCCGGAACATCCTACCTTCGTTCGGAGTTCGGAACCAGGGGTTTGAACCAAAAGCATGCACTTAAGTCTTGCAATCCTGAGTTAAGTCCCTTCATAAAACGAGACTGTCTGGATTTATCTGTCGCTACATCCTCAGGTGCGTAGCGTGCTAGCTGTGTGAACTTATTCAGGTAGTCGGCCACTGGCTGATTACCTTGCTTCAGTGCTCTGAACTCCTCCTTCTTAAGGTCCATGATTCCTTCAGGCACGTGATACTGTCGGAATGCAGCTGCGAACTCTTCCCAAGTGATATCTTGAGGGTTCTCTTGTGTGGTACAAAAGTTCTCCCACCATTCGGCGGCTGTTCCTTCCAGTTGATGAGAAGCGTAGAGTACCTTCTCATTTCCTATGCATTGAGCTATGTGTAGCTTCCTCTCGATTGATCTTAACCAATCATCGGCCTCCAATGGATTGGCATTCCCAGAGAAAGTGGGTGCGTGAGTCCTCATGAACTCTGACAGCCTTGTATTCTGGCGTTGTCCATGATTAACTTGATTAGCAGTGGCCTGAGCGGTGACGTGCTGCATTTGTTGCATCATAGCATGCATCAACTGAGTCTGGGCAGCGAGAAAAGCTCCGAAATTCTGCACATCCAGTGGCGGTGCTGGTGCTCCATCAGTGGGGTTTTCTGCTGGGCGAGAACCACTCCCATTGCTTCCAAAGTTTCCACGGGTGTTCACCATCTGTCGATTTGCTCTAGGTTTAGAGATGAGAGGGAAGCAAGAATAGACAAGTAATATGGAACTTATGCGGGGCGAAAGGGGTAACTTTAAGGTCCAACTTTATTATTAATAACTTGGTATGGTTGCTTACAATGCCTAAAGGCCTTGCAACACATACTGCACACTCAGCAAACAAAGCAAATCCAAATCGAACTAACTCTGGAGTCTAACGCCTAAAGGGTGACTCTTTATTCTATGATGCGACTCGGTGAAGGAGTCTCACTATAGAACCTATGCTCACTCATCGAAAAAACCTCCACGGCCTGGGTACGGGTGCTGCGGCATAGGCGCGAAACGATCGCCATGTCCAGCGACTATGTCCTCTGTGGTAGTCGAAGAAGTAGTGTCCTCAATCTTCACGTCACAAGCCTTGATCAATCCCGCTTGTCTGATCACTTCCACTTGGTATTGGGGCTTCTCAAAATCTCCGAGAGTCTGTAGCATGTGCCAAAGTTCCGCGGCGTGACCAACTCCCAGATCAACGTAGTTGAACTCTTCCTCCATCTGTCACAAGAGTGCTTTACGTAAGAACTCGGAATTTTTCAATTGTGACAAGGTAAGGGAAAATTTCAGCAAGAGACAAGAAAAGAGAGAAGGGGATAAGTCGAGATGTCATTTCTTGCCTTCACCAATTTTTAGTTTTTAGAAAATAGGTTTTATCCTCACTACGACCATTCTATCTAGGGTTGAGCCTACAGTCAAGTATGGCTCTGATACCACCTCTGTCGGGACCCCGAATTTGCAAATCCGGACCCTCTGTGTATTCAGCACTAGTCCAGGAACGCGCTAGTGCACACAGTCTTAACATCGGTAAATATCACAATCATACCAATCGATACCATAAAAGTACTTTATTTAAATAATCAAACTGGTTACTCGACCTTATGGTCAAGTTACAAATATATGCCTTGCAAGGCGAAACTTATTCAGAGAGAAATAATAGCAGCGGAAAAGAATCAAATAACTTCGTGGCGCCATCCAGTATACCACAGGCAACTGACTGGGCTCGCTTCCCTAAGTAGACGGATCCTCTTGGAGTTCCTCCTCCAAAGCTGGCGTAGTCTCCTCTTCAACTGGTGTTGTGTTGAGGCAAGGGTGAGTACTTGGTACTCGACAAGTCATGCACGAGAATGCAAGCTAATATACTATATGCATGGCTTGGTACAAAGGAATAGCTCAAGGTATATTTGCGAAACTTGACATTTGACAAGTAATATAAGTAGATTCGAAAGCAGTAGAAATAAGTAAAGCATAAATAACTTTTCAAAAAGTTTAATAAACATTTTCCCCATCCTAAACCACATTTCCATCATCTCCATTATTAAACCAACCCAACTTTCCAAATCCAAGTTATTTTTGAGAAAATCTAACCCTTGACTGTAATTCCCGAGCGATGTCCAATACCGCGGACACGGCTATTTGAATAGATTCTATACTCTGCAGAGGTTATGCACTTTACCCACAAGATACAGTCAAACACCACAAAGGCGAGTTCCCGTAACAAAGTCTTTCAGAGACTTCAAACAATACAAGTGGTCCTCCAGGTTATTGCAAGCACTAACCCTTCCCTTCGCTAAGGCGAAGTCTAGGCCAATCAACCGTTAGATGGGTACTGGCCTCGGCCAGATGCGCTCCCCGTACAACATACACAAAGGGTGTAGTTGACCTCCCGAGGTCCCAGTGCGTTATTAGTAACTTAGTCAACTAGGTCCGTCCCATTACTGAGACATGTGGTTGCACGTTAGACCCAGTTCAAAGGCTTGCAAGGTTAAGTCCTTAGGATGACCAGGGCAAGACTACAGAAGAACCAAATCAACATCCCCAATGCCACAATGGCCCACTGATTACTCTTGCCACATGCCGGTCAAAAGCTGTTTATCAAACCCCGCTTGATTACCATGCACCACGTGCCATCAACATCACATGATACTTTTCCAAAACAGGTTCAATATATCATTAAGTCAATATTAACATTTGATTATCCAAAATCATGTTATGAGCACGAAGTGAGTCTAAGCGATACTACAACGGTCTAAAAACCCATGTTGGCAATTTAGTAATGTCCAACTAGTAAACCACAACTAGGGTGACAAAGGGTCATGGCACATACTTAAGTAATCAAGGTGTCATACAGCAAATTGGTATTTATCTAACCCCCATGTTTAAACAAAGTATTTTTCTAATTGAACTAGCATGCAATAGTTTAAATCAAAATAGATTTCGAAATAGGATCAACATGGTCAAAGCACAACTTGCCTTCAAAAAGTACTTGTTCTTGGTCTTGAGTTGGATCCTGAGTCAATACTTCTCCCTCGAATCCTTCCGGCACTTCAACGTCTACTCGTAAAGCGTGCAAATAGCAAATACACAAATAAACACTAGGCAAAAAGTGTCCAACATCCAAATAAAATCCATAAACAGAGAGAACATAATTTTATGAATTTTTAGAAACTGGAATCGTCAAATTTGGAGTTAAAACGCAAAAGTTATGATTATTTAAAGTTTAAATAATCAATTAAATAATTTTACAGAGAAAAACTTTAGTCCAAAAATTAAATAAAATTCATATTTAGGTAGATCTCAATTTTATACAAATTTAGAAATTTGAATCACTCAAATCGGAGTTGAAACGCAAAAGTTATAAGCGTTTGAAGTTTGAAACAAAATCTGAAATCATTATTTCGAATTAATAAATCATTTTCTTTTTCGGAAATTAATTATTGCGTCAGCATGGACACGTGGCAGCCTCTGATTGGCCTGCTGACGTCAGCCGGTCCATGGACTTGGTCCACGCTCGGCTCGGGTCCACCGTGGACTCGGTCCACGACTCTACGTGTCGCTGACATGTGGGCCCACTCGGGTGACGTCATTCTTGGCGTCGGCGAGGCTCGACCGCAGTCGGACAGGTGGGTCCACCGATGACGTCCACGGTGCGATCGGCCGACACGCGGGCCCAGCGTGTCGGTGTACCTGCCAGCCAGCGTCTGGCCGACGCGTCGGTCCAACTTCCCGACACGTGGCGCAATCACGGCCGTTGGTTTGAAATTCGACGGCCGCGATTAGATCCAGGGTTAACACGTTGAATCTACTCGATGATCGTGGGCCGTTCGATCTAGATCGGACGGTCCAGATCTAATCCTATAATAACACTACTACGGCACGTGGCAATTGTGAACCGTTGGATCTTGATCCAACGGTCCAGATCCAATCGGGTTGGGGACACGTGAACTCACCTCAACCGTCCGATCTGGATCTGACGGCTCACCGAGCTCGCGAAGTCCGGCGATGGCGCGGCGAGGCTTGGGCACCGGAGACGAGAACGACGACGAGCCCGACGGCGTTTCGGGGTTGCTCCGGCGAGATGAATCCTTCCTTCGGGTGCGTCTCGTCACGGTGGTTCCGGATCTGGGCTCCTTCTCGGCGGAAGACGACGGACGGCGGCGGAATCGGCGTTCAACCGCTGCGCACAGGGCTCCAACTCCGGCGAGCACGTACGGGCAAACGGCGACGGCTCAGGCGAGACGGCTCGGGGAACGGGTGCGCAAAGATGAGGGCAACCTCGGGGAACGTCTCACGCTTTAAATAGCCTCGGCGTTCGTGCCCGAGACGGAAACCTAATTCTACACGGCGGCGGGCGCGGCGGCGGAGTCCGGCTCGGACTCGGCGGAGACGACGACGCCACCGCCCACGTGGCACGATCAACGGCCACGATCACGCGGGCGCGATCGGATCCGGGCCGGATACGGCTCGAACCGGTACGGGCGGATCTCAGCCGTTGGATCTTGATCCAACGGTTGGGATTGATTAGGTTTAGGAGTGGGTTCGGTCGAGTCACGTGGCTCGGGTCGGACTCGAACTCGAGTCTGACTCGGGCTCGGTCGGATGAACAGTAACCGACTCGGTTTGATTTTCCAGCGATTTAATATTTAAAATAATTCCCAGTAATTCATTTAATTCATTAAAAATAGCAAAAGACTCAGAAAAATTCCAGAAAAATTCTGGAAAATATTTTGGAACATTTTGGACTCAAATAAAATATTTCCAACAAAATTTTATTTGCAAAATTAAATTCTTTAATTATTTCAAAATGGAATAAATTCAAATAAATTCCAAATAAATTCCAGAAAATTCCAAAAATTCACCAAAGTGCCAAATCACACATGAATTTAAGAAAAGCAAAATTTTGGGGTGTTACAAACCTCCCCTTAATAGAATCTCGTCCCGAGATTCAGGGCTCACTCTGAGAATAGGTTTGAAAACTCTTTCTTCAAATCCTCTTCGCTCCCAAGTCGCTCTCTGCATGGTTGCTCCTTTGAATCCTCTGAAGCGGGTCGACTTATTTGCAGTTTCTCGATCCATTGTGTCTAGAATCCTCACAGGATGTTCCTTATAAGTCAAATCCTCTTGCAACTCAATTGACTCTAGCGGTGTGCATTTCCTCGGGAACTCGGAGACACTTCTTTAATCTGGGACACATGGAATACATCATGTACTCCTGCTAACGACTGTGGCAACTCCAGCTGATAAGCAGCTTCGCCTCTGCGACTCAAAATCTTAAATGGTCCAACATAGCGGGGTGCAAGTTTCCCTTTGGCATGGAACCTCTTAACTCCCCTGAGAGGCGTAACTCGAGGTATACAAAGTCTTACGGTTCAAAACTCAAATCCTCGCGACGATTGTCGGCATAACTCTTTTGTCGAGATTGGGCGATCTTCAATCTTTCCTAATCATGGCGTCTGCTCTTGACCTCTTGAAGAATATCAGGCCCAAAGACACGGCGCTCACGGTCTCATTCCAATTCAATGGCGTCCGACGAGTCGACCATACAAATGCCTCAAAAGGTGACATCTGTAAACTAGCCTGATAACTATTGTTGTAACTGAACTCGGCATACGGTAAACTCTTATCCCAAGAGGTAGCATAAGCTAATGCACAAGCTCTCAACATATCCTCCAGAATCTGGTTGACTCTTTCGGTCTGTCCATCCGTCTGTGGATGATAAGTCATCTTGAAGTTCAAACGGGTTCCCATGGCTTCATGCAACTTATTCCAGAACCTTGAGGTAAATTGGGTACCTTCGTCCGATACAATCCTCTTTGGCACTCCGTGCAAGCAGACAATCTGATCATGTACAATTACGCTAATTTATCTCCGAGTAAGTGGTCTTCACGGGGATAAAATGGGCTACTTTAGTCAAGCGATCCACTATAACCCATATGGAGTCATAACCCCCTTGAGTCTTCGGCAAACCGGTAATGAAATCCATTCCGATTTCCTCCCACTTCCACTCAGGTATTTTCAGCGGCTGTAGCAATCCTGCTGGTCTCTGATGCATTGCCTTGACTCTCTGGCATACGTCGCACAATGCAACATGCTCGGCAACTTCACGTTTCATACTCGGCCACCAGAATCTCTCCTTCAGATCCTGATACATCTTGGCGCTTCCAGGGTGAATTGAGTACTTGGAGTCATGGGCTTCTTCCAAAATCAGTTGCTTTAACTCCTTTTTGTTAGGCACACAAATCCGATCCTTCATCCATAACGTGCCTTGCTCATCCAACTTGAAGTCTTCTGCCTTGCCTTCTTCCTTGATGGACTTAATCCTGCGGATCTTGTCATCATCCTTTTGTCCTTCTCGAATCTGATCCTCTAGGGTAGGTTTTACTTCTAATGCGGCCAAGAATCCGCTAGGTACAACCTCAATCTTCATTTTCTGAAAGTCCTCACATAACTCATCTTGATTTGTGCCTAGCAACATACTCACGGTATGGCTCTTCCGACTCAGAGCATCGGCAACTACGTTGGCCTTCCCGGGATGGTAATGGATTCCA
Source organism: Rhipidocladum racemiflorum (assembly GCA_036346355.1). NCBI lineage: Eukaryota > Viridiplantae > Streptophyta > Magnoliopsida > Poales > Poaceae > Rhipidocladum > Rhipidocladum racemiflorum. The sequence goes on along the minus strand of CM070592.1, from coordinate 1,343,765 downwards.
ACATTGTAGTCCTTGATCAACTCTAGCCATCTCCTTTGCCTCATATTCAGATCCGACTGGGTGAATATGTACTTAAGGCTCTTATGATCCGTATACACTTCACATCTGTTTCCGATCAGATAGTGACGCCATATCTTCAAGGCATGCACTACGGCAGCTAACTCTAGGTCATGTGTCGGATAATTTTCCTCATGTGGCCTCAACTGCCTTGATGCATAAGTGACGACCTTTCCATTCTGCATCAGCACACATCCAAGTCCTTGGCGCGATGCGTCACAATAAATATCAAAGCTTTGAGCAACGTTCGGTAGAACTAACACCGGTGCTGATGTCAATCGCTTCTTCAGCTCCTGAAATCCTTTCTCACATTCTGGCGTCCATGCAAACTTCTTTTCCTTCTTCAGTAGTTGCGTAAGAGGTTTCGCAATTGTCGAGAAGCCTTCGATGAAACGGCGGTAGTATCCTGCCATTCCAAGGAAACTCCGAATCTGGGTCACAGTCTTCGGCTGCTCCCAATGTAACACAGCTTCTACTTTGCTTGGATCTACGGCGACTCCTTCTGCTGTCATTACATGCCCAAGGAACTCCACTTTGTCCTTCCAAAAATCACACTTGCTGAACTTGGCGAAAAGTTGTTGTTCCCTCAGCTTTTCCAAAACTCGCCTCAAGTGTTCGGCATGTTCATCCTCTGTCTTGGAGTAGATTAGGATATCGTCTATGAACACGACGACAAACTTGTCCAAATATTCCATGAACACCTTATTCATCATATTCATGAAATAAGCTGGCGCATTTGTCGACCCAAAAGACATAATCAGAACTCGTAATGTCCATATCTCGACGAGAATGCGATCTTGAATATCCTCCGATCGGATCTTCAATCGATGGTATCCCGATCTCGGATCAATCTTGGAGAAAACTCGGCTCCTCTCAACCGATCAAACAAATCATCAATCCTGGGTAGCGGATACTTATTCTTCACGGTGACTTCGTTGAGTGCACGGTAGTCAATGCACATCCTGAAACTCCGTCCTTCTTCTTGACAAACAAAACTGGTGCTCCCACGGCGACGAACTCGGTCGATAAATCCTTTCTCCATTAACTCTTCTAGCTGTTTCTTCATCTCTACCAACTCCTCGGTGGACATCCGATAGGGTCTCTTTGCTATCGGTCTTTGTGCAGTACAAGCTCTATCACAAACTCTATGTCCTGTCGCGGCGTGCAGGTAGATCTTCGGGAAAAACATCTGGGTACTCATTCACTCTTTGGGACATCCTCTATCTTTGGTTGCCTTGGTACTGTTAACCATCAACTGTCCGTCTCTAACTGCGGTGGCTTGAAATTCCACTTTCTTCCCACACAGGCTCTCAACTGAGATAGTCCTTCGTCCACAATCCAATACGGCCTTGTGCTTGGATAACCAATCCATTCCCAATATGACGTCTAAGGTCTGGGTCTCCAAAATTATAAGGTTTGCTAAGAACTCTATTCCATCTATTAGTATTCTCACCCCGGAACATCCTACCTTCGTTCGGAGTTCGGAACCAGGGGTTTGAACCAAAAGCATGCACTTAAGTCTTGCAATCCTGAGTTAAGTCCCTTCATAAAACGAGACTGTCTGGATTTATCTGTCGCTACATCCTCAGGTGCGTAGCGTGCTAGCTGTGTGAACTTATTCAGGTAGTCGGCCATTTGGTGATTACCTTGCTTGATGCTCTGAACTCCTCCTTCTTAAGGTCCATGATTCCTTCAGCACGTGATCTTGTCGAATGCATTGCGAACTCTTCCCAAGTGATATCTTGAGGGTTCTCTTGTGTGGTACAAAAGTTCTCCCACCATTCGGCGGCTGTTCCTTCCAGTTGATGAGAAGCGTAGAGTACCTTCTCATTTCCTATGCATTGAGCTATGTGTAGCTTCCTCTCGATTGATCTTAACCAATCATCGGCCTCCAATGGATTGGCATTCCCAGAGAAAGTGGGTGGGTGAGTCCTCATGAACTCTGACAGTCTTGTATTCTGGCGTTGTCCATGATTAACTTGATTAGCGATGGCCTGGCGGTGACGTGCTGCATTTGTTGCATCATAGCATGCATCAAGCGAGTCTGGCAGCGAGAAAAGCTCCGAAATTCTGCACATCCAGTGGCGGTGCTGGTGCTCCATCAGTGGGGTTTTCTGCTGGGCGAGAACCACTCCCATTGCTTCCAAAGTTTCCACGGGTGTTCACCATCTGTCGATTTGCTCTAGGTTTAGAGATGAGAGGGAAGCAAGAATAGACAAGTAATATGGAACTTATGCGGGGCGAAAGGGGTAACTTTAAGGTCCAACTTTATTATTAATAACTTGGTATGGTTGCTTACAATGCCTAAAGGCCTTGCAACACATACTGCACACTCAGCAAACAAAGCAAATCCAAATCGAACTAACTCTGGAGTCTAACACCTAAAGGGTGACTCTTTATTCTATGATGCGACTCGGCGAAGGAGTCTCACTATAGAACCTATGCTCACTCATCGAAAAAACCTCCACGGCCTGGGTACGGGTGCTGCGGCATAGGCGCGAAACGATCGCCATGTCCAGCGACTATGTCCTCTGTGGTAGTCGAAGAAGTAGTGTCCTCAATCTTCACGTCACAAGCCTTGATCAATCCCGCTTGTCTGATCACTTCCACTTGGTATTGGGGCTTCTCAAAATCTCCGAGAGTCCAGAGCATGTGCCAAAGTTCATGGCGTGACCAACTCCCAGATCAACGTAGTTGAACTCTTCCTCCATCTGTCACAAGAGTGCTTTACGTAAGAACTCGGAATTTTTCAATTGTGACAAGGTAAGGGAAAATTTCAGCAAGAGACAAGAAAAGAGAGAAGGGGATAAGTCGAGATGTCATTTCTTGCCTTCACCAATTTTTAGTTTTTAGAAAATAGGTTTTATCCTCACTACGACCATTCTATCTAGGGTTGAGCCTACAGTCAAGTATGGCTCTGATACCACCTCTGTCGGGACCCCGAATTTGCAAATCCGGACCCTCTGTGTATTCAGCACTAGTCCAGGAACGCGCTAGTGCACACAGTCTTAACATCGGTAAATATCACAATCATACCAATCGATACCATAAAAGTACTTTATTTAAATAATCAAACTGGTTACTCGACCTTATGGTCAAGTTACAAATATATGCCTTGCAAGGCGAAACTTATTCAGAGAGAAATAATAGCAGCGGAAAAGAATCAAATAACTTCGTGGCGCCATCCAGTATACCACAGGCAACTGACTGGGCTCGCTTCCCTAAGTAGACGGATCCTCTTGGAGTTCCTCCTCCAAAGCTGGCGTAGTCTCCTCTTCAACTGGTGTTGTGTTGAGGCAAGGGTGAGTACTTGGTACTCAGCAAGTCATGCATGAGAATGCAAGCTAATATACTATATGCATGGCTTGGTACAAAGGAATAGCTCAAGGTATATTTGCGAAATGACATTTGACAAGTAATATAAGTAGATTCGAAAGCGTAGAAATAAGTAAATCATAAATAACATTTCAAAAAGTTTAATAAACATTTTCCCCATCCTAAACCACATTTCCATCATCTCCATTATTAAACCAACCCAACTTTCCAAATCCAAGTTATTTTTGAGAAAATCTAACCCTTATTTGTAATTCCCGGCGATGTCCAATACACATGGACACGGCTATTCGAATAGATTCTATACTCTGCAGAGGTTATGCACTTTACCCACAAGATACTGATCAAACACCCCAAAGGCGAGTTCACGTAACAAAGTCTTTCAGAGACTTCAAACAATACAAGTGGTCCTCCCCGGTTATTGCGCACTAACCCTTCCCTTCGCTAAGGCGAAGTCTAGGCCAATCAACCGTTAGATGGGTACTGGCCTCGGCCAGACGCTCCCCGTACAACATACACAAAGGGTGTAGTTGACCTCCCCGAGGTCCCACAGTAATGCGTTATTAGCAACTTAGTCAACTAGGTCCGTCCCATTACAGACATGTGGTTGCACGTTAGACCCAGTTCAAAGGCTTGCAAGGTTAAGTCCTTAGGATGACCAGGGCAAGACTACCCGAAGAACCAAATCAACATCCCCAATGCCACAACTGGCCCACCTGATTACTCTTGCCACATGCCCCGGTCGAAAACTGTTTATCAAACCCCAGTTGATTACCATGCACCACGTGCCATCAACATCACATGATACTTTTCCAAAACAGGTTCAATATATCATTAAGTCAATATTAACATTTGATTATCCAAAATCATGTTATGAGCACGTAGCAGGTCTAAGCAGTATACTACAACGGTCTAAAAACCCATGTTGGCAATTTAGTAATGTCCAACTAGTAAACCACAACTAGGGTGACAAAGGGTCATGGCACATACTTAAGTAATCAAGGTGTCATACAGCAAATTGGTATTTATCTAACCCCCATGTTTAAACAAAGTATTTTTCTAATTGAACTAGCATGCAATAGTTTAAATCAAAATTGATTTCGAAATAGGATCAACATGGTCAAAGCACAACTTGCCTTCAAAAAGTACTTGTTCTTGGTCTTGAGTTGGATCCTGAGTCAATACTTCTCCCTCGAATCCTTCCGGCACTTCAACGTCTACTCGTAAAGCGTGCAAATAGCAAATACACAAATAAACACTAGGCAAAAAGTGTCCAACATCCAAATAAAATCCATAAACAGAGAGAACATAATTTTATGAATTTTTAGAAACTGGAATCGTCAAATTTGGAGTTAAAACGCAAAAGTTATGATTATTTAAAGTTTAAATAATCAATTAAATAATTTTACAGAGAAAAACTTTAGTCCAAAAATTAAATAAAATTCATATTTAGGTAGATCTCAATTTTATACAAATTTAGAAATTTGAATCACTCAAATCGGAGTTGAAACGCATAAAAGTTATAAGCGTTTGAAGTTTGAAACAAAATCAAATCATTATTTCGAATTAATAAATCATTTTCTTTTGGAAATTAATTATTGCGTCGCATGGACACATGGCAGCCTCTGATTGGCCTGCTGGCGTCGGTACCGGTCCATGGACTTGGTCCACGCTCGGCTCGGGTCCACCGTGGACTCGGTCCACGACTCACGTGTCGGCCCGACATGTGGGCCCACTCGGGTAGCGTCATTCTTGGCGTCGGCGAGGCTCGACCACGGTCGACAGGTGGGTCCACCGATGACGTCCGCGGTGCGATCGGCCCGACACGCGGGCCCAGCGTGTCGGTGTACTGGCCAGCGTCTGACGGCCCGACGCGTCGGTCCAACTTCCCGACACGTGGCGCAATCACGGCCGTTGGTTTGAAATTCGACGGCCGCGATTAGATCCAGGGTTAACACGTTGAATCTACTCGATGATCGTGGGCCGTTCGATCTAGATCGGACGGTCCAGATCTAATCCTATAATAACACTACTACGGCACGTGGCAATTGTGAACCGTTGGATCTTGATCCAACGGTCCAGATCCAATCGGGTTGGGGACACGTGAACTCACCTCAACCGTCCGATCTGGATCTGACGGCTCACCGAGCTCGCGAAGTCCGGCGATGGCGCGGCGAGGCTTGGGCACCAGAGACGAGAACGACGACGAGCCCGACGGCGTTTCGGGGTTGCTCCGGCGAGATGAATCCTTCCTTCAGTGCGTCTCGTCACGGTGGTTCCGGATCTGGGCTCCTTCTCGGCGGAAGACGACGGACGGCGGCGGAATCGGCGTTCAACCGCTGCGCACAGGGCTCCAACTCCGGCGAGCACGTACGGGCAAACGGCGACGGCTCAGGCGAGGCGGCTCGGGAGCAGGTGCGCAAAGATGAGGGCAACCTCGGGAACGTCTCACGCTTTAAATAGCCTCGGCGTTCGTGCGAGGCGGAAACCTAATTCTACACGGCGGGGCGCGGCGTGAGTCCGGCTCGGACTCGGCGGAGACGACGACGCTCACCGCCCACGTGGCACGATCAACGGCCCACGATCACGCTGGCGCGATCGGATCCGGGCGGATACGGCTCGAGCCGTCTGCAGGCGGATCTCGGCCGTTGGATCTTGATCCAACGGTTGGGATTGATTAGGTTTAGGAGTGGGTTCGGTCGAGTCACGTGGCTCGGTCGGACTCGAACTTCGAGTCGACTCGGGCTCGATCGGATGAAACGATGTAGACTTCGGTTTGATTTTCCAGCGATTTAATATTTAAAATAATTCCGATAATTCATTTAATTCATTAAAAATAGCAAAAGACTCGAAAAATTCCAGAAAAATTCGGAAAATATTTTGGAACATTTTGGACTCAAATAAAATATTTCCAACAAAATTTTATTTGCAAAATTAAATTCTTTAATTATTTCAAAATGGAATAAATTCAAATAAATTCCAAATAAATCCAAATAAATTCCAGAAAATTCCAAAAATTCACCAAAGTGCCAAATCACACATGAATTTAAGAAAAGCAAAATTTTGGGGTGTTACAAACCTCCCCCCCTTAATAGAATCTCGTCCCGAGATTCAGTGGCTCACTGAGAATAGGTTTGGAAACTCTTTCTTCAAATCCTCTTCGCTCCCAAGTCGCTTCGCTCTCTGCATGGTTGCTCCACTTTGAATCCTCTGAAACGGGTCGACTTATTTCTGGTTTCTCGATCCATTGTGTCTAGAATCCTCACAGGATGTTCCTTATAAGTCAAATCCTCTTGCAACTCAATTGACTCTAGCGGTGTCTGTTCCTCAGGAACTCGGAGACACTTCTTTAACTGGGACACATGGAATACATCATGTACTCCTGCTAACGACTGTGGCAACTCCAGCTGATAAGCAGCTTCGCCTCTGCGACTCAAAATCTTAAATGGTCCAACATAGCGGGGTGCAAGTTTCCCTTTGGCATGGAACCTCTTAACTCCTCGAGAGGCGTAACTCGAGGTATACAAAGTCTTACGGTTCAAAACTCAAATCCTGCGACGATTGTCAAGATAACTCTTTGTCGAGATTGGGCGATCTTCAATCTTTCCCTAATCATGGCGACCGCTCTTCACCTCTTGAAGAATATCAGGCCCAAAGACACGGCGCTCGCGGTCTCATTCCAATTCAACGGCGTCCGACAGTGGTCGACCATACAAAGGCCTCAAAAGGTGACATCTCAGAACTAGCCTCGATAACTATTGTTGTAATCGAACTCGGCATACGGTAAACTCTTATCCCAAGAGGTAGCATAAGCCAATGCACAAGCTCTCAACATATCCTCCGAGAATCCGGTTGACTCTTTCGGTCTATCCATCCGTCTGTGGATGATAAGTCACATCTTGAAGTTCAAGCGGGTTCCCATGGCTTCATGCAACTTATTCCGTAACCTTGAGGTAAATTGGGTACCTCTGTCCGATACAATCCTCTTTGGCACTCCGTGCAAACAGACAATCTGATCATGTACAATTCTGCTAATTTATCTCCCGAGTAAGTGGTCTTCACGGGGATAAAATGGGCTACTTTAGTCAAGCGATCCACTATAACCCATATGGAGTCATAACCCCCTTGAGTCTTCGGCAAACCGGTAATGAAATCCATTCCGATTTCCTCCCACTTCCACTCAGGTATTTTCAATTTGTAGCAATCCTGCTGGTCTCTGATGCATTGCCTTGACTCTCTGGCATACGTCGCACAATGCAACATGCTCGGCAACTTCACGTTTCATACTCGGCCACCAGAATCTCTCCTTCAGATCCTGATACATCTTGGCGCTTCCAGGGTGAATTGAGTACTTGGAGTCATGGGCTTCTTCCAAAATCAGTTGCTTTAACTCCTTTTTGTTAGGCACACAAATCCGATCCTTCATCCATAACGTGCCTTGCTCATCCAACTTGAAGTCTTCTGCCTTGCCTTCTTCCTTGATGGACTTAATCCTGCGGATCTTGTCATCATCCTTTTGTCCTTCTCGAATCTGATCCTCTAGGGTAGGTTTTACTTCTAATGCGGCCAAGAATCCGCTAGGTACAACCTCAATCTTCATTTTCTGAAAGTCCTCACATAACTCATCTTGATTTGTGCCTAGCAACATACTCACGGTATGGCTCTTCCGACTCAGAGCATCGGCAACTACGTTGGCCTTCCCGGGATGGTAATGGATTCCAACATTGTAGTCCTTGATCAACTCTAGCCATCTCCTTTGCCTCATATTCAGATCCGACTGGGTGAATATGTACTTAAGGCTCTTATGATCCGTATACACTTCACATCTGTTTCCGATCAGATAGTGACGCCATATCTTCAAGGCATGCACTACGGCCTAACTCTAGGTCATGTGTCGGATAATTTTCCTCATGTGGCCTCAAGCGCCTTGATGCATAAGTTTACTTTACCTTTCCATTCTCAGTGACAAAGACACATCCAAGTCCTTGGCGCGATGCGTCACAATAAATATCAAAGCTTTGAGCAACGTTCGGTAGAACTAACACCGTCTTGATGTCAATCGCTTCTTCACTCTGAAATCCTTTCTCACATTCTCGCGTCCATGCAAACTTCTTTTCCTTCTTGATGAGTTGCGTAAGAGGTTTCGCAATTGTCGAGAAGCCTTCGATGAAACGGCGGTAGTATCCTGCCATTCCAAGGAAACTCCGACCGGGTCACGATCTTGGTTGCTCCCAATGTAACACGACTTCTACTTTGCTTGGATCTACGGCGACTCCTTCATGCGGTCATTACATGCCCAAGGAACTCCACTTTGTCCTTCCAAAAATCACACTTGCTGAACTTGGCGAAAAGTTGCTTTGTTCCTCGGCTTTTCCAAAACTCGCCTCAAGTGTTCGGCATGTTCATCCTCTGTCTTGGAGTAGATTAGGATATCGTCTATGAACACGACGACAAACTTGTCCAAATATTCCATGAACACCTTATTCATCATATTCATGAAATAAGTGGCGCATTTGTCACCCAAAAGACATAATCAGAACTCAGAATGTCCATATCTCGGCGAGAATGCGATCTTGAATATCCTCTCGATCGGATCTTCAATCGATGGTATCCCGATCTCGAGATCAATCTTGGAGAAAACTCCGGCTCCTCTCAACCGATCAAACAAATCATCAATCCTGGGTAGCGGATACTTATTCTTCACGGTGACTTCGTTGAGTGCACGGTAGTCAATGCACATCCTGAAACTCCCGTCCTTCTTCTTGACAAACAAAACTGGTGCTCCCCACGGCGACGAACTCGGTCTGATAAATCCTTTCTCCATTAACTCTTCTAGCTGTTTCTTCATCTCTACCAACTCCTCGGTGGACATCCGATAGGGTCTCTTTGCTATCGGTCTTTGTGCAGTACAAGCTCTATCACAAACTCTATGTCCCTGTCTGGCGGCGTACCAGGTAGATCTTCGGGAAAAACATCTGGGTACTCATTCACTACTGGGACATCCTCTATGCTGGTTGCCTTGGTACTGTTAACCATCAACTGTCCGTCTCTAACTGCGGTGGCTTGAAATTCCACTTTCTTCCCACACAGGCTCTCAACTGAGATAGTCCTTCGTCCACAATCCAATACGGCCTTGTGCTTGGAAAATATTTTGGAACATTTTGGACTCAAATAAAATATTTCCAACAAAATTTTATTTGCAAAATTAAATTCTTTAATTATTTCAAAATGGAATAAATTCAAATAAATTCCAAATAAATCCAAATAAATTCCAGAAAATTCACCAAAGTGCCAAATCACACATGAATTTAAGAAAAGCAAAATTTTGGGGTGTTACATTGACCCACGCGGGATCATCCTGGTCCCGAGCTGGCATGTCAAGATCTTGCCCCTCCTGGGCACCCGGTGCCCCTAGGAGGGCAACGGCCTTTTGCCCCTCGACCAACCTCAGGTCGCCCTGAGGTTGATCTTCCTCGATGGGCGGCTCACGGCCGCCTTCCTCCTGCTCGGCCGCCACGCTCGGGGGCAAAACACCGACGACGAGCGCGCCCGCCCCTTGCTTCGCGGCCGGAGGCGATTGGTCATCGACGACCATCTCCTCTACTTGCTCCACGGCCAGAGATGATTGGTCGACAACGACCACCTCCTCTCCTTGGTCCCCGGCCAGGGGCAGCTGGTCGACGACGACCACTTCTTCCCCTTGGCCCACGGCTGGAGGCAGCTGGACGGCAGCGGCCGACACCTCCTCTCCTTGCTCCGCGACCGGAGGCGACTGGTCGACGACGACCACCTCCCGTCCGTGGTCCACGGCCAGGGGCAGTTGGTCGACGACGACCACTTCTTCCCCCTGGCCCTCGGAGCCCGTTGTCTGGGCCTCGCTCGCGCTTGCCCCTTCACAAGGGACCAAGGCTATGGCTCCTTGGTCCTCGACCCCTTGCGGGTCTTGCTCCTCCGTGGCCGGAGTCGGCTCCATATCCGCCGGGGGAAGCTCGGGTTCCTCTGAGGCCGCGGCTGGCACCGACTCCTCCTCGGCCTCGGCCATCACTTGGTCGAAGAAACGGTCGAGCTCGGCGTCAACTGCAGAGTCGAGAATCTCCTCAGCCATCTGACGGAAGTCCAAAGACAACATCCGAGCTATCACGCCCACGCCAAGCGGAGTGGGGTTAGCCCGAAAAAAGAAAGAAGAAATCGCAAAACAAGAACAAAGAAATTGTGAAATCATGTGCTGAAAAATTGGCTTAGAATTGAATTTGCAAATGTGTTTGTTCATGTGTTTTGTCAATTTGACAAGAAACAGTAAGTTTCGCTTTGGCGCCGGACCAAACTTAAAGAAAACAGTAAGTTTCCCATCTACGACGGACAAACTTTGTTGGTCTATCGTGGACATGCTTTTGAACTCATTGAGCCAAACTCAATTTTCCTCAAAAACCAGTAAGTTGTGCATGTACGACGGACTAAGTTTTGGGTCTGTCGTGGACATGGTTTTGAGCGCATGAGCCAAACTCTTTTTTCCAAGGAACAGAGACTTTCACGTGTACAACAGACCGATTTTGTTTGTCCGTCGTGAATGGACTTTTTCTAGTTTTTTATTCTTGGTCCGTTGTGAACATGTTTTTGCTCGGTTTGAATGTTTTGCAAGAATTGAAATGATTTGAATTTGAGATTATGAAATTTGTGATGATTTCATGATGCTTCTTTTGAAGTGGACTTTATGCAATGCTCATGTGAGTAGTTGCATGGATTGACATTGAGTCAAGTCGTGGACTTGTGCTCGGATTCGTTTTGTGGTTTGTTCATGTGCAGGTATTGCTCGAAGACGAATGTGGTCGATGACGGGACCAGAACTAGGTTCATGGAGGAACTGAGGTTCGAGACTAGGTTCAGGGAGGAACTGAGGTCTTGGTGGTCAAGAATGTCATGCGGGACGTTCGGGCTAAGAGAATGGTGCACATGAAGAATGGTTAGTCACGTGAGAATGGCAGGAGGTCATTCGCGTGTAAAGTGTTAGTCACGTGAGTATGGCAGGTAGCCATACGCGTGCAAAGTGTTAGTCACGTGAGTATGGTAGGGTTGCCATACACGTGCAAGAGTTGTACTCGGCCAGGTTGGGCCAAGTAGAGTTGTGTTGGATACAGATTCCTTCTAGGGAAAAGGAATCGTATTCAGATTTCCTTGTGGGTTGGTCCTTTAAATAGGAGGGGTGTCTCCTGTTGAAGGGCATCAATCGCATCAAGCAGAGCTGAGCGCATTGAGAGCCTCAAGCTCAGTTTTAGGGTTTGTACTCTTTTGATGAGAGTACTTTAGACAAAATAAATAAAGATCAATTCTTCTAGTTCCTTGTGTGCTACAATATTCTCTTTTGGTTCTTGTTTGCATACTTGTTCTAGTTCTAGATTGGTTTTTGTTCTTTGAGTTTCATCTTGATTTGATCCATCAAAAACCTCTCTAGGGTATTGATCTAGTGTTCCTCAAAGTTTTGTTGATAAATCTTTTATTGTTCTTGATCAATCTACAAGTTTCGATTAGATTGATTTTCGTCAAGTTCTGGAACAGCAAGCTTGCGAAGCTTATAACTTTTGATCGATAAGTCCAATTGAGCTGATTCTTTTTGGGTTCGATTCTTACTAGAATATAGTTTCTTGTGTCCAAATTTCAGATCGATCCGACGGTTGGATCTCCGGGAATTCGCGTTTTACCGAACCTCTGTCATTCTGTTTTTGTCGAAAACGAGGCAATTATTTGGTTCTGTTTTGGGGTGAACTTTTAATAGATCAAGAATTTGGTTTTAGCTTCCGCACAATCATTCACCCCCCCTCTAATTGCTATATTCGTATACTTCGATCCTACAAGTGGTATCAGAGTAAGGTTTTTCTAATCTATCTTAATCGGTGATTAGATCAATGGATCATTATTCGAAAAAACCTTGTGTGTTCAATGGTGTTGATTTTCAGTTTTGGAAGGCCAAGATGGAGGCGTTCATCCAAGCACAGGGCTTCGCAATTTGGGAGAAAGTCTACAAACCATATGAAGTCCCTGCAAACGACAACGTCAACGACACCAATCGCACACATGTTGAAGCAAACAGCAAGGCGCGCAACTTGATCATCCAAGGTTTGGGACGCAGCGATTTTGACCGTGTGATCCATCTCAAGTCCGCATATGAGGTATGGAAATCTCTTTGTGATTACCATGAGGGTTCTAACACTATTAAAGAGGTTCGTCAAGATCTTTACAAAAAAGAATACATGCGATTTGAGATGAAACCCGGTGAGTCGCTAGATGACTTCTTTGCACGTTTCAATAAAATTCTTAGTAATCTTCGTGCTGTTGGAGTTAGCTTTAATGATGCTGCTAATGCTAGACAATTGCTTGGTGCATTAGACATATCAATTTGGGAGATGAAAGTTACATCCATTAGAGAATCTACTGTCATGAGTACACTTACTTTAGATGTTCTTTATTCTAAGTTGAAAACTCATGAATTAGATGTTTTTGCTAGAAAGAATGATTATAAATCAATTGCTTTGACATCTCAATCGAGCATATCTCATAATGGTGCTGCTTCAAGTTTTGCTCTATGTTTCTTGTCTTCATTAACCGATGAACAGATTGAGCAATTCCCAGAAGAAGACTTATCACTACTCTCTTCTCGCTTTAACAAAGCTTTGCAAAATGTGAGAAAGAGAAAGAGAGGTGGTGGTGATCCTCCAAGATGCTATGAGTGTGGTGATCTCGACCATATTTGTCCAAATTGTCCTAAACTTGCAGGTAAAGCATCAAGGGAGGAGAAGGACAACGATGTAAGAAAAGAGAAGAAGAAGTTCTCTCCAAGTGATAGAAAGAAGAAGAACTTCATCAACCGCAAAGTTGTCCATCGAGTTCTTTCCGCTCTTGAACAAGTCAATTTGAGCGATGTGGATTCGGAGAGCAGCGAGGATGATGCAACTCCAAGCAAGCATGAGTTGACGGGGTTGTGTCTCATGGCCAAAAGCAACGACAGCTTCACCGACGGCGATCATGACAGCGACTTCAATGAGGTAGATCCTTCTTACGATGAATTAGCTATTGCTGTTGCTCGACTTGGTAAATTGCTTGATAAACGTGACAGGAAAATTAAGAAATATGATTTTGTTGTGGAGTCATTAAATGCTGAAATTGCTAGACTTAAAACCTTGATTCCTGATGATGATGCTTGCAAATCATGTTACTTAATTTACAATGAGCTTACTTCGCTTAGGAAAGAACATGTTTCCTTGTTAGAGCAAATCAATGTTGAAAATGAGAAAAATGAGAAACTTGTTAAACATGCTAGTTGTTCTACCATTGATTTGCATGATACAACTCCATGTTCTAAATGCTCCATACTAGAATTGAAGTTGCATGATGCAAATGCTAGGGCTTCTCATATAACAGAAGATTTGCTTACACTTGAGGTTCTTTCATGCTCAACTTGTTGCAAGCAAAAAGGAAAAGTGAACGTTCCCTGTAATAATTGTTTAACTCTTTCTCGAAAAATTGATTACTTGGAAAAGTCATTAGAACGTTTCACTAAAGGAAAGAAAAACCTAAACATGATCTTGGATCAATCAAAAGTCAGCACTCATAACAAAGGTTTAGGTTTTGATTCTTATGCTCATCATAAATCACATGCTCCCACTGTTGTTAAATCACTTGAAGGAGGAAAATTTGAAATTGTCAATGAGCCTAAGAAAACTGTCTTTAAGTCTGCTGGAGTGTTATCTTCTACTATGATGAATGCAAATGTTGTTTCTACTTCTAAAGCCAAACATCCTGTTAAGTACACTTGCACTCATTGTGGTAGAGATGGACATTTAGTAGATTTTTGCTTTAGACTAGCCAAACAACAAAAGAAAGAAAGAACTAAGGCAAGGTCTAATTTCAGACAGGCACGCTTTGTTTCTCATTATGTGCCTAGGGTGATGCAAACACCTTTTGTTGGTAAGAACACGGGAAAAGAAAAATCTATCTTTGTGCATAAGAATGCTCGTGTTGTGCCTACTGTTGTGCGTCGTGTGTCTCAGTACTGGATTCCTAAACATCTTATTTCTAACTTGATGCATCGAGACCTCAACACTTTCTGCTTCTATGTAGGCTTCTCACGCGAGGAAGGAGAACATATGGCTAGTGGATTCCGGATGCTCACGCCACATGTCCGATGATAAGAATTGGTTCTCCTCCTTCACTCGTGCATCTCGTGTTAAAAGTGTTATTTTTCAAGATGCTTCTTCCACCTCTGTTTTCGCAAAGGGCACTAGTCCAAATAGTGCAGGTACAGGTGCATATGTTCAGGGGGAGAGTATCTTTGTTGATGAAGATGATGATGATGCTGTTGAGGATGAGATAATTGGAGTTTGCTGTGTGCTTGTGTGCTCGTTTTCAAGCTTCCCCGCGTGCTTCACATCGATAAGCTATCAAGAGGATTTTAAGGTATCTCTGTGGTACTCAAGATTTTGGCAGGTATTGCTCGAAGACGAATGTGGTCGATGACGGGACCGGAACTAGGTTCATGGAGGAACTGAGGTTCGGGACTAGGTTCAGGGAGGAACTGAGGTCTTGGTGGTCAAGGATGTCATGCGGGACGTTCGGGCTAAGAGAATGGTGCACATGAAGAATGGTTAGTCACGTGAGAATGGCAGGAGGTCATTCGCGTGCAAAGTGTTAGTCACGTGAGTATGGCAGGTAGCCATATGCGTGCAAAGTGTTAGTCACGTGAGTATGGTAGGGTTGCCATACGCGTGCAAAAGTTGTACTCGGCCAGGTTGGGCCAAGTAGAGTTGTGTTGGATACAGATTCCTTCTAGGGAAAAGGAATCGTATTCAGATTTCCTTGTGGGTTGGTCCTTTAAATAGGAGGGGTGTCTCCTGTTGAAGGGCATCAATCGCATCAAGCAGAGCTGAGCGCATTGAGAGCCTCAAGCTCAGTTTTAGGGTTTGTACTCTTTTGATGAGAGTACTTTAGACAAAATAAATAAAGATCAATTCTTCTAGTTCCTTGTGTGCTACAATATTCTCTTTTGGTTCTTGTTTGCATACTTGTTCTAGTTCTAGATTGGTTTTTGTTCTTTGAGTTTCATCTTGATTTGATCCATCAAAAACCTCTCTAGGGTATTGATCTAGTGTTCCTCAAAGTTTTGTTGATAAATCTTTTATTGTTCTTGATCAATCTACAAGTTTCGATTAGATTGATTTTCGTCTAGTTCTGGAACAGCAAGCTTGCAAAGCTTATAACTTTTGATCGATAAGTCCGATTGAGATGATTCTTTTTGGGTTCAATTCGTACTGGAATATAGTTTCTTGTGTCCAAATTTCAGATCGATCCGACGGTTGGATCTCTAGGAATTCGCTTTTTACCGAACCTCTGTCATTCTGTTTTTGTCGAAAACGAGGCAATTATTTGGTTCTGTTTTGTGGTGAACTTTTAATAGATCAAGAATTTGGTTTTAGCTTCCGCACAATCATTCACCCCCCCTCTAATTGCTATATTCGTATACTTCGATCCTACAAGTGGTATCAGAGTAAGGTTTTTCTAATCTATCTTAATCGGTGACTAGATCAATGGATCATTATTCGACAAAACCTTGTGTGTTCAATGTTGTTGATTTTCAGTTTTGGAAGGCCAAGATGGAGGCGTTCATCCAAGCTCATGGATTCGCAATTTGGGAGAAGGTCTATAAACCATATGAAGTCCCTGCAAACGACAACGTCAATGACACCAATCGCACACATGTTGAAGCAAACAGCAAGGCGCGCAACTTGATCATCCAAGGTTTGGGACGCAGCGACTTTGACCGTGTGATCCATCTCAAGTCCGGATATGAGGTATGGAAACCTCTTTGTGATTACCATGAGGGTTCTAACACTATTAAAGAGGTTCGTCAAGATCTTTACAAAAAAGAATACATGCGATTTGAGATGAAACCCGGTGAGTCGCTAGATGACTTCTTTGCACGTTTCAATAAAATTCTTAGTAATCTTCGTGCTGTTGGAGTTAGCTTTAATGATGCTGCTAATGCTAGACAATTGCTTGGTGCATTAGACATATCAATTTGGGAGATGAAAGTTACATCCATTAGAGAATCTACTGTCATGAGTACACTTACTTTAGATGTTCTTTATTCTAAGTTGAAAACTCATGAATTAGATGTTTTTGCTAGAAAGAATGATTATAAATCAATTGCTTTGACATCTCAATCGAGCATATCTCATAATGGTGCTGCTTCAAGATTTGCTCTATGTTTCTTGTCTTCATTAACCGATGAACAGATTGAGCAATTCCTAGAAGAAGACTTATCACTACTCTCTTCTCGCTTTAACAAAGCTTTGCAAAATGTGAGAAAGAGAAAGAGAGGTGGTGGTGATCCTCCAAGATGCTATGAGTGTGGTGATCTCGACCATATTCGTCCAAATTGTCCTAAACTTGCAGGTAAAGCATCAAGGGAGGAGAAGGACAACGACAGAAGAAAAGAGAAGAAGAAGTTCTCTCCAAGTGATAGAAAGAAGAAGAACTTCATCAACCGCAAAGTTGTCCATCGAGTTCTTTCCGCTCTTGAACAAGTCAATTTGAGCGATGTGGATTCGGAGAGCAGCGAGGATGATGCAACTCCAAGCAAGCATGAGTTGACGGGGTTGTGTCTCATGGCCAAAAGCAACGGCGGCTTCACCGACGGCGATCATGACAAATGACTTCAATGAGGTAGATCCTTCTTACGATGAATTAGCTATTGCTGTTGCTCGACTTGGTAAATTGCTTGATAAACGTGACAAGAAAATTAAGAAATATGATTTTGTTGTGGAGTCATTAAATGCTGAAATTGCTAGACTTAAAACCTTGATTCCTGATGATGATGCTTGCAAATCATGTGACTTAATTTACAATGAGCTTACTTCGCTTAGGAAAGAACATGTTTCCTTGTTAGAGCAAATCAATGCTGAAAATGAGAAAAATGAGAAACTTGTTAAACATGCTAGTTGTTCTACCATTGATTTGCATGATACAACTCCATGTTCTAAATGCTCCATACTAGAATTGAAGTTGCATGATGCAAATGCTAGGGCTTCTCATATAACAGATGATTTGCTTACACTTGAGGTTCTTTCATGCTCAACTTGTTGCAAGCAAAAAGGAAAAGTGAACGTTCCCTGTAATAATTGTTTAACTCTTTCTCGAAAAATTGATTACTTGGAAAAGTCATTAGAACGTTTTACTAAAGGAAAGAAAAACCTAAACATGATCTTGGATCAATCAAAAGTCAGCACTCATAACAAAGGTTTAGGTTTTGATTCTTATGCTCATCATAAATCACATGCTCCCACTGTTGTTAAATCACTTGAAGGAGGAAAATTTGAAATTGTCAATGAGCCTAAGAAAACTGTCTTTAAGTCTGCTGGAGTGTTATCTTCTACTATGATGAATGCAAATATTGCTTCTACTTCTAAAGCCAAACATCCTGTTAAGTACACTTGCACTCATTGTGGTAGAGATGGACATTTAGTAGATTTTTGCTTTAGACTAGCCAAACAACAAAAGAAAGAAAGAACTAAGGCTAGGTCTAATTTCAGACAGGCACGCTTTGTTTCTCATTATGTGCCTAGGGTGATGCAAACACCTTTTGTTGGTAAGAACACGGGAAAAGAAAAATCTATCTTTGTGCATAAGAATGCTCGTGTTGTGCCCTCTTGTTGTGCGTCGTGTGTCTCAAGATCGGATTCCTAAACATCTTATTTCTAACTTGCATCTGAGACCTCGACACTTTCTGCTTCTATGTAGGCTTCTCACGCGAGGAAGGAGAACATATGGCTAGTGGATTCCGGATGCTCACGCCACATGTCCGATGATAAGAATTGGTTCTCCTCCTTCACTCGTGCATCTCGTGCTAAAAGTGTTATTTTTCAAGATGCTTCTTCCACCTCTGTTTTCGCAAAAGGCACTAGTCCAAATAGTGCAGGTACAGGTGCATATGTTCAGGGGGAGAGTATATTTGTTGATGAAGATGATGATCATGCTGTTGAGGATGAGATAATTGGAGTTTGCTGTGTGCTTGTGTGCTCGTTTTCAAGCTTCCCCGCGTGCTTCACATCGATAAGCTATCAAGAGGATTTTAAGGTATCTCCGTGGTACTCAAGATTTTGGCAGGTATTGCTCGAAGACGAATGTGGTCGATGACGGGACCGGAACTAGGTTCATGGAGGAACTGAGGTTCGGGACTAGGTTCAGGGAGGAACTGAGGTCTTGGTGGTCAAGGATGTCATGCGGGACGTTCGGGCTAAGAGAATGGTGCACATGAAGAATGGTTAGTCACGTGAGAATGGCAGGAGGTCATTCGCGTGCAAAGTGTTAGTCACGTGAGTATGGCAGGTAGCCATACGCGTGCAAAGTGTTAGTCACGTGAGTATGGTAGGGTTGCCATACGCGTGCAAGAGTTGTACTCGGCCAGGTTGGGCCAAGTAGAGTTGTGTTGGATACAGATTCCTTCTAGGGAATAGGAATCGTATTCAGATTTCCTTGTGGGTTGGTCCTTTAAATAGGAGGGGTGTCTCCTGTTGAAGGGCATCAATCGCATCAAGCAGAGCTGAGCGCATTGAGAGCCTCAAGCTCAGTTTTAGGGTTTGTACTCTTTTGATGAGAGTACTTTAGACAAAATAAATAAAGATCAATTCTTCTAGTTCCTTGTGTGCTACAATATTCTCTTTTGGTTCTTGTTTGCATACTTGTTCTAGTTTTAGATTGGTTTTTGTTCTTTGAGTTTCATCTTGATTTGATCCATCAAAAACCTCTCTAGGGTATTGATCTAGTGTTCCTCAAAGTTTTGTTGATAAATCTTTTATTGTTCTTGATCAATCTACAAGTTTCGATTAGATTGATTTTCGTCAAGTTCTGGAACAGCAAGCTTGCGAAGCTTATAACTTTTGATCGATAAGTCCGATCGAGCTGATTCTTTTTGGGTTCGATTCGTACTGGAATCTAGTTTCTTGTGTCAAAATTTCAGATCGATCCGACGGTTGGATCTCTGGGAATTCGCGTTTTACCGAACCTCTGTCATTCTGTTTTTGTCGAAAACGAGGCAATTATTTGGTTCTGTTTTGGGGTGAACTTTTAATAGATCAAGAATTTGGCTTTAGCTTCCGCACAATCATTCACCCTCCCTCTGATTGCTATATTCGTATACTTCGATCCTACATAAATTCAACAAAGGAACCAAACAAGGCTTACCTTCCGCCCGGCGAGCAGCGCCCTCTTCCTCGGTTTCCTCGCTTCGGGCCACGGGCGTCCTGCCCGCGGCGGCCTCGTAGGCCTCAGCAACGGCCACGACACGCTCCTCTACGGCGTCGCTGGCCCGCGCCATCGCCGGGTCGACATCGTCCATGTCGACCCCTTCCAGCGCCGAGGTCGATCGGGAAGACGACCTCCTACTCCTTCTGACCAGAGCATAGGCGTCTTCCTCCTCCTCAGGGTCCTCGACCACCTGAGCGAGCTGGTCATGGAGGGCCTTGATTTTCCTCTCCAGCTGCTCTTTGCTCAGGGGGGATCTGGCCGCCTCCTCGGCCTTCTTCGCCTGCTCGGCAAGTTGTTCCAATCGGCCCATCAGCTCCGGCTTCTTCCGCTTGAAGTCAGCGTACCAGGTGCGAAGCTCTCTTACCTCCCTCCGGTTGGCGTACTCGAGATACTGCGTGGAGGGAGCCCTGATCGAAGCCCGGCGCTTCGACCGCTTGGCACGAGGAGGCGAGGCAGATGCTTGGCGGCCCCGGCTTGCCGACCTCTTGCAGGAACCCCTGGTTGGGGTGCCGGCTTGCGGCAGTGGCTCCGCGCTCGACACGGCGAGCTCGAGGGCGACCTTCTCCTGCAAACAGAAACAGGGAGAGATGAGCTCGGGAGACATGCCCTCGGGCAGGGTCAAACAAAAGTACTTACCGCGTCGCTGCGGTCAAAAACGTTCTTAGGGATCTGACGATTGGGCGTCAGCTCCTTCTCCTTCAGGGCACCGAACATCTCGGCGACCCTCTCATCAACCCAGTCCGTCCTCGGGGCTGCAACACGACAAAGTGTTAGAAGAAAAAGTAGCACCAATCACCAGGAAGCAACGATGTTTGAAAAAGTGCTCGAAGAACGCACCTGCGTTGTCTTCACGGGTGAAGTCCTGCCACCCGGTCACCTCGAAGAAAGGATGCTCGCGGCGCCGCAGGGGGGACACCCGGTTGAAGGAAAAATCCCGGGCAATGTCCCGACCAGTGAGCCCCATTTGGGCGAGCTCGCTGATCGTCCTGAGCACCCTCTCCTCCTCAGCCGCACGGCAAGCGCGCCGACTTCGAGGGCGGGGCGGCCTCCCCAGTATAGATCAACTGGGACCCCTCCGCCTTCTTCTGATAAAACCAAAGGTCGGCCCAACCCGACACCGAGTCCTTCAAAGAAATGAGAGGGTACTCGTATGGTCGGTTGGGCCGAAGGCGAAGGTAAACGCAGTCGGCGGGACCATCCCGGCCGGTGCGGAAAGGAGAGTAGAAGTGGAAGAAAAGACTGGCGGTGGGGATCACACCCACGAACGCCTCACAAAGGTGGGAGAAGACCGCGAGGACTAGAATGGAGTTAGGGTGGAGATGAGAGATCTCGCACCCGCAAAAGGCGAGTACGGAGACAAGGAACTCGCTCTCGGGCAAACGAAGCCCGTTGATGGCGTACAGCTCGCAGGAGACGATCTCTCTCTCCCGCGGTGATGGCGCCGCGTCACCCCCGGGCACTCGACCTGTGCTTGGGTCGACGTACCCCTCGTCTGTGAGCACCTAGAGCCGCCTCCGGGTCATCTGGCTAACCCCGTAGCGTGCCATGGCCGAAGGGTGAAGGAGGGCGAAGAAGGTTCTTGGGCTCTGAGGCTCTTGGAAAATTTTGGCCGAGGACGAGCAAGTGCGCAATAGCCCCATCCTTTCCCAGCAGGCGGGGTTAAAAAGGCTGCGAAGGGGCACGTTAGAAACCGCCACCTATCGCGTAGCGACACCTATCCAGTACGGTGGAAAACTGCCCAGTAAAAGCGCACTTTCCAAGAAAGCGCTACTGCTACGGGGAGGCTTCTCGGAGAAGGAACCAAAAAATAATCAAACGTCGCGCCAGCACAGAAGGAACACGCGGCGGGCAAAAAGGTCGCCTACCGACATAAAATGGTCGTAGGTCACGACCAAAGGAAAATTCAATCCCTCCTTCAGGTCTTCTTAGGCTCAAGGGGAAGCCCGAGCAAAGATGGTTCCCCGCTTGAACCTCGGGGGCTAGCTGTCGGGGATTGACTATCTGGTAAAAGACCACGATACCCCCGGGTGATTCTGAGGCTCGCCGACCATACAATGGCGACGGAAGATGCTCGGGAATACGAAACGAGCATCACGCCTCTCGAGCATACACGTCCGCCCCTTCACTCACGGCCATTCTAAACGACCACGAGCAGGCATGCTCGTGGAGATCGCGTCCTACTCGGGTACTTGGTCGGTGGACTCGGTCAATGCCCGGGGAAGGAAGGTGGCAACCAATCAGCCGAAGATCAAGGGAAATCATACCCGAAGTTCAAATAACGCGCAGATCAAGCGCAGCAGATCACGGACATAGTTGCATTGCGTAAATCCAGGGGGTAGTTACTTTCTATGTATCTCTAGGCCTATTATTTAAACCCCCCTGATATCTGTAACAAATATACACGCCAACACAGAACACAATACACTGGAGTAGGGCTGTTATCTCGACAGTGAGAGCCCCGAACTAGGATAAACACCGCGTCCCTCTTCTCCCGACTTGGCGTCGCTCGAACGACTTCCCTGATCCGTACGACGGGGCTCTATTGATCCCCCATTCAACAATTAAGCTCGACGGGAGCCCGTTCTCCAATCGTCGACAGGTTCAAAGTTACCAAACGGGGCCTTAAAACTTGTTGTGATCAATTCTATCTAGTAACACGTGTAAATTGTTTGATGTCCTATTTTTGTTATATATCATCAGGCAATTTAGGTTACCTTCAAAGTAACATTGCTTTTGATTTTCTTTGTTACTCTAGGTGGTGTAAAAGTAAAACTCTAATGAATCACATCCATATACCAACCGTAGGTCAAATTGATCAAATTTAGAAAGCCATGCTGGTACAAAGAAATAGGTTCCCATGATAAAAAGTGAATCTAGAACGGTGTTTCTTTCCTGCGGGTACAATTGAGATTTCAAAGAAGAAACCCTCGTTTATAGGATTGAGATTCACATGCTCATGCCTTGCAACGGAATCCTAAAAAATGATGATGCATATCAAAAAATGTGATCTAAATCATACAATGGACATTAAAAAGAGGGAGATAGCATAGGAACATGTGAAGAAAGCTCTCGATGAGCAGGCGGATTAATGAAAGGAGATTGAGAAATTTATTTCTTTGATGACGACATGTGTAGATGAGATCAAGAATATTTTCACAGTATAACATTTTTGTTTAGTTTCTAGTACTTCCAGTAACATTTCTTTTTCACCACCAGTAGTTTTTTCTCTAGCTGCACACAACTTTTCTCATTCTGCACATAAGTACAGAAAAAGATAATGAAAATCCTTATAATATGGCTATAAAAAAATGACTTGTTCAATCTTCAGATTAGACTCCATCTCAAAGTACTTCCTGTAGGAAGCTCATCCATATCCCATTGCATCTGGGTAATCCTCTGAATCTTGCAGTAGTAAGGCTGGATTTTTCTCATTATGCTGGCTGTCATGTGGCAATTGTTGGGATATGATGGATGGATAATTTTCATTTGAATAAATCATTCTTCCCACATACTCCAGTCATTTCTATTGCACTACAGTTCTGAGACAAACTCTACACAAAAACATATAGAATTTGTAGGTCAGTGACAATATTCATAACCAATACACATGACAAAACCAAGATGTTAATGCATCACCCGAACATTGACATGTTACTTACGTCATAGACCCAATCAAGAAGTATGACCACCCATGGTTATACACTATAGTATACATATCTCATTTCTTACATGTGCATGTGTCCTCTCCTGGCATGTTAGTTTGATTGCCATTGCATTTGCCCTTGTAGCATTTTCCCAAAGTATTATTGCACTGGGACCCTAGGATAAGTAAGTGCATGCAAGTTCACCTTGCATTCGTCTAAATCTGATAGAACACATGGAATACAACTCATCAACAAAATGGTAACTCAAAGCTCTGTTTCACATAATAAATCTTTTACCTTGACATTTATGGCCATCACCATAAAACTCTAACAAGCATCGACAACCACTTAGCATTGCAACCTTCAAATTATCGAGAATATGAGTAGTAACATCCGTGAATAAAAAAAATAGTAGAAAAGTGAAAAGAGAAATTGCTACAGAAAAAAAACACATAATGTCAATTGGTCAGTTCTTCCGAGCAAGTGTTCAGTATACACCTACCTGGCTCAACAAAGAACAAATAAAAGACATTTTTAAAAAAACTAAAACTATGATACAAAACAAGAAACAGAGTGTATATAAACAGACTTCTACTTACAAGAAATTAGTTGTAATGTATTGCTAAAATATCAAGTTTGCTGACTTGTTTAAGGAACAACAAATCCATACATATTATCATGAAGTTTGCACAGCTTATGTGACTCTAACATTTTGTAGCGTAAGAATCAAAAGTGCAAACGTTAACCGAAAGAATAAGCTTGAATAATGTTGGAGCCACCATATTAATTACCTGTTGATCAAGTTCGTTCCAGAATTAGGATTCAACCATCTCCTAGGATAACATGTCAGATATCTCTGCAAGCCATTAAAATTGAAAATGAAAACTCAAGGAAAGGTAAATTTATTAGGTTTTTTTTTCTTAATTCAGTTGCAACGCGGACACAAAAAATAATCACAGCAGTATGATTACAGGTTAGCTCACACTCACTACCCACTACTATGGAGATGGACATCAGTGGCGGTTCGGAAGAGACTTCAGTGGCGGTTTTTGAACCGCCACAGATTAAGCGCCACTGATAATACTCATTAGTGGCGGTTGGAGAGAAAAACCGCCACGGATAATGGTAATATCAGTGGCGGTTCCAAATAACAAACCGCCACTGATAATTCCATACCAGTGGCGGTTCCAATTAAAAACCGCCACTGATAATGATAATATCCGTGACGGTTTTTAAGTGGAACCGCCACTGGTATTACCATTATCAGTGGCGATTTTTTATTTGGAACCGCCACTGATAACCCCGTCCGACAAAAAAAAAACCGGCTCATTTCTGGCTAGCCTCAGGAAAGTGCTAGCTATGCCCTCTAAAACAGCACACAAATAACAGCCATGACTTGAGATCTTAAAATGTGCGTGACCAATGATTGTTTTCAATACACAATGACTTCGAATTGTTTTCAAGAAGTACAACATTAATGACTCCAATGTGTACTCAGCAATAAGAGTATAATACTAGATTTTGAACCAAAAGGATAACAAAAATAGATATGATCATGTGCAACGTTGAACCCCTAATGAGTTAAAAAATCATATGCCTGAATGTCTTTATTTGCTTGTGATTCTTCCATATTTGTAATCAAGGTGCATGAGTTCATATCTCCAAACTAGAGTTGAAAGTAAAACAAGCAGCAACAGCCTTCACATTTGGTGTCAACAGAACCGTTTTCTATATCTCAACCCAACTTGGCGAAATAGAGATCTAAAACCACTACATTACGAGACCACAAAAATCTGGAGGCCCCATCATATGAAGATCAAGCACTGGCCTACCGAATAGGAACTCCAACACTTGTTCAAACAGTAATTTACATCAATCAATTATATCGATTAGGTATAGGTGAAGCAAAAGTTCAATATATTCAAGGTAGGACCTGGGTATAAATCAGATGGTTGGAATGGCATAAGAATATGACAAGATTCAAATATGATAAAAAAACAGCTGGTATATGACACGGATAAAAACCTAAATGTATTCATTAGCAAACTACATGTAGGTGCTGCTTGACTTTTTTCTAAATTTGTGACAGTATGTCTTACAAAATATATTTTCAATTAATAAATATTTGTCCAGGCAAGATGCCACATGCTATACAATGCAGTTTCCTTACCTCCATCATAGCTATGACGCTGTCCTTGTTTGTTCGAAGGACTTGCATCACATTTTCACAAGTTGTTCTGAAAGTACCCTCAATACCACTAACTTCCATAGCTTTCACAAGCATTCTAGTCAAACGGAATGGTACCTATACCATACATTAAAAATATGTAAGTGACAGTCTCAAACAAAAATGGACAATTCATGCAGTTATAAGCAGTCAATGACAATCTCACAAGGAAAAATGTAGGCAAGACCGTACAAAAATATAACATCGAATTATCAAATAATTGGCGAGGAATAATTGCCCAGAATAAGGCCAACTTACTTTTTCAGGGAACTATTTCAAATTCAATAAGAAAAAAAGATGCATAGTGATGAGGCATAAGGTATTCAGATGGTAAACTACAAGGGTGGTGGGAAAAGAAAGGAGAATAAAAACATTTACTCTCACAAAATATAAAGATATGCTTGTTACTCCACACTCTATTGCTACCAAAACAACCATCCAATGAAGTGTAAAAGAGAATTGTAATCAAAATACAGACCTGCATTACGCGTTCATCCTGCCTTAAATCTTCATGACCTAAGTAAGAATGCATAATCATTGCCATCACTTCCATGAATTGTTAGTTTTCTTGGTCTTTGTTTGGATGTTATAACAATCAATTGGGGAACAAAATACTCAATAGTCACAAGTGGTGAATCTGGAAACAATTTTAAGTTCTTAATGTCACATAAAAAAAATAAAACTGATAGAATTTGAAAAAATTGTCTTATTGTTGTCAGAGGCCCCAGATATCACTTAACATTTGTATTGCATATGGATTCAGCTACATATCACTTAGGAAAATGAGATATTGATCACACAAAATATCACACAAATTAGTAGATAATCAAAATGTCAATGCAGATAACATATGTATGCCTAAAGAACATGGTAATACAAATCCCATGCCTAAAGAACACAGTAGTCATCCTCAGCCAGTACTCAAGAAGAAACAATACACACATTTATTGCACTGATAATCGAATGTACCTTAGTTAGCTCAGCATCCTCTCCTGTAGCCCGATATTTTAAGCAGCATTCATGGGCTTAAAGTAATTCATGTCCATAAGCCTGAATTAATTTTAATGACATTAGTTATCAAATACTTAACAAAAAAATTCAAATGGAAATCATAATTAAGCTTTACTAATTCAATGGGTCAAAGGACCAAATGACCAAACTGTTCAAAACAAACTGAGATGTAATGATATATGCATATTTTAATAAATGGATTAATGTTAAGATATACTGTGATGGGAGCTCGAACATAAAGTCTTGGTGATGACACCACCTGAATGAAAGCATTCTCTTTTATTGTCTCGGCCCCCCTCTCAAGCATTGCATGCAATGGCTCGAGTACTGCAAGCATTCCTTCGATATTGTGCTCACCAAAATACATCCTGCTAGCTTCCTCAAGAGCCTCGTGCCACATCTCATGCCACAAAATGGCAACTCGTATCAGTTCCTTTGAAACAAGCTGTGCCTGGAACAACAAATGTTCATAGAATCAGGAGTGCTATGCATCTTCCTTAAAAGCTCCACAGGTAATGATGCTAACCTGATCAACAAGACCTCCACTATGCTGGTGGATCTTATCAACGACCTCCATTTTGCTGATCATATGCCTCAACAGTGTAACACCCCAGCATTTAATATGCCCGAATGCTACCAAACATAAGCTAAACAACATCTAAATGCCACATTTAAACATAAATTCCAGCAAAGGGATATATGCTAAAAACCGATATTTCGGCAGCATCTCCTTTGTTTTTCCATGAATTAACACAATATCGAAATCATGGCAAGATATATCATAGCACACGACATCTAGAACATCAACATAAATGGACATATCATCGAATTACGCCATTAATACCACGCTCAATCACTTCATAATCTATAACGAAGCAAATAAGGAATCACAAGCATGCTAAATTAAACCATACATTAAGTTTAAGGCACAACTCTTAATATCATGTCTCCAAGTGTGTATTTATGGATTATGATGGTGGAGCTACGTGTAGAAGTGTAGCTAAACCCCTTTTCCCGCATGCCGATCTCAAGTACCTAAAAAAACAACATAAAACACAAGCGTGAGTTCGAAAACTCAGCAAGCATATTGCAATGGACAACAAGATCATTTACAAGACAATAATACCTCACGTCACATATAACATCTCATACTTGAACACATAACAACATCCTCATCATTTAATATGTATTGTAATGCAATGCAATGCAATGCTATGCTCATATCTCCTTGGAAACTCATACCGGTATGGTTGAGTACACACCCGTCGGTGTGCACCCTCTCCCCCCTTCCATCCCGAAGATGGAGGGTGCCTACTCCTCGCTTCCAAACACCACGTGGATGGAATCACGATGTAGGACTTACTCAATGGCTTTCCGGATTAGTCATAACTTTCTCACCGACCTTCCCGGACTAGTTATGATTTTCTCACCGCCCGAGCCATGTAACATGCCATGTATGCAATTATGCCAACATCATATTTAACTCACATATTAACACATGGCATCATAACATATTAAACATGCTCATCATATCATTGGCAATCATAAAAGCATGGCAAGTGATCATATATCATGTAGTCAATTCCATCTATTCTCAACAAGCAACCTACAAATCGCTATCCATCACAACACACTTGCCTCAACCACGTGCAACGGATTGGCGGGAAGTAGAGGGCACTCCCGGGGTCTCACCACCTGCACATAGGTACCACACGCTCACAAATATAACCACAAAACAGTACGCAAACCCTTATGTACCCCGACATTGCCATCTACTCGCAAAACCTAAAAACAGAGGTTCTGTCCCGGCGGGACAGCAGCCTTGCAAAAGGCATAACTTGAGTTCTGGGACTCCGAATCAATTAAACGAGTACATCCTCGCGTAGCTTAGGAAATTTCCCAACTTTCTCCAGGTATATGGAAAGACTGATTCGGACTCTAAAGTCATCTAATCTACAGATTACCGTGATCTGTTCCAATTACGTCACAGATTTTAACACGCTCGGTAAGACAGCCATAACTTTCAAACGTCTGATCGGAATTTAACGTGCTTTATGTCCACGGAAAGATAATTAAATTATCTACAACTTCTTCAACATCCATACGGACATATTCGGATTCTAAATCGACGAAAACTCGAACCCTAGCCCGACTGCTCATGCTGTCCCAAAACAGAAATGTGGCAACATCTAGATCTAACCCAAATTACTCCAATCCAGCACCTCCAATTGATCTAAAAACTTGATAAACACCTTAATAACAGTACCTAGATCAATCCCCAGGGTTCCCATTGTCATACCTTTGCCCGACGCATGAAAACTCCAATAGATCTCCTCGCTCCTCGCACCTCGCTCCTCGCTCCTCGGATGGATCCATGAGGATGCAGGGGTGGGGAGGCCACCCTAGGGCAGCAAGGGGTGGAGGAGAGGTGGTGGAGAGGTGGGGAGCAATGGGGCAAGGGAGGGGGTGGCGCACGGCCAAGGGAGGAGGGAGGCGGCTAGGGCAAGGGCAAGTGGGGGGAAGGGCGCACAAGGGGCAGGGGTGAATGCCCAAGGGCTGGTGGGGAGCCCTTTTACCAGCCCCCACACCCAATCCTAGTCCGTTACGGAGACCTGCTCCATCCCACCAAAGCCCACTTAAGGCCCAAACTCCCCCGGGAAGGCCCAAAACCCCGAAAACGGCCCGTAAACGTTATTAACCTCCATACCTTATGGTTTTAACCTGCCATACCATATTTCATAAAGTTTTTGACCTTAACATGCACCATTTAAAAGGTTACGACACTCCGTGGTGACACATCACTTCAAACGGCCCAAAAACGCGAGTAAACCTCAAGCCGAAAGGTTTTATTCTCTAATTTCACATTCTCTAATGTCACACCATACCGTAGTGTCACATTCTTCCCCCCTTCAACAGGATTCGACCTCGAATCCGAAGGACGCCATAATCAACAACAAAGTCCCCAAGGGACAAAAGGCTTCTCTGCAGCTCAAAACATTCACACAACGACTAAAACCGGAACAAACAACAAACGAGTTCCCAAAACCAACACATAGAGAAAAAGTGTTGATCTAGCTCAACTAAGGGCAACCCCTCACAAATCGACCTTCACTTCAATTCCCCAACAGGATCTGCGTTTCAACCACAAAGGGCTCC
This sequence comes from Rhipidocladum racemiflorum, assembly GCA_036346355.1. Lineage (NCBI taxonomy): Eukaryota > Viridiplantae > Streptophyta > Magnoliopsida > Poales > Poaceae > Rhipidocladum > Rhipidocladum racemiflorum. The sequence continues at coordinate 1,314,044 of CM070592.1, read as the reverse complement.
ATCAACCCAAAACGCTCGAATCCTCACGGCAAACACTTCATACTTCTATCACAACCAACCTGACTGCCATACTCCATTAAACTCAACATGACATAATCAAAGGAAGTCACAATTCCTTTAAAGACCTTTCTACATTCCCGAAAATTTTCATCGAGGGGAAAACTCATTAAGGCACACTTGCCCTTCCGATACACCATCATACTAACATTTTATTCCATCCTTTCCCAGACAAGACTCAAATCCAAGAACAACTAGTGACGACAAATGATCACGGCAGGACAAATATCACCGAACTACCGTCAACTTCACTTCCACCCATCGCTACACTTAATAATGGTTAAACCCATACATCATCAACCTCCATCACAAACCACCCTTATACCACTAGGGTTCAACACCTAGCCCCAAGCTAGGATCGAAAAACCTTACCAAACCACAATTGGTTCCTTTCTTAAGAGGGTCTCGCCCTCACACAAAAACACTTAGGTATCAACCCCAAGTGTACACACGACAACTCAAACCCAAAGCGTTAACAACCATTTTGGAAAGAATTCGGCAACATCCAAGCCAAATCACAAAGGAAGCATAAATCCCCTACACTACAACCAAAATACCATAATTTCTTAATTCTTTCTTTTCATACTAGAAAGAAATGGACATCTCGATTCTTGACATGCATGAACACTTTTCAAGAGCACTCCGGATTAGTCATATATCCTTATATGACTTTCTCACCGACCTGGCTCGTCGACTCCTTTATGATTAATTATGCATAAACAAAGTCTCGTTTTCCTTTTTCACCCTTCATTCATCATGTAACAACGGCACTGAATAGTCATTCACCAAATGACTTCTTCCTCGGTATCAAATGATGGAAACACAATTAACATCGAAGGTTGCGGAAATTCATATAGACTATGACGGCAGCATAGTTGACAGTAAAACACAACGTCGTAAAAGACCCCACATCAGTTGAAAACTGAACTTGCACAACATTGCATTTCATCCAAATTCAACATTTTGGAAAAGAACATCAAAATTTCAAGTCGAGCATCTGCTCCCACAACCATCACGAACTTCCTCAAGGAGAGGGAAACTCATTCCCAAAAGGGGAACACCTCACTAACAAAATCACTTTATAAAACTTTCATAAAGTCCACCTTTTTGAAGCACTCGCAACATCACACACATTTTCAAAACAACTCCAACTCTAGCCAAAAAGAGTTACACATTAAGGGCTCAACTCAAAAGTTTCCAACACAACCCTTTAAGACCATCTGCTTCCTTTTAAAATTAATTCCAAAGATAATCCAGTGCGAATGCGAAAGGGCGTGATCGACTCAAAACTTTTGGATGTAAATCCAAACTCACAACACGAACTAAACAAATTCGCCAAAACCAAAGGTCGATACCAAACATTACGAGTTTTGGGGAAACTCTGAAACACAGCATAAGGAACACCTTGACCGAAAACCCTTCAACCAAAATGGCAAACAACCAAACCAGTCCAAAAGCTTTTAAACACAAGCTCAGCATAAAAAGAACCATCTCTAGAATTCCACTACGCTTTCTATTAAAAGACTTTAATAATCACTTTTTACTCCCTGAGGAGCCCCAACACAATTCAACCAAAAGCTTCACAACAAATTCTTCCTCTAGTTACCATTCCCAAAACTTTTAATAAAGGTTTATGATGCTTATCAAGAAGGCACCCAACCAAGACTATAATGATATGATCCCCACGGATCACCGAATCATAATACTTCTTATTCTAAATTTGAAACATAGTACTTCCACAAATCTTTCAGCAAGATCAACATATAAATTTCATACCTCCTATCTATTCACGTCTCGATAACCGAACCTTATTCAGTTAAACAACGACTTCAACATGTAAATATTATCTCTACAAGACAAAGTTCATAGCTAGGATTCCAAGGCATACATTCATTAAGGATAAAACTCTATATCAGGTTAATTATCCATGGTTCACTCCATCACCACAGGTTACAACACCCTCCATTTAGTCAATGATTTCCAACAAGTATTCTACACAACTACCACCACTACTAAGTCATCAATAAAAACAAATGGGCATAATCATCAACCGATCAACATTACCTTTAGCTACCCTATACATAGGTGATAACAAAATTACAACATACTCCAACTATTTAAAATAGATTGAAAACTAGCATTGAAGGGTCACAACTGCATACTTCCAAATATACTAGTAGTTTGCAACAACATAAATAACCACTCCAATCAACTTCCAAATTAAAGTCACTAGTCTCTACTAATCCGTTAGATTAGCACATCTTTAAACACCAAGCAAAGCTTCTTAACAATATCAGCAGTTTACATCATCTTAATGTTTTAACTATGCAACAGGGTTTAAAACTTTAAACATTGTCAAGGGTCATAAGCACTTTTAAAGAAGAGCAACAGATTCTAAGCACGTACTTTAGCACATTCAATCATCCTCGCTAAGAGTAAACTACAATAGTAGTAGTCTATTTATTCTCAAACTTAGAGATTTTACTCACATTGAATTGATTCAACTCAAAATTTAACTTAGCAACACATCAATCCATAAACCACATTGTTACCTACTACATAACATGCTTAAACATCAATTCTTACTAGGGACAAACGATTTCAGTCAAAAGACTACTTACTTTGTTTGCAGCATTTAGTTTTAAAACTCATCCCAAATTCATAAGGAAACTTGACTCAAAATTACAATGAGACAAACCCAAACTTGGTCATGCAAAGGAATTCTCCAAAACACTTTTAAATCTCAAGGACTCCCATAAGGAAAAAGGTTGAAAGACAATTTTCTCGAAAGGGAACCAAGCGCTCAATCAAACCTTTGCAAATAAAACCTTAACTCCAAACCCCTAACTTTCACGACTCAAGAGGGGCTTTCAAAGATGATTTCTTAAACCAGTAAAATGACGAAATCAAACACCACTTACTCCTACAAAGCCACTGAACTTCAGCCCTGACAGCCAGGTCTGGCACAACTCCGAACAAAACTCCTTTAGCCTCGGAGAAAGACAACCACAGGAATAAATCGAATGCTTCTTCCCATAAAGAAATCAACAAACTAAGCATTAAAACTTGGAAAGGCACCCAAAAGAAGCGCAACACTAGACTCCTCTTCTTTGTCTTCACCCAAGGAAGACAAAACCACACACCGCATACGAAACGATCCGCGAAAGCCCATCACCTTATCATTTGGTTCAAAACAGCTAAAGCCAAGAAAAGCAACAAACACCGACCGTCAGAACGACAAAGAACATCCGAAGGAAACCACCATTAACTCTTCCTTTTCGTCTCCAATCAACTACCCGATTCTGACGGGAAGGGTAAGCGCTTTTCTCCTACGAGGGTTAACAGCTTCTTCGGTGATGGCGCTAACCGCCACACCACAAACCTCACCCTAACTATAAACAACAAGAGGTGACCGAAACCCTTCGGTACCACAACCCCACTCTTATCACCACAACATATATCATTGACATAGCAACATGCATTGCCAAAAGAAGCATTCAACATCAAAGCTTAAATACAACATTTAAGCGTAAAGAAACGATACCCATACCCTTTCCTACTGTGCATCCAGTGTGTGTCAAATTTTAGATTAGTTATACCATTTTTTTGCAAGTTTTAATGTTGCTATCCTATGACAAAGTTTTAGTTGAAACCTAAGCCATGTTTCTAAGTTATTCCACATCATATTTTAGTTGTACCATATGGCATGACTACGCATTCCAAGGACCTACAGCCCGCTCTGATACCAACTGTAACACCCCGGCATTTAATATGCCCGAATGCTACCAAACATAAGCTAAACAACATCTAAATGCCACATTTAAACATAAATTCCAGCAAAGGGATATATGCTAAAAACCGATATTTCGGCAGCATCTCCTTTGTTTTTCCATGAATTAACACAATATCGAAATCATGGCAAGATATATCATAGCACACGACATCTAGAACATCAACATAAATGGACATATCATCGAATTACGCCATTAATACCACGCTCAATCACTTCATAATCTATAACGAAGCAAATAAGGAATCACAAGCATGCTAAATTAAACCATACATTAAGTTTAAGGCACAACTCTTAATATCATGTCTCCAAGTGTGTATTTATGGATTATTATGGTAGAGCTACGTGTAGAAGTGTAGCTAAACCCCTTTTTCCCGCATGCCGATCTCAAGTACCTAAAAAAAACAACATAAAACACAAGCGTGAGTTCGAAAACTCAGCAAGCATATTGCAATGGACAACAAGATCATTTACAAGACAATAATACCTCACGTCACATATAACATCTCATACTTGAACACATAACAACATCCTCATCATTTAATATGTATTGTAATGCAATGCAATGCAATGCTATGCTCATATCTCCTTGGAAACTCATACCGGTATGGTTGAGTACACACCCGTCGGTGTGCACCCTCTCCCCCCTTCCATCCCGAAGATGGAGGGTGCCTACTCCTCGCTTCCAAACACCACATGGATGGAATCACGATGTAGGACTTACTCAATGGCTTTCCGGATTAGTCATAACTTTCTCACCGACCTTCCCGGACTAGTTATGACTTTCTCACCGCCCGAGCCATGTAACATGCCATGTATGCATTTATGCCAACATCATATTTAACTCACATATTAACACATGGCATCATAACATATTAAACATGCTCATCATATCATTGGCAATCATAAAAGCATGGCAAGTGATCATATATCATGTAGTCAATTCCATCTATTCTCAAGAAGCAACCTACAAATCGCTATCCATCACAACACACTTGCCTCAACCACGTGCAACGGATTGGCGGGAAGTAGAGGGCACTCCCGGGGTCTCACCACCTGCACATAGGTACCACACGCTCACAAACATAACCACGAAACAGTACGCAAACCCTCATGTACCCCGACATTGCCATCTACTCGCAAAACCTAAAAACAGAGGTTCTGTCCCGGCGGGACAGCAGCCTTGCAAAAGGCATAACTTGAGTTCTGGGACTCCGAATCAATTAAACGAGTACATCCTCGCATAGCTTAGGAAATTTCCCAACTTTCTATAGGTATATGGAAAGACTGATTCGGACTCTAAAGTCGTCTAATCTACAGATTACCGTGATCTGTTCCAATTACGTCATAGATTTTAACACGCTCGGTAAAACAGCCATAACTTTCAAACGGCTGATCGGAATTTAACGTGCTTTATGTCCACGGAAAGATAATTAAATTATCTACAACTTCTTCAACATCCATACGGACAGATTCGGACTCTAAATGGACGAAAACTCGAACCCTAGCCCGACTGCTCATGCTGTCCCAAAACAGAAACGTGGCAACATCTAGATCTAACCCAAATTACTCCAATCCAGCACCTCCAATTGATCTAAAAACTTGATAAACACCTTAATAACAGTACCTAGATCAATCCCCAGGGTTCCCATGGTCATACCTTTGCCCGACGCACGAAAACTCCAATAGATCTCCTCGCTCCTCGCACCTCGCTCCTCGCTCCTCGGATGGATCCATGAGGATGCAGGGGTGGGGAGGCCACCCTAGGGCAGCAAGGGGTGGAGGAGAGGTGGTGGAGAGGTGGGGAGCAATGGGGCAAGGGTGGGGGTGGCGCACGGCCATGGGAGGTGGGTGGCGGCTAGGGCAAGGGCAAGTGGGGGGAAGGGCGCACAAGGGGCAGGGGTGAACGCCCAAGGGCTGGTGGGGAGCCCTTTTACCAGCCCCCACACCCAATCCTAGTCCGTTACGGAGACCTGCTCCATCCCACCAAAGCCCACTTAAGGCCCAAACTCCCCCGGGAAGGCCCAAAACCCCGAAAACGGCCCGGAAACGGCCCGGAAACGTTATTAACCTCCATACCTTATGGTTTTAACCTGCCATACCATATTTCATAAAGTTTTTGACCTTAACATGCACCATTTAAAAGGTTACGACACTCCGTGGTGACACATCACTTCAAACGGCCCAAAAACGCGAGTAAACCTCAAGCCGAAAGGTTTTATTCTCTAATTTCACATTCTCTAATGTCACACCATACCGTAGTGTCACAAACAGTTCCATAGTTATAACTACATTGAGTCAAAACATGTCAAAATTACACTAACCAAGTGATTATAGTTTGAGAATATGATAATTCGCAAGTAACTTTAGCACATATTAAGTGCTTACCACAATCTAATGTGACGCCCAACAAGCACTTCACCTATATCTTTCATATGCTAATAGAGAACATATTAATTCACCAATTAAGTAACTCAAAAAAGAAATATGGCCAAAAGCACATGCAAACATAGGCCAACATTGTGAGAACAGGTTAACAAAAATGTGCAAACAGGAATTGCTAGCCATGGCCACCCACATAATGCATGCTCTCATATCCATTTTGGACAGCTTTCGAAGTGAACTATAAGTGGCAACCCATTCAACACATTACAAATGATAAACCAACATTGATGGTCATCTTCGGGGAATACAAAGATGAGCACCATCATCACTACATCCTAACCACATTTACAGACTTCAGATCTACTAACGAACCAACTACTTCCTAAGCTACGAGCCTACGAGCCTTCAGAGTTTTTTGGAGGCGAATGACGTGTAAGAAGAGTATGGATCAATGGATCGTTGTTGTCTTCATCATAAAACTCGCCCTTTTTGTTGATGACTTCCCTCATGATGGAGTAGGCGAGCTGTCCCTGAATGGCTTGGATTTCAACAGGAAGCATTCCTGCCGTAGGCAATTTAAGGCGCTACAAGTAGGAAAAATAAATCTCAAAGTTTATATATAGAAATTGAATGGTGCGAATAAATTTGTGAAGTTAACATGACAAACCTCTACGTCATTCTCTATTATTGTAGAACCTAAGATTTCGCGCATGTATTGGCACATAAAGTACCCACACAAATTTGTGCCTTGCGACTGCTTGTGGCACTGTGATATAAGAATATTGCTTGCGATATCAGAGTATTGAAGGAATTATTTACTATGAAATGCGATATAAGAATATTGCTTGCATGCGTACCGGAAATTTAGAACGGACTGAAAAGGATTTCTGGAATGGGCAGTATCTCAAGCTTTTTGTACAATATCTTTTGAACGCCTCATTCATTAGTCTTAACAGCTCTTCGTACTCTTTTGTATCTTTGTCCAGTGGGTCCATGATTAGCAGCTTGCTCTTTTCTGGAGTAATTACTACGAGAATCCAGTGGAACCTACATACGCATGTATGATGCTATAGTCATTACTCCTAGCATAAGAGTAATGAACGAATTCAACGAATAATTTAACTAGACAGCGAGAAACTTACTTAAAATTGTATGGAAGAAGTATGAAGTCCTTATCTTGTAGTTTTAGAAACGCCCTGTATACGTATTCCTCGACCTCCTTTGGTGCTCTTATGATTTTGGTCTGACAGACCGTTCCCGGGTCGAGGAATCCCACTGGCCCCTTGGTTCTTCTCAGTTCAATCAACTCGTATCTAGATAAGGAAAAAGTTAGACTTGACATTTATCGGTATTACATGATTGTAAACCATGATTTATATATTAGCCACTTACGATTGCCCGACATCTCAAAAAACAGACGTTGAGGGCGTCGTGATAGAACAGGTTGTGCAAGTTATCGAATTCTATCAGGAAGTAGCCAGGACCCTCATGGTGAAAATGTTCCGCCTGGAAAATGGCAGTGATCACCTTCGGGAGTACATCTTGGTTGGATCGCTCCATGTACCAGTTATGTAATCGCTTTATCATGAGTGTTAGGTTATTAAACTTTGATTCGGTGACTAATGGCTTCCCCATCTCGAATCTCAGCCTTTCTTGATTATCTTGTACTTTAGATTTCGCCTTTCCCTTTCTTTTTCCCAAGATAACATCATACTCTGTTCTGGCTTCTCCTGATCTAACTGATATGGCTTGTCTAATGCGCCATTTCTTTGGATCAGGTGTTGTAAGTTCATCCTTTGAAGTGGTCACACTAAGCATTTTATGTTGAGGTGCTGGTGACGAATTGGCTCCTGGAATAGGCTCCTTTGAAGTGGGCACACTAGCAATTTGACGCTCAGGTGTTGGTGATGAATGGGCGAGTTCTACTGCATGAGAGTCTGGCACTACATGGTCCAAGACAATGTCACGCTTACGCCACTGGATGAATGTCTGAACGGCACTTCCTAGAGTTGTAACCTCATCATTACAGGGCATTTCCAGCCCGATGTTAGCAAATTGTGGAAGCACCGTGTCCACCTGGACCTTTGCATAACCCGGAGCTATCGGAGAGTTGTGTAAAACATCCCCTTGTTGGTATGGATAAGCTATCCCTGTAGCAGCCTATAAAAATATGTTCATCACAGGTACATTGAGCTGGCAGGGTGTGGGGTCTTGTATGTCGTCCACAGGATAATGGGTGTTATCCGGTTGTTCCAATGGTGTGGACGCGCAACTGCTACAGCGATTCGTAGGACTGGCGATAACAGTGTTATGTCCTTGCGACTGGCTCATAGCTTCTTGTACTTTTTGCTGAACTTGTTGTGCTATGGTGCCTTGTAATTCTCAAAGCACCTTTTCCTTCATCAGTTCCAAATCCCGTTCCGCACGCTCTTCTTTGGCTCTCTTGCGACTCCTATAAGAGTCTTCATGCTCTGGGAAACCTATCTTCCAGGGAACCTTAACCCCAATGCCTCGTGTCCGACCAGGGTGCTTTTTGTTTCCCAAGGCCGCTGTTAGTTCGTCCTTCTCCCTATCCGTGTGAAAATTTCCTTGGGTGGACTCGACGTGCAGCTCCTGAATTCGTTGGGAGATTGCCTCATCGATCTTTGCTTTTGAATGATAAGCCCCCATCAGACATGATAGATGCCCTTGCTAGCACATAATGCTTAACTCGATCTGGTAATCCGGCCAAGGGACTTGTGCCAGTCGATCGGACTTCATCTGATTCTTGCCTCTCCCACAGGGGAATTTTACCCGCGTACCCGCTCGTGCCTAGTCTGTGGGGGTGAGTGTTCATCCTTGCAATCTGTCGGTGGTGTTCACTGGATTTCATTGCTGTTTCATCTTGCTTCATCGCAACAAATTCATCCCAATATGGCTCTACTTTAGGATAATCTCTGATGGCCGACCGATTTTTCATCACATAGTTTGTATTCAGCCTGGACTTGAAGTTCCTCCATGCGACATCCATGGTTATCAACGCATTTCGACGCACGAGCTCTTCGGCATCTTCGGGGAATTCAAAAGATTCTTTCAGCTCTGTCCATAGATCCATTTTTGTGGCACCGGGCACTTTGTGCCAATCCATATAGGTGATTGGAACTTTATCCTGTAACACCCCGACATTTAATATGCATGAATGCTACCAAACATAAGCTAAACAACATCTAAATACCACAATTAAACATAAATTCCAGCAAAGGCGCACATGCTAAAAACCGAGATTTTGGCAGCATCTCCTTTGTTTTAACATGAATTGAAGGAGCAACAACAGTAACACAAGTTATATCATAATGGAAAGCATCTAAAACAACAATAATTAACGACTTAGCAACAATGTAAGTCTAGTTCCAAACATATAATGTCTCCAAGAGTCAAACGAACGAAAAGATTCTCATTTAGCAAAGCTAAGCCTTAAAGCAATGATCATCACACGCAATTTATTATCAACACTAATTGAATGACTTGTGAAATCAAAAGAGTGAAGCTACGTGTGGAAGTGTGACTATTTCCCTTCCCCGCATGCCGGATTCATGGTACCTAAAAGAAAACAACATAAACACAAGCGTGAGTTCATCACTCAGCAAGCATATTGCAATGGACAACAAGAACAATAACATGGCAATAATGTCTCACATCATGTATATCATCTCATTCATGAACACATAACATTATCATCATCATTACGTATGCAATGCAATGCAATGCTCATGTCTCCTTGGAAACTCATACCGGTATGGTTGAGTACACACACGTCGGTGTGCACCCTCTCCCCCCTTCCATCCCGAAGATGGAGGGAGCCTACTCCTCGCTTCCAAACACCACGTGGATGGAATCACGATGTAGGACTTACTCAATGGCTCTCCGGATTAGTCATAACTTTCTCACCGACCTTCCCCGGACTAGTTATGACTTTCTCACCGCCCGGGCCATGTAACATGCCATTTATGCAATTATGCCAACATCATATTTAACTCATACATTAACACATGGCATCATAACATAATAAACATGCTCATCATATCATTGGCAATCATTAAAGCATGGCAAGTGATCATATATCATGTAGTCAATTCCATCTATTCTCAACAAGCAACCTACAAATCGGTATCCATTAGAACACACTTGCCTCAACCACGGGCAACGGATTGGCGGGAAGTAGAAGGCACTCCCGGGGTCGCACCACCTGCACATAGGTACCACACGCTCACAATCATGTCCACAAAACAGTACGCAAACCCTCATCTACCCCGACATTGCCAACTACTCTCAAAACCTAAAAACAGAGGTTCTGTCCCATCGGGACAGCAGCCTTGCAAAAGGCATAACTTGAGTTCTAAAACTCCGAATCAATTAAGCGAGTACATCCTCGCGTAGCTTAGGAAATTTCCCAACTTTTTCTAGGTATAGGGAAAGACTGATTCGGACTCTAAAGTTGTTTAATCTACAAAATACCGTGATCTGTTCCAATTACGTCATAGATTTTATCACGCTCGGTAAAACAGCCATAACTTTCAAAAAGCTGGGCGGAAATTAACCTGATTTATACCCACTGAAAGATAATGAAATTATCTACAACTTCTTCAACATCCGTACGTACAGATTTGGAATCTAAATTGATGAAAACGCAAACCCTAGGTCGACTGCTCTTGCTGTCCCAAAAACAGAACATGGCAACATCTAGATCTAATCCAAATGACTCAATTCCAGCACCACCAATTGATCTAAAAACTTGATAAACACCCTTAGAACAGTACCTAGATAAATCCCAAGGATTTCCATGGACATACCTTTGCCCGACGCACGAAAACCCAATAGATCTCCTCCCGGTTCGCACGATCCCCTTCCTCGCTTCCAAATCCACCGGATCTCCTCGTCGCGGAGCGCTCCAATGGATGGATCTTCGAGGTGGTGAGGTCAAGAACTCACCTAGGCACAGCAAGGGAGGTGGAGAGGTGGTGGAGAGGGTGGTGGCGCAAGGGGAGAGGCTTGGGGGAGGTGGAGGTGCCCAGGGAGGAGGTGGGGAGGTGTGGGAGGCGGCTAGGGCACTTGGGGGCGCAAGGGGCAGGGGGAGGACACCCAAAAGGGCAGGGAAACCCCCCTTTAACCAGCCCTAAGCCCCTTTCCTAATCCTAAATGGATTCCCACTCCATCCCACCAAAGCCCACAACCCCCTCTTTAAGGCCCAAACTCCCCCAGGAAGGCCCAAAACCCCGGAAACGGCCCGACAACGCTATTAACCTCCATACCTTATGGTTTTAACCTCCCATACCATATTTCATAAAGTTTTTTTTGACCTTAACATTCACGTTAAATAATGTCACACCATTCCGTAGTGTCACATTCTCCCCCCCTTCAACAGGATTCGACCCCGAATCCGAGACACGCCACTTCGCAAACAATCAAATCAAAGGGAGTTATGGTCCACACCTCAGAACCCGCTTAGAAGCCCCTACGACTTGCACCAGCCATCACTCAGAGGCAAGGAGCTAAGGATCAAAGACTGACAGCTCTAAAGATGACTCACAATCAAAAACTTGCGAGAACTTTACTCAACATTGAAACACAAAGCACTCAAACAAGGCCTCGGCATGACCCAAGCGATAGGATAAAATCCCAAACAAACCACGTAGGAAAACGGTCTCATACTCCTCGTTCTAAGCATTCCTTGGCACTGAAGTGCCCGATCCCTTTAACTCAGGCTACTCTCCAGAAAAACACGGTACCAACCTCCCTTCTGTGGTTCCTTGTACTCAAGACGACGCGAAGCAGGAGAGACACAACGCTCTAAGATTACCACAGAACGAACAACCTACTTAACCAGGATCCGTAAGACTCGCGTAACAGAAACGATCAAACTTTCCCCTGCGGTTTGACACAACTCGCTTCTTGCCCAACGACAAAAGCACCAATACACTTCAAAAGGAAAAACGATCACTAGCAACCACCAAGTGGTCCACTCAAAATGTAATCAACCCTACTGAGGAACACCTCAATGACACAATTCTCCACGAAGGTTTGCATTGAGTCATACACAACCTTCCACTCAAAGGACCACGATAAAGAGCACAATTATTGAGTGAGCTCAACCATAACATGAATCCAAGTGGCCCTCATCCAACAACTCAAACCCCAAAGCGTTAAAACCACTTTGGAAAGGATTCGACAACAACCAGAGAGTATTCATTTTAATTTCCTAAGCCAAAACGCAAAGGAAACACACATCCCTTCACCACAATCAACACCAGAAATTATTCATTCTTTTCTTTTCATACTAGAAAGCAAAGGAAATCTCGTTTCATGACATGAATGCACATACTTCAAGAGCACTCCGGAATAGTCATATCTCCATATATGACTTTCTCACCGACCTGGCTCAATGACTCTTTTATCATTTAACATCTATACACGATGTCTTGTTTACTTTTCACCATTCATTCATCATATAACAACAATACCGAAAAGTCATTCACAAAAAGACTTCTTCCTCGGTATCACATGATTGAAATACACATAACACTGACAGTTGCGCTAAATCATATAGACTATGACGGCAACAACGTTAACAACAAAACACCACATCGTGTGAAAACCCATCATCCATTTAAAACTAACCTTGCAACACCTCGCAAAAACAAACTCAACCTTTTGGAACAGAACATCGACTCCAAAGTCAAACATCTGCACACACGACCACCATAAATTTTATCAAAAGAGAGGGAAACTCAATCCCAAAAGAAAACTCTTCTCTAACCAAATTCACTTATGAAGCATTCATAAAAATCCAGACTTGTGAAACATCCGCACACCAGACACATTTTCCAAATGACTCCAACTCTAGCCAAACAGAGTTACACATCAAGGGCTTAACTCAAAAGTTTCCAACACAACCCTTTATGACTATCTACTTCCTTTTAAAATTAATTTCAAAGATAATTCAGTGCGAACGCGAAAGGGCGCGATTGACTCAAAAACTTTTGGGGTGTAAATCCATACTCATAGCACCAACTAAACAAATTAGCCAAAACCAAATATTTGCACCAATTTATACGAGTTTTAGGGAAACTCTGAAACATAGCATATGGAACACCTTGACCGAAAACTCTTCAACTAAAATGGCAAACAACCAAACCAGTCCAAAAGCTTTTGAACACAAGCTCAGCATAAAAAGAACCATCTCTAGTACTCCACTACTCTTTCTATTAAAGACTTCAATAATCACTATTTACTCCTTGAGGAGCCCCAACACAAATCAACCAAAAGCTTCACAACAAATTCTTCCTCTAGTTACCATTCCCAACACTTTTAATTAAGGTTTAAGATGCTTATCACAAAGGCACCCAACCCAGACTACATTGACATGATCCCCACGGACCACCGAATCATAATACATCTTATTCTAAATTTGAAACATTATACTTCCACAAATCTTTCAGCAAGATCAACATATAAATTTCATACCTCCTATATAATCACGTCTCGACAACCGAACCTTATTTAGTTAAACAACGACTTCAACATGTAAATATTATCTCTACAAGACAAAGTTCATAACTAGGATTCCAAGGCATACATTCCTTAAGGGTAAAACTCTACATCAGGTTAATTATCCATGGTTCACTCCTTCACCACAGGTTACAATACCCTCCATTTAATCAATGGTTTCCAACAAGTATTCTACACAACTACCACCACTACTAAGTCATTAATAACAACAAATGGGCATATTCATCAACCAACAACATTGTTTTTAGCTACCCTATACATAGGTGATAACCAAATTACCACCACACAACATACTCCAACTATTTAAAATAAATTGAATACTAGCATTAACACTGCCCTTAACAACATCATTAACAATAAGTCTTATGTCTTCTCAATTGATATCAATACTAGCATTGAAAGGACACAACTGCATACTTCCAAATATACTAGTAGTTTGCAACAACATAAATAGCAACTCTAATCAACTTCCAAATTAAAGTCACTAGGCAACACGATTAAATTTCTCTATTATTCCATTAGATTAGAACATCTTTAAACAACCAGCAAAGTTTCTTTAACGTTAACAGCAGTCTACATCATCTTAATGTTTTAACTATGCATCAGTGTCATAAGCATTTTTAAAGCAAAGCAACAGATTCTAAGCATGTACATTAACACATTAAATCATTCTGTGACACCACGGAGTGTCATAACTTTATTTTACGTGCTTGATATGGTTAAAAAACAGTATGAAATGTGGAATTAAGGTTAAAACTATAGGTTATGGAGGTTAATAGCTTTTCCGGGCCGTTTTCGGGGTTTTGGGCCTTCCCGGGGGAGTTTTGGGCCTTGGTGGGCTTTGGTGGGATGGATTAGGTCTCCGTAACGGACTAGAATTGGGTGTGGGGGCTGGTAAAAGGGGTTTCCCTGCCCCTTTGGGGCGTCCACCCTGCTGCCTTTGTGCCCCTTGAGGCCTTGGTGCGCCCCCCTCACCTCCCCCCACTTGCCAAGCCCTAGCCGCCCCTTCCCTTTGAGCCTTGCGCCTCCCCCTTGCTCTCCTCCATTGCCCCACCTCTCCACCACCTCTCCTCCACCCCCTTGCTGCCCTAGGGTGGTCTCCACACCTCTGCACCTTGTGGATCCATCCGTTGGAGCGAGGAGCGAGGAGCGTGGAGCGAGGAGCGATCCGCGAGGAGATCTATTGGAGATTCGTTCGTTGGGCAAAGGTATGATCATGGGGATCCTTGGGTTTGATCTAGGTACTGTTCTTAGGGTGTTTATGAAGTTTTTAGATCAATTGGTGGTGCTGGGTTGGAGTTCTTTGGGTTAGATCTAGACGTTGCCACGTTTCTGTTTTCGGGCAGATTGAGCAGTCGGGCTAGGGTTCGAGTTTTCATCGATTTAGAATCCGAATCTGTCCGTACGGACTTAAAAGAAGTTGTAGATAATTTAATTTTCTTTCCGTGGACATAAAGCATGTTAAAATCCGATCAGCCGTTTGAAAGTTATGGCCGTTTTACCGAGCGTGTTAAAATCTGTGACGCAATTAGAACAGATCGTAGTAATCTGTAGATTAAACAATTTTAGAGTCCGAATCAGTCTTTCCGTATGACTAGAAAAAGGTAGGAAATTTCCTAACCTTCGCGATGGTGTACTCATTTAATCGATTTGGAGTCCCAGAACTCAAGTTATGGCCTTTGCAAGGCTGCTGTCCCGCCGGGACAGAACCTCTGTTTTAGGTTTTGCGAGTAGCGGGCAATGTCGGGTGAGATGGGGATTTGTGTACTGTTTTGTGGGCATTATTGAGAGTATGTGATGCCGTTGTGCAGGTGGTGTGACCCCGGGGGTGCCCTCTACTTCCCACAATCCCGTCGCCCACGGTTGAGGCAAGTGTGTTGTAATGAATAGCGGAATTGTAGGTTGCTTGTGGAGATTAGATGAAAGATTGAATACTTGCTATGATCACTTACCATGCTTACTGTTTTCCAATGATATATTGAGTATGATTATCATGATTCGATGCCATGTGTTAATATTTGTCATGATGAGATGCCATATGTTTATGTACATGTGAAATATGATAATTGGCATAGTTGCATGTATGACATGAGATAGGGCGAGGGCGGTGAGAAAGTCATAACTAGTCCGGCAAGGTCGGTGAGAAAGTTATGACTAGTCCGGAACGCCAGTGAGTAAGACCTACATCGTGATTCCATCCACGTGGTGAATGGAAGCGATGAGTAGGCACCCTCCATCTTCGGGATGGAAGGGGGGAAAAGGGTGCACACCGACGGGTGTGTACTCAACCATACCGGTATGAGTTTCCAAGGAGACATGAGCATTGCATTACATCTCATACATATTGATGATGACAATGTTAAGTGTTTATGAATAAGATGATTTACATGAAGGGAGATGCTATTGCCATATTGTTGTTCTTGTTGTCCATTGCAATATGCTTGCTAAGTTTCGAACTCACGCTTGTGTTTTTTTCTTATTGTTTTAGGTACCATGAGAACGGCATGCGGGAAAAGGGAATAGACACACGCCCACACGTTGCTTCACCTTAATGTTTCCCCAAGTCAATTCTTTTAGATTGATAATAAATTGCGTGTGATGGTTATTAAATTAAGGCTTAGCTTGGTTAATGAGAGTTTTATTGTTCGTTTGACACTTGGAACTTTAAGTGCTAAATGTTAGTCTTTTATTGTTGTTAAGACTCTATTTATTGTTGTTTTAGATGTTTCCCTTATTGCCATATAATGCTATATCGTTGTTGCTCCTTAAATTCATGATAAAACAAAGGAGGTGCTGCCGAAATCTCGGTTTTTAGCCTATGCGCCTTTGCTGGAATTTTATGTTAAATATGATATTTGGATGTTGTGTAGCTTATGTTTGGTAGCATTCGGGCATATTAAATGCCGGGGTGTTACACATTCTCACTAAGAGTAAACTACAACACTAGTAGTCTATTTGTTCTCAAGCTAGAGATATTAATCACATTGAATTGATTCAACTCAAAATTTAACTTAGCCACACATCAATCCATAAACCACATTGTTACCTACTACATAACATGCTAAACATCAATTCTTACTAGGGACAAACGATTTCAGTCAAAAGACTACTTATTTTGTTTGCAACATTTTAGTTTTAAAACTCATCCCTAAATTCATAAGGAAACTTGACTCTCAAAATTGCAATGAGACAAACCCAAACTTGGTCATGCAAAAGGAATTCTCCAAAACACTTTTCATTCTCAAAGACTCCCATAAAGGAAAATGGTTGAAAGACAATTTTCTTAACGGAAACCAAGCGACCAAGTAATCCATTTCAAATAAAACCTTAATCTCAAACCCCAAACTTTCACGAAACAAGAAGGATTTTTCAAAGATGATTTCTCAAACCAGTAAAATGACGAAATCAAACACCACTTACTCCTACAAAGCCACAGAACTTCAGCCCTGACAGCCAGGTCTGGCACAACTCCGCAAAAATTCTTTTAACCTCGGAGAAAGACAAACACAGGAATAAATTGAATGCTTCTTCCCTATAAAACAATCGACAAACTAGGCATTAAAACTGGAAAAGCGCCCAAAAGAAGCGCAACACTAGACTCCTCTTCTTTGTCTTCAACCAAGGAAGACAAACCCACACACCACATACGGAACAATCCGCGAAAATCCAATACCAAACACTTTTCTTTTGGTTTCCATCAACTAAAACCAAGAAAACCAACCAAGAACGACCATAGAACGATAAAGAACATACGAAGGAATCCACCACCAAACTCTTCTATTTGACTCCAGTCAACTACCCGATCTACGACAGAAAGGGTAAGCACTCTTCTCCTACAGGGGTTAATAGTTCTTCGGTGATGGCGCTAACCGGCCACACCGTCAAACCTCACCCTTACTATGAACAAAAAGAGGTGACCGAAATCCTTCGGCACCACAACCCACTATATCACAAATAACAAGAACAATTCAATCATTTATCTCATAGACATAGCAACATGCTTTATCAAATGAAGCATTCAACATTATAGCTTAAATACAACATTTAAGCGTAAAGGAACGATACCCATACCCTTTCCTACTGTGCATCCAGTGTGTGTCAAATTTTAGATTAGTTATACCACTTTTGCAAGTTTTAATGTTGCTATCCTATGACAAAATTTTAGTTAAGACCTAAGCCATGTTTCTAAGTTATTCCACATCACATTTTAGTTGTACCCTATAGCATGACACTAAAAAAAATACGCATTCCAAGGACCTACAGCCCGCTCTGATACCAACTGTAACACCCCGACATTTAATATGCCTGAATGCTACCAAACATAAGCTAAACAACATCTAAATACCACAATTAAACATAAATTCCAGCAAAGGCGCACATGCTAAAAACCGAGATTTCGGCAGCATCTCCTTTGTTTTAACATGAAATGAAGGAGCAACAACAGTAACACAAGTTATATCATAATGGAAAGCATCTAAAACAACAATAATTAACGACTTAGCAACAATGTAAGTCTAGTTCCAAACATATAATGTCTCCAAGAGTCAAACGAACGAAAAGATTCTCATTTAGCAAATCTAAGCCTTAAAGCAATGATCATCACACGCAATTTATTATCAACACTAATTGAAAGACTTGTGAAATCAAAAGAGTGAAGCTACGTGTGGAAGTGTGACTATTTCCCTTCCCCGCATGCCGGACCGAAGATGGAGGGTGCCTACTCCTCGCTTCCAAACACCACGTGGATGGAATCATGATGTAGGACTTACTCAATGGCTCTCCGGATTAGTCATAACTTTCTCACCGACCTTCCCCGGACTAGTTATGACTTTCTCACCGCTCGGGCCATGTAACATGCCATTTATGCAATTATGCCAACATCATATTTAACTCATACATTAACACATGGCATCATAACATAATAAACATGCTCATCATATCATTGGCAATCATTAAAGCATGGCAAGTGATCATATATCATGTAGTCAATTCCATCTATTCTCAACAAGCAACCTACAAATCGGTATCCATTACAACACACTTGCCTCAACCACGGGCAACGGATTGGCGGGAAGTAGAAGGCACTCCCGGGGTCGCACCACCTGCACATAGGTACCACACGCTCACAATCATGTCCACAAAACAGTACGCAAACCCTCATCTACCCCGACATTGCCAACTACTCGCAAAACCTAAAAACAGAGGTTTTGTCCCATCGGGACAGCAGCCTTGCAAAAGGCATAACTTGAGTTCTAAGACTCCGAATCAATTAAGCGAGTACATCCTCGCGTAGCTTAGGAAATTTCCCAACTTTTTCTAGGTATAGGGAAAGACTGATTCGGAATCTAAATTTGTTTAATCTACAAAATACCGTGATCTGTTCCAATTACGTCACAGATTTTATCACGCTCGGTAAAACAGCCATAACTTTCAAACGGCTGGGCGGAAATTAACGTTCTTTATACCCACTGAAAGATAATGAAATTATCTACGTCTTCAACATCTGTACTTACAGATTCGGATTCTAAATTGACGAAAACGCAAACCCTAGGTCGACTGCTCATGCCGTCCCAAAAACAGAACGTGGCAACATCGAGATCTAATCCAAATGACTCAATTCCAGCACCACCAATTGATCTAAAAACTTGGTAAACACCCTTAGAACAGTACCTAGATCAATCCCAAGGATTTCCATGGACATACCTTTACCCGACGCACGAAAACCCAATAGATCTCCTCCCGGTTCGCGCGATCCCCTTCCTCGCTTCCAAATCCACCGGATCTCCTCGTCGCGGAGCGCTCCAATGGATGGATCTTCGAGGTGGTGAGGTCAAGAACTCACCTAGGCACAGCAAGGGAGGTGGAGAGGTGGTGGAGAGGGTGGTGGCGCAAGGGGAGAGGCTTGGGGGAGGTGGAGGCGCCCAAGGAGGAGGTGGGGAGGTGTGGGAGGCGGATAGGGCACTTGGGGGCGCAAGGGGCAGGGGGAGGACGCCCAAAAGGGCAGGGAAACCCCCCTTTAACCAGCCCTAAGCCCCTTTCCTAATCCTAAATGGATTCCCACTCCATCCCACCAAAGCCCACAACCCCCTCTTTAAGGCCCAAACTCCCCCAGGAAGGCCCAAAACCCCAGAAACGGCCCGACAACGCTATTAACCTCCATACCTTATGGTTTTAACCTCCCATAACATATTTCATAAATTTTTTTTTGACCTTAACATTCACGTTAAATAATGTCACACCATTCCGTAGTGTCACATATCCCTTGCGATGTACCCGCATGTTGACCTATATTTTGATGCTATTTTTTTCGGTGAAAGAGGGACTCCAGCATCCGAGACCCTCGTTATGGTATGTCGGCCTTCAGGCTTCTTAGTTTTCCCTCGGCCTCGACGTCTTGCAACAGGAGCATCAGCGGGGGAGGCCTCGGCATCTGAGGTGGTTCGATGGATATTAAGGTATCTGCTTGGGCTTGAGTTCGGCGAAGGGTTGGAAGCATCCTCTAACCCAAGCTGGGGCTCAGACTCCATAAAAACTACATATATACAGATTGTAGGTTATTATAGAGGACGGGTTGAGGAGGACATTAAAGGTAGCAAAATCTAGTTCATACATACCATTGGCACTACTAATTAATTACACATCAAATAGATTGAGCATATTATATTTAAGAGAATGTAAGTTAATTGATTGATAGTGCTCTCAGGCACTTGGTGTAGGAATGCTAGAGACTAGCTCTTACCTCATCTACACCTGGGTCAAGTTTATCTCATTTGAACTAAACAATTAACTATGTAAAGAAGGCCTTGAATCCTTACCTTCGTAATCATGCAGTTTAAGGTATTATTTAATCAATTTCACTGTTCTTATGATCATACCATTGGAATAATACATATATACTGATTGTAGGTTATTTAATCAACCGAACCAACATATATAGCAGTGCACATTGGCAAATAAAGTAACACATACAGTAATCAAAAGAGAACAACTACAGGTAAAGAATAATGAACAAGCTTTGCAACAATGAAATGAAGTAAACAATTTTTAGCATGTAAGTCTACTGATTCAAGGCCTAATTCACAACATTAATTGTGTAATTCATCGTTTGACCCAATTTGCATCATCGAGCAATAAAAGAAAAAGCAAAAGAAAACATTGAAGCATTGACATGTATATGGAAAATTAGAATAATGCACACTTTGTCATATACTATGTATTGCATTAATATACTCAACCTTGACATCTCCTTTTTCTGCAAAAAGAAAGAGCAATGTTATGCTAAGTTTATTGTTTTGCTATGCAAATATTTGGGGAAGAAAATTTCGATCACATGCGACAAGTGTTGTGAAACCGAGTGAGTATATTTTCTCCTATAATATCAACATATCACAAATGGGGTTCTACAACAATCAATTTTCTAAAAGGCAAAATCATATATGTA
Organism: Rhipidocladum racemiflorum; assembly: GCA_036346355.1. Classification (NCBI taxonomy): domain Eukaryota; kingdom Viridiplantae; phylum Streptophyta; class Magnoliopsida; order Poales; family Poaceae; genus Rhipidocladum; species Rhipidocladum racemiflorum. The sequence continues at coordinate 1,292,826 of CM070592.1, read as the reverse complement.
TTGCAAGTTATGTAAATATGCTTTAAGCATGATGCACACATAAGTGCTAATTCAAATAATAGTGAAGAATAAAACATCTTTGTTAAGAAAATAAAAGGTCTATCTAATTGCAAGTCAAAATTCGAAGCTTCCGACGAGGTTGATGAAATCTGACAATAATTAAGTTCAAGCCACAGTGTACAAGTACATGGAATCTTCACCTTCTTGCCGGAATTGGCAACTTGTACTATTGGGGAGACAATTGATTTCTTGATTGAGTAGGCGATGATAAGATTTTAAACTAGTCAGTAGCTATCTTGATATTTAGCCCACTCCTCTGTCACACATCTACACATATGAGATGACTAGAGTGTCATGTCAATAAGATAACATTCCCTTGTCTAAAGAAAGAGACGTCTGGATAGCATAGAGAAACATGTCACCATATACATCTAGTGTAGTAATGGCTAGAGGCTAATATTATTATTTTTCAACGCCAATTATGTGAGGCTTGCAAGGTTGTCATGCACAATTCTGATTGCTGAGGTATGATAATGTGAGGTATGATAATCCATTTCGAGTGTGCCAACACCCCAGTTGAATCCCGTACATTTTCAGATACGGCAGAAGTGACACACATAGTGCAAGGGAGCGAGGAGCGGAGGCGTCGACGGGGACATACCGGGGGGGCGAGCGGGGAGCGGAGGCGTAGACGGGGACGATCGGGAAGCGGCGAGCGGAGCGTCGCGAGGGATGGGGCGTCGCCGAGCGGTCGACGAAGCGGCGCCGAGCGGACGGAGGGGACGGGGCGCCGAGCGGGAGCGAAGCGTGGCGGCGCCGAGTAGGGATGGGGACGAAGCGGCGCGGCGAGCGAGCGAGGACGGGCGCCGGGCGGGGACGGGGGCGCCAAGTGGGGACGGGGCGTGGCCGAGCGGGGACGGGGACAGCGGCGCCGAGCGGGGAGCGGAGGCGTCGACGTTCAAAAGGGATAGGGACTTAGGGTTAATCAGAAGCACCACAGTACCACACCGAAGCACCGTGTGGGGTTTATATTTATTGGGGACTTATCTGTGGTGGTTTTTATTAAGAAACGCCACTGATAATTCTTATCTGTGGCGGTTCTTAATATAAACCGCCACAGATAACCTGTATCAGTAGCGGTTTTCATTAACAACCGCCACAGATAACCTGTATCAGTAGCGGTTTTCATTAACAACCGCCAAAGATAAGAATTATCAGTGGCGGTTCTTAATATAAACCGCCACAGATTTATCTATGATGAATAAATATATATTCTTACTAAATTTACTAGGATGTATGATTTTACTTATTTCACATGTGAAAATAAAAGAGTATTACAGATACCAAAAATTGCCATTACTCCACATAATACATATTTTTGACATTAAATTTCTATTACCCCACATAAATACACACATTTTGCCATTACTCCTACCTAATTATTTTCTTTCACAATTTGGCCTTCTTCATGATCATCGCGATGATAGATGACTTCCGGAGTAGTTTCTTCCTCGAGCTTGATGCTGCCATCTACGAAAGGAGGCAACTCATCAAACTGGTTCTACTCTTCCTCATCCACGACATTCTCAACTCCGACGATCCTTCGTTTTCCTTGAAGAACTACATGACGCTTCTTATCTGCCGGGTCGATTACATAGAAGACTTGTGCTACTTGCTTCGCAAGAACGAATGGTTCGTCTCTATATCCGACTTGATCGATGTCCACAGTAGTGAAGCCGTATTTGTCCACCTTGACACCCTTTGGGAGTTGGACCCAACGACACCTAAACACCAGGATCTTTAAAATGCAGTAGTCGAGCTCCCAAATCTCCTCTATAACCCCATAGAAGCTACTCTTCTTACTGCCTGTGTTGTCGTAGGCATCTATACGGACACCACTGTTTTGGTAAGTACTTTTGCTATCCTGAGCTCTCGTGTAAAATGTATATCCATTTATGTCGTATCCTTGCCATGTCACGATTGTACCTGATGGCCTTTTTGCCAACCACCTCAACGTAACACTCGTTTCTTCACCAGACATGTGCTCCTTAAACCAATGATTGAACACACGATTGTGCTCTTTTGTTATCCAAACCTCTGATCGTCCACGATTTTTCCTCCGCAGCTTAGCCTTGTGCATGTCCATATACGGGGACACCTCATCGATCAAGGTAAGATCGTGAAATGTCGGGACCCGAATTTGCAAATCCGGACCCTCTGTGTATTCACGCACTAGTCCAGAGCAGCGCTAGTGCACAGTCTTAACATCGGTAAATATCACAATCATACCAATCGATAACATAAAAGTACTTTATTTAAATAACCAAACTGGTTACTCGACCTTATGGTCAAGTTACAAATATATGCCTCGCAAGGCGAAACTTATTCAGAGAGAAATATTAGCAGCGGAAATTCAAAGAACTTCGTGGCGCCATCCAAAGATACCACAGCAACTGGCGGGCTCGCATCCCTAAGTAGACGGGTCCTCTTGGAGTTCCTCCTCCAAAGTGGCGTAGTCTCCTCTTCAAGCGGTGTTGTGTTGAGGCAAGGGTGAGTACTTGGTACTCGACAAGTCATGCACAGAATGCAAGCTAATATACTATATGCATGGCTTGGTACAAAGGAATAGCTCAAGGTATATTTGCGATGCTTGACATTTGAAAAGTATTATAGTAGATTCGAAAGCAGTAGAAACAAGTAAAGCATAAATAACTTTTCAAGAAGTTTAATAAACATTTTTCCCCATCCTAAACCATATTTCCATCATCTTTAAACCAACCCAACCTTTCAAACCAAAGTTATTTTGAGAAAATCTAACCCTTGACTGTAATTCCCGAGCGATGTCCAATACCGCGGACACGGCTATTCGAATAGATTCTAAACTCTGCAGAGGTTATGCACTTTACCCACAAGATACAGTCAAACACCACAAAGGCGAGTTCCCGTAACAAAGTCTTTCGGAAACCTCTAACAATACAAGTGGTCCTCCCGGTTATTGCAAGCACTAACCCTTCCCTTCGCTAAGGCGAAGTCTAGGCCAATCAACCGTTAGATGGGTACTGGCCTCGGCCAGATGACGCTCCCCGCACAACTTACACAAAGGGTGTAGTTGACCTCCCGAGGTCCCACAGTGCGTTATTAGCAACTTAGTCAACTAGGTCCGTCCCATTAGGACATGTGGTTGCACGTTAGACCCAGTTCAAAGGCTTGCAAGGTTAAGTCCTTAGGGTGACCAGGGCAAGACTACCCGAAGAACCAAATCAACATTCCCAATGCCACAATGGCCCACTGATTACTCTTGCCACATGCCCGGCCGAAACTGTTTATCAAACCCCAGTTGAATACCATGCACCACGAGCCATCAACATCACATGATACTTTTCAAAAAAAGGATCAATAAATCATTAAGTAAATATTACATTTGATTATCCAAAATCATGTCATGAGCACGAAAGGTGTCTAAGCAAAGATACTACAACGGTCTAAACCCATGTTGGCAATTTAATAATGTCCAACTAGTAATCCACAACTAGGGTGACAAAGGGTCATGGCACATACTTAAGTAATCAAGGTGTCATACAGCAAATTGGTACCTATCTAACCCCCAGGTTTAAACAAAGTATCTTTCTAATTGAACTAGCATGCAATAGTTTAAATCAAAATAGATTTCGAAATAGGATCAACATGGTCAAAGCACAACTTGCCTTCAAAAAGTACTTGCTCTTGGTCTCGAGTTGGATCCTGAGTCAATACTTCTCCCTCGAATCCTTCCGGCACTTCAACGTCTACTCGTAAAGCGTGCAAATAGCAAATACACAAATAAACAATAGGCAAAAAGTGTCCAAACACCCAAATAAAATCCATAAACAGAAAAAACATAATTTTGTGGATTTTTAGAAACTGGAATCGTCAAATTTGGAGTTAAAACGCAAAAGTTATGATTATTTAAAGTTTAAATAATCAATTAAATAATTTTACAGAGGAAAACTTTAGTCCAAAAATTAAATAAAATTCATATTTAGGTAGATCTCAATTTTATACAAATTTAGAAATTTGAATCACTCAAATCGGAGTTGAAGCATAAAAGTTATAAGCGTTTGAAGTTTGAAACAAAATCAAATCATTAATTCGAATTAATAAATCATTTTCTTTTTCGGAAATTAATTATTGCGTCGGCATGGACACGTGGCAGCCTCGATTGGCTGGTGACGTCGGCCGGCTCATGGGCTCGGCTCACGGCGGCGGTTTGGTCCACGGTGGACCCGGTCCACGGCTCCACGTGAGGCCCGACAGTGGGACCCACCGCCGCTAAGGATCTCACGCAAACGCGGCCGACGCGTGTGGGCCCTCGACATGCGGGGCCAGCGTGTCGATGACCACCTGCCAGCGTGGCGCGGCGGCTTCGGCTTCCTGGACGCGTGGCACAATCGTGGCCGTTGGTTTGAAATCAAGCGGCTAGGATTGAGTTTGGCCTCATGTGCTTGGGCGCGCGTGGCCGATCGTGGGCGTTGGATCTTGATCCAACGGTCGGATCCAATCTAACCTGGTGCGATTCTTGATACGCGGTGCAACCTAAGCCGTTGGATCTAGATCCAGCGGTTGGGATTAGATCTAGGATTTTCAACGGAGAAACTCACCGAGGTGGCGTGGCACGATCTGGGCCTTTGGATCTTGATCGGACGGTTGAGTGGAGCTTCGGGAGTCGGCGATGGCTTCACGGCGGAGTAGCGGCTGCCGGCGAGGGCAACGACCACCCAAACGGCGGTTGGGGCGTGCTCGGCGAGATGGATGGTGTCCACAGTGCGCTGGCCGGGGTTCGAATGCAGGATCAATGGCGGCGGAGGGCGGCGGACGGTGGCGGCGAGGCAAAAACGCGGCGGTTACCTCCTCCAACTACGGCGAGCTCGCACGGCAAACGGCGGCGGCTCAGCGAGATGGCTCGGGAGCAGTGCGCAAGGATGAGGGCAACCTCGGGGGCGTCTCACGCTTTAAAAGCCTCGGCGTTCGTGCCTGAAGCGGAAACCTAGTTCTTTACGGCGGGCGCGGCGGCGGAGTCCGGCTCGGACTCGGCGGAGACGATGAAGCTCAGCCGTCCACGTGGCACGATCAACGGCCACGATCGCACGGGCGCGATCGGATCCGGGCCGGATACGGCTCGAACCGGTACGGGCGGATCTCAGCCGTTGGATCTTGATCCAACGGTTGGGATTGATTAGGTTTAGGAGTGGGTTTGGTCGAGTCGCGTGGCTCGGGTCGGACTCGAACTCGAGTCTGACTCGGGCTCGGTCGGATGAACAGTACTTGACCCGAGTTGGATTTTCCAGCGATTTAATATTTAAAATAATTCCCAGTAATTCATTTAATTCATTAAAAATAGCAAAAGACTCAGAAAAATTCCAGAAAAATTCTGGATAATATTTTGGATCATTTTGGACTCAAATAAAATATTTCCAACAAAATTTTATTTGCAAAATTAAATTCTTTAATTATTTCAAAATGGAATAAATTCAAATAAATTCCAAATAAATCCAAAAAAATTCCAGAAAATTCCAAAAATTCACCAAAGTGCCAAATCACACATGAATTTAAGAAAAGCAAAATTTTGGGGTGTTACAAACCTCCCCCCTTAATAGAATCTCGTCCCCGAGATTCAGGGCTCACTACAGAATAGGTTTGGAAACTCTTTCTTCAAATCCTCTTCGCGCTCCCAAGTCGCTTCGCTCTCTGCATGGTTGCTCCACTGAACTCTACAGAAACGGGTTGACTTGTTTCTAGTTTCTCGATCCATTGTGTCTAGAATCCTCACGGGATGCTCCTTATAAGTCAAATCTCCTTGCAACTCGATTGACTCCAATGATTCTGCATTCCTCAGAACTTCGGAGACACTTCTTCAATCGGGATACATGGAATACATCATGCACTCCTCGCCAACGATCGGCGGGCAACTCCAAATTGGTAAGCAACTTCGCCTCTGCGACTCAAAATCTTAAATGGTCCAACATAACGGGTGCGAGTTTCCCTTTGGCATGGAACCTCTTAACTCCCCGAGAGGCGTAACTCGAGGTAAACAAAGTCTTACGGTTCAAAGCTCAAGTCTCGGCGACGATTGTCAAGATAACTCTTACATCGAGATTGGGCGATCTTCAATCTTTCCCTAATTATGGCGTCTGTTTCTTGACCTCTTGAAGAATATCAGGCCCAAAGACACGGCGCCACGGTCTCATTCCAATTCAATGGCGTCCGACATGGTCGTCCCTGATGCCTCAAAAGGTGACATCTCAGAACTCGCCTCGATAACTATTGTTGTAATCGAACTCAAAGATACGGCAAACTCTTATCCCAAGAGGTAGCATAAGCCAATGCACAAGCTCTCAACATATCCTCCAGATCTGGTTGACTCTTTCGGCCTGTCCATCCGTCTGCGTGGATGATAAGGTACATCTTGAAGTTCAAACGGGTTCCCATGGCTTCATGCAACTTATTCCGTAACCTTGAGGTAAATTGGGTACCTAGTCCGATACAATCCTCTTTGGCACTCCGTGCAAGCAGACGATCTGATCATGTACAATTACGCTAATTTATCTCCCGAGTAAGTGGTCTTCACGGGGATAAAATGGGCTACTTTAGTCAAGCGATCCACTATAACCCATATGGAGTCATAACCTCCTTGAGTCTTAGGCAAACCGGTAATGAAATCCATTCCGATTTCCTCCCACTTCCACTCAGGTATTTTCAGCAGTTGTAGCAATCCTGCTGGTCTCTGATGCATTGCCTTGACTCTCTGGCATACGTCGCACAATGCAACATGCTCGGCAACTTCACGTTTCATACTCGGCCACCAGAATCTCTCCTTCATATCCTGATACATCTTGGCGCTTCCAGGATGAATTGAGTACTTGGAGTCATGGGCTTCTTCCAAAATCAGTTGCTTTAACTCCTTTTTGTTAGGCACACAAATCCGATCCCTCATCCATAACGTGCCTTGCTCATCCAACTTGAAGTCTTCTGCCTTGCCTTCTTCCTTGATGGACTTAATCCTGCGGATCTTGTCATCATCTTTTTGTCCTTCTCGAATCTGATCCTTTAGGGTAGGTTTTACTTCTAATGCGGCCAAGAATCCGCTAGGTACAACCTCAATCTTCATTTTCTGAAAGTCCTCACATAACTCATCTTGATTTGTGGCTAGCAACATACTCACGGTATGGCTTTTCCGACTCAGGGCATCGGCTACTACGTTGGCCTTCCCAGGATGGTAATGGATTCCAACATTGTAGTCCTTGATCAACTCTAGCCATCTCCTTTGCCTCATATTCAGATCCGACTGGGTGAATATGTACTTAAGGCTCTTATGATCCGTATACACTTCACATCGGTTTCCGATCAGATAGTGACGCCATATCTTCAAGGCATGCACTACGGCAGCTAACTCTAGGTCATGTGTCGGATAACTTTCCTCATGCGGCCTCAACTGCCTTGATGCATAAGCGACGAGCTTTCCATTCTGCATCAGCACACATCCAAGTCCTTGGCGCGATGCGTCACAATAAATATCGAAGCTTTGAGCAACATCCGGTAGAACTAACACCGGTGCTGATGTCAATCGCTTCTTCAGCTCCTGAAATCCTTCCTCACATTCTGGCGTCCATGCAAACTTCTTTTCCTTCTTCAGTAATTGCGTAAGAGGTTTCGCAATTGTCGAGAAGCCTTCGATGAAACGGCGGTAGTATCCTGCCATTCCAAGGAAACTCCGAATCTGGGTCACAGTCTTCGGCTGCTCCCAATGTAACACAGCTTCTACTTTGCTTGGATCTACGGCGACTACTTTTGCGGTCATTACATGTCCAAGGAACTCCACTTTGTCCTTCCAAAAATCACACTTGCTGAACTTGGCGAAAAGTTGCTGTTCCCTGAGCTTTTCCAAAACTCGCCTCAAGTGTTCGGCATGTTCATCCTCTGTCTTGGAGTAGATTAGGATATCGTCTATGAACACGACGACAAACTTGTCCAAATATTCCATGAACACCTTATTCATCATATTCATGAAATAAGCTGGCGCATTCGTCAGCCCAAAGGACATAACCGTAAACTCGTAATGTCCATATCTTGACGAGAATGCAGTCTTCGGAATATCTTCTGATCGGATCTTCAACTGATGGTATCCCGATCTCAGATCGATCTTGGAGAAAACTCCGGCTCCTCTCAACTGATCGAACAAATCATCAATCCTGGGTAGCGGATACTTATTCTTCACGGTGACTTCATTGAGTGCACGGTAGTCAATGCACATCCGGAAACTCCCGTCCTTCTTCTTGACAAACAAAACTGGTGCTCCCCATGGCGACGAACTCGGTCTGATAAATCCTTTCTCCATTAACTCTTCTAGCTGTTTCTTCGTCTCTACCAATTCCTCGGTGGACATCCGATAGGGTCTCTTTGCTATCGGTCTTTGTGCAGTACAAGCTCTATCACAAACTCTATGTCCCTGTCTGCGGCATACCGTAGATCCTCGGGAAAAACATCGGGTACTCATTCACTCTTGGGACATCCTCTATGCTGATTACCTTGGTAATGCTGTTAACCATCAACTGTCCATCTCTAAGCTGCGGTGGCTTGAAATTCCACTTTCTTCCCACACGGGCTCTCAATCGAGATAGTCCTTCGTCCACAATCCAATACGGCCTTGTGCTTGGATAACCAATCCATTCCCAATATGACGTCTAAGGTGCAGGGTCTCCAAAATTATAAGGTTTGCTAAGAACTCTATTCCTTCTATTAGTATTCTCAAACCGGAAGATACTTCTTTCGTTCGTATTTCGTAACCAGTTGTTTGAACTAAAATCATGCACTTAAGTCTTGCATTTCTCAAATCATTTCTAGTTGCAAAGCCTTGCGAAACAAACGAATCTGAAGCTCAGAGTCAAACAAAGCTGTTGCAGTCTTGAGTTAACAAGTAACTTACCCAAGACGACGTCCGTAGCATTCTGCGGTGCATCTGCGGTGACATGGTTGACTCGGCCTCGCACCACGGCCTGGGGTGTGGCTCTGGTGCTTGTCGTCCTAGCTGGGGTGTTTCCTAGATTGAAGCGTACTGTGGTCACTCATTCTGTCTTCTTCTTACAACTTTTGGCAAAGTGTCCTGGCTCGTTGCGATTGTAGCAACGTCTCACTGTTCCTTGCCGATTGCCTGGAGTAGCGTTTCTAGCGGGGCTGGGGTTTGGTAGTTCGATTGGCAGGTCTTGGTGCCGGGGCGGCGTCCTTGTTGCATTCGTGGTTGGAATCAAGAACTGATTTGGTGCAACTCTCAGCTTTATGCGTTCCTGGCGTGATCCTTCTTTGTTGCATCCTGCGCTTCCTGTTCTCATCCAGTTCCTTGCGCTTGTCCTCAAGAATAAGTGCCTTATTCACCAATTCTTGGAAATCTGGAAAGGTGTGGGTGATCAACCCTACTTGCAATCCTGAGTTAAGTCCCTTCATAAAACGAGACTATCTGGATTTATCTGTCGCTACATCCTCAGGTGCGTAGCGTGCTAGCTGTGTGAACTTATTCAGGTAGTCGGCCACTGGCTGATTACCTTGCTTCAGTGCTCTGAACTCCTCCTTCTTAAGGTCCATGATTCCTTCAGGCACGTGATACTGTCGGAATGCAGCTGTGAACTCTTCCCAAGTGATATCTTGAGGGTTCTCTTGCGTGGCGAAGTTCTCCCACCATTCGTAATTTGTTCCTTCCAGCTGATGAGAAGCGTAGAGTACCTTCTCATTTCCTATGCATTGGGCTATGTGTAGCTTCCTCTCGATTGATCTTAACCAATCATCGGCCTCTAATGGATTGGCATTCCCAGAGAAAGTGGGTGGGTGAGTTCTCATGAACTCGGCAGGTCTTGTATTCGGCGTGGTCACGATTAACTTGATTAGCAGTGGCCTGAGCGGTGACGTGCTGCATTTGTTGCATCATGGCATGCATCAACTGAGTCTGGGCAGCAAGAAAAGCTCCGAAATTCTGCATATCAACTGGCGGTGCTGGTGCTCCATCATTGGGGTTTTCTGCTGGGCGAGAACCACTCCCATTGCTTCCAAAGTTTCCACGGGTGTTCACCATCTGTTGATTTGCTCCAGGTTTAGAGATGAGAGGGAAGCAAGAATAGACAAGTAATATGGAACTTATGCGGGGCGAAAGGGGTAACTTTAAGGTCCAACTTTATTATTAATAACTTGGTATGGTTGCTTACAATGCCTAAAAGCCTTGCAACACATACTGCACACTCAGCAAACAAAGCAAATCCAAATCAAACTAACTCTGGAGTCTAATGCCTAAAGGGTGACTCTTTATTCTATGACGCGACTCGGCGAAGGAGTCTCACTATAGAACCTATGCTCACTCATCGAGAAAACCTCCCCGGCCTGGGTACGGGTGCTGCGGCATAGGCGCGAAACGATCGCCATGTCCAGCGACTATGTCCTCTGTGGTAGTCGAAGAAGCAGTGTCCTCATCGAGGTCTGACTCCTCCGGATCTGGCTCGTGTAGCTCGAGTACTGGCTCTGGGTCTGGTCCGTACAAGGTCATCTCCAACTCGTCAATCCTTCGTAGAAGGTGTGCCACATACTCTTGAGCTTCCCGCCATCTGTTCTTCTCTGTCGTGATCTCCTTGCGGGCCTTCTGTAGCTCCTTGCTTGTATTATCTAGTACATCCTCCTGGGCGACGACAAATCGTGCCAACTGTGTAACTGTGGCATCCTCATCCCGAATCGTCTTCGGGTCAAGAAGGTTATCGCTGCGCGGATGATAACGGAACACCGTGCTCTCCAACTCTCTGGCGTAGATACTGGTAATGTGCCGCATTGCTCGTCGTGATACTTCTTGGATACCCATCTGCATTGTAGATCTCCTGGCAGTGCAGTGTATCGGGCGATTGCCTGGGCCCTTCTTCCTAGCAGGTACCTCAATCCTCACGTCACAAGCCTTGATCAATCCTGCTTGCCTGATCACTTCCACTTGGTATTGGGGCTTCTCAAAATCTCTGAGAGTCTGTAGCATATGCCAAAGTTCCGCGGCGTGACCAACTCCCAGATCAACGTAGTTGAACTCTTCCTCCATCTGTCACAAGAGTGCTCTTCGTAAGAACTCGAAATTTTTTTTTTTAAAATTGTGACAAGGTAAGGGAAAATTTCAGCAAGAGACAAGAAAAGAGTGAAGGGGATAAGTCGAGATGTCATTTCTTGTCTTCACAAATTTTTAGCTTTAGAAAATAGGTTTTATCCTCACTACGACCATTCTAGCTAGGGTTGAGCCTACAGTCAAGTATGGCTCTGATACCACCTCTGTCGGGACCCCAAATTTGCAAATCCGGACCCTCTGTGTATTCAGCACTAGTCCAGAACGCGCTTAGTGCACATGATCTTAACATCGGTAAATATCACAATCATACCAATCGATAACATAAAAGTACTTTATTTAAATAACCAAACTGGTTACTCGACCTTATGGTCAAGTTACAAATATATGCCTCGCAAGGCGAAACTTATTCAGAGAGAAATATTAGCAAATGAAATTCAAAGAACTGTGGCGCCATCCGATATACCACAGGCAACCGATCGGGCTCGCATCCCTAAGTAGAGCGGGTCCTCTTGGAGTTCCTCCTCCAAAGTGGCGTAGTCTCCTCTTCAACTGGTGTTGTGTTGAGGCAAGGGTGAGTACTTGGTACTCAGCAAGTCATGCATGTAATGCAAGCTAATATACTATATGCATGGCTTGGTACAAAGGAATAGCTCAAGGTATATTTGCGATGCTTGACATTTGAAAAGTATTATAGTAGATTCGAAAGCAGTAGAAACAAGTAAAGCATAAATAACTTTTCAAGAAGTTTAATAAACATTTTTCCCCATCCTAAACCATATTTCCATCATCTTTAAACCAACCCAACCTTTCAAACCAAAGTTATTTTGAGAAAATCTAACCCTTGACTGTAATTCCCGAGCGATGTCCAATACCGCGGACACGGCTATTCGAATAGATTCTAAACTCTGCAGAGGTTATGCACTTTACCCACAAGATACAGTCAAACACCACAAAGGCGAGTTCAGTAACAAAGTCTTTCGGAAACCTCTAACAATACAAGTGGTCCTCCCGGTTATTGCGCAAGACTAACCCTTCCCTTCGCTAAGGCGAAGTCTAGGCCAATCAACCGTTAGATGGGTACTGGCCTCGGCCAGATGCGCTCCCCGTACAACTTACACAAAGGGTGTAGTTGACCTCCCGAGGTCCCACAGTGCGTTATTAGCAACTTAGTCAACTAGGTCCGTCCCATTAGGACATGTGGTTGCACGTTAGACCCAGTTCAAAGGCTTGCAAGGTTAAGTCCTTAGGGTGACCAGGGCAAGACTACCCAAGAACCAAATCAACATTCCCAATGCCACAACTGGCCCACCTGATTACTCTTGCCACATGCCCTGGCCGAAACTGTTTATCAAACCCCGCTTGATTACCATGCACCACGTGCCATCAACATCACATGATACTTTTCCAAAACAGGTTCAATATATCATTAAGTCAATATTACATTTGATTATCCAAAATCATGTCATGAGCACGTAAGGAGTCTAAGCAAAGTATACTACAACGGTCTAAACCCATGTTGGCAATTTAATAATGTCCAACTAGTAATCCACAACTAGGGTGACAAAGGGTCATGGCACATACTTAAGTAATCAAGGTGTCATACAAAGAAATTGGTACCTATCTAACCCTGTGTTTAAACAAAGTATCTTTCTAATTGAACTAGCATGCAATAGTTTAAATCAAAATAGATTTCGAAATAGGATCAACATGGTCAAAGCACAACTTGCCTTCAAAAAGTACTTGCTCTTGGTCTCGAGTTGGATCCTGAGTCAATACTTCTCCCTCGAATCCTTCCGGCACTTCAACGTCTACTCGTAAAGCGTGCAAATAGCAAATACACAAATAAACAATAGGCAAAAAGTGTCCAAACACCCAAATAAAATCCATAAACAGAAAAAACATAATTTTGTGGATTTTTAGAAACTGGAATAAATCAAATTTGGAGTTAAAAGCATAAAAGTTATGATTATTTAAAGTTTAAATAATCAATTAAATAATTTTACAGAGGAAAACTTTAGTCCAAAAATTAAATAAAATTCATATTTAGGTAGATCTCAATTTTATACAAATTTAGAAATTTGAATCACTCAAATCGGAGTTGAAACGCAAAAGTTATAAGCGTTTGAAGTTTGAAACAAAATCTGAAATCATTAATTCGAATTAATAAATCATTTTCTTTTTGGAAATTAATTATTGCGTCAGCATGGACACGTGGCAGCCTCTGATTGGCTGGCTGACGTCAGCCGGCTCATGGGCTCAGCTCACGGCGCGGTTTGGTCCACGGTGGACCGGTCCCACGGCTTCCACGTGAGATCGACAGGTGGGACCCACTGTCGGTGCGAGATCTCACGCAAACGCGCCGACGTGTGGGCCCTCGACATGCGGGGCCAGCGTGTCGGTGACCACCTGCCAGCGTGGGCGCGGCGGCTCGGCTTCCTGGACGCGTGGCACAATCGTGGCCGTTGGTTTGAAATCCGACGGCTAGGATTGAGTTTGGCCTCATGTGCTTGGGGCGCACGTGACCGATCGTGGGCCGTTGGATCTTGATCCAACGGTCCAGATCCAATCTAACCTGGTGCAGCGGCGCAACCTAAGCCGTTGGATCTAGATCCAACGGTTGGGATTAGATCTAGGATTTTCAACGGAGAAACTCACCGAGGTGACGTGGCACGATCTGGGCCTTTGGATCTTGATCGGACGGTTGGTGGAGCTCGGGGTCGGCGATGGCTTCACGGCGGAGTAGCGGCTGCCGGCGCTGAGGACGACGACCACCCAAACGGCGGTTGGGGCGTGCTCCGGCGAGATGGATGGTGTCCACGGGTGCGCCTGGCTTCGGGGGTTCCGAATCTGGGATCAATGGCGGCGGAGGACGGCGGACGGTGGCGAGGCGAGGCAAAAACCGCGGCGGTTACCTCCTCCAACTACGGCGAGCTCGCACGGGCAAACGGCGGCGGCTCAGGCGAGATGGCTCGGGGGAACGGGTGCGCAAGGATGAGGGCAACCTCGGGGGACGTCTCACGCTTTAAATAGCCTCGGCGTTCGTGCCCTAGACGGAAACCTAGTTCTTTACGGCGGCGGGCGCGGCGGCGGAGTCCGGCTCGGACTCGGCGGAGACGATGAAGCTCAGCCGTCCACGTGGCACGATCAACGGCCACGATCGCACGGGCGCGATCGGATCCGGGCCGGATACGGCTCGAACCGGTACGGGCGGATCTCGGTAATTGGATCTTGATCCAACGGTTGGGATTGATTAGGTTTAGGAGTGGGTTTGGTCGAGTCGCGTGGCTCGGGTCGGACTCGAACTCGAGTCTGACTCGGGCTCGGTCGGATGAACAGTACTTGACCCGAGTTGGATTTTCCAGCGATTTAATATTTAAAATAATTCCCAGTAATTCATTTAATTCATTAAAAATAGCAAAAGACTCAGAAAAATTCCAGAAAAATTCTGGATAATATTTTGGATCATTTTGGACTCAAATAAAATATTTCCAACAAAATTTTATTTGCAAAATTAAATTCTTTAATTATTTCAAAATGGAATAAATTCAAATAAATTCCAAATAAATCCAAATAAATTCCAGAAAATTCCAAAAATTCACCAAAGTGCCAAATCACACATGAATTTAAGAAAAGCAAAATTTTGGGGTGTTACATGAAATGAGCTTGTTCGAACAGAAAATGATCATAAGAATTTGTGGATTTCTTTCCTATTACTCCTTTCCCAGCTAGCCTCCCCTCATGGCGTGATACAGGCACTCCTACCGGTTCATACTCGTGCATGTAATCGATGCAGAACTCAATAACCTCCTGAGTTGCATAACCTTCTACAATGGAACCTTCCGGCCGCGATCGATTACGCACATATTTCTTCAGAACACCCATGTACCATTCGAACAGGTACATCTGATGCAGGAATACTGGGCCACAAATATTTATCTCATTCACAACGTGAACAATGAGATGGACCATGATATCTAAAAATGATGGAGGAAAATACATCTCTAGCTGACACAGAGTCTTGACCACATCAGCCTGCAGTTCATAAAGTCCAACAGGATCGATGACCTTATGTGAAATCGTGTTAAAGAAGAAACACAACCTCATGATTGCCTCTCGAACCTTGTCAGGCAAAATACCTCTAATTGCAATAGGGAGCATTTGTGTCATCATCACATGACAATCATGAGACTTCATGCCAGTTAACTTTAAATCTTTCATCGATACCAGTTTCTTGATGTTTGCGTAGTAACCGGACGGAACTTTCACACCGTGCAAGCACTTGCAGAGGTTTGTTTTCTCTTTCTTGGACAGAGTGTAGCATGCTGGGGGAAGGTAAAGTCGGCCTTTCGCGGTGTCTTGAGGATGTAGCTCAGCTCTGATCTTCATATCTTCCAGATCCCGACGGGCCTTCAGTCCATCCTTTGTTTTGCTAGGAATATTCAGTAAAAGGCCAAGCACGCTGTCACATACATTCTTCTCTACATGCATTACGTCGATGCAGTGTTGAACCTCTAAGTCCTTCCAATAGGGCAAGTCCCAAAATATGGATCTCTTCTTCCACGTGGTTTTCCCAGTATGGGACCTCGATGTACCCCTCTTTCCAAGAACAACATTGATATCCTTAATCATATCATATACCTCTTCCCCGGTAAGAGGCCTTGGAGCTGAACCATCTTCCTTTGTACCGTCGAATTGTTTTTTCATATTGCGGTACGGGTGATTCCTTCGAAGGAACCGACGGTGACGCATGTAGATTGTTTTCCTCGAATTATTAAGCCACACACTACTAGTTTCATCCAGGCATTGGGGGCAGGCTTTAGCTCCTTTTATAGTACGGCCGGACAGGTTACCCAGGGCTGGGAAATCATTGATGGTGCAGAACAACAATGCACATAGAGTGAAGTACTCCCGTTTGTACTCATCCCATACCTGTACACCTTCATTCCACAGTAGCACAAGATCTTCCACCAATGGTTTTAGGTATACATCAATATCGTTGCCAGGTTGTCTCGGCCCTTGAATAAGCAGCGACATCATAATGTACTTTCACTTGATACACAACCAAGGAGGAAGGTTGTAGATACAGAGAGTCACAGGCCAGGTGCTATGAATGCTGCTCATGTTACCGAAAGGATTCATTCCATCCGTACTCAACCCAAACCTTATATTCCTTGGATCATTTCCGAAGTTCTCCCTAAAGAGCCTATCGATGGTTCTCCACTAGGCAGAATTAGCGGGGTGTCTCAGCTTTCCATCCCTCTTTCGCTCTTCTGAGTGCCATCGCATCAGCTTGGCATGCTTTTTATTTGCAAATAAACGCTTTAGACGAGGTATTACTAGCAAATACCACACCACTTTAGCAGGAGCTCCATTCTTGTAACACCCCAAAATTTTGCTTTTCTTAAATTCATGTGTGATTTGGCACTTTGGTGAATTTTTGGAATTTTCTGGAATTTATTTGGAATTTATTTGAATTTATTCCATTTTGAAATAATTAAAGAATTTAATTTTGCAAATAAAATTTTGTTGGAAATATTTTATTTGAGTCCAAAATGATCCAAAATATTTTCCAGAATTTTTGGAATTTTTGGAGTCTTTTGCTATTTTTAATGAATTAAATGAATTATCGGGAATTATTTTAAATATTAAATCGCTGGAAAATCCAACTCGGGTCAAGCATCGTTCATCCGATCGAGCCCGAGTCGACTCGAGTTCGAGTCCGACCGAGCCACGTGACTCGACCGAACCCACTCCTAAACCTAATCAATCCCAACCGTTGGATCAAGATCCAACGGCTGAGATCCGCCCGTACCGGTTCGAGCCGTATCCGGCCCGGATCCGATCGCGCCCGTGCGATCGTGGCCGTTGATCGTGCCACGTGGACGGCTGAGCTTCATCGTCTTCGCCGAGTCCGAGCCGGACTCCGCCGCCGTAAAGAACTAGGTTTCCGTCTAGGGCACGAACGCCGAGGCTATTTAAAGCGTGAGACGTCCCCGAGGTTGCCCTCATCCTTGCGCACTCCGTTCGGAGCCATCTCGCCTGAGCCGCCGCCGTTTGCCCGTGCGAGCTCGCCGTAGTTGGAGGAGGTAACCGCCGCGGTTTTTGCCTCGTCTCGCCGCCGTCCGTCGTCTTCCGCCGCCATTGACCCTAGATTCGGAACCCCCGAAGCCAGGCGCACCCGTGGACACCATCCATCTCGCCGGAGCACGCCCCAACCGCCGTTTGGGTGGTCGCTGTCCTCAGCGCCGGCAGCCGCTACTCCGCCGTGAAGCCATCGCCGACCCCGAGCTCCATCAACCGTCCGATCAAGATCCAAAGGCCCAGATCGTGCCACGTCACCTCGGTGAGTTTCCCCGTTGAATATCCTAGATCTAATCCCAACCGTTGGATCTAGATCCAACGGCTTAGGTTGCGCCGTGTATCAAGAACTGCACCAGGTTAGATTGGATCTAGACCGTTGGATCAAGATCCAACGGCCCACGATCGGTCACGTGCGCCCCAAGCACATGAGGCCAAACTCAATCCTAGCCGTCGGATTTCAAACCAACGGCCACGATTGTGCCACGCAGCCCAGAAGCCGAGCCGCCGCGCACGCTGCGGCAGCGTGGTCAGCGACACGCTGGCCCCGCATGTCGAGGGCCCACACGCCACCGTAGTATTTGCGTGAGACCGCGATCGACAGTGGGTCCCACTGTCCGCCTCACGAGGAGCCGTGGACCGGGTCGACCGTGGACCGAACCGCGCCGTGAGCTGAGCCCATGAGCCGGCTGACGTCAGCCAGCCAATCAGGAGCTGACACGTGTCCATGCTGACGCAATAATTAATTTCCGAAAAAGAAAATGATTTATTAATTCGAAATATTGATTCAAATTTTGTTTCAAACTTCAAACGCTTATAACTTTTGCGTTTCAACTCCGATTTGAGTGATTCAAATTTCTAAATTTGTATAAAATTGAGATCTACCTAAATATGAATTTTATTTAATTTTTGGACTAAAGTTTTTCTCTGTAAAATTATTTAATTGATTATTTAAACTTTAAATAATCATAACTTTTGCGTTTTAACTCCAAATTTGACGATTCCAGTTTCTAAAAATCCACAAAATTATGTTCTCTCTGTTTATGGATTTTATTTGGGTGTTTGGACACTTTTTGCCTATTGTTTATTTGTGTATTTGCTATTTGCACGCTTTACGAGTAGACGTTGAAGTCTGGGAAGGATTCGAGGGAGAAGTATTGACTCAGGATCCAACTCAAGACCAAGAGCAAGTACTTTTTGAAGGCAAGTTGTGCTTTGACCATGTTGATCCTATTTCGAAATCTATTTTGATCTAAACTATTGCATGCTAGTTCAATTAGAAAGATACTTTGTGTTAAACATGGGGGTTAGATAAATACCAATTTGCTGTATGACACCTTGATTACTTAAGTATGTGCCATGACCCTTGTCACCCTAGTTGTGGATTACTAGTTGGACATTATTAAATTGCCAACATGGGTTTAGACCGTTGTAGTATACTGCTTAGACCTGCTACGTGCTCATGACATGATTTTGGATAATCAAATGTTAATATTGACTTAATGATATATTGAACCTGTTTTGAAAAAGTATCATGTGATGTTGATGGCACGTGGTGCATGGTAATCAAGCGGGTTTGATAAACGATTTCGGCCAGGGGCATGTGGCAAGAGTAATCAGGTGGGCCATTGTGGCATTGGGAATGTTGATTTGGTTCTTGGGTAGTCTTGCCCTGGTCACCCTAAGGACTTAACCTTGCAAGCCTTTGAACTGGGTCTAACGTGCAACCACATGTCCGGAATGGGACGGACCTAGTTGACTAAGTTACTAATAACGCACTGTGGGACCTCGTGGAGGTCAACTACACCCTTTGTGTATGTTATGCGGGGAGCGTCTGGGCCGAGGCCAGTACCCATCTAACGGTTGATTGGCCTAGACTTCGCCTTAGCGAAGGGAAGGGTTAGTGCGCAATAACCGGGAGGACCACTTGTATTGTTAGAGGTTTCCGAAAGACTTTGTTACTGAACTCGCCTTTGTGGTGTTTGACTGTATCTTGTGGGTAAAGTGCATAACCTCTGCAGAGTTTAGAATCTATTCGAATAGCCGTGTCCACGGTATTGGACATCGCCGGAATTACAGTCAAGGGTTAGATTTTCTCAAAAATAACTTTGGTTTGAAAGGTTGGGTTGGTTTAAAGATGATGGAAATGTGGTTTAGGATGGGAAAAATGATTATTAAACTTCTTGAAAAGTTATTTATGCTTTACTTATTTCTCTTTGCTTTCGAATCTACTTATATTACTTTTCAAATGTTTGTTTCGCAAATATACCTTGAGCTATTCCTTTGTACCAAGCCATGCATATAGTATATTAGCTTGCATTCTGTGCATGACTTGTCGAGTACCAAGTACTCACCCTTGCCTCAACACAACACAGTTGAAGAGGAGACTACGCCACTTTGGAGGAGGAACTCCAAGAGGATCCGTCTACTTAGGGATGCGAGCCGGTCGGTTGCCTGTGGTATACTGGATGGCGCCACGAAGTTCTTTGATTTTCCGCTGCTATTGTTTCTCTTTTAATAAGTTTCGCCTTACGAGGCATATATTTGTAACTTGACCATAAGGTCGAGTAACCAGTTTGATTATTTAAATAAAGTAATTTTATGGTATCGATTGGTATGATTGTGATATTTACCGATGTTAAAGACTGTGTGCACTAGCGCGTTCCTGGACTAGTGCTGAATACACAGAGGGTCCGGATTTGCAAATTCGGGGTCCCGACAGAGGTGGTATCAGAGCCATACTTGACTGTAGGCTCAACCCTAGCTAGAATGGTCGTAGTGAGGATAAAACCTATTTTCTAAAGCTAAAAATTTGTGAAGATAAGAAATGACATCTCGACTTATCCCCTTCTCTCTTTTCTTGTCTCTTGCTGAAATTTTCCCTTACCTTGTCACAATTTTAAAAAAAAATTCCGAGTTCTTACGAAGAGCACTCTTGTGACAGATGGAGGAAGAGTTCAACTACGTTGATCTGGGAGTTGGTCACGCTGCGGAACTTTGGCACATGCTACAAACTCTCGGAGATTTTGAGAAGCCCCAATACCAAGTGGAAGTGATCAGGCAAGCAGGATTGATCAAGGCTTGTGACGTGAGGATTGAGGTACCTGCCAGGAAGAGGGGCCCAGGCAATCGCCCGATACACTGCACTGCCAGGAGATCTACAATGCAGATGGGTATCCAAGAGGTATCACGACGAGCAATGCGGCACATTACCAGTATCTACGCCAGAGAATTGGAGAGCACGGTGTTCCGTTATCATCCGCGCAGCGATAACCTTCTTGACCCGAAGACGATTCAGGATAAGAATGCCACGGTTACACAGTTGGCACGATTTATCGTCGCCCAGGAGGATGTACTAGATAATACAAGCAAGGAGCTACAGAAGGCCCGCAAGGAAATCACGACAGAGAAGAACAGATGGCGGGAAGCTCAAGAGTATGTGGCACACCTTCTACGAAGGATTGACGAGTTGGAGATGACCTTGTACGGACTGCACCCATAGCCGATTTCGAGCTACACGAGCCAGATCCGGAGGAGTCGGACCTCGATGAGGACATCGCTTCTTCGACTACCACAGAGGACACAAATTTGGACATGGCGATCGTTACGCTTATGCCACAAAGACCCGCACTCAGGCCGTGGAGGTTTTCTCG